>OZ002734.1:24208395-24865895 GCA_963924305.1 Polygonum maritimum
GGTCTTCTCCTCCATGCTCATCCCTACTGCCCCAATCATGAGTCGAATTAGGGTTCTCGGGAGAGCCATGACCTTCGTCTTCAGGTTCGTCAAAACCCTCGCGCCGCTCGCTCGAACCGCGGGAGCGGATGCTGGGACCGCGGTCGCGGCTGCCGCCCCGGCAATTTCCGCGATCACTGGGGTCCGCCGAATCATCCGAGATCGAATCCTCGGGTCTAGGGTGGCTCACAGCCTGCGATCTCTTGGATGAGAATGGCTCGCGACCCCTCTTCCTTCCTCGGCCTTTAGGTGGCCGGTGACCATCGTTGCAATCGAATCGCACCTCCTCTTGCTTTTTAGCGTTGACGGATTTAGGGCTACTCCGATCGTCCGCCGTTGTGACGATGCTAGCGAGTCGCGAAGTCACCCTAGGTTCGTCAATAGGGTGCTCGCCCCGAACCTCCCTCACAACATGCTTCAGCCGTGCGATTTCTTCTAGGGCTTGGTCCAAGCGAGACCTAGCCTGTTCGCATCCTGACAGCATCACCTCGTCCTCTCCTAGAGTACTGGTCAGGATATGGACGACCTCGTCATCCTACTCGCTCCTGGTGGAGGATGATGCCTCAACCCTGCCGCTCGGGTTGGCGTAAATCGTTCGGCCCATCACGTACCGCGAATTAGGGTTTTCGCGATTAGGCTCAGGCTCGCGCCCTCGTGACTCGCGGTCACGGTTTGGCTCTACGATCGCGGTCGCGCTTTCAGGCCTACCGCGGATCTCTTGGCCCGTATCTGCCTCGACTTCAGCGATGCGCATCATGAAATCCCTTGACCGACTAGACAAAGCCGAATCGGACCATACTTGGCGACGACTCTCAATCCCGTTGCCTGACGCGAGTCCCCATAGGTCTGTGCGATGAACAGACGCGCTTGCGAGGGGGACTGAGTCACGGGTAGAGTCGGATCCGGGCAAGGCGCCTCGCACGGATCGCGACGTGGTCCGATCTCCCGAGCGAATATCGGGGTTTGCATGTGTCGGGATTCGCTCCTCCGAGCGATTTTCGGAGTCCAACCGCTCGGGCGTCGATCCGCGGTCGCGGGTCTGCGTCTGCCAAGAGCGAACTCGGAGTTCGCCGATCGTCCTCCGACCCGCGGGCGCGGGTGGGTATCTCGCGGTCGCGGGCGGCGATCCGCGGTCGCGGCTCTGGGGCTGCGGAAAGCGAATCGCGCGATTCGCCTGGCGCGATTGCCCCAGGGTTGTCTCGCCGGTTGATCCGGCGGCTGTCTCGATCCGGCTCGTGGACAAACGATCCATAGCCTCCGCAGATCGGTTCTCGTAGGGTTTACGAAGGTCGAAAACCTGTTCGTTACCCACGGACGGCGCCAAATGTTAGTACACGAAATATGTCGGTGTACAGGTCTCAATTCCTTCTTCAGTGACCTTCTTCTTCAAGCCTCTTCACCTTCAATAACCTGCAAAACAATGGACAAAGGGGGCGGGGACCCCCTAATCCACCTCCGATGCCTAAGTCAGTAGAGTATTCGCAAGGGTAAACTGTAGAGAGAAAGGCGCAGGGCTAGGGCTGAGACAAGCGATCATCAGCCCCTCTAGAGTCAGGGCGAGCGATTATCAGCCCCTCTAGGGTAGTTTGTGTATATCCCTTCTACATGGCCAAGCCATGTATTTATAGTGGAGAGAGAGGGCTAGGGTTAATTCCTTGGAGCCCAATTAATAACTCTATCTTCTTAAATAAGATAGAATCTTCCAACTATTGGATAAATACCAGGATTTAATAGGCTAATAAAGATATTTATTAGATATGCTTACCTGGTGGAAATATTATCCTTATTTATGACGATAAATTACCCATCTACAATATCATATAGATGTACGTAGAACAGGATAGCTTCACATGGGCAGCTAGCCGACCGTTATATACTCCCTCCGTCCCTAAATATAAGTCCCATTTCTATTTCGGGTGTCCCGAAAAGTTCTTCCCATTTCCATATTTGGTCATCCCTCTCTCCTTCTTTTTACCATATTACCCTCAAAAAACCTCACATTTTTATCACTTTCTCATCTTCTTTACCATATTACTCTCATTAAACCTTTCACATCACCCCTTTTTATCTCTCTCTTCTCTTTTCCACACCTCCTTAATTATTGTGCCCATTCTCAAATGGAACTTATATTTAGAGACCGAGGGAGTATTAATTATCATATACATGTCATATGTAAGAAACAGTACGTTTTATGTACGTGCATGTGTTTTCATTTCGTGATCGAGAATGCATGTGTGCGTACGAACTATATATGTAAATTAATTTAGATCGAGATGCAAATTAATTGGAAAGAACGGACAAGATTTAGTTCGTTCATTCATTTGACGAATAATATATTTATAAAATATTCGACCAAAAATATATTTAAAAAATATATTCTAGCTAGGTGCGAATGGATTATTGATAGGTCGTAATCTTCTTTTTTACATACATAGTTTTTCAATGGTGTTACTATATCTGTGCTAGAGCTATAGCTTACAAATTTACAATGGGCTTAATGCATCTACGAGCCCTCGAACTTGCACGTTTTTGCCAATCAGGCCCCTGTACTATGCAATGTTCAATTAGGCACCTGAACTTAGCTTTTTTTGTTCAATCAAGCCCTCCTCACGCGCCATGTGCCATGTCAAAGCCACGTAGATGCCACGTCAGCGCCACGTAGATGCCACATCAGTGCCACAAGCCACACCAATGCCATGTCAGCGCCACATAGAATGCATAAAATTTATTTTCAAAATTATACTATATTTTATTATTAAATTAATTAAAAAACAATTTTAGTATTAAATGTTGTTATTGAATTAAAATATTCTTTTTTAATTAAAGAATGCATACAATTTATTTTCAAAATTATACTATATTTTATTATTAAATTAATTAAAAAAATATATATTAGTATTAAATGTTGTTATTGAATTAAAATATTCTTTTTTAATTAAAGAATGCATAAAACTTATTTTCAAAATTATACTATATTTTATTATTAAATTAATTAAAAAATAATATTTTAGTATTAAATGATAGTTTCAGTCGCACTATACACGCGTGTGGTACACGCGCCAAGCCACGTCAGCACAAGGGGCCTCTTTGAACAAAAAATGCTAAGTTCAGGTGCCTAATTGAACATTTCATAGTACAGGGGCATGAGTGGCAAAAACATGCAAGTTCGAGGGTCTGTATATGCATTAAGCCATTTACAATGCATACATCAAGAACAGCTGGCGTGATGAAGAAAGCTTAGCTAGCTTGGTGACTACGTACGTACGTACATGATATAAATCAAAAAGGCTTTCGACAATCCCCCTTGAATTGCGCTTCTTGTAGTAGGATGAATTTCATTCCAATTGTGATTTGTGATGGGATTTTGATTGCCATTTTAATTATCGATCACAATTATTATATATACGCGTGATCAATATATGTGGACGTGTCGATAATGTGACCATTTCTGATGAAAAAACAACCAAACAAACAAAACTAAACAAAGGGAGAGCATTTAATTCTGATTTGTGGTTGATTAATTATGTAGTGATTGATCGAGATGGAAAAATTTAGATGGATAGGTTCATGTACCAAGAGACGTTTACAAACTTTTTGTGATCGGAAAGAGAGGATTACACAATATATATGTTTAACGATAGTGGGAAAAGATTCTTGAAGATATATGAGGCATGTGGTTTTATACCCATAGGGTGCTCATAGATCATTGTCGGCTACCCATATCGCATGGTGCATCCATCATACCCATATGTCAATTTTCATCATACGCTTTAATTTCAAGCGATATTGTTTTGTGGTTTTGCTTTCTAAATTGAGTCTTCTTCAAGCTTCGTACGTACGTAATACTCCTTACATACTAATATGTATATCTGGTTGGGTTCACATGATCGAGAATCGAAAATCTATTATAAGTAATGGTAGTTGTCTCATCGACCCTTTATTCTTGTTGTTGTGGTTACAATCTATATTTGTAACGTATAAAACTCAAACAATATAGTATTAAAGCAATCATACACTAGGCTAGGTGGTACTTGACACTTACCTAGATGTGAGTCGCTAACAACTCTACTAGAAACAAACTTTAACCATTGTATGACTTGTGGGCTTGAGCCACTTGTGGGCTTGAGCCACTTGGCTTGATGATATTAGAAGATATAATTGATTATGTATAAGATAGATTAATTTCCTTCATTGTGAATATCTTGTGTATATTTTCTATCTTGTCTGTTGGGTTGCCACCAGCACTTGTATAAATATCAGCCCTAAGAGGCATAATAAAGCAAGGAAAATCTTTCTCAAATCAACGCTTTCATGGTATCGGAGCGGTTTTTTCTAAACCTACTGATTTTTTTTTACCCACCCGCTGCTGCAGATTTCTGTCCTTCGATCTCTGTTCTTCTTTCTCTCGCTCATCTCTTTGGTCAGTCTCGGTTATAACTAGTCATGTCTGACTCTGAACAAGAGACTGTTAACCCTACCGCTGTCACCCAAGCCAAGCGTCCAACCCTTGATCCAACAAGTCCCTACTACTTGCATCCCTCGGATCACCCAGGGCTGAAGATCTCTCATGTCCTTCTCAAAGGAGACAACTTTCAAGAATGGAGCACCATTATGAAAAATGCCTTCCGATCCAAGCGCAAGATGAGTTTCCTTGACGGTCGCATCTCCAAACCATCCGATGAATCTGCTGACATTGATGATTGGTGGAGTGTCAATGCAATGATGATCGGGTGGATCTTTCAAGCTATTGATTCCTCTATTCGCTCTTCTATTTCTGTCCCGGAGACTGTTCGCACTCTCTGGGATGACCTTCATCAACGTTTCCATGAAGGGAACGGCCCTCGCATTCTTCAACTTCGGGCCTCCATCGCTACTTGTGCTCAGAATGGTCAAACTGTCGCCTCCTATTATGGCACTCTGAAGCAGTTATGGGAAGAGGTGAACACTCATGACCCGCCCCAGACCTGCACTTGTGGCAAGTGTGCTTGTGACCTCAACGCATATCTTACGGCTAGACAAGAGCGGGATCATGTCTATCAATTTCTTATCGGTCTAGACGATACTCTCTTCAGCACGTTTCGCTCTAATATTATGGCACAAGATCCTCTTCCTTCTATGGGCATAGTCTACTCTCAAGCTATTTAAGAGGAACGTCAACACAATATTGTTAAAGAGAGGGAATCCAAGTCCACTGAATCTTTGGCTCTCGCTGCTCAAAACCGGCGCCCTCCTACCTCTTCTAAGCCTTTGGATCGCCCTCCTTGCAGCCACTGTGGCATTGTTGGTCATGACATCTCCAGGTGCTACAACTTGCACGGTTTTCCTGAAGGATTCTTGTTTCGAAACGGTGATATTATGCACAATGGAGAACGAGTCCCTGCGCCTGCATCTTCTGGCTCGTCTTCTGGCGCATCAGTACCACCTCGTGGTCGAGGGAAAGGTGGGCGAACAGGTTCTATCAATGCAGCCCAGCTTCCTACATCTTCTTCGGCCCCGGTATCCTCTCTTACATCCGCTGCTCAGTCTGCGTTCAACTCGGGCATAACACCGGAACAGTGGAATACGGTTCTATCTGTGTACAACTCTCTTCAGACTCCTCATAATTCTGCCTCTGGTAAGCCCTCTTGGATCCTTGATTCTGGCGCTTCTCTCCACATGACAGGAAACCGGGTTGCCCTCCGTAATCTGGTTTCTATTGATCCGATTTCCATTAAGCTTCCTGGTAATCGGTTTGTGCAAGCTGAGTTTGAAGGATCCTTTAACTTTTCCTCTGCCTTGACTCTTCATCATGTTCTCTTTGTTCCTACATTGGGCTGTAATCTGATTTCTTTGAGTCAATTGGCCGTTGTTGCCAACTATGTTATTACTTTTACTGATAAGGTGTGCTTGATACAGGACCGAGTTTCGAAGACGCTGATTGGTCTGGGTGAGCAGAGAGGTGGGGTTTATTGGCTACGAGACGCTATATTTTCTACCTCCTCTTCTACAACTTTGTCGGCGTCAGTTTCATCACAGTTATGGCATCATCAGTTGGGGCATCCATCATCCTCAGTTTTGTCAAAGCTCTTAGTTTTTACTAGCTCTTCAGTTTCTCCTGTTGTTGACAGTCCTTGTGGCATTTGTTTTAAGGCTAAACAAACTTGAAGTTTGTTTCCTGTTAGTTCTAATAAAGCAGTTGATTTGTTTTGTTTAATCCATTGTGATATTTGGGGACCATATAGCGTTCCATCATCATCAGGTGCATCCTATTTCTTAACTATTGTTGATGACTACTCTAGAGCTACTTGGGTTTTCTTGATGAAAGCAAAATCTGAGGTTTCGGGATTGCTTCAAACTTTTTGCCAGATGTCGCACACTCAGTTTTCCAAACCTGTTCGATGTGTCCGTTCAGATAATGGAGCTGAATTCTTATATTTGCAACCATACTTTGCATCTCATGGTATTTTGCTTGAGACATCGTGTGTCTATACACCTCAGCAGAATGGTCGAGTTGAGCGGAAACACCGACACATCCTTAATGTGGCTCGTGCTTTACGTTTCCAGGCTCATTTACGTATTCGTTTTTGGGGCGAATGCATCCTAACAACATGCTATCTCATCAACCACACTCCATCGGCTTTGTTGGATCATAAAACGCCCTATGAGCTTCTACACGGTCACATACCTTCCTACACTCACATTAAAGTCTTCGGTTGTCTATGCTTTGCTTCAATCACTCCGAAGCCACGTGACAAGTTTGCACCGCGTAGCTCAAAGTGCATCTTCTTAGGCTATACACATGGCAAGCGTGGCTGGCGTGTTCTTGAGCTCGATTCTGGCCGCATAGTTATCTCTCGGGATGTGCAATTTTTCGAGACTATTTTCCCATATTCAGATTCGCCATCTATTGTGCCTTTTGCTGATGCTTCTGAACCCCGCAGTCCCGCTATATTTGATGCACTCGAGCTGCCTACAGACAGGGGGAGTTCTCTTGCTGAATTGCCCGTTGCATCAGCTGAACCGGCTGCATCAGCAGCTCCTCCTGCCGCTCCTGATCCTGCACCACAGGTTGAAGAAAATCTGCGTCGCAGCTCTTGGCCCAAACAGCCTTCCGTCCATCTTCGTGTTTCATATGTAGCTCTGTTAGTCGCTCTCAACCCCCCTCTGCTTCATCCTCAACATCGACCATCACGTCTTCAGGTCCTCTCTACCCTTTAGTATCCTATGTTTCTTCTGCAAATTTCTCTGAAAACTACACTCGGTTTCTAGCTTCTATTACAACAGGTTATGAACCGACGTCTTTCAAGGATGCTAACAGGATCTCTGAATGGCGCGAGGCGATGGACGCTGAATTGTTAGCTCTTGCAAGAAATCAGACTTGGGTCATCACTGACTTACCACCCGAAAAGAAACCCATTGGCTGCAAGTGGGTTTACAGAATCAAATACAAGTCTACCGGTGAGATCGAACGCTACAAAGCTCGCCTTGTGGTACTCGGAAACCGGCAAATTGAGGGTGTTGATTTTCATGAAACCTTTGCCCCGGTTGCAAAGATGGTCTCGGTTTGGGTTTTCTTATCCGTTGCCGTCATTCAAAATTGGGAGTTGCACCAAATGGATGTACACAACGGCTTCTTGCATGGCGACTTGGCTGAAGATGTGTACATGGTTCCACCACCTGGCTACACCGGGGCATCTCATGGTCGTGTTTGCAAGCTCCAAAAATCTCTTTATGGGCTTCGTCAAGCACCACGACAGTGGTTCTCTAAATTGGCTGTTGCTCTTCGGGCATTTGGTTTCACTCAAAGTTGAGCGGATTATTCGCTTTTCTCTCTATCAAGGAACGTTAATGTCCTGCATATACTCGTCTATGTCGACGACTTAATCATTGCAGACAACAACACCTCAGTCATTGCCTCGGGTAAAGCATATCTTAGCAGTTGTTTTCATATGAAGGATCTCGGTCTTCTTAAGTACTTTCTTGGGCTCGAAATCGCTCGTAACTCTTCCGGGATATTTATTTCTCAGCGTAAATATGCGCTTGAAATTCTGTCCGATTCAGGCAACCTTGGGTCTAAGCCGTGTAATCCTCCTATGGACCCCAATCATAAGCTTGCTGAAGCTTCCGGCGCGCCATACTCTGACCCCGAGAGCTATCGTCGTTTGATCGGCCGCCTGATTTATTTAACCATCACCAGGCCTGACTTGAGCTACTCAGTGCATGTTCTCTCCCAGTTTATGCAGCAACCCAAAGTTGAGCATTGGACAGCAACCTTGCGTGTCTTGCGCTACCTCAAAACTCATCCAGGACAGGGGCTGCGTCTCTCTCGCAACAGCAGCCTTCAACTAACAGCTTGGTGCGACTCCGATTGGGCAGCTTGCCCGCTGACTCGGCGCTCCATTTCTGGCTACTTTATCATGCTCGGCACATCCCCCGTCTCGTGGAAAACCAAGAAACAGCCCACCGTTTCTCGCTCCTCCGCTGAGGCCGAATATTGGTCCATGGCAGCCACTTGTTGTGAGGTACTCTGGTTACGATCTTTGCTTCGCTCACTAGGGGTCGTCTCCTTGTCTCCGGTTCGTCTCTATTGTGATAGCCAGGCCGCTCTTCACATCTCGTCCAATCCGGTCTTCCATGAGCGAACAAAACACATCGAAATTGATTGCCATTTTGTGCGGGATCTCATCTTAAACCGCACGATTGTTACGTCTCACATCTCCACAGTCCATCAGCCCGTTGATCTCTTCACGAAAGCTTTAGCGAAGTCGCAATTTACATACTTGATGTCCAAGTTGGGCATAATTGATCCTTATGCTCCAACTTAAGGGGGAGTATTAGAAGATATAATTGACTATGTATAAGATAGATTAATTTCTTTCATTGTGAATATCTTGTGTATATTTTCTATCTTGTCTGTTGGGTTGCCACCAGCACTTGTATAAATATCAGCCCTAAGAGGCATAATAAAGCAAGGAAAATCTTTCTCAAATCAACGCTTTCAGATGAGCACTCTAGTAACCGGTTCAATTTGTGTGCTTAGTGTTGAAGAATGTTTTGGCTCTAATTTGTTATGTTTGAATGTTGGACTTTGCTAATGTTGGTTGGGCATGTTGTCTCAATTATGAGCCGAAGCCCAAACCCAACTCTGAGCGTCTACAGACTTAGCTAATGTTTGACGACGTCGTTTGAGCTGAAGAGGACTCCTACATAAAATCTTTTAGGGTTCCCATTTGCAACTCGTCTTGCTCATTTCTGTACGTTGTTGCGATTTCTAGGGTTTGGGAGCTCTCTGAGCAACCCCCCGTGCTCATTGTGGTTCTCGCCAGAGTTTTAGGTCTAAAACTCGAAAGCTAGATCGGATCAGAGCTGGAACTTGGTGCTCTCTTTGTAAGTTCGCCTGAGTTGAGTCCTCTCTTTTACGGCTTTGTGCCTCTCTGTTCTCATTTTGTCTTTGTTTCTTGCATATGACGTCTCTATGTGTGCTTGCATGTACTTGTTCTTGTTCACTTTTGACTAGTGGATTTTGGTTGAGGCTCCACAGAGTAGGGTTTTCGGTTTTCCTAAACTACGTTAACAGCCTCTTGTGTTCAATTTGTTATTTTAATTACCAATAGAGAAATTGAGGTAGATTTCAAAACACGCTTTACATATATCAGAACTTTGCATGCTCATATCTATTCTTCCACTACTTTGTTGTGTTTGAAAGTCTGGAGTTTCACTTCTCTCTTCCTCTCTTGACTCTTAAGCGGCTACTTGAGTTGAAACGCTCAAGTATGTTACCGGATTTAGAGATCTATGGAAGAAAAACGGTAGAATGCATATAAAGACCCTTGTAGCTGAACGTTTTTTCCTATTAGCCCCCTCTACTTGAAATTATTCAATTAAACCCCTAAACTTAACCTAATCTGTTCTATATGGCACCTAAATACCAAAACTATGAAGCGTGAGTTTCACACTCGCTGATGTGGCAAACAATTTTCCATGTAAGATTGCCAACTAACACCATTGTGTACACATGGATCATTTTACATTGACTCGGAAAAAAAATAATAATAATAACAAAATATAAGTACATTTTACATTTACACTCACCCTCAAACCCTCAAAGAATTTCACCAAAAAAAACTAAACAAAATCCGGTGGAAGGGCGGTGAAGACGAGCAACCCAGTGGGAACGGCAGGAGGGACCCGAGCTCATAGATTTGGTGCCGCTTTTGGATCTCCATCCACGTCTCGAGCGCCGCCACCGCCAGAGGTCGATCACCGCTAGATTCGGGTGCCACTTCTGGATCTCCATCTACGTACGTCTCGAGCTTTGCCGCCACCGCGAGATCCGGTGCCGCTTCTGGATCTCCATCTGCCTCGCTGCCACCGCTTCTGGATTTGGTGTTGAAGTAGCACGGCGTCCTCCTCCTCCTAGATCCAGATCTGGATCCTCCGGAGGATGGGACTGAGGATGTTGGCGTGGTAGTATTCGGGGGCGCCGAGGACGTGGTTGTGGAGGGGGATGGACTAGAGGTGGGAGACATCGGAATCGAGGTAGATGAAGCGGCGGATGGAGGAGGGGAGGAGGCCAGTGAGGTCGAGCGATGGTGAAAGCGATCGCCGGCGCTGGTCCGCAGTTCGCAGAACAGAGGAGTCGGCCAGTGGTCGCAGAGCCGATGAGAGAGAGGGGGAGAAGGTCGGGGATCTGGCCAGAGAAGGGAGGTTGGAGTGGTGTGGGGGGGGCTTCGAGCCGCTAATGGTGGAGGTCGGCGAGAACTCCATATTTGCCGGTGAGTTGCATCGAAGAGGAAAGTGCAGGGAAGTTTGCAAAAGGAAAGAAAGAAGGGGGAGGGGCGTGAGTGGCCAAACGAGATTGGGGGAAAGTGGGTCAAAGTTTGACATGTGGTGGTGGGTAGAGGATTGGGGTCAGGTGCCCAATTAATAGAGAGTACATATACTCTCACGCGTTTGAAAGGAGGTGTATTTCACATCCCTGCCACATCAGCACAAAAGTGTTTGATAGAACAAATTGAGTTGCGTTTAGGGGTTTAATTGAAGAATTTTAAGTAGAGGGGGCTGATAGGAAAAAATGTTCAAGTACAAGGTTCTGTATATGTATTCTGCCGAAGAAAAAGGTACTCTTTCTTCGATTTTGTGTCTCATAACTTTTGCTTATCTTTCATTTCGCTCGTACCCTGTTGGTTCTCGAACTTGTTCGTGAATAGCTTAAGTTATAGCTTCTTCACTTTCTTGTTGAACATACAGAATTGGAAGTCTTTGTGAGTTGCCAGTAGATCCGCGTACATGTATGGAGACTAGCTTGTGCTAACACACCCTCTATCGAATCTTACATTGTCATTGAAAAGAGATTTTGTGTTGCTTTTACTCTGATGCTTCTATAGTTCAGAGTAAAAAGTTTGTTGTCTGCTTACTCTCTTATGTCAACCCTTGTAAAGGAGCATCTTTGTTGTCTCCATCTAAGATCACTATCTTAGGTAGGGATTTGAATCCTCTTCTCTTCTTCATCTTTATTTGTTGCTAACCTGAGATTTGAAGATGTTTGAGAACTCTCATAAGGTGAAGGCTTATGAGGGATCTCTGAATTCTCTATGTGGTAGACTAAAACGAAGGCTTTGTTAGAAAAGGAGAAATGTTGGAAGGCTATTAGTGGTGTTTGGCCTGAAAACAACAACATTGAAGGGAAACTTAAAGCTGTTGAAATGGCACTAACTGAGATCATTATGAGGTTGATTGATGATGTTGCACAACAAGTATTAAACCATACTAATGTTAAGTCTTTGTGGAAAGAATTAGAAGAACAATACATGAAAAACACTTTGCCTAATAAGATTTCTCTACCATGTAGACTATTTACCTTTAAGATGGATGTGTTGTGCCTTTGCATGATAACTTAGATAAACTCCTAAGGATAACTCAGGAATTGGAGAGATGTGATGATAAGATAAAAGATGGTAGCTTTAACCAGGAGAAAGAAAAAAGGCAAGCTATGATGTTACTTAGTTCATTGTCTGTTCAGTTTGACATTTTAAAGCATGTGATTCAATATAGCAATGAAAACTGACTAAAGCTAAGAATATTAAAAAATATTCTTGAGAAGACTGAGATTCTTAAAGTATAAGGGTGATAAGAAAATTGAGGCTAATGGCTAAGGATAAACCTAAGAACAACAAGAAGAATTCTAACAAGAAGAATGATAAAATCGACAAGCATGAGAATGAGAAAAAAGATAACTGAAAGTCCTATCATTGTGGTAAAACCGGTCACTTCATTAAAGAATATAAGAAGAAACGAAGGGAAGATAAATAAAAGAATTCTAATGATTTTGTTGCTTTGTTTGAGTCTGCTCCTAATTATCTTTATGAATTGCTTGTTGGTTCTTCTTCTGGTGATATGAATGATTGGATTCTTGACTCTATATGCACCTTGCATGCTTATACTTGGATTCTTGACTTTGGATGCGCCTTGCATGCTAATGCTTGGATTCTTGACTCTGGACGCACCTTGCATAGTTTTAACACATTTGCATATGTTGATAAGCTGCTTTGGGACATTTTCATTCTGGTTTGTGGGGCTTGTTCATGCTAATATTATTGGTGGTAGGATCGAGATACTTCCTTTCTTTGATTGATCACTATTCTAGAAAAGTGTGGATATACTTGTTAAGAACTAAAGATGAAGTCGTTAAAACTTAAAAATTGCATGTTGAGAATGAAACAAACTTGAAACTTAAATGTTTGAAGATAATGGCCTTGAGTTTTGTAACCATGCTTTTGGTTCCTTCTATCGTGCTAATGGTAAAGAGACATTTGATTGTTCCTAACACACCTCAACAGAATGGTATTACTGAGAGAATGAACATGACCTTTCTTGAAAACGCTAACCAAGTGCTTACTCATAAGTGTTGAGATGAAACCCTCTCTGTGGGGTGAAGTTGTCACTATAGCTACATACCTCATAAACAAGTATCCTTCTTCTATAGTTGGTTTCAAAACCCCACAATATGTGGACATGTAAGAAGCCTTGCCTATCCCACTTGAAGCCTTTTGGGTGTACAACTTATGCCCAAATCTCTCAAGGCAACCTGTTACCCAAGGCTCAAAAGTGTGTGATACTTGGGTATCTAAAGGGGTTTTAAGGGTACAAGCTCCTCAGTCTCATGACTACAAAGTGATTACGTCAAGAAGTGTAACCTTTAATGAATCAGAGTTTTATTTTAAAGTGAAGTCGAATGCCTCTATTGAGTGTGTGGGTACAATTATAGAAGGTGAAAGAGTGAGGTTCTTCCTTCCTCATGAAGTTGAAACTGAAATGATGATGAGTATGATTGTGCCTTTCCTGATAAAGCTTGAATTGAGGAGGAAAACCAAGATGATGAAGGTGGAAACCATAAGGAGGGGCCTGTAATGGTCACCAAGAGCCTAAGGAAGATATTCCACCCACCAACATGGGTTTTGATCCAAGTATTGAAGATCAGAACCCTCACCAAACAAGTGGGGAGGTAACTTTTGAAACTGAAAACTCTAATGTCAATTATGCTATGAATTCAAATCCTTTCCACGATTACCATCTTGCTAGAGATAGAGAGTCTTGGGTTAGGATTCAAAATAGAAGGTTCATGTTGTTTTCTGAGTTTTCTGAGCTTAATAAATATGATGACTTCATTGAACATGGGTTGTTGAGCATGTTGTTGACCCCTATCAGCTGAAACTTTTGAAAATGCTAGAAAATGTGTGCATGCTAAAAATTGGACTAGGGTTATACAACAGGAAATGTAGTCTATGTATGCTAACAATACTTAGGTTATTACTCCCAAGCCAGCCAATGCTAGACTGATTGATTTCAAGTGGATTTATAAAATTATTGTTGGTGTACATAATGGTGATCCACCTAGGTACAAAGCTAGATTGATTACAATGATATCTTTGCTCTTATGATTAAGTATAAGACTCTTAGACTCTTGCTTGCTATGGTTACTGTGTATGATTGGGAACCGAAGAAAACGGATGTTAAAACTACTTTCTTGCATGATGAATTGCTTGAGACCATTTATATGAAGCAACCTAAGAGCTTTGTGAATTTTGCTAAACCTGATCATGTATGTTTGCTTGAAAAATACATCTATGGTTTAAAGCAGTCCCATAAGCAATGGAACATTAAATTTGACTCTTGTATGAAAAAGCTAGGTTTTACCAAAAGCAATTATAACACATGTTTGTATTTAAAGGGAATTAGAATCAAGACTCCTCTATTTGTGCTCTTTTAGATTGATGATATTTTATAGATGTGTGGTTCTAAAGTGTTGATTGCTATTGTGAAAAGAGACCTGAAACAGAACTTTGACGTGAAAAACTTAAGAGTTGGTAAGAAGATTTTAGGCAATAAAATCACTAGAGATAGGAAAAAGAAGTTGATGTGGTTATCTCAATCTAATTACTTGCTTAAAGTCTTAAAAAGGTTTAGCATGACTAACTCTAAGCCTGCTTTTATACCCTTAAGAGGGCACCTTGATCTGTCTAAGAAATTTTGTCTTTCTACACCTGAAGAAAAGGCTAAGTTGTCTCATGTGCATTACGATGTTGTTGTTGGCTCTATGATATATGTTATGATATGTACTCGACCTGGACTTGCTTTTGCTATTAGTGTGCTTAATTGATTCATGTCTAATCTTGATGAGTGTCAATGGAATGCTATGAAGTTCTGTTTGAGATATATTAGTGGCACTAGAGATTATTGTCTTGTTTACTCTGAGCATGGTGCTAGATTTGAATAATTTGGTCATTGTGATTTTGATTATGTTAGTAACCAGGACAATAGAAAGTTCACTTTTGCATATTATTTCACTTAGGCAGGCAACTGTATTTCATGGAAGTCACAACAACAGTCTATTGTTCAACTTTCATCAACTAAGGTAGAGCATATTGTTGCTACGATTTCTATGGTTTGGAAGCTCTCTAAGCAAACCCCTGTGCTCGTCATGGTTCTCATCGGAGTTTTGTGTCTAGACCTCAAGGTTAAATTGAGAAGAGTTGGAATCGGTGTTCTTTTTGTGAGTTCACTTAAGTTGAGTCCTCTCTTTACAGCTTTGTGCCTCTAATTTCTCGTTGTGTCTTTGTGTCAGGCATTTGCTGACTCTATATGATTGCATGTACTTGTTCTTGTTCACTTTTTCCTAGTGGATTTTGGTTGAGGCTCCCAATTGATGCTCCGCAAAGAATGGTTTTCTCGAACTACATTAACAACCTCTTGTGTTCAACTTGCTTTTCGTTTTGTTTTCGATTTCCAACAGAGTAATTGAGGTAGATTTGGGAATGTGCTTTACAATTCAAATTATAAATTACACGATTAAAAAAAACAGAAGATAAATTAAGGATTATATATATACACAATTAAAAAATATATAATTAAACTTATTATGAGAACTTGTTCATCCAATAAACTAATTAATGTTATTTAAAAAGATAATGGTGTTATTTATTGTACGTGAGAGGACATCTTGAAAAAATAAGAATAGAGGTATAATTTGCTCTAGTAAGATGTATTATGAAAAAAGAGCGCAGTTGTTACGTGCGATATTTCTTTTACCGAGAGTTTTTCTTTCTGCCTCATTTAAATGAATGGTGGCTACTGATCAATCCCGACGACAAAGCATAGTTTCCAAGGGAGAATGGTGGGATATGAGTGGATTTGATGAAGTCGGCACAATTGGCGAGTATTTTGTGGTCAACAGGGGCAAAGCCTCCAAAGTCTTAGCATTAACTCATCGCTAATGACAATGGTGAGAAGTGTATGATGTTAGTGGACAACTTTTAGCCGAGAAAGATAGTCATGTCATTCCTGGAGGGAGAAAGAGGAGACCTAGTTTTCAACATTAATATTGAAGTCCTTCAAGCCTAAGCCGCAACGTGGGAGTTGTCTTTCATGTTGAAAACCTTAGTCGGGATGATTATGAATGTGGTTATCGATTGAAAGTTAAGGGAGATATGGAACCCTATTGGTAGGGTGTCTATAGTTGATCTATTAAATGATACTCTCTCTGTTTTTCTATGTTTGATGTTTCAGGCAATTAGACTTGTTAGAAAATATACGATGTTTTACCCTTTTATATATCTATTTTTCCAAATTTACCCCATGCAAATCTTTTCTTACAAGATTCTCTTTGTAAGCCACTATGAAATTAAAATAATTTAATGGGGATAATTTCAAGTTAAAATGCTAAAACATCAAACATAAGTAAATGGATGGAGTAGTATGTTACAAATTTTGAGTTCGAATAAGATTATTTGAAGGCTTTACTTGATGGCCCATGGATGATTTTTGCAACTATTTGATTGTTTGATTATGGTCTCTTGATTTTAACTCATTCACGAACATTATTACCACAATGAATGCAATGGTTCATATTCGACTTGGCAAAACGGGTCGTTCGGATCGTTTTGGATCGGGTCGTTCAGATCAGGTTCGTTCGGGTCAAACAGTTATTTCGGTTCTTGTAAGGTTCGGTTGGTTAAGGTTCGGATGTTATTCGAGTTCGGGTCTTATTCGGATTCGGATCGTAATATTTCGGATTAGTTCGGATCAGATTATTTCGGATGTTGTTCAGATCGGATATTGTTTGGTTTTGGGTCTAGTTCGGTTCGGATCCTTTTCAGATTGCTTCGAATCGGATCATTTTGGATCTGGTCAATTCGAATTCGGGTGTTATTTGGATTCAATTTTTTTGGAATTATAAGATAGACCACCCGTAATGGTGAGTTTTTAGCATAGAATAATATTAAATCACTTTTGTACAATAGTATGGACCTTAAAAGTTAAAACCCAAAATCTAGACTCCTATTTGTGACAGAAGATTGGGGGAATTTTTTTCAAAATTTGTTTAATTGGGTTTTTTACGGAATTCAAAGGTTTGGAATATTTTTTGATTAGTTTAAATGAAAATGGATGGCGAGGATTTTGGATGGCGCCCCTTGGGTAGAAAGCGACAAAAAATAAAATAAATACTATAGGTGTCCAAATTCTATGCGAATAACGAGAATGGTGTTTTATTCAGTGCTCCACTAATACATATACATATACGATATACCCAACAAGAATTTTATCAATATACAATACAGCGAATTAATAAGAATTTAGACACACTCGATTATTTAATGTAAACATCAGTTAATAGCAAAAAGCTATTCCAGAAAGTATATTCGTATACTGAATTGTTTTATCCCATGTATTTTATATTAAAGGAGATATGATAATTAAATACGATATATATCTAAGTACAAAAATATATTACTTATTAAGTGGGCTCAACAAACAACATATATTTATTTATTAATATATAATATGATGATGACTTACACTTATACGACACACAAGAGAAAAACAAATAATGCTCGTATTCATACTTCATGTTCATATTTACATTCATAAATACACCCTTATTTAAGTGCATGTACATTTGAATATCTTTTGATAAATATAATTATGTAAATATGTTTGACTAATTGTATTTTTTTTACGAGTCCACATAAATATTTTGTTATTTAAAAATTAGAATGCATAAATTATTTCTTTTCCAAAATCAAAATATAAGTGTTACAAGTATTTTAATATACGTTTGAAGCTTTGATCGTAAGTTTCAAACTTATTTATTTTAGTCTTATTTAATTTGAATAAACTTATAAGATTTGCAAAATTATTGTGCAAATACGTACAATATAATATACACTATATATAAAAGTTCTCTTATGAATATTGTACATGTGTTTATCACCCATATTCTACTTATAAAACTATACAATATGTTATTTTCATAGGGTTTAGTGTTTATCACTCATATTCTATTTATAAGAATATTATACATATGTGTATCACCCATATTCTATTTATAAAACTATAAAATATGTTATTTTCATTCTATTTATAAAGATATTCTAATAATATGATATATTTTCATTTGTTAAACTATGTAAGTCTGTAACTACTAAAACTATACAATACGTTGTTTTAGATGGAAACATCAAGATATAGTCTTTCTTGATTAATATGATATTTAACCCTTGTTGTAATATGCAAAAGCTAAACTTACTTTACATACTTGTTTGAGTAATAATGTCAATGTTTTTCGGTCTTGTTCGGTCTTTTGTTATACATTGTTTGTGTGCACCACCATTCTAATATTTTGTACTATTACTTTTTAATTTTAATTTTAATTTTTAATAGTATATCTACTCTTAAGATTTAGTTCGGATGATTTCGGGTCATTTCAAATCAGGTCATTTCGGGTCATACGTAGTTCGGGTCATTGTGGATCGGGTCATTTCAGATCGGGTGATTTCGGGTCAGGTTTAGTTCGGGTCAGTTCGGCTCGGGTCAGTTTTGTTCAGGTCAGTTCGGATCGGATGGTTTTGGATTATGTTTTATTCGGGCCATTTCGGTTCGGGTCAGTTTCAGATCGGATTCAGATCGGGTCTGGGTAATGATCGGATTCGGTTCGGGTCGGGTCGGTTCAGTTCGGATTTCGGATTGGGCCACTTTTTGCTGGGTCTAGTTCATATCTTGGGGCTCCCGATGTTATTGTTACGTATGATGAGAAAATTTGTAATATCCGCAAGTTTTGGAGAATACTATTAAGATTAATTAATCATTCCAGTTATATGATTACTAATGTTTATAAAAGTGATTATTTCTTAAGCTTAGAAACTTGTTTTACATAAGGTATAAATTGTCCAAAATCATTATAGAGAATAATCATGTCAATTATAACATAACTTAAGTAAAGAAAACAAAGGGAGAGAGCAGACCGCGACCGTGACTAAGAAAGGCACACTATGCCAAGCCATAATCGCTACCACCTGCAGATTGCTTTTGCAAGAAAGAAATCGGTGATGAGATGGGTGATAATGACTGGTTTTGCACGCATTTTCTTTCTTCTACTCTATCAACTTACCTATCATTTCTCACTCCATCACCCAAGGTCGAGCTACTCCTCCCCCTAGCTCACTATTTACCTTCTTGAAGCGATGGAATTCTTTTAAATAGGGGTGAGGGTTGAAGGAAAGCTCTTCCTCTTTTATCTCTCTTTTACTTCAATGAGAAAGGAGTTGGATTAGCCCTTAACGTGAAGGTATTAGATCTTAAGAAGGTAAAGGATTTCAAGTGGTGTAAGTGCAAGAAGTCAGGTTTTTGCAAAGTTTGCACAATCGCGATTGCAGCTTAAGGAATCGCAACTGCGACTTGCCAGCGAGCTTTTTTCTTTTTTTCTTTTTTTCGGTTAAGAGCGAGCTTTTTTCTTGTGTTCGTGCCTCGTGCCCATTTTCGTGCCTGTTGCCCATAGTCGTGCCTTACTAATGCAAGTGCATGTCTAGTGCTCGTGTCAGACTGTCTTGTGAGTCTTCGTTTTCTGAGCCTCGAAACTTTAATGTAAGGAGATGGTTCTCCTTTCTTTTCGATATCGTAAAACTATAATTGTTATCTAATATGCGTTGGGAATAAACTTATTTGTTAATCATCGGATTAGGGTTTAATATACTTAGAGATAATGACACAGTACTTGGACTTAGGTATCTGATGATGTGTGGTCCTAAATAGTATATTATGAAAAAGGGTTTGAATTCAAATGTATATCACCCAAAATCAAATAGACCAGATTTGAAATGATCGGAAGTATTTTAATTCAAAAAAAAAGAATTGAATCTAAATAACACCCGAATCTGAATTGACCTCATTTGAAATGATCTCGTCCGAAGCAATTAGAAGTATCACAATCCGAAAAGAATCCAAACCAGAAGTAGTTCCAAAACCAAACGACATTCGAATCTGATGCAATCCAATCCAAACATAACCCGAAATAAGTAGCTAACCGGAACAAATCCGATCGCAATGACCCGTTTACCATATCTGGTGACGTGGCACATTTGAATTCGGGCTAATTTAAATCAATCAAATTGAGATTTAGTGAATGATAGCATCGGCTAGCTGCCATGAGATAATAGAAGATATTTTCATCCAGAATTTCTACACTGAGCCACCATAAGAATAGAATTGTAATTTGTCTCAACTGAAATCAACGAAGATGGATTAGACCCTTTATTCCGCCGCCTGACATTTCCATCCTCAGAATGAGCAGATTTCACTGTTTCAATAGGTGACCCTTTATGCATAACTCTTGTATAAATGTTCATTTGACGGCCCTCGAAAAGTCCTGTTCAGTCCGGGAACAACCATTCACTATCGATCTCGATCACTCTTCAATTTCAGAGTCCAAACTAATGGAGCATATTGTATATCTTTTAATATGAGTTTACAATCGATACATATCCTTTCATTTTGACATTATAGAAAAAATCAGCGTATAAAATTTTACAAACAATATTACATTCTTCGTTTGCATAAACGTACATTACCATTTGAACAAGCAACAATCACCGATGGCAAAACAGAACCTATGGAACTCAAGTAAAAGTTCCATTAAAAGCAAAAAAAAAAAAATACCTTTCTTTTCTTTGTGTCATTGAATCTAATCTAACGACGACTCGGAAGCTGCATCATCTAACGTCGAATTAGACATTTCAGATTGGCTGCCGTTTTCACTATCTGAAGAGCTTGATGGTTTGTCATCCACAGGTTGGTTCAAGAACCAGTACATTATGCTGGCTGTCAAGGTGAGGATCATCTTTTGGTTCACCTGGAAAACAAAATAATATTTACTCACACGTATTTCTCCTTAGGTTTGTTCAGACTTCTTCACAAGCTTAAATTAGAGAGACTTGACAGAATGGTCAGTTTGAGCTTCTCTAGATTTGTAACTTTAGATAGGGAAGAAGTGAAATGCTGATCTAATTATTACCCCGGTTATGTCTTCGGGAAGCAAAAATATGGAGCATCCGAGTTTTCTTGCAATGCTGATGATGTAGGATGCATTCATCTTTTTCTCTTCATCTGTGACAAAACAATTCATGGTTTTTGGTAAGGAAAATGTAAACATAACTCTATCACTATGTAAGATGGCTAAGAATGCGAATGCAATCATAACAAAATAATTGCTTTATACGCAAGTTCAAATTCTGATGCCTATAAAGCTAGACTGATTGGCCCAGTACAGGAATACAGACGCTCCAAATTTCTTTTATTTTTTTGTTTTTCTTGAAATGTTTTGCACTTTCAGAAGAGAACTTTGTTTGAAATGCTTGTTTTGTCTGTTGAATAACGTTAACAGAAGATCAAGGTTCCCTGTCGAGATTAGTAACATCATTTGCTTATCTGTACCAAGCATTATTAGATAACTTAGATTGGTATCTAGGTGAACATTTTTACTTCATTCACCAAAAAAGAGATGAAGTATTTACCCTGAAAGCTTGTGGTATAATAGAACTTATTTTTCAGTGGGCTCACAACACTGGTCTCACAACACTGGTCACTTCCTAGTTGTAGAGTCCCAAAGCCAAAAAAACTACTTCTGGCATGTTTCGGCTTAATTATTGTATTCATCTTCTTAGTGAAAAAAGAATGCTTAATTTGCCACTTGACACATATCATCATATTGTTATAAGCTATATCCTTTTCCTTTCTGCTAAAAGAATAACTGAAAGCCCTTGGTCATGAAAAGAACCAGCGAGCAGAGAAAACAGCGAAAGTTTGTATTTACGTGTAAGATCACCGAGTAAGAAAAGCTTACCAGTTTGTCCCCTAGTAACAAGGCTCCAGTTGACTACTCTAGGTTGTACTGCTCTTAGCAGCTCCAGGAAAAATATGCCATCAGATAAGCTCTTATCCTGCAATTCAATATAGAGTTAAAAGTTGTAACTGCAGTTGTACTTCTGTCTAATCTTTATTTCTACACAGTGAGATATATGATACTAGGGTATTGTTAAACCAGTGATGGCAGACCACTTTGCATGATACTAAGGGGGTATTAAGTAATATAACTGTTACATTAAAGACTTCAGTATTAGCACACTATCACCTACTGAGTTACCACAATGATCTGCATCTTTATACTGTTATTGATATTGTCTTATCAAACCCGCCTATTCTATAATGCAAATACAATGCAGAATACCTTAAAGCTAGCCATTTGTGTCCTTCCTTTTGAATTCTTCACAAGACTGTTTGCCCACTTAAGAATATCAACATCATTGATCTCTTTCCCATGTGAATGGAATCTCAAGTTCTTTAAAAGTTGGAGCATATTGCATCGCATCAACTGCCACAAGTAAGCTGAAAAAAGAGAATTCAGATGTATTATTTCACATTGAGAGAATCTGAGCATTAGTTTCACAAAATCAGTAGACATATTGAAATCAATACCTAATATTAATTTTTTGTTTCCCTGAACAATATCATTTCCAGCAATATTTACCAAGGAAAACTTCAGCTGTTTCCCAAGTTTTACTGCTTGATTACAGTTCTCAACTTTTTTGAATGGCATCTTGATTGGTGGCTTATTTGCTATCTTCCAATTGACAATTCCTGGTGAGACCTTGTCTAATGTTTCCAGGAGTACCCACCTACAAGATACATGAAGATTTGTTAACTTGTGAGAAAAATTATTACCAGTTTGTCATTGGGTGGGAGGACTACCACAAAGTGACTTAAGCTATAGAGAAACATTTTAGAAGAGGATAATTACCCGTTCCTAACATCTTCAAACACATTGTCAATATATGCTGAATTTCCTAGACTATTTAACCAAAAACGAAAAACTCTTTCCTCTCTTGAGACTTGGGCATCATCTGGTGGTATCTCTAGGAAGGAGATTTGTTTACTTTGAGTTGAGAGACCGTTTCTGCAGAATATTCAGTAAATAATAAAAGCATTAGACAATTGTAAACAAGCCAATTGCAAAATTGAAGTTGAATATAATATTTCACAGTAGTCTGTGAGATTTAGAGCTGACTTGTAAATTGTATGCAATCCATGTACTTAAGATGGATCAGCTAACATAACAGTACAAAAAAAAGATCTAAGAACAGCAGGCATTATGAAGTCTTAAGCTCACCTGTGCTGAAATATGTGGGCAACAAAAGCAAGGTTAAGATTTTGTGAGCCTTCTACTATATCCTTTGCCGTTAAATATCTCTTGCAACCCATTCTGTCAGAATGCTCAAGAATCAGGGTTGCTCTCCTTAAAAGGTCTCTTGTAGTTAATGTTGAAGGATTGCTGAACTCGGGTGCAAGAACATTTAAGAGATGAGCATAAGCTTCCCCATCCTGCATCCAACCAGATACTCATCAGTCCTACTTACAAAATGCACCTACTACAATAGACTACAGTGAAAACTTCAATGCATCACAATTCAGGAATTAACATGAATTCATTGAATGAGAAAATAATTAATTTTTAATGTTTAGAACATCTAGAAACCAAAAAAATAACTAAAACAAAGTGGAACATTCCAGTTAGTTAACACAAGGCAATCTATGAGTATGAAGTTGTAGACAGTTTACCTTGATATCTGTTGAAAAATTTGTGACTACTTTCTTATAACTTGATTTTTTGAGTTGGAAGTTCATCCACCTCAGCAAGATCTTCTCAGGTGGTAGATTTATCAACTCTTCCAGATCCTGAGATTTTGAGATTTCAGTAAAGAGAGCTAAATAAAGTTTGTATGTGGATACAGATGCTCAGAAGGAATGTGACTTCATTAGAGGTGAAAGTGTCTCAATACCTCACTGCTATCAACCAACTCAAATAATTGCGGCGTTTTCTTCAAGTTGAGGTCTGCCAAAAGTTGTATCTATAGAGGAACAAGACATTAACCTCATCAAGATTAGCCCATATACACCATACAAAAATGTTTATACACTGAGCTTAATGTTAGAATTTCT
The DNA here is from genome assembly GCA_963924305.1 of Polygonum maritimum. Taxonomy (NCBI): domain Eukaryota; kingdom Viridiplantae; phylum Streptophyta; class Magnoliopsida; order Caryophyllales; family Polygonaceae; genus Polygonum; species Polygonum maritimum. Next base: position 24,232,240 of record OZ002734.1, read on the forward strand.
TACCTTGATGATCTGAGCAATTAAACCTAGCACAAGATGGCGCTGTGCACAAACAAAAGCGAGGAAAATATCAAGTAAGAAAGTAATAGTTCAGTTACAATAATAATGTCAAGTAAGAAACAAGAGTATTCAGTATCATTATATATGCTTAAATGTCATTAACATTCTTTCTACAGTTCACAGGATATAATTTCCTTTTCGGATGAAGCATAAGCTTTTACTCAGCACGGTTACCAAGTTCAGTTAGTGTCAAAGCTTTTCAGTCATTCTTAGTTGAACAGCTAGCCTGTGATAGGATATATCGATTATAGCATGGAACTAGGTTCCTTCTGGGGCAAGTATGTTTCACACTCTGGTGTAATACGAATTTCTCCAGAATAACATCAAGATGATCAACAGTCTGGGGCAGAGATGATGAACAATACCCTTCCTTCAATGATGTCTTGAGTCCCAATGTTGACTACTGTACAACCAATAGCTTTAGCTGAATTAAGGAATAACGTATGATTCTCAATCCTCTCCCAAGGGTTCAGTAATCTCTTCATATTAATAGCTCGTTCATCAATTGTCCCTGGAACTGCCACGTTGATGAGCTTACTGCAGATCATCATTGCCCAAGAAAGAAAAGAAGTAAGCACATAATCCAGTGTTGAATTCTTCAACAATAAAAGACGTAAGGTTAAAGTTAAGTGATTGATCACCAGAGAAGCACTCCATCTTTTACAAACTCAAACAGATCATTAGTTGAAGGATCTAATGGAAGATATTGCTTCAGAAACTTGTCCTCTCCAAGATAATTGTTGATGTGTGCAACATAAGACGCCTTCTCGGACTCGCTTATTGTGTGGAGTAAGGTAGTTGTTGCAGCCTTCAAGAATGCTGATGAGTTCTTTGCTGGACTTCCCATTTTTGAATTGGCGTGAGAGTGCAGCTTCAGATACACCTACCAAGTCAAAAGCAATTACCTCTAAAAAGTGTAAAATCAAAAGTCATATTTACCTTTGTGCTTAGAGCGAATGAAATGCTAACTTCCATGTTCCATCAAACTTCATTTGGCACAAAAACACACCATAGACAACTTGATTTTCTAGAAATACATTTACAGTTTCAACTCAAAAAGTGAAATGAAAAAACACTTAACATAACACTATACAGGCTAAAGCGGAGAGACGATCTGAGAGATTCAGAATCCACAAATGCTGCTTTCACAGATTTTTTTATTTAGAAAAAAAAAAACATTCTCTCGCTTTTCTTTTTTTATTTCCATTTTTCACTCTTGCAGTATGCACATTCAAATTAATGAACGATGCAGATTACAGTCTCTTCAGTCATCTAATAAGTTCATTCCTGTCAAATTAATCCTCCGATAAAAACAAGCAGAAAGTGCGATCGAACAGTGTAGAGTGGGGAAAAGTAGAAGAAGAAGATCGATTACTCTGAGAAACAACTCGAAATCAACTTCTTGGCTGACGTTCTCGTAGGAGGTTCGGATGAACGAATCTCTATCTTCTTCAGTTAAGTTCTCCCCGACGACCTTCAATTTTGACATCTTGGAAGCCAAATCGGCAAGAGTGAGAGGTCCGCTTTCTCTCCTCATAGTGTGGTACTACAAACAAGTATTCGCCATGTAATTGTAAGATCTGAGGATACAGAGCGAAAAATCCGGAAAAGTATAAGAACGAACGAACTTACTTGAGACTTGAGGCTGCGAAGCTCGACCTGCGTGAACTGGTTCTGGAGCCATGAATCCGATACTAGAATTCCTACATAGCCGGCCATTGTTGATTTCGATCTGAGAGCTTTCTCTCTCTCTCCGAAATTTGTGAATTGAGTGGGAGCGTAGGGAGAGTGTGAGAGGAGGAGGAAGAAGAGCTGTCAGAGAGTTCAAATTAACTTTAAAGTTTGGTTTTGAGAAACTCACTTTATTTACGATTTTGTCCGATCAAAATAGTTGGCGTTGTTGCTCTTTCAGGTCTTCATGATTAACCTGGAAAATCCACGTTTATTGGCTAGGTTTTTTATGGAAATGAAAGTTATTAGTCCTTGCATTATTAATTGTTTCATCTACAGTATAATAAGATTACTAATAAATATTTGTCAAATGGAGTTATATCCTAATTGGAATCAGATGTTACACTACCACTATGCCTCTTATTTGCAATCCTAAACTAAATTAATAACATTTTTTTATCCTACCTTATACTGGACACGATTGATAACATTTTTTGATGATTATTCATTGATATAATAAGGGATAATAATATTGTTTGGAATTAGATATTGATTTCATCTTTTTTATCCTAAATCCTTCTAATATTTTGTTGATCCAAAATTGTGATTTGATGTTAAAAATAAATTTAAAATAAAACTTTATATAATATGACCTAAATAAAAATCATAGATAAAATACTATCATTTTATTTTAAAATATATTTGATTATTAAAAAATTTTATATGTGATATGATATGAAATCTCAAGAGAAATATTTTATCAAAATATATATTTTTATAATTAATTGGATTTTAATATGATGATGTGAAATCAAAAAAATAAGATAATTATGACTTCTTTTTGCATAAATCTTTCAAGAATATAGACTTGCATCAGTCATACTTGTTTTGAAATAAAAGAAATATTTTAATAGATCTTATTAAATTGTAATTAATTTAAATATAGTAGAGTTATAGATCAATACAATTTTTTAATGAATATCATATCACAAATTTAGCTTATATATTTTTTAGATATTTTTCAAATATATTTTTAGTTTTTTTGTTACTCAAGTTATAAATCTATGGGACAAAAAATATTGACAAAAAAATATGGTAAATACATATATGATTATAAAAATACAATAAAAACAAAATTTCAGAGTGACAGATAAGTTAACAAATTAATTATACTTTTGATGTACAAAAAATGAGTGTCTAATCAAATAATTAAAAAAGATAGATATTAGGTGGAAAAAAATAGTTTTCAGAAAAAGAAGAAGATAGATGATAGACAATTAATACATATAAAAAGGACTTTGAAAATTATTTTTTCAAATTAAATTTTTACATGAGGTGGAACCACAATTAACGTGGAGGCTCAAAAGGTCTCGGCTTTAATATATAGTATAGTTTTTGTTCATAAATTACAAACATTCTTGTGAAATTAACACAAGGTTTTACGAATTTCGCAAGGTACATAAAGTTTTTCGGGATTCCGTACGATGACCACGAAGTTTTGCACATTCCGCGTGGTAGCCTTGACATATTATAAAAAGCTAAAATTATATAAAACCTAAGCATAATATTTACTTAATTACACAAAATCACCATATCTTTAGTTTTGTTTTTAAGACTATCTAATTTATTTTCATAAAACACCTAAGTTTATAATTTTAGAGTTTTATATGAATTTATTTACTCTTTTTGCATGACACTATATGTTATTATTTTAAATTATCCATTTATTGTTATTATAAAAAGAACCATGTTTTTTAATTTGTATAACAAAATAGTCCCTTTTTCAAATTAACAAAATCATAATTAATTTTGAATTTCTTGTACCATTTCTTATTAACAAAGTATAAACTTGATTTTTTATAATAGTTGATATTATAAGGGAGTGTTTTTAAAAAATGGCTGCACTAAATCAAGTAATTTATTTTTAAAAAAATATAAAATTGGCTTTTCTAAAGATAATGTACATATATAGTGTTCTGAAAATTGTGAAAAATGATAGGTTTTTTTATGACATCTACAAATTTAGGCAAGTTTTTTATTATAATAAACTAAGATTTAAAAATAATAAAATTTATGTACTAAGTGATACTTCACATTAACTATTTGATAGTTTTGTTGCAAAAAATAAAAAATAGGGTGATTTTATGTAAATAAGTAGATATTATGGGTAAGTTTTATATACTTCTATTTATTTAATTAAATATTTAGATTATTACATAGAATTTGCAAAATTTCAAGGTCAACATATGTGGAATCACGGAAAACTTTGTGTGTCATGCGGGACTTGTCAAACCTCGTGACAATTACACAAAATTTGCCGACATTCTTTTATATATTTTTGATAAAAATCTCTCATTTTAACTCTTAGTTTAAACTAAATTATCTCAATTTTATTTCCATATAAAAAAAATATCTAATTGAATAACATTTTGATACAAAGTATAATTTACTTAAAATGTGTGGCCTATGTTAAAAGGACATCTACGGAAGAATTATATTATATAACAACTTTTATAAATAATGTGCTTTTAGGAGTGCATCATAATAGTATTTATAAGGTAGTGCATCCTATGTAAGTCAAATTTATGCAAATTTATAGATGCAATTTCAAAATGAAAGACTAGGAAATGATGGTTATACACGTGGCCCGATCTAGTTTGAGAATACACATAGCTAAATACTTGATTGATAATCTAAATCATAAAAAAAAGATTTTGAATGCTCTATAAAATCTTAAGATAATTTAATCTTTCTAAATGAAGATCCTAGTTAAAGGTGCTAAAAATGAAGATCCTAAACAAAACCCTAAACAAAATATTATATAAAAATGGATCTTGTAAACCTCAAAAGTCACCATTACTTGAACTGTTTTCTAAAATTGTTTAAAATTTTAATGGCCAAGAAGAACACTACGAGTATTACTTAAACGGTGTACACTGGCTCCCACTATGATTTAATTGTCTGATGATGATATCTCAAATCCATTGACAACTCATACACTGGAGTGTCCATTGGCATAGGAGATAGGCTCAAGCTAATCTTTCTAATTTAATAGCCTTACTATATATGTATTGTTAAACGCAATTCAATAACATGATTAGGGGTTTGTGGTAAACTTTATGCTTGTAATTCTATCATAAAAATTAAGAGGTCGACTTATATCAATTCTCTCAAATGTGTAAAAAGAAGAATGAAAAAAAAAGTGGATTACTAAATCAAATAGTTTTGTGTATATGTATTGTTCTGTTTTTGTTATACGATATTCAGCCTACTAAAATGGAAGAAAAAAAACATTTATCCCATATTTATACAATACTCAACCTACTAAATTACAGTATTATTTTATACCTTAATGTAGCTCTTTTACGTTTTTGCACTTAGTTCATATACTAGTATATCCGTGTCTTGAAAGTACGATTTTGATTTAACCAAAAACTTAATTTAAATTTTATATAATGTTATTCAAAATAATTGTTTGAAATTATTTAACTTTCTTCTTATGTGATTTATTTTAACGATTCATTATTTCTGTTATAATATATTCTTTTAACCGAACAAAGATTTGTATGATTATAACTTTTGTATTGTAACACCCCGCCTTTCTGACAAGGCATTACTCGGTAGTAGGCCTCAGTAGACAACAGAACATTCGGATCTTACAACGCAGGCACGGCGAGAAAACATTGGAAACCATCCAACTTGTATTACGAAATAAAACTTTTATAGGACAATTCTTGATCCCAACCATACAAGATTAACAAGTACGAACTTCCCCAAATCCCAAGCACATCAACTAACAATTTACGATATGAGAATATATATCCATGATAATTCAAACAATAATATGAAATAAAATAAATACAACACTTCCCAAATCTCAAACCAATTTATGGCACGCATCGTTGCTTCGTGCCACCATCTTGCCAAGTCTCCATCACGGACTACCTGAATACCTGGAGTGAAAAATAGTTCCCCGAAGGGTCAGCTGCTACTCTATCGAGCTAGACTAAGCACGACAATCATAAGACGTTTCAAAACGATGTTGTTCTAAAGTCAACAAAACAAAAATCCACAACCACACACATAACTCTAAGTCCAGTCTTGGGTCCAGTCAGTCACACACATTCAAGTCACTAACATAATCACATTCTTAAGTGCTTTGTACAACAATCACACACGCACGCACACACACATAATCACAATCAATCACACACATTCAAATCCACACAACGACATACGCATCTTCACTTACACACTCATACTCATACTCATACTCACACAAACACATATGTACGTACACTCACTTTTCTAGTGAGGCGGAGCTGCAACCCTTCACTCTCATTACATTCCTAACCGGTGATGCAATCCTACACCATCATTGTATACCGACTCTCTCAAATCACCTAGAAAACACTTACAATCAACACAATTACTCAATAAGCATAATTAAAACACAATCAAAACACTTGTATTCAAATTCAAACCTTATAGAAAACCTTTCACATAAAGTACACATTATTAAAATTAAAACATTTCAAAAGATCGATCGGGACTAGTTCCCAAAACCAATCCTAAAACAATCACAATGTAAAACATAACAAACTAGAATAGAACTGAGCAAGTCCAAAATCGACTTAAATGAAAGACGGAAGAATTTCCATACGAACAAAGAATGTCACGAGCCAAAACGAATTGATCTCCTAAATACGATAATAAGAATATTAAAATTATTGAAATGCTATTTACTCGAATTAATATACTTAATTAACACCCGAACTGAACCAACCCAATTTAACATTAACTCGCCCGACTAAAATTGAGTATCTTACTTAATAAATGCGGTAAGAGCATCCACTATGAAGAGAGTGGGAGAGTTTCTTAACTCAAAATGAAAAAAAATAAAAGAAAAAAAATCTGATACATTTAGAGAAATAGATAAAAAAATTTCTTACAGTAGAAATAAAGTGAGAAAAGGAAAAATTGTTTCTTTATTTTTCTCTGATTTTTTCTGACAAATATATTTTTATCTTTTTTTAAATTAATAAGAAATCAAGCCTCTTATTCTTCATTGTGGACGCTCGAAGGAACTAATAAATAGACTATAATCACTTCGGGGTAATATTTAAAGTTGACAAATTGACCACCATCAACGGTTTAATCAAGTATTCAACGATGATTAGGAAAGATTAAAACTCTGAACAATCATAACGGCAATCTTACAATAGTGAAAAAACTATTGTTCTTAGTAATCAACTGTTGTTTCGTTTTACGAAAGAGCCCCCTACTGCAATAGAGCGACTTTTCACGTGAAGAAAAATCACATTAACAATACGTCAATGTACCTGGTTGAGTTTGAGTTCAGTGGTTTCCGTGGCCGTGTGGAGTTGGAAAGCAGAGGCGGGGGCTAATTTGGTCCATTCGTTTGATTAATTATCAGAGTGGGGCCCAGCTGATAAACATGACCCTGATTTTGAACTTTTCTTTAAAAAAAAGTTTGAGTTGATAACTGAACCGAACGGCTACTTTTAACGGTTAGTTTTTATGACTTTTTTTAAATGTCCACCGCTCAGCATGAACCACCATTTTGAACTTTTAGTTTGAATTTGCCTCAGAATGGGCAAGTGAACTGTGAATTAGGGGTGCCTAACGGGTCGACCTGACCCGACCCGTAACCCGGTTTACGGGGCACGGGTCAACCCGTTGACCCATAATTTAATAAAATGTGACACGTGATCTGACCCGTAACCCGGTTTACGGGTTTTATGGGTTGGGTTACGGGTCGACCTGTTTGACCAAGTCAAATGGGTTTAACAGGTCAAATGGGTTAATTTACGGGTCGGGTCACGGGTCGACCCGTTTGACGCATAAAATTCCTTTGACCCGATTATATAATTGTGTTTAATTATGTGTTTTTCATACTTTAAAAAAACTTTTGATTGTGTAATATTATTTTACTAATATCCAATGTAGTAAAATTATTGAAATGTGTTTCAAAAAGCAAAATAACAAAATTATACAATCTATATTCTAAATAAAGGATATAAAATTAAATATAAATTATTATTTTTTAATTTTACGGATTTTACGGGTCGACCCGTAACCCGCCGGGTCGACCCGTAACCCGTAAATGGAAAATTTATGACCCGTGACCCGACCAGTAATTTCCGGGTTACGGGCGTCCCGGACCGTTGGACATCCCCCTATTGTGAATTACATGACCGGTCCTAACATTTGGGAGGTTCTTGACAAAATATAAATTGAAGACCCTATATAATCAAAATTATTACTTAGTATTTTTTGGTTGAAATTATTACATTGTATTTAAACATGATCATTTTGAACTTAGGTTACTCCATTTTAACTATTAAATCACTAATGAAAACAAGACAATTGATAAACATAAAAATTCATACTAATAGTCTTAACTTTTTAACACACTTCAAAAACATAATCTTTCATCCCAAAAAAACACAACACGTAGAAGTACAAACTCTTTGTGTCAGCCATTTAAAAAAATGATTAGGATCTTATAAATTTGTAAAAGGATATCAATGGAAATTTGAGTGCTTTACTGATACAAGTACACACAAATTAATTAAGCACCAAATTAGTGAATATTCCTCACAAATTAATTACTTATCAATTCCATGAAACACCCCCTAAGTTTATACTACTAGAAAGAACTAATTCAAGCACACACAAATTACTAAATCACCTTCGAGCAAAAAAACTACTAAATCACCACCTTTAATCAAACTAGTCTAAAACACAATTAAACTACCCAAATCAACCAACTTTAAATCTAGTAACTATAACTAATCAATTGATCAATTTAAATAAAATGTTAAGTATAGTAAGTCTTACCGAAAAGTAACACATGAATCAACTACGGTTGACAAAATTCCTTCGAAAAATCCTGTCCAAGAACAATAATGATGGTTCTGACTAAAAAAAACAATAAATATGAGATTAATGAATATGGCACTGAGAAATAGAGAAGGAAGAGAGTTATTGATAATTTGATACAGATAAATTAAATTTCATTTCTTAATTTCCTCTCTCTTTCTCTATGCTCTTTAAATTTGCTTTTTCTTTCTTTGTAAAGAGATCTTTCAATTTTTGTTAATTGGTACGATGAATTATTTTTCTTTTATCTATCACCTTAATTAATAGATATTATTTATTTATGGATCGAAATATATAATATTAACTAGGAGAACAAACCTGTGCTACGCATATATGGGACAAGTTATTTGCAGGTGTTTTTCAGTTTATCTAGTACAAAAGTAATAATGAGTAAAAAATAAAATTTAGAAAAAAAAAATATTCAAATGAATTTATATAATAGAAAAAAATATAAGAAACATGAGTAAGAAATCAAAATTAGTCATCTATATTGCAAATTATTTAAAAAAATAAGAGATCGACATTCTAAAAATATGAACTTCAACATAATAGCAATGAAATATCAACAGAGGCGTGTATCATGTAAAACGAAAGATAAAACGAAAGAGATTTCACACAATGGAATTGACAGTCTACGCCAGAAAAATATTTCGTTTTATCCATTGTGCGACTGTCACCTAGTTAGCTAGTTTTCTTTTCTTCTAAGGTTTCTTTAGGCTTCCCCTAGTTTTCTTTTGTTTGTTTTTTAGTTTCCTTGAGTCTTCTGGGGCGTATTCTATCTAAGTATGGAATACCCCCATCCTGGCCCCTCAGATCCTGCGTTTTGCGAGATACACTGGGCTAATGTTGTTGTTGTCATTTACTATTACCATTATAGATGAGAAAAAAGTGGAGCATTCAACTGAAGTTTCTCTTGAGCGATCCATAGGTTATCACTAGTACGAATTCATCGATAAAGCCCTTTTTGATCATGTCGAGTTGAGAAAAATACCATCATCAATTATGTAATGTTAGAAAACCGAGTTCGTGTTTTAATGGTTCCAAACCGAAGAGGTTTCCGAGAGGTCGCCAACCTCAGTTCCCAGAAGCAAAGCGCATGCGGAAATTCAGAAAAGGAAATAGCGTGTTTCTTTGATATGGAAACTGCGTACAGCATCTTCAACAGTTCGTTTAAGGCAAGGACAAGATCATAAAGATGGAAAATCATCAAGAGATCAAGGAAGATATTGAAGATGATTTTATCATGGCTTAGGATTTTATTTTAGGAAAGATCTTGTAGAGATTGTGTACGATTCATGTCTTAGCCGATTTGGCTGAATCGTGCAGCAATCTTCTTGGTCTTATTTATACATTTCGTGCATACATTCTAGAACTAAGAAGGAGGAGAGTGCGAACATTTGTAATCGTGAGCGAGTGTTGTGTGAGATCGTGAGATTCGATCTTAGGAGGTTGAGTGTTGAGCGAGATTGTATTGAGTGAGGATTGAGATAAGGCAAGAGTACTTGCTAGAGTGTGTGGGATTCACATCTAGGAGTAGGAACACCTTTGTAATCCGAGAAAGCAATACAAGCGAGCGAAGTGCTCTTCAAGTCCCTCTAGGTTGAAGCTTAGAGGGCAAGTGGTTTTTCTCTATACAAACTAGTTGGTTTGTAGAGAGTTTTCCACTATAACTCCTGTGTTCAAAGTGGTAACGTATCAATCTTTCTTGTGTCTTTATTCCGCTGCATAACACTAGTTGTTAACTCTGGTCGACGACATCGTAGGTGTCGACGACCTCTGAAGTACTAACGCAGATCCTACAATTGGTATCAGAGCCTTGGCTCTAGATTTTTCTAGTACTTTGCAGGAAAGATGTCTATCACCAACACCGCTATCAATGGCTCCTTCTGGAAACCTCCAGTACTCAGGCCCGGAGAGTACGATTGGTGGGTGAAACAAATGCAAACCCACATTTGCTCTCTGGATGGACAACTTTGGAAAGTGATTTCCATCGGTCCTGAGAAGTTCCTTAAAGCTGACGGAAAGGAAAAAGAAGTCACGGAGTATGACGACGCTGACTTCAAAAAGCTTGAGAAGAATGAGCGTGCTAAGAAGGTCCTCCCTCACGCTTTGACTAGCAGTGAGATCAAGAAAGTCATAGGCTATGACACTACTAAGGATATTTGGGATGCTCTCAAACGTCTCCATCAAGGAAATGATGATGTCAAAAAGGACAGAATCATAACCCTTGAGCGAGAATATGAGAATCTATTCCAAGGGAAGAATGAGTCCCTCCATGAATACCACTCAAGATTCCAATCGGTGGTCAATCAGCTAGAATTCCTTGGAGAAAAGCTTCCACAATGGAAGAAAACCAACAAGCTGATTTCAGGACTCAACAAGAAGTGCGACGGCATGGCGACTTCTCTCGTGTCTCAAAAGGACACGAAGTCGATGACCGTGGAGGATGTGATTGGTCAACTGACCATGCTCGGAGGTATCCAACAGAGAAGAGAGGATAGATTTGATTCTGAAAAGGTCAAAACTATTGCTCTGAAAGTCGAGAAGGCTTTCGACATTGCTCAAGGACAGGATGATGAAGAGGTCGTCGACGATGACGTTGCTCTCATTTCTAAGGCGATGAAAAGACTTTGGAATCGCAACAAAGCTCCTACCAAAGCCCCTGAAGGCGCAAAAGATCTAAAGGGAGTGATATGCTATCACTGCCACGATAAAGGGCATTTTGCTAAACAATGTCCAAAGAGGGAGGCTGGGAAGAGCATGATGGCGACTTGGGACTTGTCTGACGAGGAGGAAGACGAGTTGCCGACCAAAGAAGTCTGCCTGATGGCCTTGGGTGATGACTCCTCAAGTGAGGTAAATGATAATGATAATGATGTTTCTTCTCTCTTAGCCAAAAAGACACGTGAACAACTTTATGCTATCATTGAAAAACTTGGTCTTCAAATTTCTGAGCTTAGCGAGGAAATTGATGAAAAAGATGAGAAAATTGCAAATTTGATTGATGATAATAAAGTTTGGTCTTCAAAAGCTATAGATCTAGAGAAGAAAAGTGTTTCTAAACCTGTTGATTGCTCTAAATGTCCTAACCTTGAGTCTCAGGTTGCTGACTTACAGAAACAGGTTGACGACCTAGGAAAATAGGTGTCTAGTCTTGAAGGTCAAAACCTCATGCTGAAGCTGGGAAATGCTAAGTTTTCTAGTGATCTTGAAAATGTGAAGATAGATGACGAAGCTAAAAAACAGAAGTGGAAGGATGAGTTTGTCGTTGACAAGGTCCAAGAAGTCAAACAAGACTTCGGAAGAAGATTTGTGAAGGTTGTGGAGCGACCTGGTCTAGGTTATGGGAAAGACCAAACTGAAAAGGGGAACGCCTCTACCTCCCAAACATCTAAGGGAAAATCCCCTGTGCATAAGCACAACGCAAGTTGTTCATCGCATGTGGCGGATCCCAAGGGTAAAGGGAAGCAGAAGTGGTACCCTAATCAAAAGGTTCGTACCATGTGGGAAAACCAAGTCCAGAAAGCCGGCCCCTCACGAATTGACTTCCAGGCCCGGGTTGACAACAAACATGTCTATCCAGGATATAGTAAGTATGTAGGGTTGAAATCTCACATCACATGCTGGTATTGTGGCAAAGGAGGCCATTACCAACATGAGTGTTTCAAAAGGACTAGAGATTCTGAAAAGGCTAGGAAGTCGAGGACTTCTAGAAAGAAACCTAAAGTCACCAACCCCGTCAAGAATTCAAAACCTGCTAATGCAAATGTTTCTACTAATGCTGTGAAATCTGTTGATCGAACCAGAGGAGTTGTGAAACAACTCTGGGTTCGTAAAAACTAATCTTGTTTGTGCAGGTTGAAGTGAGTGTCGACGACCCCTGGTTCATCGACAGTGCGTGCTCAGCTCATATGACTGGAAAATCTGAAGATTTTGTCTCACTTCAACAACACAACGGAGGTAATATTACCTTCGGAAACAATAGCAAAGGTGTGGTTTCTGGAATGGGTAAAGTGAAGATCTCAAGTAAGGTTTCAGTTTCTGATGTTAGTCTGGTTGACAACCTTGGTTTTAACTTATTGAGCGTTGCTCAACTGTGTGCTAATGGGAAAAATCAAGTTGTCTTTGATCATAAGCAATGCCAGGTGATTGAAATAAGTACAGGTAGGACGCTTCTGAAGGGATTGTGCAAGAACAATGTTTACAAAGTGGATCCTTGCTTCCAACCTGAAGATAGTTTGTGCTTGAAGTCTGGTGCAGAGGTTGCCGACCTCTGGCATAGTAGATTCTGTCATGCTAGCCTGCAGTTATTGATCAAATTGCACAGAGAAGAGCTAGTTCGTGGATTGCCCAAGGTTGATGTCTCAAAGTCTGGTGTATGTGATGCTTGTGTTAAGGGTAAGCAAGTAAGGTCTTCCTTTAAGTCCAAGAAGGAGGTGAGCACCTCCAAGCCTCTTGAGTTGATTCATATGGACTTGTGTGGACCGATGCGCATACAGAGTAGAGGAAGAAATAGATATGTCTTTGTAATTGTTGATGATTATTCACGCTACACTTGGACTATCTTCATTGCTTCTAAAGATCAGGTTTTTGAAGAATTCGAGACATGGGCAAAGGCTGTTGAAAAGAGTCTTGGAAATTCTATAGTGGCTATCAGATCTGATCATGGCACAGAGTTTGAGAACTCTGAATTTCTGGAATATTGCAGGAAGAATGGAGTCAGCCACAATTTCTCGGCGCTTAGAACCCCTCAACAGAATGGCGTGGTCGACAGAAAGAATCGAGCTTTGGAAGAGATGTCGCGGACCTTGCTCATCTCTAGTGGTCTCCCAAGGAATTTCTGGGGAGAAGCTATGCATGCAGCTTGCTACGTGATGAATAGAGCCATGTTGCGTCCACTACTTGGAAAGACTCCTTATGAGCTCTTGAGAGGAGTCAAGCCTAGTGTCGCCCACCTCCGCGTCTTCGGATGTAAATGTTATGTTCATAACAATGGGAAGGACAGTCTGGGCAAGTTCGATCCAAGGAGTGATGTTGGCACCTTTGTTGGCTACTCTCCAACAAGCAAAGCTTACAAGGTGTACAACAAGAGGACCAAGAAGATCGAAGAAAGTGTTCATGTGGTGTTCGGTGAAAACACCATGGCAGGTTCTCTGATTCAGGATCATGATGATGGTGATCAAGGCTACTTCTTAGGCCTTGAATATGTCTCTGACAAGGACAGTGCTGAAGGTTCGTCCGAGGTCGCCAACAGTGACAGTGTTGCCGACCCCGATCAAAATGCAGGGACAGGTCAGAATCAGGTTCAAGATCAGGTTGCAGATGCTGTACAGAATCAGAAATTTTCAGAGGCTAGTGGATCAGATCAAGCAGTTCAAAGATCAGATCAAGCAGTTCAAAGTTCTATTCTAGGTAGCTCGTCGCAGATTCCAGTGGTCGACGACCTGACTCAACTACCTATCAGGAATTATCAGCAGAAAGATGCTCACCCGGTCACCAACATCAAAACTGATTACTCGAAGGGTGTGCAGACGAGATCCTCACTTAATCTCTTTGCATTCAACGCCTTCATCTCTATGTTGGAGCCGAAGAACATCGAGCAAGCCTTGAAAGACTTGGATTGGGTCATTGCCATGCAAGAGGAACTTCATCAGTTTGAGCGCAACAAGGTGTGGCATTTGGTCCCAAGGCCGAAGGGAAGAACAGTGGTTGGAACACGGTGGGTGTTTAGGAACAAGCTGGATGATGAAGGAAATGTTGTTAGAAACAAAGCCCGGCTTGTGGTGAAAGGATACAATCAACAAGAGGGAATCGACTATGATGAAACCTTTGCCCCGGTTGCTGGTCTCGAGGCTATAAGGTTGTTGATTGCTTACTCTACCTTTCATGGATTCAAATTGCAGCAAATGGATGTCAAAACCGCATTTCTTAATGGGTATTTGAAGGAAGAAGTCTATGTTGAGCAAACCCCAGGTTTTGAAGATGTCGCCAACCCGGATCATGTGTATAAGCTTGATAAGGCTTTATATGGGTTGAAGCAGGCTCCTCGTGCGTGGTATGATAGGCTATCGCAGTTCTTAATCCAGCATGGATATGTTCGAGGAGAGATCGACAAGACCCTATTCTTGTTGAGGAAAAAGAATCACACTCTAGTGGTTCAGGTCTATGTCGGCGACATCATCTTTGGCTCAACAGATCCAGAGTTAGTGAAGGAGTTCGCCAACCTCATGTCGAGTGAATTTGAAATGAGCATGGTGGGGGAACTCAAGTTCTTTTTAGGACTTCAGGTCTTGCAAAATGAAGAAGGTACCAAGATTCATCAACAAAAGTACCTCAGGGAGTGCGTGAAGAAGGTTGGTCTTGAGAGCTCTCGCTCTTTTGATACTCCCATGTCGACGACCACTTCACTTGGAAAAGATGAAAAGGACCCAAAGGTCAATGCTACTATGTATCGAGGTATGATTGGATCTCTCTTATATCTTACAGCTAGTAGGCCAGATATTGTCTTCGCCGTATGCCTTTGTGCAAGATTTCAGGCCGATCCAAGGGAATCTCATCTAAAAGCTGTAAAGAGGATCATTCGCTATCTCAAGGGTAGTGACAACCTGTGTCTATGGTATCCACGGGTCAGCGACTTCGACCTAGTCGGCTACACCAATGCAGATTTTGCAGGGAATCGTGTTGATAGAAAGAGTACATTAGGGATGGCCCAGATTCTTGGCTCGTGCTTAGTTTCTTGGGGATCCAAAAAGCAGAATTCAGTTGCTCTATCTACCGCCGAAGCCGAATATGTCGCCGCCGCAACATGTTGTTCACAACTCTTATGGATGAAGCAACAACTCAGAGATTATGGTGTTGAGTGTGGGTCCGTACCCATACTTTGTGACAACACGAGTGCCATCGATATCTCAAAGAATCCGGTGCAACATTCCAAGACAAAGCATATTGAAATCAGGCATCATTTTCTTAGGGATTGCGTGGATAAAGGCATGGTGTCCATGAATTTTTGCAAGACGGATGAACAAAGGGCGGATATTTTCACCAAGGCTCTAAATCGTGAACCCTTTGAACGACTTCGCATGGAGCTAGGTATGATCTCACTTGATTGACTTGCTAAATCATTTATGCTATCCTCTTATGACTGGTTGAAACTTGATTGTTTATCATTTTGAGAATTTCATGCTTATATAGTGTCAGCATAATGAGGTGTGTGTGCGTTTAATCGATGAAATCTCCTGCTTGTGTGCATGTCGGCGACTTCCTGCATACTGTGTTTATAAATTGCATATTCAATTGAACTTTTTCTTTGAGCCCAAAAGAATCAATTTGATGACCCTTTAACCCTCATTAGAAGCCCAAATGATGGTTGATTCTACCGCCGTCCCCGACCTATCATGTTTGAGAGTCTCTATGAGCCTAATTGCTTGTTTGTGTGTTTTTAAACGGAGACTTATCAACTTGATCGACAAATTCTACAAAATATTATATTTTTATGCTTGGTTTGCTTTGACACCACCCGGTGTAACCCAATCCCCAAGCTACTTCATGTGGTAAAAGTCAAGGCGCAGTAAGGTTGTTGACAGGCTCAGAACTAGAAAAAAAAAAAAATAGGTTTGAGGTTGACGACTTCAGTTGTGACAATTGAAAGTGATGACTTGTCAGAATTCAGGTTTGTGGAAAGAAAGTTTGAACTTGAGGTAGTCGACAAGGTTGACGACCAGTTTGTGTGGAAAGCGCACGTGCTATTTTGGGGCGAAATATTTGACAGGTTTTCAGTTTGAAATTTTTAGAAAGGGAAGATCTTCTAACGGGATCATGTACTCGAGTTAATCTGCAGTTGCCATAAATTGAGAAGTTGTACTTGCATAAAAGGAGACCTAAAAGGTACTTTTCTCTTACCCCTTTTGTGCTTATCTCGAGTTCTCTCTCTCTCTGTCCAAAAACCCCAAACGCCATAACCGACCCCCAAGCTTTTTCCTTGCTCCAATGGCTTCCCCAAACCAGTCCCCTCTGTCGAACCTCACCCCCGAGCAATTTCAATCTCTTCTCATGACCCATCTCGGAGAGGAAGAGTTGAAGAAACTCGCTGCCAAAACCCTAATCGAAAAATCCAAACCGGAACCCGCCATGGCTGAAAGCTCCAAAACTCAAAATCCCGACCCCATTGCCCCCGAATCTCCTCAATCCAAGCCCAAATCCCCTCCACAAGAACCCATAACCGAACCCGAGCCTCTTCCGACAGAGAATGTGTCGGAAATCGCCCCAGATCTGGCGGTTTCAGGCAACATTCCTCTGGCAGTTGAAAAACCTGAACCGGAGCCGGAGAAGGAGGAACCGCCAAGGGAACCGGCGGTTGAGGGAGAGAAAGGCGAAGAGAAGGACGCAGAAGTGGAAACCGCTGCTGAAACTGAGTTTGAGGCCACAAAGAAGGTGGTCGATGCTTTTGAAGAGGTGGTTACTGTTCCCGCTGAAACAGAGGAGAAGGTTGAAGACGACACCCAGAAAGCTGAAGAGGTTGTCGACTTGGAGAAAGTCTCAGAGGTTGTCGCCAAGGTTGTTGACTCTGCCAAGGTCAGAGGCAAACGTCCAGTGTCTATCCCATCTGACAGTGAAGGTACTGAATCTGATCCTCTTTTTGTTGAGAAATTAAGAATCTCTGTCTAAGGCTAAAGAAGAGGTTAAGAAGCAGTTGTTTGGAGAGGATACCCCTATCTCTAGGAGATCCACTAAGAAACCCACTGTTGAGCATAGGCCTGTGACTAGGAGATTAAAATTGATGACTGGAGAAGATTTGCCTAATATCCCTCTGCCTGATGAGAGTGAATCTGAAGGAAAGATTAGGAAGTCTAGGGCTAAGCGACCCAGGTCGCCGACCTTGATTAAACCTAAGGCCTCTGCTAGCAAAAAGAAGAAGAAGCCCGAGAATAGGAAAATCTAGTCTAGGGATTTTACTAAAGTATTGTTGTGGGAGAGTAATTTTCTGAATGAATTTAAGCTACCTAAGGTTGAGAGATGGATAGAGATCCAAGGGTGGAAGGATTTATTCTGTGAAGAAGAGAAGTTTATAGCTGATTTTGTGAAGAAGATTTATGAGACGTTGACCATAGAGGATTATGGTAACAAAACTGTTAGGAAGTATGTCTGGGAAGGAAAGGAGTTTGTGTTCACCAGCCAGGAGGTCGCTGACCTTCTAGAGATCCCTCATGAAGGCTTTGCTGAGTATTATAAGGGAGTATGGCCAGAGAATGTGGACGCCAGTAGTGCTTTGAAGAATGTACTTGGTGATGAAGGTACTGGCACTGGTCCTTATCTTGTGAACTCCATGGCTGTTGATAAGAAAGTGATGTTCTCCTACCTCATCAGCAACCTCCTACCCCGAGAGCAAAAGAGACACTGTGCTTATATTTAGGAGATCCTTGTCCTTGACAAGATCTTTAAGGGAGAGAAGGTGTGCTTGCCCAGGTTGATCATGCTGCACATGAAGAATGTCTTGGAGAGTCCTAATCACGCTTTGCCTTACGGCAGGCTGGTCACCGACATCTTCATCAATCATGAGAACTGGGATGAGAATTGTTCTGGAGATGAAGTGACGCCTGGACATCACGTTCTCAACAGGGATACTTTGAGGAAGATGGGATGGAATTTAATTGATGGAGAGTGGCAGAATAAGGAAGCTGAATCTGATGCAGCGCAGGCTGAGGAGTCGGCAACCGAGGAATTCCAAAGAGCTCAAATTGCATTGCTGAGAAAGGAGCTGCAGGAACAATCTGAGAAGATTGATGCTCTGACCAAGCTGGTTGAATCCATTGCTGACGATGTGAGCCACATCAAGGAAGGACTCTGCTAGGTCACCAACCTCTGCTGCCTCATGAATTTGCCACCATCTGCTTTCTACTCCCACCATATTATTCCCTATTTCAAAAACTTTTTTCTAAGTTCGATTGGGTTGTAAACCTAAATACTTTATGTTTGGTTGCTCTGTTTGACATTGCCATGCTTGCATGGTTGACGACTTTTGATTGATGTTGCATGCTTTTATTATCTATTATATTTGCCTAGCTGATTTCTCTATGATTTTCAATCTTTTTGATAATGCCAAAAGGGGGAAAATAGCTGGGATTGCAGGTCTAATTAAGGGGATATACTGAATGTCATGAGTTGCTTGAACTTAGGGGGAACTTTTGAAAAGTTAAGGGGGAATATCTTTGCTTGCCTTTGTAGTCTGTGTGTTTGAGATGCTAAACAGGTTAACGAAGACCCCAGAACCGGTTCAAAGAAGATGAGTGTTTGTCACCATCAAAAAGGGAGAATTTGTTAGAAAACCGAGTTCGTGTTTTGATGGTTCCAAACCGAAGAGGTTGCCGAGAGGTCGCCGACCTCAGTTCCCAGAAGCAAAGCGCGTGTGGAAATTCAGAAAAGGAAATAGCGTGTTTCTTTGATATGGAAACTGCGTACAGCATCTTCAGCAGTTCGTTTAAGGCAAGGACAAGATCATAAAGATGGGAAATCATCAAGAGATCAAGGAAGATATTCAAGATGATTTTATCATGACTTAGGATTTTATTTTAGGAAAGATCTTGTAGAGATTGTGTACGATTCATGTCTTAGCCGATTTGGCTGAATCGTGCAGCAATCTTCTTAGTCTTATTTATACATTTCGTGCATACATTCTAGAACTAAGAAGGAGGAGAGTGCGAACATTTGTAATCGTGAGCGAGTGTTGTGTGAGATCGTGAGATTCGATCTTAGGAGGTTGAGTGTTGAGCGAGATTGTATTGAGTGATGATTGAGATAAGGCAAGAGTACTTGCTAGAGTGTGTGGGATTCACATCTAGGAGTAGGAACACCTTTGTAATCCGAGAACGCAATACAAGCGAGCGAAGTGCTCTTCAAGTCCCTCTAGGTTGAAGCTTAGAGGGCAAGTGGTTTTTCTCTATACAAATTAGTTGGTTTGTAGAGAGTTTTCCACTATAACTCCTGTGTTCAAAGTGGTAACGTATCAATCTTTCTTGTGTCTTTATTCCGCTGCATAACACTAGTTGTTAACTCTGGTCGACGACATCGTAGGTGTCGACGACCTCTGAAGTACTAACGCAGATCCTACATGTAACATACTTGTAAGGGTTTATGCATGCATGTAAGATAATGTCGTTATCAATGTGAACCGAACAAACCCTAATTAAAGCGGCCTATATCCTTCCGGACACTAATAATACAATAGAAAAAGGCAAGGATAAAACTACCTACTAAAATGGTGTACACCAAAAAGACGTCCCAACAATCCATTCAATAATGCATAGCATAGTAGCATACATGCATGTTGGTGATGAAAAGGATTGCATTGATCGAGAGTTGAGAGTTGAGAGGGCATGGCGGATGGGGACGAGAGGAAGGAAAAACAGCAACAGGCCAGATCGGTTGTGGGCCCCAACGCCGTGCTCCACCACGTGCTCTTCTTCCTCTCGTAATCGAGTGCTCTTCAAATCAACCTCCATCATATCATTCAATTGCCCTACACTACACATTTTGCCTTGTAAATGTAACCACAACCAAACACTGAAGGCTTTACCTTTTCATGTGTTTATATCAATTTAATACAATGATCCCCTTTGGCCTTTGCTTTCTTCTTCCTACAAGCTTCTACTATTGTCTTTCTAGCTCGATCTTCTTCTGCTGTCGACCATGCATGTTGCATTTTTTTGTCTAATAATACACATGAAATATATTAAGTGGCTTTAAGTTCCCGTTAACATAAGTTCGGGTCGTGTTAAATATATGGATCAAATTTATTGTGGGTTTTGTGTAAGTTCGAATCAATCCAATAAATCAAGACTATCAATTTTTTTTAGTAATATTAATGATTAAGTTAATTTTATTTCATTTTTTTATTTTTTTTTATTTTTTTCATAATAATTAAATTTATAATGAAGTGATATATATATTTTTTTGAAAAATATACCCTACAAGACCAGACTAGAATGTAGTCTAATTCAAGTTAGTCGGGCTTAAGTTACTCCTTGATACACTGATTTTTGGGTGATTTTTCTATCGTAAAAAATTCAAACAGGTTAGATCATGTTATCCGGTTGGGTTAAATTTTAGCGATGTTGATGTGCATCCCCACAGTTTCAAAAAAATCTCAAGAACTATTTAATTTTGTAGATGCAACATTTTTTTTATTTGTACTCAATTCATATAACAAGTTTCTACAAAAAGTAGGTAATGTTTCAATTCTCATTTCCTCAAAATCGGTTAGATCATTTTGAAGCCTCAAGTCACATTATGTCAAAGTTAAATTTCACGTCTTTCTCTAATCATGACAAGAAGGCTCAACTTCACTTTGACCAAAAATAATTGATGAATTAGACAGAGACTCGTCAATCTATCATGTTGACCTCTAGTACCGACAGCAATACATCCATTGAACTCAAAGATGAAATCTCTGTTGCACTCAATAGACATCGAACCACCCTAAGGTAGGTAAAGTACGTCTTCCAAAAATTGCTAATCCCACACTTGATTGAGTGGTTAAAGCTTGTTTTGATCGAAAATTCGTTATGTACCTCTTTAATGGGCCTTACCCGATAAAGCCCACATGTTTGGTCCGGCCCAACTAATGATCATAGTCCAATACTCCGCTTGCTATAGCACGGGGGCCCACTTTCTCAAACCACCACTCTCCCTATTTCATTTTTCACATCAATTCCAAAAATCTCCGACCTGAGAACGGAAATTTCAATTTCAAATCTACACTGATCGAGTGATCGGATTTTGTTCGATTGATTTCTCACCCGCCTCCATAGCCAAGAGCCCCGCGCAAAGCAATCTCTCTCCATGTCTTATTAGCGGAAAGTTCATCTGATTTCTGGATCTGAGACATTGCTTTGTATTTCCGCATTCATTTCGTGTTTCAATTGTGCCTGAATCGTGAGAATTGATTATGAGCGGGGCGAAGTTGTTTGAGCTGTTGGGGGAGTTGGGATACGAAGGGTACAAGTCTCTGGACCCGGATAGCTTCGAATGGCCGTTCCAGTATGACGACGCTCGACCTATCCTTGACTGGATTTGCTCCAGCCTCCGCCCCTCTAATGTTCTCTCTCCTTCTGAGGTTAACCAGTACGTTTTGCTCTCGCTGTAATCAAATTTTCCTGTTAATGTCGTTCAACTTTTGGTCAGTATGAAGTCTCTTCGATTTTATCGGTATTTGTTGCGCGTGTATCGTTGCATTAACGGAAAGTTGTCCCGGATGTAGGGGTTTCTAGGAATTTGAGGGGTTTTGTCTGTTCAAATTTGAGGGAGGCTGAATCTTTTTGGAAATGTGCCTGATTTTGCCTGCAATATAAATTGCTGTAGTGATATTGAGATTGTTTTGTTAGTAAATGGCCTGATGCTCTATTGAATTGTGAAAACAAGTGTGGCACTGAAGTCAGAGTTTACTACTGAAATGTTTTGTTTAAATTGTACTCAAGTAACCACTTATCTAGTTGAAGATAGTAGTCTATTGGCTCAAGATTAAGCATAGTTTGAAATAGATGTGCTGGAGTGTTGATCTCCTTCAAAGTCATTGGCATTTTGATGACCAATCCAAGAAAATAGTCCTATGCTTTCCAGGTATCAATCATTGAATTCTGAACTGGAAACGATAGGGTGCATGAATTGCTCTAGTATGCTGATGAAAATGATGAAGAAGATGAAAGAATGAATATTTAATGAACATGTATATGTAAACAAGGCAACAAAGAGAGGTGTGATACAATTTACAAGAAGCTCTAAGATTCAATATCATTCGATAATTTAGATCTCGGTATATGCTCAACCAACCATTAACTGCGGCTGAAGAAAGATGCTAATCTGATGATCCAAGCTTATCGAAACTTTTGTTCATTATTATATTTCTTCAGTTTTATGGGTATTTGTAGCACGTGTATCCTTCCAACATTATGTTGTACCAAATGTAGGGGTATAGCTGATGGTTTTTTCTTGCTCAAAATTTTAGTTGGTTGAATATCTTTGGAAAGTGTGCCTGATTTTGCCTGCAATCTAAATTGTTGCGATGATGTTTTCCTCTTCAATTGATCGATATTGAGATTGTTTTGTTTGTAAATTGTCTGATGCTCCATTGAATTTTGAAAACATGTGTGGAACTGAAGTCAAATTTTAGTACTGAATTGAATTGGTTCTAGATTACACTCAATTCTCTGGTACAATATAGCAGTCTCCTGGCTCAAGATTAGGAATAGATTGAGATAGATATGGTGGGGTGTTGTTCTACTTTAAAGTCATTGGCATTTTGCTGACCAAATCTAAGAAAATAGTTCCTATCTTATACAGGTAATAATCATTGAATACTAAACTAGAATTGATTGGGTATGTGAATTACTCTAGTATGCTGATCAAAATGACGAAGAAGACAAAAGAATGGTGTCTTTCTTCTTCTTGCTTTTATTTGTATCATTGTGTGCATCTATCCATGGTTGCATGCTTCCTTATTTATCTTTACTTATCTTTCTTATATCCTTGACCAAGGGCCTGAAACTTACACATCTTTCCTGCACATGTTTTTTAACTTATTTTTAGCATGCTACTTTATATGAGACTGCTTTAGAAGAAATCTAATTTTGTTTTTCTTTATTTTCTTTTGAACTCATTACATTCCTAATTTTATCATCCAGATGTGAACAATTGCTCCGAGAAGGGATGCTTCTGGAGGTTTGTACACTGTAGAGCATACCTTGTACAATGTTTCGTTTTATTCCTTTCTAGTTCTAACAATACCTGTTTTCAGGGAGAAGATTTAGATTTGGCATATGATAGTATTTTGGCCTTTTCAGCAAGGGGGGACATCCAAGAGGCAGTTTTTGGGGCTGAAGAAGGATTGAAAGAAATAAGGTGATGTGGTAACTGACATGTATTATCACAGTATTCTGTTTTATTACATTTTATCTCTATATTTTTGTTGCTCTACAACTTTATAGTATGATATGTCAATAGAATTGATCTGTGAAATTGTGTTGTCTTCATAATACTGTTCAAACTTCTACCAAATTTCTCTAAAGTATCTTTCAACTTCATTTTATGGTTGACTTTATTACAATAAGAATCTATAGGTGCAGTTTTATTGTTGTAGGTCTTGCTTGTTATCATGGAATATTTGCTATTCCCAAATGCATATTGCTGTCATGATAGCCGAGATTTCTAGGTATTTTCATCGATAAGGATTTTGACATAAATGGTTTTCATGTGGTTCTTTTCAATCATTTTTCTAAAAATCAAGTAAATAGATTCTTTGACTCTCAGTTTTTAACGCACTTATCTGTCTGAAGAATATGTTCGTGGGATGTTTATCTCTGGGTTAGCTGATACACTGTTACAAGTGTAGGGACGGAACTCAGGCATATAAAAGTGAAGCTGTACAGTTGCAGCGACAACTTAGTCAGCTACAGTCTCAGTTTGATATGCTTAACAGTCAAGCTTCATCTCTGAATCAAGGGAAAAAGGCGAGGGTAACAGCAACATCAGTTATTACTGGACAACTAAATAGCATGGATGATAGCCTTTCAGCGAGAAATTTAGAGGTATCTTGCGTATGTTTATCTTTTCTTTTTTATTCTTCTGAATATCTGAAGTTGATTATTTTATTTAGATGGATGCAGTTCTCGGAAGGATTGCTTCAACAACACAGGAATTGGCACATTATCATTCAGGAGATGGTAACTTTTGAATTACGGTTTGCTTATTCTTTTTCATTCCTTTCTCAACTACTATCATAGGATAGTCCTGTGTGTAAAGTTGCTTTGCTATTCCCTTTCTAATTTTCTTCATGCTTTCAAAAATAGTACTATTATTTATTTGCTGTATTTAGTAATGGATTCATGACCAGGGGACTATGTAGTAGCAGGAGTTTCAAAATAATACACAAACAAATAATGATATATATTAGAAACGTCTGCTAGGATGAGTGAGTGAATTATGCATTCTCCATCTCAATAAAGATTATAAAGGTATGTACTTAAGCTTTAAGGGCCATATTCTTTTAGTATGAAAAGTGAATTGCTCGGTGTTTCTTATACAACTTCACTTGTTCTGAAAAAGGAACAGTGAGCATTTTAAGTAAACGCACTTCTTCTTCAGCCTTTAGAATTAGATGCTTCATTTGTCATTACAGTTTAGATGCATTTTCGTTCCATTTCATGGTGAAAAATCATATTGTAGAAGTTCCCATAACTGGCCAGTTGTTGCAATTAAGTATTTGAACTTTCATTAAAAAAAACTCTGGTTTTCAACAATGTACGAGTATATTAATTAATCAAAAAATGAATATGGTTGTAAGGTTACTTGGGGAGGGCATCCTCTTACAAAGAAAGCTTTACTTATCGCCCATATTTTCTCATGATTTATGCCACTAATCACTTTTAGTTTCTCCACACATGCAGATGATGGAATATACTTGGCTTACTCTGATTTTCATCAATATTTACATGTGGATTCATCTTTAACAAAGGAACTGAATCAATGGTTTGATAAACATTTGGACACGGTATGTAAATCATTCTTTTTGTGATGTATGACTTCTTGGTTACCTTTAATTATCATCTTTATAAAGTGACTAATAACTTGTGCTATTTTTACACTGAGGAATGAAATGAGGAGATTGGCGATTTTTCTTTATTGTGAATAATCTATAGGTAATTTTGATAATGATTGTCCTAATATGCTCTAAATAAGGTGGCCATTACTTGTAATGTTGCAGCATTTTTTCAGTACTTTCCCTTTGGGATATCTAACAACTTAACTTGTTTCTCATGCATGGTTTTAATAGGTTCCTTTTCGGTTGGTCGCAGAGGAGGGAAAGGCAAAATGTTCATCAGTGAATTTGGATGACACTTCAAATGCTTTAGTGAGAGGTACTCTTGACTGGACTTGTCCTCTTGTATTATGTATGATACACTCTATATAACCAACTTACTGATTATTTTTATGTCCTTCATTGCAGACTTAGAGAAATCTTATCATCAGCGCGTTTCTGAGTTACAAAGAATGCGGTCCATGTATGTACTTTTTCTGATGAACTTCTCTATGCCCCTGGTTATGTTTGTGGATTTGGGTTTTCAAGTATGACCTTGAATTAATATCGTAGATTATAGTTCAACTATTCAAAAGGGTTGAAACTGATGTGTTTCTTATGAGGGTTGGAACCATTAATTTATATCATGATCTCATTACCTTTATCAGAATTGAAGCAAAAGCTAGAACTGCAACATGCAAAATCACCTACTACTGTTCAGTTTACTCTTTAGGGTTTGTTTGGAAAACGTTCTTATAACGTAAAGGGTGCTGATACAGTACTTCATAGGTCACGGTGCTCTGAAGCAAATGTGGAAAATGGATACATGCCATTCACACCTTTAGTATCAGTCACTGGCTTGTTGCATTGAAGGTTTCTATTCTTATTGATCTAAACTTCAAAATTGGCAGATTCGGGATAAGTGAGAGGCAATGGGTTGAGGCCCAAGTTGAAAATGCTAAGCAGCAAGCTATATTAATGGCACTCAAGACTCAAGTTGCAACAGATGAAGCTCATATTCATTTAGATCTACATTCTCTGAGGTACGAGTTTCTTCATCTTCTGTACTAGATTTTTCCTTTAGGCGGGCAATTACATAAACTTTGTACATGAGATTACTGGCATTTGAAATGCATTAAATGGTGTGAACCTATGGCAAACGAAGTTCCTTCCTTTAGGGATATTTATTCCCCATGTTTTCTTAATGAATGATTGTTGGATTACCCAATTGTCTCATTGTACAGGAGAAAGCATGCTGAATTGGTGGGAGAACTTTCCAATCTTCATAGCAAAGAGGAGAAGCTTTTATCTGCGGTTTGTTCCCATACTTATCACATATTCACATCTTATTACATATGGAATCTTGCCCTGGAAGAATCTTTCTGTTATACATGTGCCTAGTCTTGCCAATAACTTGTCAAGTGCTGGTTGCTGAAGAGTAAAAACTTACATGCGATCAGTGTTTAAAATGGCATGGCGAGGGCCCATGGCGATGCCCCCCCCCCCCCCGGGTCGCCATGGCGTGCATCGATGCGATGCGAACGCATCATCGATGTTAATCGGATAAAACATGGCGTTGAAAAGATACTAATCGGATAAAACATATCACTAGGAAGATAACATACTAACTGAAAAGGATAGAATAAAAATGTACCAAAAAAAAGGCTGTCAATTCAAAAATAACAGGAAAAAACACCCATGCAACGCAATTACACCATGGCGCGCATCATTGCATTAGGCCGCATCTGCGCCATGGCATTGCATCAACTATGGCCAACCGCATCGGGTCACCATGGCGTTGGCCACGCCATGGCGCGCATCAGCCATGCATTTTTAAACACTGCATGCGATTTGACCTGTGTCTTACCTTTTTCATGCTGAAGACTATTCCGGATCTTTGCTGGGAATTGGCTCAGCTTCAAGACACGTACATTTTGCAAGGCAAGCCCCTTTGCTGCAGTCACTGTGTTGCTTTGTTTATAATGGAATTTTCTGTTATACACTGGGTCTATTGTTGTTGTTGTTGTTGTATTCAGTAAATCTGACATGTTTTGGGGTTGCAGGTGATTATGATTTAAAGGTCATGCGCCAGGAGTATTACATCAGTAGACAAAAAGCGGTAAGCTAAGATTAGTATGAAGTTCATAAATTGTTTCATGCTTGGGAAATCAAATTTCTCTTATTAAGTTGTTTGTGCTCAATTTCAAGTGATAATGCCATTCACTTTTGCTTCTACTTTGAATTTTCTTTTTGGAATTTAGTTTACAAATTTAACTTTTTTTTTTACATTGTTGAAGCTCATAAAGCATCTCATCAATCAGCTTGCAAGGCATCAGTTTCTGAAAATAGCATGTCACTTGGAAAAGAAGACAATGC
The DNA here is from genome assembly GCA_963924305.1 of Polygonum maritimum. Lineage (NCBI taxonomy): Eukaryota > Viridiplantae > Streptophyta > Magnoliopsida > Caryophyllales > Polygonaceae > Polygonum > Polygonum maritimum. The sequence continues at coordinate 24,259,817 of OZ002734.1, forward strand.
TCGGAGCTTTTTCCCTGCTCAAGGTGATCGAATCTGAGCTGCAGTCATACTTGTCATCTGGAAAGGGGCGAGTGGTAAGTAGTTGTTTGTCAATATCTTCTGTGATCAAAGATTGTTGGGTTCTCTTTTCACTTTTCTGGGCTCATGTGTTTCTGCAATAACTTATTATATTTAATGTGTTACTGAGAATTTAGAAGCAGTACATCCACCCTTGCGCTATGTGTCTAAATAGATTGACGTGTCTGATTGTTTATCTATAAATGAGTAATCCTCCAATATTTCTTAGAACAGTATATCTCCATAATTCCTAGATTACATATTTTGACGTACTCAGTAGAGATTTTTCAAGGATAAACATAGTATTTCTTTTTATTTACAGGGTCGTTGTCTGGCCCTAATTGAAGCTGCATCTGATGTCCAAGAACAAGGAGCTGTAGATGATCGGGACACATTCTTGCATGGTGTTAGAGATCTTTTAAGCATTCATTCAAGTAATAAACGCTTATTTTCACATCTTGATGTACCTTTCATAGGCTGTACTTCTGTTGTTTACTTTTGCTTTCCCTTGCTCAGATTCCCAAGTAGGTACGTCAACATATGTATCAGCACCAGGAATTGTTCAACAAATATCCTGCCTTAACAAAGACTTGATGAAGCTCCAAAGGGACCTGGAGATTTTGCTTCCTGAGGACAGAATTAGATGCATCAATGAACTGTGAGTTGCAAACTTCAGACAATAGTTTTCTTTTCATATATAGTCACATGATTCGGTTCAAACTTGTGCTGGATTTTTATGAAAATTCCTCTTTTAACTAAAAAGAACCTCTAGTGCCCAAACTTTACTTGAGCATTGCATATGTTGATGGCTTGAATGAACCGACCTTCACCATGCCTTATGTGGACAATATATTTTTTTTTACTTAAGAAAACAATTTCTTTGATATAAATTATGCTCAGAATTTTGAACTCTTAGAATTACAAATGCCAGCGGATGGGAATTTATAAATGTACCAAGGATAATTGTGAGATACTAGTAGAAAATTAATGTTAATGCTGTGGAAATTTGTTTCTTGAAGAGGTGCAGTTGAATGTATTTTACTTGAAATTTCAAACAGAGCAACTTGAGTGACAAACAAGATTTTATGAGAAGCTCTTCTACTTTTATTTATTCAGGTGCACACTTATTAAAGATCTACAGAAGCTACTATTTGCTTCTTCAACAACAGCGCAGCCAATTTTGACGTCTCAGGTAAAGCGTCTCATTCCTTTTGGTAACTATCCGTTGTTTAATAATGAATTGCATTTACTTGCTTCATATAAACGGTAAAACCAATCCTGGCAATGTTTTAGAAGCCTATATTGGTTGTGAAAAGTGCCCTTTGCTACTATTATTTTGACACTGGCTGTAATAAGACTTAATGACGTCTTCCATCTAACAGGAACTCATGGAAGAGCTTGATGAAATGGAAAAAATCAATTCAAAACTTTCCTCTGCAGTAGAGGAAGTTACAATGGAGCATTATAAGAAAAACGAGGTAAATCATTCTTGTTTATCCTGAAATCTTCCTAGCAGTACTGACGTGCCTAAGGGTGTGCTTGGCGCTTGATTTGGGCAACTATAGGGGTTCATACTTCATAGAGAATGTTAATAATTTAAATGATTTTAGTAATTTTGTTTATAAGATGACTCCCTGTCAAGCTTTGCTCGTTTGGACAAGCTAAAATGGGAGGTTATTCTGATGTGGAAGCTGTATAGGTGTAGAGAGATTAATTGAGCTTCTAAAAAGGATAGTTCTAAGAACTATATCTATCTTTTTCAACTGCTTATCTCTCACAATGATGTTGCTTTATTGGGCAGATTGTAAAACATCACGCACAGGAGGTGGGGCTTCAAAGACGAGTGTTTGTGGAGTTCTTTTGCAACCCTGACCGCTTAAGGAATCATGTGCGAGAGCTTACTGCTCGAGTAAGAGCTCTGCAAGCTTCTTGATCTTCTCAATTCAAATATTTAACTATAGAAACCCTGTACTAATACAGGTTTCTTCTGTAACGGTTTGTTTGCTTTTCACTGATTTGTGGTTTTATGATGCTTGTCGTTGTACAGAGATTTAGTATATCTAAACCTAAGCACAATAGAGGGTCAAAAGCAAAATGGCATGTGTTATGTATCGAACCTTTAATATATTAACAGAGCTCTTCTCTCTTATGCAAGAGGAAATGCAACTGTGTGTATACTAGTCCATGTTTGACCCTTGACCTCCCAAAATCGTGAAGTTGAGAGGATATTTTTTTCAGCTGGTGTATACAAGCCATGAATAGAGTAATTGACTGAAAAAAAACTAGTATACAATGACATCAAAATTTTGCCAGCAATAGATTCATTCTTAGGCCATGCAAAAATTTAGAGGCCAACTTTTACCAGGTTTTCTTTCTAACCAACCAACCACTCCTTTACAGCATTAGAAGAAACATTGACCATGAGTAAAACTTGAAAGTTCATAGTGGGTGACAAAGTGACATTGTATATGGCATGTTCCTTTGCTCAATCTTCTTCATCGCTGGAAAAGTATTTCTGCGTATCAAGAGGTTGATTTCTCAAAGTCGTATCTTGGTTACTCGAGTTATCACCCATGTTCATCGGTGCAAAAGCTGCAAAGAGTGTGTAAAATGCATGAGACAAGTTACACAGACAAAAGCTTCTAACTTCTGATACATGACATCTCAGCGAAATGACACCAACCTTTAGCTCTCATCCTCTGTTCTCTATCATATTCAAACTTATCCCGGACTTGGCGAACTTTTTCCCAGCTTTCAGGCTGTCTACTCTTTACAAAGCCTCGTTCCTGCAAAAGAGAAGTGGTCAGAACACAGATCACTTACAATGATTCAATATTTAAGCTAATCCTAATGAGATTCACAAATTTCAAGTGTACAAGAGATGTCCAACATAAGGAAACTAGAATAAGAACACACAATAAGATCACTTTTATCATAATCCGTAGTTTTAATCAATGATTACAAACAAGTCAACTTGCCTTGTCCGTGTTCTAACGAAGAATGTGGTTGGACAAAGTTTGTAGAGGAGAGTAAGCTAGAAAGATCGCGTTTTCATTAATGTTTACAGATTTAACCTTGTCCAGGTTCTGTTTAGGAAAAGTTTGCATCGGAGAGCAGACGAAGTAAGTACCTTTACTTGACCAGCATATGTGTGCTGACCCCTTTAGGCAAAAGAAAAGAGCAGATTTAGGCCTCCACTTAATCACAAACAAATTAGAGAAACAGATAGAAGAACAACATGGTTTCATATAAAACAAGAGGCTGATGATCAACCTGTATGGTGAAAAGTCTCCTTCATCATCTTCAGCAGAGTCGTAGTTAGCATGATCTTTAGCAATCTTCTTGGAGTAGCCCTCATCCCAATATAGTCTTTCCCAGTTCTCCCTGAGCTCATTGTATAATTCCATATACCTTTTGCACCAAGGCTCTTGTTCCTACCAATCACGAAATTCACTATTAAACTTCAACAGCCACAGCAAATTTATGCACAGACAACAAAGAGAAGAAGCACCTATATGACCAGTAACAACCAACATAACACATTTAATCTTCACTGCTGCCAAGATTTCAACATAAGCTGCATTTTCCTGCTAAGCGCGACTAACAATTACTGGCAGAAATCCATTGCTCAGTCCATTACAATGTTGCAAAACTACGCAAAAAAAAGTTGCAGAGTTCACAAAGCCCTAGGCCGGATCAAATATCCATGGCATAAGACATTAAAAGCTCGAATTCAACAAGAATGCACACATCACATCGCCTAAATCACAAGGCCAAGCATTCAATTTCAGCAAGAAACAAAGAGAAGAGAAGAGAAGAGAGAGAGGGAGGACTGACAGATTCCTTGATGACGAGGCGAGTGCGACGCATAAACTGCTCGCGGAGCTGTTTCCGGCGCTTGTTGGGAATGTTATCCCTCGGGATGACGAATCGCTCTCTGAGAGGGACGTTTTCTCCGATCTCGTGCATCTCGCCGTCCACGATCCACCACTCGGACTTGTCGTCGTCCTTGTGCATCTTCGTCGAAGTAAACTTTGGCCGCCTACGACGCGGAGCCGAGCCGGAGGCGTCGTTCCTGAAATGCCGGAGTTTCTGCTCCGAGGCGGCGACCTGGAGTAGCCATGGCGGTTTGCTTTGTAGCCGCCTTGCTAGAGACTGCATTTTTGGGTGCTCAATTCAATTGAATGGTTTTACCGAGGAGGACGACGAGCTGTTGTTACTTGTTTTCGTTGTTCTTGGAAACCTAATTTGGGCCAATTTTCGGCTCAATTTCTTTGGATTTTTGGTCCAATGAGATGGATAGGCCCAGTCCATGTTTGCTGCTCCCTTTTCTGGATTAATTTGTCTCAAAGAATGTAGAATAGATTGTGTAACGGTGTGACTCATAAAATTGCTAAAATGGATCATAACCTTCCTATTGAGGCCATTACGAATCTCCTAGAGCTCAAAATTCCCGTCTGGAAGGACACTCTAGGCCGTCCTCTTGAGGGAATATCCTAAGGATTTGAATCAAATGAAAACTTTTCTTAACTTATAAACTAAAAACCTTGAACATGAAATAGATATACGTGAACGCAAAACAGGAAATACGTGAACTCCAAATATATTTGTGATTTTGTGCTATTATGTTATCATGTGTAGTAATCTGATCCATCACACATGATTTTGAAATTTTTTGTTATTAGATATAATTATACGATCCATAATAAAAACATGATTTTGTTCACATATTTATGTATTTTGCTCACATTTTTTGTGTATAGGATAAGAAAAGTTTTCATCAAAATCAACCTCATATCCTAATCCTTACCGTTCCAAACAAAAATCGTTAAATCGAAATGAAAATGAATTTGATCCATTTTAGTGTCATGATACATTGATAAAAAAAAAATAACTTTTAGCTCTTTCAACCTCTTATCCATAATAAATTTGTGCTTTACCTTAATCAATCCTCTACTAGAGGGAGGGGTAACAAAATAGGGAATCACTCTCTTCCATCTCACATTTATAAGGAGTGAAATGTTGGAAGATTATGTTAGATTAATATACCATGACACTAAAGATTATCTAGATTTATTTCTATTCCGTTTACGCTTCCATAAATTGTGGCCAAACGGGCACAGTGCAACCAAATAAAAAAAGTGATGACCATGGTTCGGTCAAAACCGAGAGTAATTAGATCATTATGATCGAAATGCATTGATACCGACGGCGTTCGGTTCAATAATTTTCACCATTTCAGGTTCTATTCGTTGTGCAAAATTTTCAGATATAAATTTTATATATCAAAAAACCTAAGTCAAATAAACCAAACCGAATTTTTTCAGTTCACCAAATTCAGGAATTTCGATTAAGTTTGATCTTTTAGGAAAATGTACTTATAACTGATAAAATTACGTTGATCCCATAGTTATTCATTCTTAGAATATCTCAATAATAGTTTGGAACTCCTTGTTCTCATTCGAAAGTTATTCTAGATTGTTTTTAAATTATTATTGAAATTAACCTACATCTTACTTAATTTCTAGATGCTGATAGAGGAAAAAACTACGCAATCCCAACTGATGATAGTAATTTCGAACTAATTCATTGTATTTTTATTAGATTGATCAACTACGTACACACTTCACGTGAATTGACATAAAAACCAATTAATTACAAAATCAAAATCCAACATTGTAATATATATTTAATATCATCATACATCATATCAAAGAAACCACCACCTAGAAACACAAGATCGACGATGTAGGAAAACTTGTCGACCCAAGATCGAAAAAAAAGATGGAGGAAAACCCAAAATCAACACAAGGGAAATGCCTGTGGGCGCAAGATAGGCAACGAAGACCAAAAACAAGCATTCACAAACAACCCATCTTTCCCGCCATACTGAGCTAACGTTGTTGGTGAAACCGAAGCCACATCTAAAACCAACCTCTTGATCATGCGGATGGGGCCCACCATGGTCCGCCAGCGCACCACCGCCCTCGGCCCCAGGCTGAACCCGCGCCGGCGGCTCCCCAGCCGCACGGTGGACCCCCTCCTCCGCCTCCCGAGCCGCCCTCTCTGCCGCCACGACCACCATCCTAGATACATCATCATGGCCGATCTTTTGAAATCAATTCAAAGATATGGGTATTGTTGCTAGTGAGCTTCTCTTTTGTTGAGTAACTTTGGTTTCTTTTGTACCTAGAATGGTATATATATGGATATATGTTTGCTTACATGTTTGTTATTTTATTTAATGGTACAAAATGAGTTTGATGGCAGCTATGTTGATCAAGGCCGGTCATGATTAGGGTGGCAATCATACCACCTATTTTTAACTTCCAAATGTTTAATTAATTATCATATGTACAATTTCATGTAGGGCATGGTGCATGATATCATTGTATATTTATGAGGTTATGCGAGCAAGCAAGCAAACTAAATTGTCTCTAATAAGTAACTCTGCGCACTAAACAAATTAAGTTGTATTGCTAATCTGCGGTGAGTTTGTTCCTTTCAAGTATAATTTTTCTCTTTAATCGATTGGCAACTACGTAGGACAAGATAAATTATGACATTCTATGCACATTTTGGCCTCTTTCAGACACATATTAATCCCCGTGTCTTAATGGACAGTTCTCGATCATTTGATTAACAATGTTATTTTACTCTTTGTATGAATTTGCCACAAAAAATCAATCAATCAATATCAATATATATATTATAAAAGCAGACCGTTTTCGAGCCACCACGTTGATTCTGGCCCCATTTGATTTTAATTTTTTTTTCCAACTCAAATAGATAATAACAACTTTATATCTTTTATTTTCCTTAATTATCTATTCCTTAATTTTATCTTTAAAACCATACTATCTATCTTCAATTTTATACCCCTTAAATAATCAATCAATAAAAGTCGGCCATATCTTATCAATCAATACGTATGTACGTACGTTAATTTGCAATCAATATAACATATCCCTTAAATGTTTTCACGTATATCATTAAACTATTGTTGATATGGCCCTAAAATATAACATATCTTAAATATAACATATCTTATCTTACCAATTTTATATCCCTTAAATGTTAGTTATATCCATGACCATGTACGTACGTATGTTATATTTTATATTTTCATTAATTATATTTCACCACGTTAATTGATGAAATTACGTTATATCAATCAATATGTTATATTTTAGGGCCATATGTATTTTTTAATTTTAATTTGATTATGTTATAATCAATCAAACATACGTACGTACAATTAAATTTGGATTATAATATAATTTAAATTTTAGTTTGGATTATAATATAATTAGATACTATCATACTAGCATAACTAACATTAATTTCCTAACATTTATAATAGTCGTACAATAGATCTTATATGATTTTCTTTCATAAAACTAACATTTATTTAATTAATTTTGGACTCATAAAATTTTAAAATTTTTATTAAAAATTTTCATTCTCACCCACCTTATATTTTCAAGAAATTGTTTTTAACAGTTTCTATTAATTTCCTAATATTTTCTATACCAGTTGCTTTTTAGATTGAGAATATCATATTATATTTTAATAAGATATTTTTTTGATATATTCACGTATATAGAGGCAAAAAATTATTCATTAAATGTTATGATTAAAGCAACTACATGTTTAATTGGGTTTTATCAAATTGGCGATTTGCATACTAAAATATAAATAAATATAATTTGCAAAATACTGTAAGATATTGACTATAAATATAAGTACTAATCGATTATAGAACAATTAAAGACTTCTATTATTCGATGAAATTAAATTATGTCAAATTTTTTATTATACGTTTTCACACTGATATTCTATTTATAATATATTCAAAAAATTAAAAAAAACGAGTCGTGCATGGCACGACGGGTACAACTAGTTATATATAGATAGGTAGATGTAAAGCCTTTTATTATTCTTTCATTTATTTTAACAATAAAGAAATATAAAATAATTTTTCAATCCAATAACAATCTTTTTAGGTTGATATTTTTTGAATCCAATATCATTCTAAATTTGTTTAAATTGAATAAAAGTTACAGTTTCAATAACAAAACTTTCTGGTGTATTATATGAAAATATACTAAAATTTAAAGTAGAATGCATTTCTTTTTCTAGTAAGAATTAATCATATTTGTAAGAAAACTCTAGAGATGGAATTTCAGTGATATATTTTTTCATATTTTATATGTATGTAGGGCCTACAAATACATGCGTGTTATATTAAGCGTGGAGTGGACATGTATCGTTCTAATCATTATTTTAACCTCCGCTTTGGTATATAGCTGTGATAGAAAACTAGTAGAATTTTTAATCGGATCGGATCGGGTGGGTTCTATTATCATTATGACTTCGGCTATAAATCACGTACATGTCCAGTCGTTGCAAGTTTTCGGACAATTAAGATTGACTAACATGTCAAATAAATTGAACTTTTTACGGCTATTACAACAATATTTAACAAAAAATATTATTTTATCATATGTAGTTTAATAAAAAATATTATTATTATCAATATAGCTAAATTGGAAACTCAACAAGTCAAATTCGAGTTGATGAGGCACAATTTATTTTGGGTTAAAATTTTTGGGCTATATTGTTGGATCTGGTCAGATTTTGCCAACTCTACTAATCAGCATAGATCGCGTTCTTTTTTTCATTAAGTAAATCTTCATAGAATAGTGGAAATCGAATGCTTATTTTCTTGAGCTTTTAAGTTGGCAAGTATGATCGGTGACATAAGTTTTAAGATTGAAATCTTGAGAACATTTCAAGGAAATAAAAGCTTCTTGAGAATGTTGTTTGCTTTGATGGAAAGGGCGGGGTTAAGATTTTATTAGTACCATATATGATATATCCTTTACTTTTTATGTACTACTTTGCAAAAAGAAAGCCAGCCACCAGGGGAAAAAAATGTGTTATGTGTTGATTAAGGTAAGATTTAGCAGTTTGGTTCATTTGGACCACTTAAGCCCACGTTTGGGCCGAAAGTGAAAGTGAAAGTGAATAAAGGAAGCTAAACACTAGCTAAACATGTGGTAGGCCGCCTAAGAGTTAATTAAGCTTGATATAATTCGCACCACCATCATCAGATTCCTTCCTTTTCTTTTCCACATACTGATACTGAACTGTGTTTTTTAAACTTTTATCATTAACCAAACTGGTGCTTCACTGCTTCTGCTTCTCTTATAGTCTGATGAAAATCATGGCCCTTTAAATAAATCATTAGTGCTTAACACAAATGAGCCCGATTGCAAACGGCTAACTAGTACAAATGAGCCAGATTGCAAACGGCTAACGGGCCCATAAAATATTAGGTCACTTGGGCCTAAATTTGACTTGGTATACGTTTGTTTGTTTGTGTTTAAGCTTAGATCGATCGATGAGCATTTTATAGGTTAGAATTATAAGAGATGATACAAAAATGCAAAAAAATTTGCACTAACTAGCAGCTAGCGTAATTGTACGTGCCTTGTACGGACTTAATCAAAAAAAAAATCATATAATTTTACATGATTATTATATACATGATCATTTTAAGAAATTCAATATATATTATAAGTTTGGATATATCTTTACTATTGTAATTAATCATGATTAAGTGGTAAAAATGCAAATTTTAACAAATAATGTATAAGTTTAAAAAAGCATATCATTCAACTATAAATCTTTTATTAAGAAAGGAAAGACTAACTAACATATTACTAAAAAGATAAATATTTTCACTATTTGATAAGAAATAAAATCTTTCCTTTCTTAATTAGTATTTTAATTAATATGTTATGGATAAGATTTGTACCGCTACAAATTTAAAATATTTTTTAAACAATCTCTACACTACCTATTTGGCAGACAAAAAATTGTGCATTTACTTAATTGGAAGAAAAAAAATATTTACATTTACCTATTTGCTAGGAAAAAAATCTCATATGACAAATATATATATGACATAGATATGATGTGGCTTGATAAAAAAAAATTAATAATATGTGACGTGAATTAGACACAGGTGAAAATCTTAGGTACGAAATATGAGGACGACACGTAGAAAAATCCTACGTGCTGCTACGTGGTTACTTTAAACCGTACGACTTTTATTGTTGTTGTATATTACAACACTAGTTATACTTGATTCCACGTCTTTACCAACAAACTACCTATCGGGGGTATGAAATTCATTATGGAAAAAAACATATGTGTATGTGTATGTGTATGTGTATGTGTATGTGTATACTTACATAAATTAATAAGGCTTAAAATTTTGATAGATCTTTAGTTTGACATAACATTTCTCATTGATTTTTATTACTTGATGATTATTGATCGATAATATATAAATATATTTGTAATTATTTTTTTTAAAAAACAATTCTTAAATGACGGGAAAATTTTCAATTTTATATGTATTATATACATAAGCCGATTTCGGTTAGTGAAGACCTCTTAATCAAAAGTTATGATGTAAAACAAGCAGATTTGTAAATCAAAGACATATGATCATGGTAGCACAACCACGATGTGTTCAAATGATTTTCTTCATGGATTAACTTCAACCATACTATTGTGGATTAATAGTAGCCTGGACTTCATATCGTTATATTGAAACAATTCAAAAGAAATACATAAAGTTTGTTATCACTTGCTAAAATAAAATACAGCAACTTGTAACCCAAATTAGGAATTTTATGATTGTTCCATACTTTCATGTCGTTAACAATACTAAGAAGAACGCCCGAGTGTGGCAATCAGATACACATTCTCGGTTGCCGTTGTTATACTTGACACGATCGATCATACTACTACCAAACAAGTAAATTTTAATTTTGAAATATTGTACTTGTATTATACAAGAAAAGGACCAACCACAATTTGCTAGTACGACCGTATATACTAGTATAAAGCGGAGCCAATGTCTTCATAAAAATTTACGCTACGTGTCATTTCTAAAATAAAATAACAGTTGGGCCCCTTTGTATACAAATTAGGTAGTTAGAATCTCATATAATTTTATCCCGTAAAAATTGCTTAAAATTACAGAAAATTATAATTATCCCAAAAATTATGAATTATTTCTTATCAAGAATCAGTTGTAATCTTCTGATACATATTATTATTTAATAAAACATGATATTTATCGTAAAGTAATTTTTGAACAATCCAAGTTATTTATATTATGAGTGAATTTACTATTGGTAAAAAAACACTAACCATAATAAGAAGATAAATATATATGATCCTATAATTTTAACATAATCATTGACATTATAGGGTCCGGATCCGGTACGAATGATTATTATGGTAGGAAATAGGAATGAATCTCGGCCGTTCATCAAGCGGGGGGAAAAAGCATACACGCGCGCGCCATATAATCTCGGCCGAATAATTCGCGTTTTTAATTAGCGTATTATACGCGTATAATTCGCGTATTATACGCGTATAATACGCGAATTATTCGTTTTTTTCCTTTTTCCTTTTTTTCTGTTTTTGTTCCGATTATTTTTCGTTTTTTTTTCGTTTTTTTTTTTCGTTTTTTTATTAGCACACGTACGAAATTTGTTATATAGACGATTTGTGCAACTCGATGGTCAAATTTGTGCAACTCAATGGTCACGTTTGTGCAACTCAATTTGTTCATTCATATTTGTTCAACTCTATAGCCAATGTGTTGAATTCTATTTGTGCAACTCAATGGTCACGTTTGTGCAACTCAATGGTCACATTTGTGCAACTCAATGGTCACGTTTGTGTAACTCAATGGTCACGTTTTTTTCCGTTTTCATTTTTTTTCCGTTTTTTTGATTTTTTTCCGATTTTTTTTTCGTTTGTGCAACTCAATGGTCACGTTTGTGCAACTCAATGGATTTGTTCTTCAACTCTATTGCCAATGTTTGAATTCTATTTGTGCAAGTCAATGGTCACGTTTGTGCAACTCAATGGTCACGTTTGTGCAACTCAGTGGTCACGTTTGTGCCACTCAATGGTCACGTTTGTGCAACTCAGTGGTCACGTTTGTGCAACTCAATGGTCAATTTGTTCAACTCTATTGCCAATGTGTTGAATTCTATGGTAAATTTGTTCGTCAATATTTGTGCAACTCAATGGTCACGTTTGTACAACTCAATGGTCACGTTTGTGCAACTCAGTGGTCAATTTGTTCAACTCTATTGCCAATGTGTTGAATTCTATGGTAAATTTGTTCGTCAATATTTGTGCAACTCAATGGTCACGTTTGTGCAACTCAATGGTCACGTTTGTGCAACTCAATGGTCAATTTGTTTAACTCTATTGCCAATGTGTTAAATTCTATGTTCAATTTTTTCGTCATTATTTGTGCAACTCAATGGTCAAATTTGTGTAACTCAATGGTCACGTTTGTGCAACTCAATGGTCACGTTTGTGCAACTCAATGGTCAATTTGTTCAGCTCTATTGCCAATGTGTTGAATTCTATAGTCAATTTGTTCGTCAATATTTGTGCAACTCAATGGTCAAATTTGTGCAACTCAATGATCACATTTGTGCAACTCAATGGTCAATTTGTTCAACTCTATTGCCAATGTGTTGAATTCTAAGGTCAATTTATTCGTCAATATTTGTGCAATTCAATGGTCAAATTTGTGCAACTCAATGGTCAAGTTTGTGCAACTCCATGAGAAAAGTTTGCATAGCTGGATAGGTTCAATAGATAAATTTCTAGCCATGTCAATTTGTTCAACTCTACAATGACCACTCATTTCGAAGGTCTCGACGGGAACTACAGTACCTATTCGCCACGCGGACCTATAGAATGAGCCATGACGAGCCCAGATGCATGGAAAGCTCCAAAACGGGACCTAACTACGCCGTTCTGGACACTCAAACGCGGTTTTGAAGCCTTAGACGGCCTTTTTTGGGAGGAACCCCAACACACAAGCCCTTTGGTCCTGACTATAGCCCCGCCTCGAAGAGACCTTCGAAATGACATAAAATACGCCCCGTTCCGATAACCGAGCGCAAAGTTACGCCCTATTTCTCCCCGGACTCCCCGACGTTTGTCTGCTTCCCCCCAAGATTCTGGTCTTATTCCGGGCCGGAAACCGCGAACCCAAGACTCCACCTCGTGGCTTACATCGAGACCTTTGAAACGACTGCTCACATGCCTCGAACAGATCACCGAGCCAAAAGTTATTGCATTTCACTTCCAATTTGGCAGTAACACACAAGAACATAGCGGATTGTGCAATCACGATCGAGGATTGTGCAACCGCTTTACAATAACGAAACCCTATAAATCCATCGGTTGCTTAAGAACACAATGAAGATCGACAATTAGTAAAAATTGAGTTGATACACCAAGGAAGATCTGGTATTACCTCAACAACAACATACAGAAATCCGGACAAAACTGAGACCTGTATCATGAATTTTCACAGGAAATAAATACAAAACTGAGTTGATACACCAAGGAAACAAGAACACGATAAAGATGATCAGTAGCTAGTCGAGTGCTTTTCCACAGAGGTTAGTCTTCCCTGACTTCAATCACTAAAAATTGGTAGAGTTTTGTGCTCAGCCGAACCAATCCAATATGAGATCTGTACACTAACAATGAATTGAACATTTGAAACTCAATTCGACAATGGATTGATGAGGAATGCAGATCTGTAAATCCTGCTCCCTTTGGCGCAACACACCGCCACATTGTGTCGCCGGAACGCCGGAGTCTCCACCTTGAACTCCAGCTCGTAGTAGTTCACCTCCATCTACGAGTCCCTCCTGATCTCCGATCTCAACAGCGTCGCCTTCAGATCCGACCTCCCCCGGCCATTAATCCCCCGCAGAACCGCCTCAGCCCCGCCGAACGCTTCAATCCTGCAAAAAGAAGAGGAAGTTAGCGCAAAACGAACGAGATCGGCATCGGATTATTGACCGGAAAGTTCCGAACCTGAAATCGGGCGGAACCGAAGAGACGACGACGCTGACGTTGAGCTCGCCGGTTAATCCGGGCGGGCCGAACGCCACGACCGACCGGCTCGTTGAAGTGCCCGCCTCTGTCAAGGATTCCTGGAGAAGGGGCAGGCCGGACGAGATCTGGCTCGAAAACCAGATCTAGCGAGACTTGGCGCAAACGAACGAGGCGGCGGCGAACAAATCCGGCAACGATGGAGGACGCGGAGTCGTCTACGAGAGCAGCGGCAACGGATGCGAGGATGGTGAAGAGGTGGACGGAGGAGGAGGTCGTAGTTCCGGTGGATGGATCTGCCGAGGGAGTTCTCCACGGGGAGGGAGGCCGAGAGGACGGAGGAGTGGAGGAAGAAGGCGGCGGAAACGGCGGCGAAGACCAGGTCGGAGGAGAAGAGAGGGGAGTCGGAGGAGAGGATGAGGAAGTCGGAGGCGGAGAGTGGAGGAAGAAGAGGACGCACAACGCCTTCTACAATTTTTTTTTTCATTTCTTTTGAGCAGATCTCCACCGTTCAGATTGATATGATCCAAGGGATGTAAATCATTCCTATTTCTCACCCCAAGAGTCATTCTTAGATGACTCTTTCTCGACATTATATATCTATATTAAATTGAGTTTATAATCACATTACCCGTACATGGTACGGGAGCTAAACTAGTTAAGTGTTACAACTCATCCATTTTCATTATTTTAGCAGTAGGGCTGCACAAAATCCGGTTCATATTGGTCCGTATGAAAAAAGACCGGATCGGTGGATTTCGGTCTGTTCCTCGATCCATAAATTATTAATTTTTCAAACCGGTCCAGTTCAAACCCGGAATTATTCCACGTCAGATCGGATGAAAATTATAACTTAATAAATTATACTTTAATAATATCCAAAATTTAATTACGATATCTCTCGAATTACTAATATTTTTATGGTAAAATCTTTATATATCCTCTTTCATTCACGCATATCTTTATACGGTTTGATACTTTCTTTATTTTATAAAAGTGATCTAATATTTTTTAATTACCTAGTTAGTTTAACAATCTTTTAATTAACATAGAATATTTGGATATTTATTAATCTATTATATGCTACTTATGTGATGCTTTCAAGTTTGGTTGATTTTAATACATATTAATTATCTCATTATGCTCTAAGTCTAATTTCAAATTTTACAATAAGTTAAATAAATATAATAAATATTAACAATAACTGTACGATCAGTCCATAATCAAGACCAGACCGATTTGGACCGGACCAGATTATTTCAATCTGGTCTTCAGTTCATAATTTATGATGATTTCGGTTCCGATTGAAATCGATTTCGATCCGATCTGGACCGGTATACAACCCTATATAGCAGTCTAGACTCAGGCACAAGACAAAGCAGACGATGGGAAGATAATTGACTCAATGATTGAGTTTACTCTAATGGAACCCTAAGGAGGGTTATATACAAATATATAGGAAGTTATGACTTAATATATACTCCATCCAAACTTCTCAACTAATTATTTTTTTATCTACTATAATACAGTATAAAGCATAACCGATGGTTGTGTTAGAATTTGCACCATGTCATCAAGTTTGAATAAAATAATATTTTTATTTTTTTACATTATATTTTCTAAAAATAGTTCATATATCTACTTGATATCTTATCCAATTTTCTTACATCTACTTGATAACTTACCCAATTTTTGATATTTAAAGATGTTTTCCTAACATGATTTTTTTAACATTATATCCTTCAATAAATAAACCAAAAGTTCAAATTCTTTTTTTTTGATATCTTAACAAATTTTCCTTATTAATTAGTATATGTTTTTGTCATTATTAAAGAATAGTGAAAATTTTTTAACATATGTTAATAGTATATTATATAATAATATAAATATGAAAAATTCAATGGAATTATTTTAAAATTAAAAGTACATATATAAGTCAATATGTTCATACTCGAGTCTATCATGTTTAGATTATAAATTCTCGAGTTAAAAGTTTCGTTTCAAAATTCGATCTTGAATCGGTTAGTTCGGGTTTATATTTACATTACCACGACATGGTACGAGATTTGTACTAGTTAATTAATTAAAAGAAAGTAAATTACTTCACCGAAAAGTGACAATAAATAAGATACTGAAATAGTTTTTCAAATAATCACATAATCTTTGCTTTTCATCTATTTATGTACATTATATTTAAGATTGTGCTTTAGATATATTATAGAGACTAGTTATATCCCGGGCCTTGCCGGGGGGCTTGTGTCAAATAAAACTTTGGATATGTTAATTTACATATCATATAAGTATTATAAATTAAATACATAACATACTTTAATCAGGTTATTTATTTAATTTTAGTGACATGAACCTATGTAGGGTAAATTTGAGCTTAATGTTGTGAACATACTTAATGAACCGATGCTTATCCGAGAACGTTTTTAATTAAAAAACGCAATACCATAATATATGAACACTACACCCTAACTTCATATTTCTAGCTTTAAAACTGCCTATATAAAAATTTTATAATATAAATATACATTTTATTATAATAAATAATTAAAAATAACTTGTATCCGTCGTCAAGCTGGTCCAAAGTGCTGGTGTCAAATAAAAGTATAAAATAATCGACTCCTTTCACCAAGCGGTCAACCTAAACTTGTAAGAAAACCGTGATGATTTGGTTTAACTAATTAACTTATAAAAATAACGACGTGAACTATATATTCAATCCCGAACCAGATAAAAATTAGTAACAAAAAATGGAAAGAAATTGGAAATATCGATTCAGTTCGATTGTATTTAAGACAAAAAGGCTAGGATTTAAGATCAGATAAACTTGACTTTTACAATTAACAAATTTTGGATCATAGAACCTTCAAATAATTATCGTATCACAATTCACATACGTATAATGTATATGTATATATATAACCATAAAAAAACGACGTGAACATATACTCAATCTCGAACCAAACTGAATGACCCAAATTGAACCAAACTTGGAATGATCTTACTCAATTGACATATAGATTTGAAACCCCCAAACTGTACTTAATCTAAATTCAAACGAATAACCTATTGAGCCGACCTTATTAATGAATATACTATCCATATATAATATCCCAAAATGTACTCAATTTGAACTAAAAATGATCAACCCATCAAACCAATCTCATCAATATCTTTATTCTTCATATACACTAGGCAAAACTTGTATTCGATCCGAACTCCAAATGACCAACCTACTGAACCTACCATGCTAATAGCTTTATGTTATTTGGTATATGGACACAATCAATAAATTATATACATATTATTTATGTGATTTTTTATTCAAAAAATCAAGATAGAAGAATATGTACGTAAAAATTCACATAAATATATATTTGATTTACTTTATATATATAAAAAAATAAAGATAGAAATTATCTCAATATATAATCTCATTGTGATAAGCCCACTAACACATATTTCAAGCTTATGATTGAATATTACTTATAGATATAACGTAAGAAGAACTCCTTGTATAAATCACCCGATAATATATTTAAAAATACATTTTGAAGATATATTAGATATAGATATGATGTATTTAGTTGCAATATATTGAATTTTTTAAGTATAAATTAAATAGATAGAAAATTAAGATAAAAATCAGTTATTTAAAATAGGGTGGGTGGTTTATAAAACGTTAATGACAAAAATGCCCTTAACTGCTACAGGTTTAGAAGTATATACTAGTTATAACCCCGGGCCTTGCCGGGATTTTTTCAAATAAAATTTAAAATATATTAATGTATATATGATATAAATATTATAAATAAAATTTACAATTTTTTTAAATCTGAAAAGTATTGCAAAAACTACAACATTTAGAATCTATTAATTGGTTAATTTTAGTAGCATGAACCTATGTAAAACAAACTCGAATTTGATGGTGTGAGATCTCAACTTTATACATAATAGGTTTGTTCTTGATATATAATATCTAGAGCTGTCAAAACCTGACCCGAACCGAACCGACCGAAAATTTTAGGGTTGAAATCCGGCCCGAATAGTAGAGAGAAAAGAAAAAAACCGAACCCGATTGGGTTGAAACCCGAAACTGACCCGACAGACCTGATTTAAATTCTTGACCCGTTAGGTCGACCCGAACCCGCATAATAACCTGACAAGATCCGACCGGACTTGACCTGTAACCTGATTGGCCTGTATCTGCACTCAACCCGAACCCAGAAAGAGCGAACCCGAATCTATCCGACCCGACCCTTTTTTGGTAAAATCATATCTAAGTCGAACAAGCTAAAATTGAAAGATACATAAAATCATCTTCTTTTGGTAGAAAAACAAAACTCATCTATTAAATATACATTGATAGAAATTTTGTATATAAATCATTTATTAAAAATAGGGTGGATGGTTCATAAAATATTAATGACAAAATTGCCCTTAACTACTTCAGGTTTAGAAGTATACTAGCAAATGACTTGCACCTTGTACGGGGTGTTATTTGTTTTTATTGTTTTGTATGTGAATTTACTATAATAATTACAAATATTATCGTATGTCTACTTTGTTTTAAAACGATGTCTATGTTTTAGATTCTAAAATAATATAATTCTCATACATCAACAAATATTTATAACTAATACATTTCATATAAAAAATATATTTATAAAAATATCAAATCTTTATAAAATATATATAATATATTATATTTATAAAAAGAATGTGGCATAAATATAGTGCTAAAATTTGCTACTATTGATGATTTTAAGAAAATCTTATAACAAAATTACGAAAAAATACTTATAGTTAATATACTATTTGAATAAATGGCTAAAATATATAACTTTAGGATAGATCCATCTATGAACTAAATAGGTAACCATATAAGGATAAGATTGAGATTTATATATTATGATAGAATTATTGATTAAGCAACTCACAATCTAAGATATAACTTATGCTTTCATAAAAAAAAAAGATATAACTTATGTTTCTATCAAATATGTATAATATTAAGATTATACATTATGATAAGCTCATGAAAAGAGTGAATCTCCATAGTAGCCTACAACGACAACAACAATAAGATTTAGAATATAAACAAAACTAAATCATATATAGATCACGATGAAAAATTATATACCTTTGATTAGTGAAGTTATCTAAAATAAAAATTGGGAACTAATAGTATAGAGAAACGTAAATTAATTGTAGAAGAATGAGTGGATGAGAGGTGTATTTATAGGAAAGAAGATCTAGATGGGTAAGGATTAGGAGAATATTTAATAAAGATATAATTAAGATACATCTTAGCTAAAAGATAAAAAAAAGATAAAATTTCCATGCTAATTGTACATGCCAATTGTATATTAAGATAAAATATATACCCTTGATTTTCCACGTACGTACATTAAGATCTATATCTTAGCTAAATTGTATAATTTTTATATTTGTATGTATTTTGTACCATGTACGTACATGGTAAAGATAAAAATTAGCTAAAAGATAAAAAAAGATAGAATTCCATGCTAATTGTACATGCCAATTATATATTAAGATAAAATATATACCTTTGATTTTCCATGTACGTACATTAAGATATATATCTAAAATTGTATATTTTTTATATTTGTATATATTTTGTAGCATCTACGTGCATGGTAAAGATAAAAATTGTACATGCTAATTGTATATTGTTTGTACGTAATACATAACTAATTTAACCCCCGTACCATGTACGGGTAATGTGATTATAAATCCAATTTAATATAGATATATAACGTCAATGATCACGTTAAAAATATAGGATCATATATTATTATCTGATTAGTTTTTTTACCAATAGTAAATCAACTCATAATATAAATAAATTAGAGATTCGTTCAAAAATTATTTTATGATAGAGATCACGTTTTATTAAATAATAACATTTATTAAAGATTACAACTAATTTTTGGATAATATTTATCAGAAGATTACAACTAATTTTTGATAAGGGATAATTCATATATCTCGAGATAATTCATAATTTTAGATAAGTTTTAAGCAATTTTTACAAGATAAGATTATATGAGATACTAACTACCTAATATATATTTATCTTTCTATTGTGATTAGTATTTTTTTATATGCGAAAGGGCCCGGTTGATTATTTTATTGAAGATATAACACGTGGCGCAATTTTTTGTGAAGACTTTGTCTCCGCTTTATACTTTAGACAGTATAGATTTACATAATTTTTTCAATTTAATAGATAACAAAAGATAAAATTATCAAGTAGAGAGTAGAAAGATTATTTTTTGGAATAGATAAAAATTGTACACGCTAATTGTAAAATTTCCAATTTAAAAGATGACAACAAAATTTAAATAAAATATATTATTTTAATAAAAGGGGTGATGTGGCGCAATATGGTGGCGGAATGCTTCCGCTTTAGTATATAGTAATATATACTAGTATTAATCCCATGCCTTGAAGGCACGAATTTGATTTAACTAAAATCTTAGTTTAAATTTTATATAAAGTTATTCAAAAGAATAG
This sequence comes from Polygonum maritimum, assembly GCA_963924305.1. Lineage (NCBI taxonomy): Eukaryota > Viridiplantae > Streptophyta > Magnoliopsida > Caryophyllales > Polygonaceae > Polygonum > Polygonum maritimum. Next base: position 24,280,388 of record OZ002734.1, read on the forward strand.
TTTGATATAAATTCTTGTATTAGATTATTTAGTTTGTTTCTTATAAGATTTATTTTAATGATATAATATTTCTGCTATAATATATTCTTTTAATATAAAGATTTGTAGGTAATTTTGTGTATAAGGATTGAATACTCCTATGCAATTCAAAAATTGATAAATAAAAAAAATGTTCATATAATTTTGGATTTCCCGATCTTAACTTATAGCTTTATTTATTGAGATACTTAAATACCAAAGTTTTACAATTGTTGTATAAGGAAAGGATAAGATACATAATATATTAGATATATTATAGATTAAAAATATATCTATTGAAAATTATAAAGAGTGAATTTTCGTTATGTATAAATTTTGGATAGATTTGTTTAAAGATTTGGATAGATGTATTATGTGCACAATTTAATGTGGGATCTACAATAAAATTTTAACCAATTAAACAAATTAAATTCTTTTAATAAAGATGGGAGATGCGGTCCAATGAGAAATTGACATATGTCGTGCTAAATATTATTTTTAACCTCCGCTTTAGTATATAGTTATGATGATTAATTGTACTTTTAAAGTATATAGCAAACTCCTATGAATCCTCATCCATTTTTGACTTTTGATATTGGAAATTTTAATAAAGATGATCAATATACGATGATATAATGCTATTTTGACACGTTCCACATGATAAGGGGTAGATATCAATTATATCATTATTAGTAGTCATTGGTGAAAATTATTTCATTATAAGTGATCTGATTGTCCTGGTGCTAGGCATTGGTGAAAGTTGTTGGTACATGGGATAGATATTAAGTATGCTGTATAAATTGGATTGCTTTTTGTTTTTGTTGTTATGTAGTAATTTATTATTTACCATTTTATTTATAGAAAACAAGGTCGTTTGGCCATATAGTGACACCGTTATTCTTGAATTGGAGTTGTTGTAATGTTATGCTAATATCAAGCTTCTAGTGCAAAAAGAAACCTTAACCATTTATATTGTCTTCTGTCAATTTCCAGCTTTGTGATGCGCCGCTTTTGAAAATGGCCAACTACAGTCCTGTGCTTCCCCATCTTCCACAATACTTAAATATCCAACCCGATGATCAACCGCCATTTCCACCCTTCCATCACCATCCATTCACCCCATGGACGGATTACACTCCTCAGCGAGTTCTTAACTACCTTCTAGATTGGATTCATGGTAATTGGAATCCCGATCTTTAAATTATGCCATTGCCTTTCACTAATTTTACCATTGATAGACCCCGACAGCACTATGTCGGGATGCCCCACCTCGCTAGTCAGCATTTGTTCTTTTTCTTTCACTGGCCGGCTCATCCGGTGCACAGTGACAAAGATATGACTTAGAGAATCGACCACGATGATGTGAACTGCTGTTATTGGAGGGAGATAAAAAGGAGAAGAACCATTAAAACGGCTGATGGTGATCTTCAAGGCTATCAGTATAGCTATCGTCTCAGAGAGCAAATGATTGTAAATGGTAGTATTCATAATAGCGCTCCCGTGGGTATAGATTGGAAGAGTACCTACTTCTTGACTTTGAATATGGAGTTGACGCTCCCGATGTTGATCAATTTAAGGTAATTTCCTTATTTTAATCTTAATTAAATTTTTTGATTTCTTAATAAAATTCTTACTCCTGTATATTTATTTATGTATAGAAATCAGAATGGTATATTGTGAACCTGCACCAGGCTTGAAGGTGGTTGGTGGAAGAGGATTGAAGATTAACTACTGCCAAGTCCGAACTTAATATTATGAATGGTGTAATATTAGGAACGGTGTGTGTAGGAATTTGGCCTCTTATCTTAGATATAGATAAAGCCAATTGTAATATTTTCGAGAGCCCTGCTTAATGTTGTTCACGAATTTAGGAACTGACTGTTATTATTTTGACTTATTTGGTCAGTAGATGATTTATATTATGTGGAGTATTATGTGAATTATTATTATGTGGATATATGATAGGGAGATTAAACTATTTATGTGATAATGAGATGGTTGAAATTTGCAACGCATTAGTGCCCCTCCTTTGTACTACGTTGTTTAATCGTACATAGTTCGTAAATAAACTATGACCTAGTTTATATATCGGGGGTAAGTTGCTTGATTTTGCTGCGCGACCTGCGCCTGACCTTGGCTTGCATTTGAAGTTGTGGGGTAGAAGGTGGGATGTGGTATTAGTTGTAGATGGAACAAATTGGGGGAATTGGGGCTGCTGAAGGTAGAAGGAGTGGAGAATTTAGGGGTTTTGTTTTTATTTTTTTTGGGACAAAACATCATTTTTTATTATTATTGTTAAATTGGATTCCTAGGTGGCATTAAATTTGAACATGTCACTAAATTAAACGCCTAGGTGGCATTTTCTTGGTAATTTTTTTGCCACATCACTGTTCAGGTGTCTAATCGGTTACAAAACGTTGAGTTCAGGTGTCAAAATGAATACCCGATGAATTGAGGTGCTAAAATGACTAATGTGTGCAAGTTCAGGGGACCGCATATGTTTTAAGCCTAAATAATTGTATCTTTAATATTCTATTTATTCTTATATATATATACATAGATTGGGACATGAGCTAGGTCGATCAAGTAGTTTACTAGTGAAATTCGGACATTGCTTGCCAAGGCACAAACGGAGACTGTGGTCTGCTCATGGTGGAGCACATGGTACCTCCGGAATAAAAAGATTTTCGATGAAGAAAATCAGGCTCAAATTACTCTTGCATCAATTATGGAGTTTGCATCTAGACAAATTGCTGACCGGAAGACAACAAGTTCTAGCCTTTCGGAGAATGGATTGGGAGTTAAACAAACACCCACAGAGAAGGAGGAACACCAAATGGATAGAACCACAACAAAATTTCTTTAAACTTAATTTTGATGGCGGCGTTAATTCTAATGGAATTGCTTCTTTTGGTTATGTGATCAGGGATTTCTCGGTTGCCGTTCCGTGGTCTTTTCAGAAGCGTTTGCGCTTCGGCAGGAGATTTTTGAAGCCATTCATTGTGGTATTCCCCGTCTGCTCATCGAAGGTGATAACGTATAGATTGTCTATGCTGTGTTGGGTGACCGGAGTTGCCAATGGGAGATCGAGCTCATGCACACGGATATCCAGGCTTTGCTGGGACAGTTTCAGAGATGGAGTATTGGTCACATCTTTCGGGAGGCTAATTCAGTTGCTGACTATGTTGCGGTCTCTTTCCGTCGTGCATCGTCCTACCCGCTTGACGTTGATCTGGTCCTGTTGAACCTCATCCACAAAGATGCTCTAGGGTAGCTTTCTATTTGTAGAGGCTTGCCTAATTTTTTCTTATGTCAAATAAAAAAAAGTAGTTCAGTTTTTTACCTAAATTTTCGAAACTAGCCTAACTATCAGATAAATATTTTGGGCATACTCATAGAATATGAAAACTTCTTCCCTTATTAAAAAATGAAAAGAGAATCACTTTTTATCAGACTTTGTGGAAAAAAATTCTTTTACAAGTTGAAAATCAGAAAATATTTCTCTTAAAATATATTGTATGACTTATCCTGTAATTTTATTTACTTTACTTTTCTAATTTATAAGAAATCTAGAATAAATTAATTTTACTCCTATTCACGATCAACTTTCATGATTATGTCCTTGTATCTAAAAGGTGGCCTAATTTTGACTTGTTCGAGCTAGTAGCTCCGCAATAAAAAAAACTTTCATGATTCTGTTTCCAAAAGAGCTAAACAAGATTTTTGTACAAAAGTGCGTAATAATGTCATTAGAGGAAGGAATCCAAGTCAATTACCATTTCTAAACTAACACTCTAGAAAAAGGAGAGTATTATCCTCCCTAAATCGAATTATATGCTATACATTCCCAAAGTTGTTTTAGACAACTTGCTTTACAGAAAATAATTTTTCAGTATAATTTATAAGCACATCGTTATCTAAATTACTTTCATTCAATTTCATTTGATCGATCTGCTTCTTCTAAATATGAACACAATATCCCACCAAAAGATATGAAAAAAAAAAAAAAAACACTAAACACATAAAATAAAATTAAAAAACCCAGAAATGATGCACTGAGTTGAGCAAGTGCTAAGCAAATATAGACAAGGCTCCGAGTCGTCTTACCACATTGCCAAACTTGTCTCTTCCCCCATATCTCTCCACCGCCTTCTGCCGTATCAATTAATTCAATTCCTCATTCATTCCCCCCACACACACAACAGAGCTCGGAGCCAATCAGTTTCCGCCATGAACGAGGAGGACGCCGGGGAGGAGTACCTCTTCAAGATAGTGATAATCGGCGATTCGGCGGTGGGGAAGTCGAACCTGCTCTCCAGATACGCTCGCAACGAGTTCGATTTGAACACCAAGGCCACCATCGGAGTGGAGTTCCAGACTCAGTGCATGGAGATCGACGGCAAGGAGGTTAAGGCTCAGATCTGGGACACCGCCGGCCAGGAGCGCTTCCGAGCCGTCACTTCCGCTTATTACAGGGGCGCCGTCGGCGCTCTCGTCGTCTATGACGTCAGCCGCCGTACCACCTTCGACAGCATTTCCCGCTGGCTTGAAGAGCTCCGCAGTATGTTTGCTTTCATTCTCTCTCTCTTGCGCTGTGTTTGATTTTTTGCTGTGTGTGTGCTTCCAATGTGTGCTGATTTTGGCCTTGGTCTGATGCTTAGGGTTTTGGAATTGGTGGTGTTCTTGATTGTCTAAACTGAGCAGCTGAATGTATTTCATCCGCTAGTTTCATTTACTTGCATAGAGCTATTACTGTGTTTTCTCTAAAGAGAGGTTGGAAACCTTGTTAATCATGCTCAAATTGTGCTCATTTGATGATTCTTTGAGAATCGTTTTTGCAGCTTTTGTCTGCTGTGTAAATGGAGCAAGCTGATGCAGAATGCTTGCAAATTAATGATCACAAAAGTCTAATTGGCTTTGAGAATGTTGCCATATGTTGATTAGTTCTAAGTAATAGACGCCTTCTGCATATGCCTATAAATAGTAAAACTAGCTTTTTGAATTCCTCATTGTGTAGAAACTAGAAACCATTGCATCTCTTCTTGTAAGCACTCTTTCATTTCACAACTCTGAATTGATACAGTAACCTTAATTGCTTATTATGATGATGGCAGCTCACTGCGATACCACGGTCGCAACAATGCTAGTGGGAAACAAGTGCGATTTGGAGAACATAAGAGAAGTCAGCACAGAGGAAGGCAAGAGTCTTGCAGAGGAAGAAAAGCTCTTCTTCATGGAGACCTCGGCCCTCGACTCCACCAATGTAAGGACCGCGTTCGAGATGGTGATCAGGCAGATCTTCAACAACGTAAGCCGGAAGCTTCTCAACTCGGATTCGTACAAGGCTGAGCTGTCTGTCAACCGCGTAAGCCTGGCCAAGGATGGCGCTGACTTGTCCAAGACCAATCGTCTCTGCTGCTCCAGCTAAGGCCCGTTTTTTTTTCCTTCCATTGTTCGTCTGAAGTTAGAATTTATTTATACATTAAAATCCAAATGGATGTTTTTCTTTTTCCATGAATTGTTGAAGAACGTAATGTCAAGTATTTATTATTTAAGTTGTGTTAGAATTGGTTCTTTAAAACAATGTAATGCAACTTAATGCATTCAATGTGATAGTCCAAATACACCGTTACTCTTGATTTTTAATAAACCCCCTTTGAGTTTATTCAATTGAGATGAACCAAAAATGGAATAGGGTAACATCTTCATCCTTTTGAAGTGCACATGGGAGGAATATAAATAGTCAATTTTGTCATTAATTCATAATACTGCTCCTCGAAACAGCAATCATCCATGTGCCGCCATTTGTGTTATACTTCTTCTCCATCATTTGGGCGTGAAAGTATTGTTTCTAGCTTGGGATATCAGAAGGCGAAATTTTGCGCACTCCGAAATTTCGGTTGCGCACCCCGATATGGACAAATTATAAATCCGTACATGGATTTTTTGGAAAACTGGGTTTTTCTTGAACAGATCCGAAACCCGTCCATATTAATCTAATAAACCCGGTTCGGATGTGCCTGAGGGCGGGTTACTTGAACAGATCCTAAACCCGTCCAAGTTGAACAGATCCAAAAACCGTCCAAGATTTGACCTATTATTGTGCGGGTTTACAAACCCAGCAGCTGCCTGCAATCGGGGTCATCAAACAATTCCAAACCTGTCCAATTCCGTTCGAGTCCGACTGCGAAGGATGCGGATATGGAAACACCGGCGAAGGAGGCGGATGTACTGACGTTGGCGGCGACTGGCGGATCCGGGCAGTCTTCTACCGGCGGGATCCAAACCGGCAGCGGGCCAGCGGGGAGGGAGGTTCGGTGGAGGGAGAACTGCGGGAGTCAGAGGGGATGGTGCAAGGAGGGGCGGCGACGGAAGAGGTGGCGGTGGTGGGCAGCGGGGAGGGAGAATCGGCGGCGACATCATTGGGCAGCAGGGATGGAGGTTCGGTGGAGCCATTTGGGCAGCGGGGGGGGATGGAGGTTCGGCAGCAAGGATGGAGGTTCAGCAGCGGGCGGTGGGGGGGATGGTGGAGGGAGGGGAAGAGGTGGCGACGGAGTTTGAAAATTTCCATGAACGAGTTACGAATCCGTCCATGGGCGGGTGTGAAAAATTCCCATGAACGAGTTACGAATCCGTCCATATGTGGGTATGAAAATTTTCCATGAACGAGTTACGAATCCGTCCATGGGTGGGTGTGAAAAATTCCCATGGACGAGTTACGAATCCGTCCATATGTGGGTGTGAAAAATTCACATGAACGAGTTACGAATCCGTTCATGGGCGGGTTTGAAAACTTCCCATGAACGAGTTACGGATCCGTCCATAAGACATTACACATACCAGCCCTAAACCCTATGGACGGTTTCTGGACAAGTACATGGGGATTTTACCCTAGGGCGTTTTTCTGGATTTTTTTCAAATAACTATATCCATTTTTTTACAAACAATTCAACGTTTTATCATTTAAAACATAAAAAAATCTTAAGTTACAAATCGGATGCCACATATAACTTATATCGACCATGAAGAACTTCATCGTTAAGCGCTAGCCACTAGGTTAGGACCTCTTATGGTTTATATTGACCTTGATGATGGTTCAACCCGCCATGAACCATGAAGTCATTTACAAGGTTGAACTCGTCTTATACCTTGAAGTCTTGCACGATGGTTGAGCTCGTCGTATACCATGAAGTCTTGCACGATGGTTGAACTCGTAATGTGCCATGAAAACCTTTATGATGTTTCAACTCGTCAAGTACCATGAGGACTTCTTGTGAGTCGTTTGCTAGTTTAATATGTGAGATTAATCATAATAGTAATATATGTAAGTGTAAGTTTAAAGGCGATGTGACCGGCACATGGACAGGTTACGAATCCGTTCAAGAGGGTTTGTAATCGGCAGATGGATAGGTTACAAATCCGTTTATGGATGGGGTACGAATCCGTTCATGGACGGGTTACGAATCCGTCCATGAACGAGTTTGTAACCCACCCAAGACCGGTCGTGGTGGGAAGGTCGTGCAATCGGTTTGTCTACTGAGAGTACCCAAAATAATATTGAACCATTAATTTTTAAATATGAATCCGGGAATCTAAGGTCCAGTTAAATATATAAAAGAAATTTTATGTTTTAACATAGTAGTGATACTCAAAAGTGAAACTACAATGTCTAACGAGAATTACAATCTTAAGTTAAAATATCATTCCTTCCAATTCTCTTTCGTTGAACCACATAGTCTTGCATTCGGCTCTCGCAGCGGTGGTGCCATCCTTCAACACTCGGGTACTTGTAAATTGTCCATTGCCTAGGTGGTGGAGGAATAGGACATTCATCGTTTAACAACCAAATCTATACACAACATAAAAAAATCAATATCATTCACGAATTCAATTTCGAGTTCATAAACCAAAATAGACACAAGGATAGTAATCGAACAACAAAATAATTTCAAGTTTCAACCTAAACTTAAATCGATAAATTTGAATTTGAACGACAATAGATAAGTTCCAAATTCAAAATACAAACTACAATCGCCAAATTCGAATTTGAACCAAACAAATTGCAAAATATAAACATAGCAATTGCACTAGTCTAATTTTAGGATACAATATATACTAATCCATTCATTATCGGGAAGATGACCATTGCCCACAGAAGATGATGACTCCGACGAATATGATGACCCGCTAAACGATGATGTCTTTGCGGTCCCGCTACTCGAAGTTGACATCTCAAGACAAGTATTTGTCATATATGCTCTCTAGTTTCGTGGGATGAATTAACAATTGAAAAGTGAATAGTGAAAACGCACGAGGCCGCATAAAAGGCGAAATTTGTCGGCGGCATAACGGGCTTTATGGACGGGTTCAGAATTTGTCCATAGGAGCCCTTCAAAAACCCTAACTTGAACGGGTTCAGAATCCGTCCATAGGAGCCGTTTTTTTTAAAATTCAAAATCTATATTTGTGCGGGTTCTAAACCTGCCCATAGAAGCTGGTTTTTTTTATAAAACTTGAACATTTTCAGAACCCGTCCATATGGGCCGTTTTTTAAGCGAACCGGATGTTCGTTTATGGACGGATTCTGAAACTGTCCAAGATTTCCAGAAAACCGGGTTCAGCTTGGACAGTTTCGTAATCCGTCCATATTAGAGTGCGCGACCGAATTTTGGGAGTGCGCAAACGAGCGGCCGATACAGATACCATTCACACGCTACATTATTCTAAACTGCTCAAAATAGATTGAGATGAGTACAGCTACATTTAACTGAAATTACAATAAAAAAAATTAGACTCGATTGGAACTAGGCGCAACCTATAATTATCAGGGACGAGAGTAAAGAAATGAATAAATTTCCATAAAATAATACCAGCGACAAGAGCTGGAAATCGATAGCTGGTTCTACAATGGATCCTATATAATATATACATTAGTATACATGATGAGGAAACAACTTCTGCTTTCATGGCTTCCTCAAGGCAGATGCTGCACCCATCACAACAGCCAAGACGACTCCAAGCCCGGCCCCGACAGAAGCCCCAACTGCAGCAGCAGAGAACGAATTAGCATTTTCCCGCGCCTCTTTCTCTGCATCACCTTCCTGTGCACGAAGCCTTGCTGTTTCCTGAATTAGTCTGTCCCGTGCAAATTCCTTTAAGAAGCAAAGGAGGAACAAGATACATGATTAGTATAGTTTTTATTTTTTCTCCAAACTTGTGAGGAAAGAAAAAAAGTGTAGTTAGCATAACGAATAGACAGCATTTTGGCAATCAGAATTAGCGAAAGACTTTTATAATCTATGAACTTACAAACCCTTTTTTGGAAAGATTCTATTAATTTTTAGGACTTTTTATAGGGTTTAAATTTTTCAATTAAGATAATGGTTCCCTATGTCCCTAATTTGGGCTCCGATAACAAATAGAAAGAATTTTAGCATCTGAATATGCATCATACCTCAAAAGCAGACTCCTCATGGTGCCGAAGGACGTTGTGAACAAGCTGGCTAAGAGAGTTCACTCCCTCTACCGGAAGAACACTTGACTTTCTCTGGAAAGATCTTAGAACAAAGTTTAAAGGGCCAAGAATGATATTTCTTCCATCCATCTCATCGTTGACTTGATTAACAGGAAAAAGATTGTTTCCAGATACGTGAATGACATATGGACAGGAATTGACGAATCCGGTGCTGCTTGGAGATGCTTGATAAGCTTGAAGTACAGAATCAATGGCAGCCTTCTGCTGATGTGCACTTACAGAGAACTTATTTGTTACAGCAAGAATCCAGGGAACACCTAGTGCTTTAGCTTCGTCCAGGATGAGTGTTAGTGCTGGAATATTATGCGAGGAGTTTGAGTTGCTTTGTCGGGGTATCTTGTGGGAGAGGTTATGGACAAGGACAATTGCATCTATCTTTTTACTAAGGTCGCGAATCCCTGTCCACAGTTCATCCCTGAAGCGTGATGCCTCTTGTTTTAGTTCCTGAAACACAAAGCAAAAGTAATTGATATTTGATACAGAGTTACAGACCCAAATAAATATTATTACTTTAGTTTTACATATTATCTTCATTTCACCTTTTTTAGTAAGTTCTTCTTTTTCATATTTGAACTTCCTAACTTTTAGGCATTTTCGCATTATCTGATTTTTTAAGTTCTTTATCTTATTATCTCTATTATAAAAGGAAGGTGTACAGATTGTAATTGGACAAACCTGAAGAATGAAATGAGTTACAATTGACGATTCTTCAAAATTGGTTGCCAGATGTTTGCTTTCAGATTATTTTTTTCATGTTTTTTGAAGTTTTTATGGTTCTAACAACAATTCTATTTCCAGTTCCTGAAAGACTGAAACACATAAAGCTGCAAAGATGATAGTTTCAGCTCTTGTAACACACATAAAATGTTATGCCTGATCTCAAAGTTATTGGAGAAACGGAAATGAAAGCCTAACAGTAAGTATAACGAAGTTGTAAGTTGCTGTCCAAGTGCCAAAAGTTCAACGGCATGGAATGGAAAGAAGACCATGCAGATTACTGACAACAGATGGATAGAGAGAAGACTCCATCTAGATTACTGACAACAGATGTTATTATAACAAGAGGGTTACTGTGAAAAGAAGAACAGAACTGTGAAAAAAGTAACCTGTAAATTTACTCCTTTTGAGTCCATGTAGCACACACCACCAGCAATACCTTCTTCAACCTGTGGTTCAGGCAATGGATCCTCGCCACCAATCAAATCACCATTTTTGCTTTGATTTAAAATTGCCTTCAAAAGGGTAGTCTTGCCAGCCCCCTGGAAAATAGAGTTGGTATCAGAGCTGATATAAAAATTAGAATATCACACATTATATCATGAAACTACCTCAAGGCCAACTAGTCGCACCCTGCGAGTTCTCATATCCACAGTCCTAGAAACGGTGGTAAAGTCACTGGTGCAATATACGACAAAGCTATTTAAACCATCAGGGCGAATGAATTTGCCATCGGAAAATGCTCCAATAAGTTGATCTCTTTTAAGATCAGAATCAATAGAAGGAAACATAGTCCTCAGTGAATCAGTTGCAACTAAATGCTTTGGAGGGTGCTTTAGAGGAGAGCCGATTAAGATCCGCATCTTCTGTAATTGTGGCTGCTCTTCATCAGAAGAGTACGACGGAGTGGTTGGAAATGATTCCAATGTGGTAGAGCACCTAAAAATAGCAGACAGTTAAAAAGTCATGTCTTGGTATATAACATGCACAAGGAACATGTGACAATAATCCATAGACTAAAATCTTAGCTACCATCTCAGGAATGTTTTCGTATAAGAATAGTTACTAGGATGGATCAACAAGACTTCTCAGCATTTTTCTCGGCCTAAGTAAAGAAAATTGTAGCACTAAAAAAATCAATATTAATAATCAACAACCAGAGCAATGCACAAAGTGTTCAATTGCAGTGTTTAGTATTCCATTGTTTTTCACATGACACACATTAACAATGAAGAACAACGCTGAATACAAAGAAGCTAAATGTTTGCAAAATAATAGCGGACAGAAAAAATTTGAGCCCCGCTAAAATGTATTGCTAATGCTAAAATCATGCATGTTATCGAAGTCACATATACAGGCAAAATGATAGTTCTGGAAGATAATCCATTGCCCCATTAGACCTTTCTATAAGCTCAGAATGCTGCAAAATCTGAAGGTAATGGAACCAGAACAGATGAAAAAGGGAAAGGTCAATACCAGTTACCATTGACTTGTGCCTGCACAAGAGTGCACAAATGCAGCCCAAAACCAGTGAGATCAACCTTTAAAGGTTCAGAACCCTTTTCACCAGGACTGCCTCTCCATCCAACCGGAACAATTGACGTAGCAGTATGTATAGAAAGAGAATCTACTATTTGCCCTAGCTCCACAGTACCAGCAATCGACATCCCAAGCCATTGTTGGAGGTGAGGAAACTGCTGAAGTTGTTCCACCGCCAAAAATGGTAAATTACTGTCACTTGTGCAAAGATCGCATATTCTGTGGAAAGAAAATAGATTGTACTGGGTAATAAGAAAACAAATACAGAAAGCCAAGGGAAACATACACCGGGAAAGACAATTTCACTATTAACAATACCTTTGGAACCTTTCCCTATAGGACTTCATTGAATGTGATTGTAATTTTTCCCTCAACTCAGCAATCACAGACTTGACCTGAAAATGTCTTTGCCGAAAGAAAGCAAACAAATTGAGAAGCTCTAAAATTGGGATGAAAAACTAATTAACCTTTAGAAAAAAAATTTACAGATATATACTGTACATCTTTATACCCAAGGAACATTGAAGACAATGACGGTTTACAGCTTTAAAAGTAGGCATTACTAGTGCATACGTTGAACACTTAATCATTGTACACAGAACTGCATTAGTGATCCAAAACTAAAAAAACAACTGTTATAAGCATAAATTGACTTGATTAGTTGATTGATTACGTGAGTTCAATAAACAGCTTAGCCATTAATTGTATGCAGCAGTGCCCCATGCAAATTGTTGTTACGTACGTGATATAAGTATACTTAAATTACAGGAAAGCCTTTGGATCAACTTCAGGAAAAAAAATAGCATAAAAAGAAAAGAAATATAAATGTCATAATCTGGAGAGATCATTGAGATTTGCAGCATTTAGTTTTTTTCAAAAAGGATGATTTTTAGGGGTCATCAAACAAAGGAAAGGAAGTCTTACCGATGTCAATTTGGAGTACTCTGAATCTGATAACAACTCCACTGATGAAGTTCCCAAAATATACAACTGTCAAATACCAACAAACACACAAAGCAAGTACAAAATAATTGAGATTTGCAGCATGATATGATACAGGAATGCTTAACACAGCTAAAAATCTCATATGAAAGCAATCATCAAATATAATCAGTTCCATCAATTTGGAGAAAAAGTGGGACTAGTACAGTCCAGTAACTTTATGAACCTGTGAACAACAAACCACACATATGAATGAGATATTATGATGCCTCTGCTGACTCATCATTGTTGACAAAGTACAAATGCTCCATTCCCTATCCCAGTTTATAGTGGTAAAACAGAAGGAATATAATTGCAGCTTGTTAGCGGACATGTTACTTTAAACTGATGTCAATCTCATTTTTACAATGTGAAATAAGGGTATATTACGAGAGGTGACATAGAAATGTCAAGAAAACAAACTGCTAACAAGAAGCTTACCTATATCCTTGGTTTGTTGTACTAGTATTATCTACTATGTCCTTTCAACAATTTATTACGAGCAGAACAATGTGACTCTAATTGGGATACTTCTACCAAAACACGGTCCCCAAATTCCACGGTAGCATAACTAGGTCTTTTAAGGACCTGAAGTCAATAGCCTGATGGAGTTTCACAATACAAAAGGAGAAACTCAGAGGGTCCATGAAGCCAACTGAACCTCAACTCATCCTAACATCTTCCGGGATTCAAAACTACAGGAGCTTGTGGCAAATGAAAAGAGGAAATTTATTAATCAAGATATTTCAGTGACAGAAACCATCATCACATTATGTCTGAGCTGACAAATTTAAAGAGTCAAAGCAGGATCCACAGTACCAAGGTGTAAATTGGAATTACTAGGGTTAATGGTTGCAACACAAAGTCTTCATTTACTGGGTTTAATTGATGGGAAAGCTTCCTGTACACGTGCACCACTTAGTCTTCACTCTCTTAGAATAACCGCCACAAGAGGTAGTAATAAGTCATGAATAGGATTCCTTACATAGACAAAATGAACAACTAATGATATTATCTGCTGGCAGTGGGTGTGGGATAGTAAAAAATAAATATGCAGGAGTCTACAAGAAAACTAATCAAGTAACAGCAATGGGACTAACTGGCAGGACTTCGGGTACAAGAAGCAAACGAAAACACATCGGCATATCACTTACAACTACATGACATACAAAGATGAGAGCACTTTTATAGTAATTACATGGCATTCATTCAGCTATAGCATGTGAAAACACAGCAGCAGATAAAACTGAGGAATTACCTCTCCAAATGGAACATAAAAAGGTAAATAAGGCACTCTAGGCCAGGCCTCATTATCCCCATTATGTTTGCCGCCTTTTCCACGGGCCTTTCCAGCACTCTCTGAATCTAGTGCTCCTTTATCAGAATTAGGAATTAGGTTAAGAGATACACGATCCGTGCCTTGGATCTCAAGAGACTGTGGTTCAACCACATCCCGACTTGTAATAGCAGAAACGGGTGAAGAGGAGGCGTCTTTAGAATCTTGATTTTGCCTAAATATGGCCAAACGTTGTTTAACTCCCTCTAAGGGTACAAGCCGAGAAAGTCTCCAAAATGAAGTCCGAACTGGGCCAACACCAAAAACCAGCGGCTTTCCTTCATTTTCTTCCCTGCTAACTTCCTTCCTTTTCAATTCATTTTCCCCCTCTTCTAATACTGAAAGACTGGAATTCACACCATTAGCAGGTGATGACTGAGCATGTGTATTGTAATGATGAAAATAAGCAGGGGACAGTATGCGTGGCACCAGATCCTCGGGAATGCAGTACGTCTTAAAATAATGTTGCCATCCTTTCTTAACAACAAAACTGCAGAAAAGCATTTATACAATTCACATTTTCATCATTCTTTGCTGAAATAAATGGAAAAGAAAGCCAGAAAGTTAGAACGGAAGAAAAGCTCACTCTCTTAGCTCTGCATTCCCTACAGGTGGCTGGGAGAATGTAATACATTTAACTTGTACCTTCTCATTCTGTTTCAAAGACGATTGTGCTACACCTCTCAAAATGGCAAGGGTTGCTAATGCTGCTACCTATAACAATTTTGAGGAAAACCTATGGCATAAGCAGATTGAGCATGATGGACTATGGTCAAAGAAGAAATTCATCAGACTCACAGCTCCACCAAGTGAATGTCCACAAAGAACAAGTTTTCTTTTCTTTTTTTGAGCAAGCCTATATAACTCCAATGCAGGTATCCCTTTGGCACGAGCCATGAAACCCTGTTTCAGTGCAAAAACACGTGTAGCATGTTAAATTTAGAATCATCCAAAATTATTGGTAGATCAGCAGAATGAAATCGTACTCTGTGAGCAGCAGGCTTCAATTTCTGCTTCACTTGCTTAGGTTTTGCTTCAAGGCTTCTAGGAATACTTCCTTCATTTCCTTCTATTCTATCTGCTAAATCAGATTCAGCAGTTTCAGTTTCTTCAAAATCATCTAAAGCATCCTCATGAAATATGGCACCTTGAAATATGTTGAAATCAGCCATAACATCCCTGAATAAGAAGCATGTAGAGTTTATTTCCAGTAAATTTGTTATAGCAATTCAAAACTTAAAGAAAACTGCAACCCCCATGGGCATACTTATATTGCTTGGTCCCGATAAAAGAGGCGAAAAGTGTATCACCAGCCTCAGCCAACAGGTATCTGCAATGAAAAATAAAATAAGTATTCTAAAAACAGCCACATGTTTCCACATACATGAGAATATCTATTCTGCTGATCTTATGTAAATTATTCTGGCATTATCCCCATAGATAAAGCAGAGTATAGGCATTCAAAATGAGATATCCCAAGTAATATAAAAAAACAAGGTAGAAGAATGCAAACAAATATTTCACACCATCAAGAAGAGGGCCATTTTTGGCACCAGATAGATATTTTTTCCTTTTTCCTTTTGCAACATCTGCAGTAGCCAGCATGGCAGATCAGCCCCTGTGTGTGTATCATCCCCAGCATGGCAGATCATAAATGTTATCGTGAAAGTTAATTTTCAGAACCGCTATGAGCCCCTAAAACATATTTCCTCTTGATTATTTTTTTTGGTGCAAACATATCTCCTCTCGGTTGATACTACAACATTATAGAACTATTTTTGCAGATTGATGTGGACATGTCTTGAGGGAGTGATTTGATTAGAGCAATATATACCAGGTGCATTACAGTAATTTCACAATCAAATCTATGGCCAACTGAGCCTGAACAAAAAAAAAAATAGAATCGAATACTGTAAACCTCTGAAACTAGAGGGATGTTTTATAAATTTTGATTTTCCCCTACAACCGTTTCATACAAGTGAAGGGAAAGTGTGCACTTTCCCAAGAATTTAAGTGAGCCATAATCAGAAAAAGTTGTTACATAGATATGCATTAAACAAATAGTTTATTACTCCTATCAAGAATTTTCGTATCAGATGCCAAAGTAAGAAGCATCCGAAACATCTTATCTCCTTAACCACTCATAACTGTGACCATACCCCCGAAAAGGATGTGCAGTACCAGATTAAAAAAAAACAAGCCTCTCTCACAAGTTCAACGATCCTTCTCTGTAAGTAGTACTCTAGCATGGGAACCCATTATTGATAGAAAACTGCACGTCTTACTATCCTTATCAATGGCAGCATATCAGGCAGAGAGGCCAACCAACAGAAATGGTAGTAAACCTATTCATTACAAGCTTTTGATGCTACAATGATCAATTTACTACAGCCATTCTTATTTACCATCCACAATTATCCTGTAAATCAAAAGGTTTAAATTAACAGCATTAAGAGATGCTGATCATTATCTAATTATTAATATTCATACTTGGAGATCAAATCATGTTTCTACGTATATGTCATGTAGCTGACTGAGCACACAATGTGCATCTTTCTTGGTTGATGCTACCAGAAAATGAAGATGTGGTACTTGATCTCAACTACAGGATTTTCTAATTGGTAAACCGAAACAACATTCAGAATGAAATTACCTGTGAGAGACATGGTCCATAGAAGGCTGCACACGCTCGAGAGAAACAACATGCCCTCCAAACTCAACTTTAAATTTGTTCACCGCTCGAACAAGCTCTGAAACTGGTCTCTGTACTTGTTATGCAAAATCAGGATGTAAAAAACATAACACGCAACAAATTGAATTGTGAATGCACTTTGATAACGGTACTATTTGATTAAGCACTGTCCGTAGCTCGTTCTAGAATAAATACAATCAACACAACTTCGTTCCATAATCGAAAATCAATCCAACAGCAACAGGGATCCGTATCTCCTAAATCACTAACATGTGGACAAGCGGAAAGCGATTCAGACCTTGTAAACGCACTCGGAAAGGACCATGGAGCAGAGAATGTCCTGCAAATCGGCCACGGTCTCGGCCTTGGTAGCGCGACAAAGCTCATGAAGATGCTTTTTCCGGCGCTCGTACTCCTCCTGGAGCTTCTTCCGGTGCTGGCGATCATCCTCCCATGGCGGCCACTTGAGCTTGACCGGCCACTGCCACTGCCATTGCGCGCCCCGTGGGAGAGAAGGAAGCCTCGGCACCCTCGACCTCTGGTCGCTAATCCACGTCTCCATTCTCCGCTGCCATGACTCGAAATTCATCTCTCCTCATCAAATTTGAAACCCCTAACCCTAACTGTGCCACTATTATTGCAAGCGACGCCGGAAGCTTAAGCGGCCACTTTGGTGGCGTGAAGAATGAGATTAGATTTTTTTTTGGTTGAGAAGAATGAGATTAGATAGGGAGGTACGAAGGTGACTGATTGGAGACACAACCGAACCGAACAAGTATATGCCGGGGAATCGAACCCTCGAGTTGGATTTTTGGAATCTGAGGTTGATGATTATATAAGTTACACAAGTATGCTATTGTGGGACCTCTTTCATGATCATTTTCCTTTCTATCACGTACTTTCTTCTAAAAATTATACTTCTTTTGTGATTGATACTGTCTATTCCTCGGTCTCAAATTGTTTGTCTATAAAATACAATTGTGATTATATAAGTTACACAAGTATGCTATTGTGGGACCTCTTCCATGATCATTTTCCTTTGTACTTTCTTCTAAAAATTATACTTTCATTTCCTTGTAACTGATACTATCTATTCCTCGGTCTCAGACTGTTTGTCTATAAAATACAATTGACACGGTAATTATTGTTTGAAGAGTTGAATGATCAAGCTAATATATATGAATAAATAAGGATAATTTTGTAATTTTATAGAGGTAAAAAGTTTTAAAAAAATGATAAAGTTGATGAGAAATATGGATAATTGGGAGTAATATATAATATTGGATGAGGGTAACTTTGTAATTTTTGAGGAAAAAATGATAAAGATGATAATAAAAAGTTGGGTAATGAGAATAATATATGAGATTAAATAAAAGTAATATGGTAAAAAAAAAGTGTAATACAAATGGAAAATTAGAGAGATGACAAACTTTTTGGAACAATCAAAATGGAAAGATGGACAAACATTATGAGACAGAGGGGGTATAATAATATAGTATAAGCAAAACTCATGTATATGTTAAAATTTGCATCACGTCATAAAGTTTGAATAAAATAAAGATTTTATTTTTTTACATTATTTTCTAAAAATAATTCATATATCTACTTGACATCTTATGTAGTTTTCTTATATGTGCTTGATAACTTACCAAATTTTTGATATCTTAAGATTTTTTTTCTAACACGATTTGTTTAATATTATATCCTTAAATAAATAAATAATAGTTTAAGTTCTTTTTTTTTGATATCGT
The DNA here is from genome assembly GCA_963924305.1 of Polygonum maritimum. Taxonomy (NCBI): domain Eukaryota; kingdom Viridiplantae; phylum Streptophyta; class Magnoliopsida; order Caryophyllales; family Polygonaceae; genus Polygonum; species Polygonum maritimum. The sequence goes on from OZ002734.1 coordinate 24,298,957, forward strand.
AACAATTTTTCCTTTTTAATTATTATACGTTTTTGTCATTATTAAATCTTAAATAATAGTGAAAAAACTTTAACATATGTTAATAGTATATTACATAATAATACAAATATGAAAAATTGAATAGGATTATTTTAAAATTAAGATTGTATTTATAAAAGTACATATATAAGTCAATAGGTTCGGACTTGGGTCTATCGGGTTTGGAGTATAAATTCTCGAGTTAAAAGTTTCGTGTCAAAATTCGATCTTCAATCGATTAATTCCGGTTTGTATTTACATTACTCGTACATAGTACAAGATTTGTACTAGTTTGTACACTATTTTGCGGCTAAATGTACGCTAAATGGTGCGCCTAGCTTACGAGTGTAGTTTGGTATACCTTAGATAAGCATACAGAGACAAAATGGGAATAAAAATATCGTTGGGGGCACCAATGGTGCGCCTAAAGTAGGCGCACAGTGTTGTGCCTAAGGTGGGAGAACGATACCACTAGTGCCCCCGACGGTATTTTACCGTTGGCCAGTTTTAAAAAAAGTTACCGTTGTTGGTCCGCTTAAGATAGGCGCACTAACGGTCATATTCTTCCAGCGAGCAAATTTTGAGCCTACAAATACCTAATACGAAGACTCCTCATCTTACAACATACATCTCTCTCTCTTACACACACTATTCATCCAAGAATGTATTAAAATAGTGAGGATAGTGATATAAATTTGATTGAGTTCAAAGTGAAGAAGAAGAAGACGATGATGATGATGATGATGATGATGATGATGATGATGATGATGATGATGATGATGATGATGATGATGATGATGATGATGATGATGATGATGATGATGATGATGATGATGATGATGATGATGATGATGATGATGATGATGATGATGATGATGATGATGATGATGATGATGATGATGATGATGATGATGATGATGATGATGATGATGATGATGATGATGATGATGATGATGATGATGATGATGATGATGATGATGATGATGATGATGATGATGATGATGATGATGATGATGATGATGATGATGATGATGATGATGATGATGATGATGATGATGATGATGATGATGATGATGATGATGATGATGATGATGATGATGATGATGATGATGATGATGATGATGATGATGATGATGATGATGATGATGATGATGATGATGATGATGATGATGATGATGATGATGATGATGATGATGATGATGATGATGATGATGATGATGATGATGATGATGATGATGATGATGATGATGATGATGATGATGATGATGATGATGATGATGATGATGATGATGATGATGATGATGATGATGATGATGATGATGATGATGATGATGATGATGATGATTGACGAAAGTTGAGGTATATCTTGTGATTGACCCTAGCGAAGGTGAAAGTTGATTGCTTGATTAGATCTAATAGGATTATTTGCGAAAGTTAATATTCCTAGGTTGAAGGATAGATAGAAAGTTGTTTGATTTGCGAAAGTTGATTTAATGACTTGAATTGTTTGCGAAAGTTGACTCTTCTATGATCTAGGTTGCATGATAGTTATGAGTTCTTGTTGGAAGCATGAATGATTATGTTGTGGTGGATCCTTGGTCCTACATCTTTTTCCCATTGAATTTCGAAGTCTTTTTCGTACCCAGTCTTGGCCGTGGCCGACCCCCTTAAGGTCGTTGTCAACCATCTTTGCGTTTGTGTTTGGTTGTGTTCGTAAGGTGAAATTCATGGTCGTTGCTGACCTACCTCAGGTCGAGTTCGACCTATCTCTGAACTTGTGTTTTTTAGGGCTGTTCATTGGATCACAAGAACCGATCTAAACCGAAGAACCGAACCGATCCAGGGTGAACCGAACCGATCCAGGATACTTCGGGTCGGTCCGCGGTTCTAGTTTCTCACAAGTTCGATTTTCGGGTTGGATCGGTTCGGTTCGCACTATAACCGAATAAACCGAACTAAAATATAAAAAAACCCTAGAATGCCTAAATCGGGTTGAAGTTCTTTGGTACTTCTTTCCTTCACTCGCACAACCCGACAACCTGCCCTGCTTCACGACTTCGCTCAACACAGCAGCTACCAGCCTCGTCGGCCTCCTTCACGAGTGACTTCGCTCGCACAACAGCCTCGTCGGCCTCTCCTCGTCGGCGCTCAGCTCCGCTCCTTCGATGACGACGCGGTTGTGTCTCGCACTCTCGTCAGCCTCTCCTCGTCGGCGGTGTCGTCTCCTCCTTCCATCGTCCCCTACACTGGCGATTCTCCCGACTCCATGACTCGCCAGATCTGCGAGCTGTGACACTTTCCAGATCTGATTCTCCCGACTCCATCGTCCCCTCCACTCGTGACTTGTGACTCACCGGTGAGTCTCCTTCTCACCCACCCATAGACGTAAACTAAGTGTGTGAACTGATTTGTATCAATTGATTGACAAGTCTGTCGTCTGTGTGTGTCAACTGTGAACATTTGATTTTGATTTTTGATTTCTTTGTCATTCTGTGTGAAATACTGATGGAGGAAGCTAATTGTGAAACGGTTCATTTCGGTTTTATTTAGTTTGGTCCATTTCGGTCCAAAAATGGTTCGGTTCCCGTTTGGATCGGATCGGACTTCCGTTTTTTTTCTTTATTTGGATCACAAAAAAAATCCAATCTACACAGTTCGGTCTATTTGGGCAGAACCGAATCCAAACCGAAAAAACCGAAACCGAACCGAACCGATCTAGTCCAATTCGGGTCGGTTTTCAATTCCAGTTTTTGCTGAGTGCGGTTCTTGGGTTCGGTTCGGGTCGGTTTTGGTCCAATGAACAACCCTAGTGTTTTTGCTTTGTTTTGTTAGGATTGATTGCTAGATTATAGATTCTACTAACTCCCATGAACGATCCTAACTTCGCTATACTCAGCGGGATCTTGAATACAAATTTATTTGTTCAAGAAACCCTTCAACATTACCGCATGCTATTGTTTGTACATTTCGTTTGCAAATAAAGATTGGTAACAAATTTCATTTTAGTAGGAGGGTTTTCAGCAAACTACAATATTATTTGCATTGAGTTTGTAAAGACGAACCCTCCTAACCTACAATGTCTTCATTTTTATATATTTTTATTGTAAGTTATATCCTAAAAAATGTGCAATTTTGGTTTGCAATTGTAGTAATAGTATCTCATTAACAAACCGATTCATTTACATTAATGCTTCAGCACAAACCATCGTCATTTTCAACGAGCTAAGCCACGTGACATCCATCCACCCATCCAATGGGTAATACAACTCAGATTCAACAAGTGTCTTCACTATTATGAGCCTAGGAAGCTGTTGGCTCCTGTTACACATGTATCTTCTTTCTTCTGCATTATGTTATTCATAGTTTTAAACAATTGAAGGATTGATGAATTTCTTATATTCTTAGGTAAGAGCCGTCCAAAACCCTTCAATCTGAAATGCCGATTCTAGAATTTGGGTATATAATAATTGTCCGATGCAAAGATGAGATCTTGGATAAGGCTTATCTTTTCCAATTGCTATGAAAAAATATACAAAAGTTATGCATAATTTTTCCACCCTGGAATTAGAGGAAAAGATAAACATACGAGTATCTGTTGTTTAGAAAGATTCGATTTGAATAAAGGAAGATGGGATTCAAAGGATAAACCTATCCTCTCTTGATTTGTAATTCGATGTTTACTTGCTTATTTGTTAGTTGAAGAAATTTTAGGAGAAATCGCTGTAATCAGCGCAAAGTGACCGGAAAAATATTAATGTTCCGTATCTTTGGCAAAATATGCGAATAACTCAAAAAAAATTGGATCGTGCCGTTTTCTTTCTACTTTTAAATGAAACGATCAACACTTTTGATTTCTCCTCATCTAATGGCTCCTATTCATTCTCATTTTCCACCTAGACATCCATATTCATCGGATTCAAACCCTATAAAAACCTATCTTGTAAACTTTAAAATCCTAAACTATAAATACATAAACCTATAAATAATAAAATAATAAAAAATTAAGATTCTCAAACCTATTTTTTGGGCGGATCACGAGCCTGTCCCTATATTTTGGTCTAGCGGGCCTATTAAGCACGAGCCCATGCTCATTCTTTTTCGTCTAACGGGCCTGTTAAACACGAGCCCATGTTCACTCAACCGACAAGCCCTGGGATTGGGAACTTGCAGGGAACAGAGTGACAAAATCAGGATTCGGGACGGAACCAACGACGGACTCGGGAGAAAGCACCCTTCACCTTCACCGCCGGCGTACCGTCTCTGCCTCGTCGTCGGGAAGTCTCCATAACTGATTGGTTCGAACTTGTCCCTTCTCAATTCAATTTTGTCTTTAATGTCTTCTTTACTATGTCATTTCCGTGGTTCTTGTTTCGAAAGACCGACAACTCCAGATCGCCGCTTATGAGAAACACGTTTGATAGAATAGACTAGACTGTAGACGCTAGGCTGCTGATTTGTGCTTGTTTGCATTTGGATGTGTTTATTACTGGGTTCAGTAGAGCACTATGTTAAACAATAAAAAATTTGAACCCTTGACCAGATGACGAATGCTGGTGAAACCGGTGGATCACCGCCTTCTGGAGATGTCGAAACAGTTGGAGTTGGTGTCACTTGGTATAAATCCTTCTTACAGCACGCGTCGGTATATGGTGTCGCAGCTGGCTACTGTCTATCAGCTTCACTGCTGTCCATTATCAACAAGTGGGCAGTGATGAAGTTCCCTTACCCCGGTGCCTTGACCGCTCTCCAGTATTTCACCAGCGCAGCCGGTGTCGCCGTTTGTGGCCAGCTTGGCTTCATTGAGCATGATCCGTTAAACCTTCCGACAATGTGGCGGTTTCTCCCTGCTGCAATCATATTCTACCTTTCGCTCTTCACGAATAGCGAGCTCCTTCTTCATGCCAATGTCGACACCTTTATAGTCTTCAGATCTGTCGTCCCCATGTTTGTGGCGGTAGGGGAGTCTCTCTTCTTGCACCAGCCGTGGCCATCTCTCAAGACCTGGCTCTCTCTTACAACCATCTTTGGGGGAAGTGTGATTTATGTGCTCACTGATTATCAGTTCACTATACAGGCGTACATGTGGGCTCTAGCCTATCTGATTAGCATGTCCATAGACTTTGTTTACATTAAGCATGTGGTCATGACTATTGGTTTGAACACATGGGGCCTTGTTCTCTATAACAATCTTGAGGCTCTCCTGCTGTTCCCGTTGGAACTTCTTATCATGGGTGAGCTGAAGAAGATCAAGCATGAAATCTCATACGAGTCAGACTGGCATTCTTTTGGAGTAATCTTGCCAGTAGCTCTGTCATGTTTGTTTGGACTGGCCATCTCTTTCTTTGGGTTTTCTTGTCGCAAGGCTATTTCTGCAACGGGTTTTACTGTTCTTGGGATAGTAAATAAGCTTTTAACTGTCATCATAAATCTGATTATCTGGGATAAGCATTCAACATTAGTCGGAACATTGGGGCTATTGATCTGTATGACTGGTGGGGTAATGTATCAGCAGTTCTCTAAGAAACCCAAGGCTGCTGGAAATGAGGTGAAGGAACAAGAGAGGGAAGAAGAACAACTTAAGCTGCTGGAGATGCAAAGCAACACTGAAATCAATGATGATGAAGAGAAGTCGGATCTGGAGGTTAAGGCAGCAGGGAACGAATAAAATGCAATTCAGCGAAGTTTTGCATTTTCTTTCTGTTTCACCTAATACAATTCTTTTTCTGGCACAATTTCAACTGGTGAACTCAGTGATCGAATATCATGTGACCCTGGCAAGTTGTGCAAGAGCTCAATCGCAGGCAGCTAGTTATTGACATGTGTGTATCACACTCTTATTCAGATTGCTGCTGGATACGGTATTTTGTCCCTAGATTCTCATAAGTAATATAGTTGTTTCTCTTTTGTGTAAGTTGTAGGAGGAATTCACAGTTTCTTTCACCATGTCATTCTCAGTGTACAAGCTGTTTGGGACCTCACATTTCAATTCAATGAAAGTCATCCTTTTATGTTCATGTTTCCCGGTTTCTTCTGTGCACTAAATGTGTGTTTGATCATATGGATTTTTCATTCTCTATAGGATGAAATTTGCCATGAAAATGTATTTAGGTTATCTTTTTTAATCCCTGAAAGAAAGGGTATTTTGCATTATGTGATTTCTATAAGGGCAAATGACTTCAGTTTATTATTATATCCCACTATAGAGGGTAATCATATTGTAATACTTAAATCTATTTTGAGAATTGCAACTACCCTGTCAAATTATTGCTATAAAAATCAAAATGATAACCTAAATTATTCACAGTAAAGGAAGGGAGGAATAGGTCAGTTTTGCTTGTCCTATTGTGCACTGATCTTGCAGATGGTATGAGAAGAGGCCAACCATATTATATGTCAACGAGAGTGTGACTCAACATACACCAACATCAACAGTTTGAAGATAAGGCCTCTTGGACCCACATGGAAGGCATTATTGGGCATTTGACTAATTAATTGGTACTAGTTTATGCTTCTGGTGAGTAATGCTTCATGATTAGACAGATTTGTTGTTTATTATTAGCTTGAAAATGATGTTTGTTTATTCCACAACTCTCCCTTATTGTATATTCTGCTTTGCCTAACTCACACTTGCAATCAGCTTCTTTTTCTTTCTTCTTCCTCTCCTTCCATCTCTCTCTTGCTCCTGCTTTCTCTGTTTTTTTCTTTTGTTAAAGAAAGATGGCAAAGAGCTCCTTCTCATCCTTGATCACAATTCGGCAAGCTGCCCAGTTGAACAACTTGCCTAGTTTTGGTGTGGTGCAGCTTAGAAAGAGTCAATTTCCTCTCAAGAGAAGACTCACAACACAGATAAGATCTTCTTCCAGAGATCAGGTTTGTTGGTTTTCCTCTTGTTTTTTGAAATTTTCATCTTTGGTTGACCCATAATAGCATGTACACACAGATATATGTTCTAAATTTGAGATATGGTAATAATGGTCAATTCATTACAGGTTTTTGAAGATCATTCAAATGGCATCATTTGCTACAGAGATTCTAATGGTGAAATCATATGTGAAGGCTTAGATGAAGGCCCATGTCTTCGCCAACCGTTTCAAAACACGCCTTCCTACCTTAGGAGGTATATGCATCTATATATATTAAGATGTTCAAGAGAAAAATGGTTTATTCAAATAATTTGGTTGCCCTGCAAAAACCTATTACAAACCAGAGAAATGTAAGAAGATATTATTCATTCACTTTCATCAGGGACGCGGAGATTGTAGAGATCCTTCAACAGAAATGGCTTGAGATGATGGAGAGTGGGAGTGGAGGCAATGGCGCGATCAAGACGCTGAGGAGGGACTCCAACTGCAATGGTTTCAACACTTTGTGCTGATGTTGAATCCAATATGGTAAGATGTAGACCGTGTTTATGTAAGATTTGATGTGGTTACTGAGGGTTGACTTTTGTTTTCTTCCTTTTTTTTTTTTTTTTTCCAAAGAACCCTAGTTTGATATTCGCCTTCTTTGACCACTTCAGCTCTCTGTAATGTAAATATGTCAAGGCTTCATATATAAAGAATACGCAGGGGGCATCAACATCATTGTAGCAACCAGTAGATTTGTTTGTCTTCATTGTGACACCACTGTGATTATAGGTTTTACCATAATGCTAATAAAAGATGAAATGTACTTGCCTTCTTAGTAAGAGATCTATCTAATAGGAGATCTATCTAATAGATACAGATGGTATATACTATCTATATAGTATATAGCCAACGGCCCCAACTAGTTATAAAAAGTACCATCTCTTTCAACGAGTCCTTTTCTCTTAGTTCTATAAGAATTGAAAGTCTAGTTAGTAATTGTAATATGGACGAACAACCATCTTGGGTGACATTCAATATAATCAAAATTAAATCAACATTCAACCGGAAAAAAAAGACAATAAAAACCAACAAGCCTAGCTATGACGAGAATAACTTGGTCTAGTAGTTAAACTTTCAAACCTACAACACGTTTAAATTGGTGAATACAAACCAACTACTGTACATATTTCTATAGAGATGCCTTGTTAATTAATTGGGAAATATGAATGTTATACCGATCAGTATACAGGGTAACAAGAAGCCTTTTACTTTTTTTTTTCGATCAGATGAAGCCTTTTACTTTGTTATATGACTCCAGGGCAATGACCTAGTGGTGCCCAAAGATACATGCAAAGTTGTGTGCACAACCAAATTTGCTAGGGCTGAGGATAGTGGCGGAACGAGTAATTAAATCCAGAGGGGGTTAAATATATAAAATACCGAACAAACGAAATCAAACAAATTGAAAATCTGTATTTTTGTTTCTGAGTGTTTATAGACCTAATTTCCTGGTGTGCAGATTCTAGAAAAGCCAAACACAACTCATTGTATTTTAGAATAGAACTTGACAATCCAGACTAACTACATCAGTACTATGCCTATGTAGTGATATTCTTGTGTTTCATGAAGATAACAATAGCTTGTGTGAATTTCCTTGTATAACTAGCTTAGATTTGCACAATAGAAAATCAGCACCTGATAGAGAAGAAGGTGGCTTAAGGGATAGAGAGACAGAATAGAGATGTGTTTATGCTATCCACCCGAAAAAAAAAGATTTATTAATGCTCAAAAAAAAGAGGAGATTTGTTACACTTACAAAAAAAAAAAAAAATCCCAGTGGGGGTTACAGCCCCCATTGGGGGTAGGCAATTCCGCCCCTAGCTGAGGAGCGGTTTAAAACTGGTCTGGGACCGGATTTTTATTGTTAAAAAAATTATGTTTTTGTAAAAAACAATATTCGTTTAAGATAAATTTATTTTTTAATGTAAAATATAATTTAGTTACAGATTTTATATAATAATTTATGAAAATTATAATAGCCTATTTTTGCCAGCGGCTATTCGTACACTATTTTTGGCTATTTGTACACTAAATGGTGCGCCTAGCATAAGAGTACAGTTTGGTGCGCTTTAGATAGGCGTACAAGGGCAAAATAGGAATAATAAAAATTTTATGAGACACGACCTATACGCCTAACAAAGACGTACCGTATGTGCGTCTATCATAGGCGCACGGGCACAGCTATTGTACGCCTATGCAAGGAGCACACTTGCTCCCACTACAAGAAAATTAAAACCCCTCTCTCACCTTACTCTGTAGTGGGGCTTGGAGAATTAGTCTGTTTCGGTATATCCATCTCCATTAATGCATGCCTTTTAGCCTCCCTATTCCATAAAAATTTTCCAATCTGCACATTTCACATGAGCTTTTCTACTTCGACGTCGCCGGCCAATCCACCATCATCGGAGATTTCCAATGAATAGATTTTCCAATCCTCTAGTCAAGAAGGAAGGATAAGCACGTTTCTCTAAATACTAAGGCTTAATCTTCCACCATATAAATGTGTTTGCAACATTAATCGGTTTTCCAAGTTGATGCTTATTGCCTTATTCTGTCAAATGCATCTTTTCCTGTCTTGTTAACAATATGTTTGGTTGGTGGGATTGATGAGATTTTAATAGAAGGGGAATGGTGAGAATCATTTTCCAGTGTTTGGTTTAATTCTTTGATAGGATTGAGTGAGATTCTGTTGGAAAATTAGAGTCGAAAGGATGGGAAAATAAATCCCACCAATTTGGTGGGAAAATAAAATAAACACTCTCAAAAAAAAGGAAAAGAAAAATTTATTTACAATTTCCCATCAAAACCAACATTTATCCAAACGTTAGACATATACATTTTGTATCTTAGTTTCCTACCTTTTCTCTTCTCTTCCTTTCTCATCTTTCACCACCATTTCTTTTCCCATTAATTCCCAATTGCCAAACAGATTGAAAGTGAAAATACCAACAAAATAATGACCAAATAAGGCTTAATCTTCATCTAAATTTTTGTCAAAATTTCCACACGTCGTTTCGTCTTCTAAATTGACCTCCATGCCTACTTGAGACATCAAAGGCATGGATGCTTCCCTAATAGTCTAAATCACTTCCACACAAATGTATAACCAACACAAGTGATTGGAATATAAATCTAACGAATTGTACAATGATAGAAGAACAGACAAACTTACGAATTAATCACCTGATGCTATGTAACATTGAAAATGAAAAGCATAGTATAATGATGGATTAGTGAATTAAGGATGAATTTTTTTATTTCGATGTGCTAATGGAGTATGTACCTATCAATGCTTTCCTTTTTATGTTGAGGAGATAATTTAGCAAAGGGAGAGAAGAATAAAAGATTTTGTAGTTTTTTAAAAATTGATTATCGATTTCTTTCCATTTTACATTAATGAGATAGGATTAATTTAAGCCATTTATTTTAATCAAGGGTTCATATTACTCCAACTCTATGTATAGAGTAGAGAAAGAACTCTATAGGAGCTGAGCCGATTTTCCAAGTTTTTGATTGATCGAGTTTCAATGGCAAATTTCCACGAGAATTGTGCACTTTCGTCAAAGAACAAAACAAAATTTATCAAAGGAAATATCGTGAGATCATCTAATAAGTATAAGATTCATCAACATTTGTTTTTTCCCGGAATGAAATTAACGCATGTGAGCACAAAAGCTCCAAATTCTCAAAGTTCTTAGCCTCAAGAGCGAGGAATTAATTCATGGAAATGGAAGTCTTATTGTACAACTTAGGGCTGTCCAACGGGTCGACCCGACCCGACCTGTAACCCGGTTTACGGGTTACGGGTCGACCCGTTGGCCCGTAACTTGGAAAATTTTGACCCGAGACCTGACCCATAACCCGGTTTACGGGTTTTACGGGCCGGGTCACAGGTCGACCCGTTTGACCAGGTCAAACGCGTCAAAACAGGTCAAACCCGTTTGACCCGAGCGAATCTGCAAAAGGTCACCAAGCATGGTCGCCGGCGAGCGAGGAGGCGGCCGAGGAAGGTCGCCGGCGAGCGAGGAGGGGGCCGAGCAAGGTCGCCGGCGAGCGAGGAGGGTGTCGAGTGAAGGCAACGCGAGCCGAACCTGCAATTTGCCGAAGAATGCAAGTCAGGGGACTCCGAACGAACCCGACCCGTAAATTACGGGCCGGGCACCCGACCCGTAAATTACGGGCCGGGCACCCGACCCGTAAATTACGGGCCGGACACCCGACCCGTAATTTACAGGTCGGATCGGGTCGGTCCGGGTTACGAGTGACCCGGAGTCCCGGACCGTTGGACAGCCCTAATACAACTTCTAAGAATACAAACCATATAATTGACATATGCTTCATTATTTTTATTTTTCCACCAAATAAGCGGAAAAATGAGAAAAATGAGGAGTTTGTTGGTGATGTTGGATCAACCATCTATACTCAAAATCTTGTGTCCCCAATTAAAATAAATTAAACAAGTTTGGATGACACACGGAATAAAAATTAAGTGTAAATATATGCTAGGAAAAAGTGCATCGTAAATAACTACATGTGCATCATAAATGGTCAAAACTGCATTCCTAAATGACACTATTACATTGCATTTTATAATAGTAGAAGTGCATTGTAAAACATCAAAAGTATAATTCTAATTTGAATGCATTTTTTACACTTTTCAATGCACTTTTAATTTAAATAGTAGATGAACTAAATCCAACGGTCAATGATGCACCTCATATTATCCCTAACTTACATGATATACATGATCCACACTCTAAACTACAATGCCAACACTACTTAGGCCATTCGTTATATCTTGGCCAAATGATAACACTATTGTTATTTCTGACGATTGTTTCGGTTTAAAACAGGGCGGATCCACGGGTGGGCTAGGGTTCGCTCTAACCCACCCTAAAATTGCATAATATATTTATTATAAGGACCTAAATGATAGAATGTTTCAACTACCTTAATTGGTTTTAGCTAGCAAATTTCAAAATTGCACGTGTAGATTGTGTAGTCCAGTGTTCAATCCCCACAACAACATAAAAAAATCTCCACTTTTTATCCACGCAATGCTTTTTCTGAAAATTTGATTTATCTTTTGCTTAATTACTTACTTTATCCTATTTTTCTTTCTAATTTGAATTTCTACCGTATTTCTTTGTACAAAATTAGTGTGTCAAGTCCTTTGTATTTAATATCCGCCTCCATTGCCCAGTTAAAATAGTTTTGATTAATTAGAATGAAGGATTGTTGGATTATACATCAAAATAATTAATTAAAATAAAAATAATAAAATATAAAAATATTTTATTAAAATTTTCAAGGTAAATTCAGTCCACCCAAAAATTTATTCCTGGATCCGCCCTTGGTTTAAAAGTTGCCTAACTTGAGGTTAAGAGATGTTTTGTTGGTCACTACTTTCACATGAAATTAATTTTAATTCAAATAACGGTTCAAGCAGCCACCTTTTGACATTTGTACAAAATCCAAACAATATAGACTACCTTTTTCTTATATAAACATTAACGCCAATTAACCTTCCCAAATGATTCACACTGATGTATAGAGACCTTTGAATAGCATGATATTAATTAAATGGTTATACTTTTTTTAAGGTGTTGAATCATTAAATCGAATAAAAACCAAATACAAAACCACGGTGGTTTAAGGTGAAGACGGAAGGTCTTCTAGGTGGGTCAACTAGGTTCAAGAAGCCACTTAAAAAACAAATCCATATGATTTAAAACTACATCTCAACGGTGGATCGGGACAAAGACCCACTAACATAAGCCTTAAGTGGGTAAAAATACATTTCAAGAGCAATGTACAATAACCATCCAAGATACGAAAGAATCCCACAACCCGACCTAGTATTTGACCAAGTTCTCCCAATTAAGAAGAACTCGGGTGGGTACTTGATCGGGTTGTGGGAAACTCCTTCCTTGGTTGTCTATGCTTGAAGGCTCCTCAAGAGTGCTTCTCCTTCTCGACTAGAAAGGTCTCCTTTTTTGCATGCTATGAAGATGGCGTCAGTATAGTGGATTACATTACAAGTTTGCTCCATGAAATTTGTGGTCGTTTTTCACCCTCCATACATGGTAGAGGGTGGCATTGGTTGCTAGGAGCTTTATTTTGGTTGGAAAGTGGGGGTGTTCGTGTGTTTGGAAGAGGTAATGAATCAATACAACCAATCTTCAGTCCCACATGGATGTTTTAGATGACAATCCAATTACAAACAATGGTGAACAATCACTTCACAAAGGAACATTTGAACTAAAGTTGTGATTCGCTCTCCGTGGGTTGCTTGCAAAAGAAGCAAGTGTTTTGTCAATGAGTCCCCAACGTAAGACGTTGTTGGTCATTGGGAGGCGGTGTAGCATGGCAAGTTAAAGGATGAAGCTCCATTTTTGGGGTTGGAGCCACCTCAAAATAGATCAAACCATGGAAGTTGATCATTTCTCTGTCAAAATTGATTGTAGAGGAGTTCGTTATCTTGCTTTCTAGGGGAAAATGCAAAGGAGTTAGAGATGGCCTCTCCATCGGTAGTTATGGAAACACTTGACCTTAGGCCAAAGCTCGCTTGTTGTTGACCAATCAAGTCTCAAATATGAAGAATGGATTGCCAAACCCAAGAGTCACTTGTTGCCTCTCTTTTTTCCCAAAGGCCATATGCTTAGTGTGGTTCATCGCCACCCACATTGTCCAAAGGTTGATCTTGTGGGTATGGATGCCGTGGCCTAGTTTGAATAGAAGCATTTTATTCCAAGCAAGAAGCTCTTTGAAGTCAAGGACACTTTCATGAAGTGGCTTACTCAACTTTCTCCAAGCAATTACTACAACAAAAAGGCTTTTCAACGACCAATTTTTTTGCGAGAAATTTATTTTTCTCGCTATATGTTACTTTTAGCGAAGAATATATTGATTTCTCATTGAATGTGACTTCACTTTTAGCGAGAAACTCATAATCATCGTTATACATTACATTTTACGACAAATATTTTGGTTCATCGCTATTGGTACCCATAATTTGGTCTTGTAAAGCACAATGTCTACAACGACAAATTTAAAAGCATTTATTGAGAAATATTGTGATCGTTAAAAACATTAGGCAAGGAGATAATTACTTTGTCGCTATATATTTAGCGGAAAATCATATAAAATCCGCCTAACTCAATGGTGACAAAAGTTTTATTTCCCACTAAAAGTAGATTTTTTTTATGAGAGACTATCAATTTTGGCGTTGTTAATTTGGTGAAAAATAACGGTTTCGCAAAATTGCCATTTATGAAAAGAGAGATTAAGTGGAACGGTGAAGATTTTACTCGTTTGTTTTTAGTTATGGGCCTAAGAAAAGAAAATTTGGGATTTTGTATATATACTCTCGGTCGCCCAGTTCTAATTAATTAAACCTAAAACATACTTAACCTAATTAAGTCCTATTGAATCGAAAGACACATCCAAATTGCATAATGCAGCAATCGACTCCTTCAAGCCGTCCGCCGCTCGAGATCGTCATTTGCCGCCGGTAAGACCTTCGTCCCTTTCCTTTCTTTTCTTTTCCGGACGAGCGGTCGTGTCGCCGGGGACGTCGCGAGGACAAACTGGGCGTGGTTCGGGCGGCGGGGAAGGGTGGTCCGTTAAGGGGAATACAGAAACTCGCCGTTGACGTCGGGCGAGCGAGCGGTCGAATTGGTTGACGTCGCCGGCAGGAGATCCGTAGACGAAGTAGTGGGTAGATCCGGTCAAGAATGGGCGTCCGGGTGGCGTAAGTGGTGGTCGTCGACCACCTTAGCAGGGGAGGGGGTTGATTATTTCCGACTGCGTGGCGGTGGTCTTCAGCTTTGGGGGCTAAGGGTGATTCCAAGAAGAAGATGATTGGGGGCACGGGTGTGACGTGTCTTGGGTAGGCCACACTGCCAACAAGGATGAGGCTAGTGTGATGTATTTTTGATATTGTGAATTCTACCATTAATTTACCTTTAGTCCAACAATTGTGAGTTCTACCACCCGATTCAGTTTTTTTTTTTTTTTTTTGAAAAAGTAAGAATTCGAAATACCGGACAAGCCCAGTAGATCGAGAGACCGAGACAAAGCTCGGTAGCCGGACAAACCGACATGAAGGACAAGCACATGAAAAACGAAACAAACAAACAAAACAAAAGCAAAAACAGAACAAACAACAAAGACAGGCACCCAAACACCTAGTCAAGAAAATGAAGAGCATGCGACATAGTAGGAGAAAGGCAATTCCGCGGGTTAGATGAGGATCTAACACAGGCGTGTAGAGCCGCCGGAGAGCAAGACAGCAAGAAGCCGACTTGAGGAGGTGTGACAAGACGCCTGAAAAGGAAACACACCTCTTTGACAACATCCGAAACATTATCTCGAACCATAGTCAGACACTCACGCAACCGACCAGAGCTTGGAACCTGCAAGAAACGCAAAAACTTGCACCACAAGATTGTTCTTGCCTTGCCTTACAAGGAAAAATTTAAAATTTTCATTCTTTTTTCTTAATCTCAATCTTATACTTTTCCTTGCATCCCAAGTTTATTAAAAGATCAGTCAAGTTCAATATAATATTCTAATCTTTTTCTTATTTCTTTTTACATTTGTAAATAAAATAATCTTCATTCCTTACAAGACAAGGATTATCCATCCATTGCTACTGTAATAACACGCAGGAATTCAAGACAATTCATGCATAAACCCTCCAATCTGTATTTCTTTTGGAGAAAAATAAGGCTTTTGATTGCTTTTGGAGAAATTTTCATTAATATGTAGAGAAAAACTAAGGTACGCCTACACAATTCTTAAGAATACAATTTATTTTCCTTGCATTAGTCGAATACAGGGAGCATTTTCTAATGTGCTTGTACATGTTCTGAATTCCCCAGGAGCTATAGGTGTACTTGCCGGCACCATGTTGATTGTTTTTGTTTGTGCTCTTTAATGTCCTTCTTAAGTGGTGACTGATTCCTTCGTTAGCCATCCATGGCCTTATGTGTTCAAACAACTCATTTGGAGCTTTCTCTGTTACTACAAAACACATTTTTGAGTGGTTACTACCATAGAAGTTTGAAAGGAGATCGGTAGGTATGTAGCTCGTATACAGATCACACAACTACCTATAATCAACAATCAAATACCCATCATCAACAATCAAAGCCAACTTATTAGAAGCCATCATTCGGGTTAATTGCACATAAGATACATAGTAGCAATCCAAAGTTGATTTAGTCATTACGGATGATGAGTTTGAGCAAAGTAAATCTCCCTTTTCCATTTTTCAGGTTCTTATTTCTTCAATATACATCCCTCACAAAAAAACTTAAGCTTAGATCTTTCTTAATGAGCACTAATATTTATGTCTTTTTCAACCTTAACAAGCCAAGATACAATTTGTTCATTTGCTGATTCAAAAGATGGAGCATAGCATGCCTGAGTGATTTTCTTTTTCATTTGAGCACCACCATTAATAGTTTCCTCAACCATGGTGGGCTCCGGATCAAATTGTTCAAGAGATTTTGGCTCAAGGGTCGGTTCAAAGAATAGTTCACAAATTTGTTCATCGGCCATTTTCATAGAGTAGCATACACAGATGAAATTCCACTTGCCTGACTCTTGAGACCATAGAGAGAATCACTCTCTGGCATCGAAGCCCTCCTCCACCTTGCGAGGGATGTGGGAAATCCGCCCTTCAACTGGCCCCTTTTGTGAATCCTTTTTGAAAGATTACAAATTGAGGCTTTCCTCTTCATCTTCCAGCTCCAAACTTGCAAACCTTTTCTTTTCCGGCAAATTTTAGCCCTCAATTGAAGCTTGGAATCATCCACGATTCGAAATTTTCGAATGAGATTTTTAGGGTTTTTTTTTGTACGGGTTTTCATCATCTTTGGAAGGGAAAGCCTTAGACCACTAAAGCCATATGGAACAGATGATTGATTGTTCAAGATTTTAGGTTTGATTTCCTAAAAAGAGGTTGAGAAAAGAAGGAGGATTTGGGCAAAAAACTGGAGTTGGGTTTTCTCCATTAGAGAGAGAAAGGAAAGGGGTCGGGGTTCTCGGCCTCCAGCTACCCGATTCAGTTTTGATATTCAAGAAGCAGCAAAATACTTGTATTTTTTCTATATTTTGTTCTGTTTCAACTTCATACTATGCTGAGCTCAAAAAAAACTTCATACTATGCTATTTATGCGTGTTCATTTTTTTCTGGTGAACATATGTGTTCATTTATTCTTATATGCTAACCATGTTCTTGTTGCTCAGTAGCATATATAGTCGATCGTGATAATATTCTTGCATTTCCATTTCTTGTTTTCATTTTGGTTTCAAGTTAATTTCCATTTATTGATTTGATTTATTCTTATGTAAGCTCTACAAGCAGGTGAAATGTTGGCGCGATCGAGCAATTTGACAAAAAAATTATAAGATTGAAAAAAAGGTTGAGATCTGAATGCCAAGGAAAAACATGTACGTCATATATTCTCTATCTTTCCCGTTTTTTGTTTTTGGTTGTGTTCTTGTTATGCATTTACGATAGTAAACTCATCATATTTTGTTTTATTTGAAGGATGAAATAGTGTTCTTTCGAATCAAGACAACTAAAGAAGTCGGAAGTCACACTATAATTGATGATGGAATCTACAAACAAGTTCTTGGAGAAAAAACAAGATGTTAGAGGACAAGATCAAGGGTCCGTTCGGCAATTTGGTGCTCATACTGATGCTGAAGCTTATGCTTACTGCTGACGGTGTCGATGTTTATAGTAGATGCTTATAATAGTGTTGAAGATGAACACTAGATAAAACATGTGTTCGGGAATGTGTGTTGCTTACGTGATTTTAGAGGGTGTAAAATGACCAAAAAGGACATGATTTATTAGTAAAACATAAAATAAAAATACTCTTTTACTTTCTTTTAACTTCTTCCTCCTTTCTCCTACCACAGCCGACGAAGAGTGGATGACGCTGGACGGTGGCCGGCGGCGAAGGGTGGTCTGCTGCGGTGGGTCGCCGGCGATGAAGGGTGGCCGGCAGTGGGGGGTAGCCGGCGGCGGTGATGGATGGTCGGTGGTGGAGGGTGGCCGACAGCATTGGGTGGTCGGCGGTGGAGGGTGCCCAGCGGCATGGGGTGTGCGGCGGCGGGGGGTGGTCGGCGGCAGAGGCGGAGGGTTCCTGGCGGCATGGGATGGCCGGCGGCGGGGGGTGGTCTATGACGGAGGGTCGTCGACGGCGGAGGATGGCCGGAGGCGGTGGTTGGCCGGCGGTGGGGTGTCGGCGGCAGTGATGGGTGGTCGGTAGCGGAGGGTGGTCGGCGGCGGGGAGGTGTCCGGCGGCGGGGAGGTGTCCGGCGGCGGGGAGGTGTCCGGCGGCGGGGGTGGGTGGTCGATGACGGGTTGGATGGTGGCCGGGGAGAAGATAGGAGGAGGAAGAAACGGTAGAAAATTGAGGGGTTGATTCGGTAAAATAAAAATAATGGTGCTTATGATAAGACCTAAGTACAATAAGGTGGGGGGAGACAACTTATCAAAATTAGCTTATGTACGTATGATAAGTTACTTATCATTTAAATATAAAAATTTGCCGAACAATGCTTATCTTACTTATGATACTTACGATAAGTATGATAAGCACACTAAGCACGATAATCAATTGTTGCCGAACAGACCCCAAAGCTCAAAATAGGAAAATCAATGAACTTGAAGAAAAGACAAAAAGATTTGAAGAGCTCATGGCAACTTTCAGCAATCAATCGATCACTTGATAGCTAGAGACTTCAATATGTCATTTTTATTTGAAATTTAGTTTGCATTTATTAATTAGTACAATGACTAGCTATGTTAGAAGTGTTATTTAATAGAACAATATATAAAGTTATATTTTTAGTAGGTATTCACATGTTTCGAATAAGGTTAATTTAAAATATTATTTATTTAAAATATTTTACTTATTATTCACCATCAATGAGAAAATAGAAAGACTAACATGAAAAATCATTTTGTCGATAATAATATTTAGCGACAATTATCTAATTCTTGAAGTCATTTAGCAATAAAAATCTATGCCTTTTGGCGAGGAAAATAATGATCGCCAATTATAACAACGATAAAAGTTATGCTCGTCACGAATATGCTTCTACGTGGATTTCTTTATTTCCTTGCTGAAACCTTTTCTTGACGAGCTTTCTACGATGAACTGACGACGAAATACATTTTCTCGCCAAACACCTTTAGCGAAGAAATCTCTACTTTCAGTGAGAAAAGTTTTCCTTACGGAAACACTTTTTTGTTGTAGTTAAGCCTTCTCTTGCCATTGATGCTCCCGCTGAAAGGCAGGAGTTAAATAGTGAGACCTTATCGTGCTTATTGATTTTCAAATGAAATGACAAGGGCATATGAATAAAGGGAAATGACCCCTTCCATGTGGGATCAAATGACTTGGACTTGGCAGACATAAGAAAGCTTCTTGGCGCCACACCATTACACAATACTTGTAAGTTTATGGATGAGGGGAGTGAATTCACACAATCGTATATGCCTTGACTGGACTGGTATGCCAAGGCAGAGAATGGAGAAGTGGCCGAAGTCAATGCCCACGAAATTAGACAACATTTTCTCCTTAGAGTTAAGCCCACCAAAGAAGATTTTGCTCTTCATTGAAATGGCTACAAGGCCGAAGTCATACGTGAAACCAAGGAGGCATTCCTTGGTAATCCCAAAGGTCTTCTTTGTCATCCTGCAAAACATGAGGAGGTCACTGGCAAAGGCAATTTTGACGAGTCTCAAATTGTACACATGATGGAAGCGAAGGCATTAGTGGACCTTACTTGAGCAAGTCGTTGGTTTATCACCTCCATAATAATTACAAAGAGGAAGGGGGGGGGGGAGATATTCTCCTTGCCGAAACCCCCATTTTCTATAAAATTCCCTTTTGCTTCCTCGTTGATAAGGATGGAAAAAGTAGGAGTGGTGACACTTTATGATCAATGCCACCATGGATTTCGCGAGGTTAAGTTGTTGAGCGTGGCTTGAAGGAAGTCTCTCCTCACACTATGAAAGGCTTTTTGAAGGTCAACTTGGATTGTGCACTTCTTGGAGATGCTCGTCCTTTCATATCTATTGAAGCGATATTAGACCATAGAGAAGTTGTGAATAATAGGTCTCCTTGGTAAACAATCCCCTTGCTCCACCGAAACAATCTTATTAAACCATGGCCTCAAAGACTTGACAAAATCCTCTAGTGAGCTTTCTTGGTTGTATTGTAACAAGAAATTTGCCAAAAATCTTTCACAAAGAAGGGCTTATCCACCTTGTGGATAAAGGTACGTAATGAAGGTGAAGTTGGTTTGGTAGAGAAATTTACTCATGGAGTAATGGTTTAGTAGCATCATAAACATCTTCCTTGATGAACTCCTAACAATGCTTGAAGAAGGAAGCCCCAAAACCATTAGGCCCCGAGAATTTTTCGTTGGTGATGCTAAAGAAGGCTTTTTTGATGACCTCCTCGGAATGGGAGGGGTTGAAAGATTTGATGACGTCCTCGGTATGGGTGGGGTTGAAAGAAGCATGCCACTATTAAAAGAGCATCACCCCTTTTAGGCCATTAAAGTCGAGGGGCTTTGCAATGCTCTCTTTGTCGAGGAGCTCGTTGTTGAAGTTGACAATCTCAATTTCTATCTCATTCTCATCGTCAAGCAAACTTCTACACGAGTCATTAAGAGAAATGGAATTTTTAGCACATCTCAGTTAGATTGCATCGAAGAACATTGGGGAGGTATCCTCCCCCATTTGGAGCCAATCCATCTTGGGTCATTGAGTGGTGTAGTCAAGAAGTTGATCCATGAGGAGTTTGAGTTCTTTTTTATATTGGTAAACAACTTCTTACAAACTCTCATCGACATAATTATGGTTCAAGTTCTCATGTGTCAACCTGTGCTTCTCAACACTTACCTCAACAAGGATCTAAAGCTTTCAAAATAGCCCATGTTGCCAATTCTTCAAGCGAGTGGTTTTTGCTCTCCTAGGCTTGTCCATGAGCTATAATTGACCTAGCATGGGCTCACAGAGGGGCCAAACTTCCTTCACACATCATTGATGTCTTCCACGGCCAAACGGTTTTAAACCGGAAGGGGGTCTTTTTGGTTGTGGAGAAAGGGTTACGTGAAATGAGGGATGGCGAAAGGTCAGAAAGTTGTGGGTCGTAAAAGAAATTTAAGGAGGTAGGGAAGGTATTCCTTCAAGTAGGGATGAGAGTCGGTTTGAAACCGAACCGAAATTCATGAATTTGGTGAACCAAAAATTTTTGGTCCGGTTCGGTTTAGGGTTGGGTTTTGAGAAATAGATGGTTTTTCTTTGAAAAAAATAAACCTTATCAAAAATTAACGGAAAAACGAACCGAACTGAAACCGAAATCCTGGAATTTATTAAACTAATGATTATACCGAACTCCATTGGTTTCTATTCAGTTTGTTTTTTCGGTTCCATCCGAACCGTGCACATCCTTGCCTTTAAGAATCATTGACAATGGCTCAATCAAGCTTGCAAAACACTCAGTTCGACAATCTCATCTAGACTGCCCATTGTCCTGAGTGTATTTGTTGCCTGACGAAACAAGATCCGAGAGCTTAACACTATCACAAAGCTCGACTATCTCATGTGGCTCAATCAAATTTCTTTAATGGAAGTGAAATTTCTCAGGGAAGTCAAGCACATAATGGAAGTCGCCAACAATAAGCCACGACAAATCATCATCTTGAGCAATTTAACTTAACCCTTTCCACAATCACAACCTATAACTTGGAAAATTGTGGGCATAAACAAAAGTGATAAGGAATTTAGTCATACCAATAATTGAGGATGCTTGGCAATGGATGACTTGGGAGGAAGTGTGACCCATGAGCAAGCAGACCTCCACGGGTTCCATGCCACCCAATGTGACCTTTGTGCCCATTCGGGCTATGGGTGGAGAAGTGCTAATCACAAAGGAAGCTCAAGAGTGCGCTTTTTTTTTTGATTTTTTATTCAAGGATGACCATAATATTAATATGATTCTTCCTCACGAAGTCATTGACCATCTTTATTTTGAGAAGGCCTCCTCTTCATCTTCATCTTCAAACAAGATGTCCTCCTCCTCTTCTAACATTTCATTAAGCATCTTTGACCTTAATATTTGGCGTCATCTCAAGTTCACGCTCTCCTCATGAAGGGATTTCGTAAAGTTGCATTTTCTTTGTGTTCTCATGAACAACTAAAGACAAGTATTCTCCTTAAAGACATTCATCAGCATGCCAATTTCGGAGGCTTCCTTATGGTGGTTTCGTTATGGAGCTACTTGTTCATTGTCAAGGATGGGACAATTGTCTTCATCTTCTTAAGGGGGAGGTTACCTTTCCATTGGAACCTAAATGATTCCAGGGTTCTGCTTGCAATATCTGAATGTTGGCTAAAAACATGGCAATCATGGAAACTATAAGGTTTCCATTTGAAGCGAACGTTATGGCGTTAGAGCAAGCCCATCGAATGCCAGGGACTTCCAGTGTGTGAGTGGAATCGAGGAAGATCAGATCAATGTTTTCAATTATAGGCCAAGTCGAGATAGACCCTTAATTGCCTAAGAAAAAAAGACGTTCCCGATTTCCATTGTTGAGAATGAGTGGACGGATACCACCGAGAAGCGATGGTCCATTATCAAGGATCTAGTTACAGTCCTTGGGGGAGGCAATCTTAAAGATGAATAACCCATTTTTCTTGACAAAGAACTTTGGAGGTGTATCTTGCCCATGTCTCTTAGTACAGTGAGTCATTACACCAAGGAAAGTTTTGGATCCCACAACATATCCATATATACCCTTTTATCACACCATAGCTAGTTACTTCTTAATTAGTCAATGAACTTGTAAACGTCCCTTACAATCTCTCAACTCCCACAATGCTTCTATTTTCGACCAACACTTGCGCATAACATGCCTTCTTGAATGCTTTGGTTTGTCTTATCTCCAATCGGTTCAAAATCGAAAGTGCTGCCTTACTTTGGCCACTCTTTGGCAACAAATGTGGTGGATCTCTCTTGGGGGAAGGCTTTGAGTTGAATTTGAAAGGTGACCCCATTAAGAAGATTTTTACCATATTAAAAGTCCTTAGGAGACACATGTGAACTTTCTTTTTTGTCTTTCATCAAAGAGATAAGAAGACGTTCCTCTTTCCTAATATCAAAGATAGGCTTAAGCAATGAAAATCTTACGTGACTTTTCCCTTGTCAAAATCTTGAGTTTCTGCTGGTTGCTCTTGCTCATCTTTGTGTGATGCATTGGGAACATCATCAACACGATCTCTAGTGGTATCATCAGGGGTGGATGGAGTGTTTCATCTGCAGCATTATTGTTCCCTCCATCATTGTTACCACCGGGTGTTTCATCATCATGTTCAGCTTTGCTAGTTCTCATGGTTGATTCTTATCCTTAGTTAGCAAAGGAAGGTTCCCTCTAGTGCTTTTGTGAAGTAAGGAAAGATTCTTGTTGTTTCATGTCATGTGGTATAAACAATACCACTGGCCATTCCCCCTCACTTCATTCTGCAAAAGATCAATTCAAGCTTTTTGCGACCTAGGCGGGAATTGCCTTTTTGGGTCGGTTAGGAAAATAGTAGTGTTTTTCCCTCAGACTAGCAACAGAATATTTAACAATATTAGCTTTAACATCTCCAGTTCCAACATTGTTACCATGCTTCACGGATCCATCCTTCTTTGCGTATATATTTGATTTCGATTATGGTTTCGTTGATTTCGACTTGCATCAGATCTCAAAAAAGGTGACATGCTTTATAGTTTTCAAGTGTCATCCCTTTCATTAATTACTCACCTTGTAATGAGCTTCTCCAAGCTCATTTAGTAGAATGACCATCTATCTTCCATGTAGCAAACCGATCTATCTTTCTTTGCATATAGATTTGAGCTGTATTTAACTAGCATGTACAAATCAACAATAGCAATATTGTACGTCCTATCATAAATAGTTTTGTTGTTTACTACTAGCGTATTATAATCCCAAAAAACGTTACACTTTTCTATAGTTTTTCATGGACGATGTTATTTAGTTACCATGTAGCAAGTTTTTCTTCCATAAAGCAAATGATCCATCTATCTTTGCATATAGAATCTAATTTGTTTTTACCTAGCATATATATACAAATAAACAAATAACAATATTGTCCCACTAGCATAGTACAATTGCAAATCGAGTTTGGTAAAGATAGTAGCCCGTCCTAGCTCATCAAATAACTCATCAACAGTAGGGATAGGGAACTTATCTGCCACTGTGGCTGCATTCAGGGCTCTGTAATCGATACAAAACTGAAAACTGCCATCCTTCTTCTTGACGAGCAACGTTGGAGAAGAGAATGGGCTCGTGGTATGCCTGATGATGCCCTGCTGCAACATATCCTTAACCTGCCACTCAATTTCGGATTTCTGGAAATAAGGATAGCGGTAAGGCCGTACGTTGATTAGGCGAGTGCCAGGCTGAAGGTGGATTCTGTGATCCCAAGTGCCCTATGGCGGTAAACCCGAAGGCAGCTGAAAGACCTTCTAATGGTGTTGGAGGATGGCCCGAAGCTGGTCGGGAAGGTCCTTAAGAAACTGGTTGGAACCAACGGTTGGCGGCGGCGAGTCCATGTGCGGTAGCGGCACAATTTCAAAGAATTTCGCCGCGTCTGGTGACCACACAGGAGCTAGAGCTCGTGTAGAGAAAGTGCTTTAGGGCCATGGCGATCACCCTGTAATGTAACGGTGTTACCCTGCCAAGAGAACTCCATGGTCAAATAAGCGGCGAGTCCATGTGCAGTAGCAGCACAGTTTCAAAGAATTTCGCCGCGTCTCGTGGCCACACAGGAGCTAGAGCTCGTGTAGAGAAAGTGCTTTAAGGCCATGGCGATCACCCTGTAATGTAACGGTGTTACCCTGCCAAGAGAACTCCATGGTCAAATTAGCGTAGTCATGTGACACTTTGCCCAAGGTTTGCAACCATTGAACACTAAGAATAATTTGGGGACCATGAATTTGTAATACAAAAATGTCTATAGGAAAAACATGACCTTGTAAACCCACAACGGTGGCGGCACATTGGTTGCAGTATAAGAAATATGCGCCATTACCCACATAGACCCGGAAGGCCGGTATCTCGGTCAAAGGAAGTTGCAGATTCTCGACAAGAGCAGGGTGGACAAAGTTATGCGTACTTCCACCGTCAATAAGACCGGTGCCCCATTAACCGATCCGACCAGCTTGAGAGACTTCGGATTCGGTAATCTTTCCATGGTGTTAATCGTGGAGACGTCCCCGGTGACCACAAGTTCCGGCTCTGCGTTATCATCCGGCCTATCCTCTTCTGAGTTGTCACACCCCAACAAGGCAAGAAATCGATGCTTGCAACGGTGGCCTCAGGTGTACCTCTCATCCCAATTATAACACAAGCCTTTTTTAGAACGTTCCTCTCTTTCAACAAACGTAAGGCGTTTAGTTGGAAGTGTATGGAAATTACCGTTAGGGTGTGTGGTTGGTGGAGCGGCCGGTTGTGGTGCGTTAGACGAGCTGGCACCCGTAGCTGTTGTCGGCGTGTTCCTGGGCGCGCGGGTTTGGATTCCAGCGCTTCGGCCCGTAACTAGATAAAAAAATGTCTTCATATGTCGCCGCCAATTCGCGAGCCATATCAAAGGCTTGCGCAAGAGACGTCGGATTATGAAGATTGAGCTCCCTCCGAATAGGCTGTTTCAACCCTCCCTTGAAGAAAGAAATCAATAGTGGCTCGGATAGCCCTGTAACTTTGTTCAAAAGACCCTCAAACTCGGTTTGATAGGCGAGCACTGTGGTCCACTGCTGCAATCTTGACAAGAGACCAGCATAGTCACCTTAATATTGTGAATCAAAACGTTGCTGAACGTCCTGAAGAAATTGTGCCCAGGTCGCGCCCACATTGTTAAGCTAGTAATAAAGAAACCATTCCGAAGCCGGATAATCAATGAGCAAACCTACGAGATTCAAGCGATCATAATTAGCAATGTGGAAATAATTATAATATGCTTGATTTTTAAAAACCCATCCTTGCGGATCGGTTCCATCAAAACGAGGTGCATCGATCCGAATGCGCAGTATGGTCTCATGTCCCTGTGGGGAGCGTATATCTACGCCTGGACGGTCGGCCTGGTGCACGGCCTAGTGCGGCGGCGGATCCGCTGGGAACGCAACTAGGCGGGCTGGGAGTGCCACTTGTTGATTGATGGCGTGGAACGCTGCCTGCTGGGGATCCACCAACCCTAGGGCGGGGTCGGGCGGCCGTGGAAGCAGCCCATCACCCGCTAGTTGAAGAGGGGCAGCCGGAGGGTTCGGTGCGACTGGGGCCTGGTTCAAGGGCTATGCATGGAGCAGCGGCAGTCCTTTCCCTAGCGGTTGTCGGTTTGCGCCTGTCGCCGGTATTTGACGGCCATTTAGGATATCATAAATGTGGTCGGTACGACCCCGGTTCGTCTCAATGTGTCGTAGGCTCGATTGGACCCCATCAAGGAGCTGCTCCATGGTGGTATGGAGATGGGTCTGTGATGCCGCCAGAGTCACCGATAAACCCTTCGCTAGACGCTCAGAGATGCGTTCTAGGGCAACGACCACGCGGTCAACTCCGTCTTGTGATGAATGCTCTTCGGTAGACATGCTTGGAATTGATGAGTTGACGGGATGGAAGCACCAATTGATACGAGCTATCCCTAGCTTGTACCACAAGTAACCTGGATCGGACAATGTAACCGGTGAAGGGGATGAGAGGCGTAGAAGAGGAAGGGGGCGCAGGAATAGAGAGAGAGGGAGAATTAGGGAAGGAAGAAGAGATATATTTTCTGGATAAATCTCAACAAGCTTACATAGGGGTATTTATAATCTATTCCCTACTGGTTCAATAAAAATACGACTCAGGGAAAAGAACCCGAAAGAAAACCTCAAAAGAGACTAAAACTCTTCTCCATAATTACATGAAATAATTAAATAAATATGCAAATAAAACTAATAATAATCATCATAACGCTTTGGAGCTCGACAATCCTGTCTCGGCCTTGAACTCGGCCCAACCTCGTCGATTGGCGCCTCAGGATCGACCCTAAGGGGGGTCGATCCTGAGGCCTCTTCATGCGGTCCGGTTGTGATCGACCCGGAGGGGGTCGTTCTTGAGGCCTCTTCATGCGGTCCGGTCGTGATCGACCCGGCGGGGGTCGTTCCTCAGGCCATTGCGGTTGGCGTGGGCGATCCGGGCGTATCATTTTTTTTGCTCAATTATTTCTAGTCTTGCTTAATGGTTTTGTCCTCTCCTGGTACTAAAATTAAATTACCATTATCTTGCAGGTAACATCATCTCCTTTTTCGTCTACGTCACACCATTATAAGTTCCTACTGTAAATTGCTAGACTGAAGATTAGAGAGAGGAAAGGGCATAAACTCGACGATTAGAGAGCAAATACCTGATTACCATTGCTATTTATTTTTGGGGCAGAAAAAGGTGATCCAAACTAAAAGCGTCGAGTTTAAGCCCTTTCCTCTGTCGTTAACCCTTACCGTAAGTGCAATCCCGTGGTTCATGTACGGCTAAAAAGGACATGTACATTGTGGTATGTAAAACTATTCCAAGTTCATCTTTTAGACACTCAAATGTTACATATTATTTGACTCAAAGGCACGCCCATTTAAATCAATTTACACTGTAATATCGATACCAAACGAATCCTAATTAATATTGTTGCTTGTTTCCAAATGTTCTAGGGTTTAGTTACGGAGTGGGCCAAATGATTTTATAGGGAATCTACCGAAACCACTCGAAATTCGAGCCAACAATCGACTTCGAGATGTGAACCTCTCGGAGAGGGCCACATGCGAAACTCCGGTGGCCACGAGCACCGCCACCGAGCAAGTGCGCGCGGTTCCTGAGGAGGCGGTGACGGTGGTCGTGGACGAGTTAAAAGAGAATGATCATGTTGACATGGAGGGTGAAGAGATCGAGGCCCATGGTCCACGTGAGGTGCACGTGGGACCGCCTTCGACGTGTAGGGCCGACGAGATTATGGTGGTGGGGTCCGGGCCAGCTGGACCGGGTAGCGACGTGCTCCCATTGGTCAATTATGTAGTGTGAAATGAGAAAATTAAAGTGACGGGGTTAGTGAAACTTTAGTGGTCTCGTTTCGTTTCAAAGTACTTAATGCAAATGTACCGATTAAGAAGATGCGTGGAAGTTAAGGATGGGTTGAGCTGTACTGGAGTAACGAATGAAACACCGAATGAGCTAGTTTTCGGTGGATTTGTCAATTATGAAATATATATGTAGCCTATGTAGGTTATTACATTAGGGTTGTTTTAGTTTCATGATTTCGATCTATATGTGCACACTTTTATTATTTTTATTTTTGGTGTAATGATTTGCTTAGTTGTATGTACGTTGATAAAATTAAAAGAAATGTTACACAATTGTGTCATTATTACATACTTTGGTACTTATATTGATATATCATGTAGCGAATATTACAATATGAAAGCAGAAGTTTACTAACGTGTGTCCATAGAGTTACATAATAATTCATATTGCCTTACATTTGTTTGTTAATTTTAGATAGGGTTTTCTTAACGTGTGTCCATAGATACACAATAACATGTGTCCATAGAGTTACATAATAATTCATATTCCCTTACATTTGTTTGCTAATTTTAGATGGGATTTTCTTAATGTGTGTCCCTAGATACACAATAACGTGTGTCCATAGAGTTACATAATCATTCATCTGGATTGCCCACTGTCCCGAGTGTATTTGTTGCCAGACGAAACAAGATCCGAGAGCTTAACACTATCACAAAGCTCGACTATCTCATGTGGCTAAATCAAATTGCTTTAATGGAAGTGCAATTTCTCATAGGAGTCAAGCACACAATGGAAGTCGTCAACAACAAGCCACGACAAATCATCATCTTGAGCAATGTAACTAACTCTTTCCACAATCACAGCCTATAACTTGGATAATTGTAGACATAAACAAAAGTGATAAGGAATTTAGTCATACCAATAATTGAGGATGCTTGGCAATGGATGACTTGGGAGGAAGTGTGACCCATGAGCAAATAGACCTCCAAAGGGTTCCATGCCACCCAATGTGACCTTTGTGCCCATTCGGGCTATGGGTGGAGAAGTGCTAATCACAAAGGAAGATCAAGAGTGCGCTTCTTTTTTTATTTTATTTTTTATTCAAGGATGACCATAATATTAACATGATTCTTCCTCACGAAGTCATTGACCATCTTTATTTTTAGGAAGGCCTACTCTTCATCTTCATCTTCAAATAAGATGCCCTCCTCCTCTTCTAACATTTCATCAAGCATCTTTGGCCTTAATATTTGGCGTCTTCTCAAGCTCACACTCACCTCATGAAGGGATTTCGTAAAGTTGTATTTTCTTTGTGTTCTCGTGAACAACTAAAGACAAGTATTCTCCTTAAAGACATTCATCACCATGCCAATTTCGGAGGCTTCCTTATGGTGGTTTCGTTATGGAGCTACTTGTTCATTGTCAAGGATGGGACAATTGTCTTCATCTTCCGGAGGGGGAGGTTACCTTTCCATTGGAACCTAAATGATTTCAGGGTTCTTCTTGCAAGATCTTAATGTTGGCTAAAAACTTGGCAATCATGGCAACTATAAGGTGTCATTTGAAGAGAACGTTATGGCGTTAGAGCAAGCCCATGGAATGCCAGGGACTTCCAGTGTGTGAGTGGAGTCGAGGAAGATCAGATCAATGTTTTCGATTATAGGCCAAGTCGAGATAGACCCTTAATTGCCTAAGAAAAAAAGGCTTTCCCGATTTCTATTGTTGGGAATGAGTGGACGGATACCACCGAGAAGCGATGATCCACTATCAAGGATCTAGTTACAACCCTTGGGGGAGGCAATCTTAAAGATGAATACCCCTTTTTTCTTGACAAAGATCTTTGGAGGTGTAACTTGCCCATGTCTCTTAGTGCAGTGAGTCATTACACCTAGGAAAGTTTTGGATCCCACAACCTATCCATATATACCCTTTTATCACACCATAGCTAGTCACTTCTTAGTCAATGAACTTGTAAACGTCCCTTAGAATCTCTCAACTCCCACAATGCTTCTATTTTTGACCAACGCTTGCGCATAACATGCCTTCTTGAATGCTTTGGTTTGTCTTATCTCCAATCGGTTCAAAATCGAAAGTGTTACCCTATTTTGGCCACTCTTTGGCAACAAATGTGGTTGATCTCTCTTAGGGAAGGCTTTGAGTTGAATTTGAAAGGTGACCCCATTAAAAAGATTTTTACCATCTTGAAAGTCCTTAGGAGACACATGTGAACTTTCTTTTTTGTCTTTCATCAAAGATATAAGAAGACATTTCTCTTTTCTAATATCAATGATAGTCTTGAACAATGAAAATCTTACTTGACAGTTCCCTTGTCAAAATCTCGAGTTTCTGCTGGTTGTTCTTGCTCATCTTTGTGTGATGCATTGGGAACATTATCAACACGATCTCTAGTGGTATCATCAGGGGTGGATGGGGTGTTATCATCTGCAGCATCATTTTTCCCTCCATCATTGTTACCACCAGGTGTTTCATCATCATGTTCAGCTTTTCTAGTTCTCATGGATGATTCTTGTCCTTAGTCACCAAAGGAAGATTCCCTCTAGTGCTTTTGTGATGTGAGGATAGATTCTTGTTGTTTCCTGTGATGTGGTATAAACAATACCACTGGCCGTTCCCCCTCACTTCATTTTGCAAAAGATCAATTCAAGCTTTTTGCGACCTAGACGAGAATTGCCTTTTTGGGTCGGTTAGGAGAATAGTAGTGTTGTTCCCTCTGACTAGCAACAAAATATTCAACCATATTAGCTTTAACATCTCCAGTTCCAACATTGTTACCATGCTTCACGGATCCATCCTTCTTTGCGTATATATTTGATTTTGATTATGGTTTCGTTGATTTCGACTTGCATCAGATCTCAAAAAAGGTGACATGCTCTATAGTTTTCAAGTGTCATGCTCTTTCATTAATTACTCACCTTGTAATGAGCTTCTCCTAGCTCATATAGTAGAATGACCATCGATCTTCCATGTAGCAAATCGATCTATCTTTCTTTGCATATAGATTTGAGTTGTTTTTAAGTAGCATATACAAATCAACAATAGCAATATTGTACGTCCTACTATAAATAGTTTTGCTGTTTACTACTAGCATATTATAATCCCAAAAAATGTTACATGTTTCTATAATTTTTCATGGACGATGTTATTTACCATGTAGCAAGTTTTTCTTCCATGTAGCAAATCGATCCATCTATCTTTGCATATAGAATCTAATCTGTTTTTACCTAGCATATATATACAAATCAACAAATAGAAATATTGTCCCACTAGCATATTACAATCGCAAATCGAGTTTGGTAAAGATAGTAGCCCGTCCTAGCTCATCAAATACCTCATCAGCAGTAGGGATAGGGAACTTATCTGCCACTGTGGCTGCATTCAGGGCTCTATAATCGATACAAAACCGAAAATTGTCATCCTTCTTCTTGATGAGCAACGCTGGAGAAGAGAATGGGCTCGTGCTATGCCTGATGATGCCCTGCTGCAACATATCCTGAACCTGCCGTTCAATTTCAGATTTCTGGAAATAAGGATAGCGGTAAGGCCGTACGTTGATTGGGCGAGAGACAGGATGAAGGTGGATTCTGTGATCCCAAGTGCGTTGCGGCGGTAAACCCAAAGGCAGCTGAAAGACCTCCTAATAGTGAAGGTGGATTCCGTTGCGTCTCGCGCCCACAAAGAAGCTGGAGCTCGTGCAGAGAAAGTGCTTTAGGGCCATGGCGATCACCCTGTAATGTAACGGTGTTACCCTGTCAAGAGAACTCCATGGTCAAATTAGCATAGTCATGTGACACTTTGCCCATGGTTTGCAACCATTGAACACTAAGAACAATTTAGGGACCATGAATTTGTAATACAAAAAGGTCTATAGGAAAAACATGACCTTGTAGACCCACAACGGTGGCGGCACATTGATTGGAGTATAAGAAATAGGCACCATTACCCACATAGACCCGGAAGGCCGGTATGTCGGTCAATGGAAGTTGTAGCTTCTCGACAAGAGCAGGGTGGACAAAGTTATGCGTACTTCCACCGTCAATAAGGACGTGCAACGGTGCCCCATTAACCGATCCAACCAGCTTGAGAGACTTTGGATTCAATAATTTTTCCATGGTGTTAATAGTGGAGACGTCACCGGTGACCACAAGGTCCGGCTCTGCGTTATCATCCGGCTCATCTTCTTCCGAGTCGTCACACCCAAACAAGGCGAGAAATCGATGCTTGCAACAGTGGCCTCGGGTGTACCTCTCATCACAATTATAACACAAGCATTTTTTAGAACGTTCCTCTCTTTCAACAAACGTAAGGTGTTTAATTGGAAGAGAATGGAAATTACCGTTAGGGTGTGTGGTTGGTGGAGCGGCCGGCTGTGGTGCGGTAGATGAGCTGGCACCCGTAGTTGCTGTCGGCGTGTTCCTGGGCGGATTTGGATTCTAGCGCTTCAGCCCATAACTGGCTAAAACAGTGTCTTCATAGGTCGCTGCCAATCCGCGAGCCATAGCAAAGGCTTGCTCAAGAGACGTCGGATTACGAAGATTGAGATTTCTCCGAATAGGCTGTTTCAACCCTCCCTTGAAGAAAGAAATCAATAGTGGCTTGGATAGCCCTGTAACTTTGTTCAAAAGACCCTCAAACTCGGTTTGATAGGCGCGAACTGTGGTCCATTGCTGCCATCTGGACAAGAGACCCACATAGTCATCTTAATATTGTGGATCGAAACGTTGCCGAACGTCCTGAAGAAATTGTGCCCAGGTCGCGCCCGCATTGTTAAGCTGGTAATAACGAAACCAGTCCGAAGCCGGATAATCAATGAGCAAACCTACGAGATTCAAGCGATCATAATCAGCAGTGTCGAAATAATTATAATACGCTTGAATTTTAAAAACCCATCCTTGCGGAGCGGTTCCATCGAAACGAGGTGCATCGATCCGAATGCGTGGTATGATCTCATGTCCCGATGGGGCACGTATATCTACGCATGGACGGTCGGCCTGGTGCATGGCCTGGTGCGGCGAAGTAGTCTTTAGACTCCATGTGTTGTTATTCAGCAACAGATTGGTATTGTGGAGCGAACACATATGCATCTACATGAAGTTTAATGAAAATCATCTCTTAAATCTGGGGGTGGGGATGCCCTCACAATCGCATACATAATTGACCTATTGTCCGTAAAACTTCTTAAATATAAATAGAATTCCATATGAACTTTTACATCACCAAATACCTT
Source organism: Polygonum maritimum (assembly GCA_963924305.1). Classification (NCBI taxonomy): domain Eukaryota; kingdom Viridiplantae; phylum Streptophyta; class Magnoliopsida; order Caryophyllales; family Polygonaceae; genus Polygonum; species Polygonum maritimum. The sequence goes on from OZ002734.1 coordinate 24,332,275, forward strand.
GATATGATCACATTAGAAGCTTTGGCTAATTTTACTCCACCTTTACTTTAAAGCAAGGTAGTATGAAGATTGATGCAATCTCGAGTGACCTATGTCTTTCTTCGATGTTGCCCGACCCCGATGCCCTCACAACCGCATTATGCCTTTTCTTCCTCTTTTCGGTCTTCAACCTGCTTAATATCGAATTAGGCTCCATACTTAATAATCTCCCACATGGAGATTGATTCCAATTGCAACTGTTTTCTTCTCGTTTCTCCCTTTTGTTAGTCGTAGTGTCAGGCCTTCAACTTGAGTATTGAGGCCAGTTACATCCATGCAAAACTCCAAAGTTACCACCTTGGTTAAAGAACTTATTCGATACTTAATACTCATAGGATTTTCAGCTCCTAGAATCTTGTTCAGTTGAAGAACTTATTCTTCCAAGAGATGTCATATGAAGTTATACTTCACCTCTATACGCTTCATTCTTGAATGAAATGCCAAGGGAATAACATTCTTGACTATCATTGTAGAGTATACCATCGCACTACTCCTTCCATACAAAAAGTTTTAAAACCATACCATCTCTTGGATTGCCTCATTCACACCAATGTACTTAGCTTTTATGGTAGACAAAGCAACAATTTTATGCAATTTAAATGCCCAAGAGAGCGTTGTACCACCAAGTGAAAAAACATATATTGTAGTTCTTCTTATCTTATAAAGATCACTTGAAGCAAAATTTGTATCACTACTAGAAAATGGTGTAAATTAGGACGGTTTTTTCCCTACGCTTCTTGGGTTCGTCGAGAGGAAAATACCAAGGCGGGGTCATTCTTGACGCTTTTATTTGTTAAAAAATAGGGGCGACGCTTTTATTCGTCAATAAAGGCCCCCAAATATAATACCGCGCCTATATTGCGTAATTCTTGACGCTTTTTATTATCGGGAAAAATCTTGACGCTTTAATTTATCAGGAGAGATTTTCCCAATATTAAAATCGTGACGCTTTTATCTGTCAAATAAGGCCTTCCCAATATTAAAATCTTGACGCTTTTATTTGTCGAGACCTCCCAATATCCCAATAGAGCGTGCGTCCATATCAATCGAGCTATCCACTCTTTCCCGACCTTATAGGGCATCAATCGCGCCCTCGTTCCTGCAAGAATTCTCCGGCCACAGTAAAACTCCACTCGTTCAGCCATAGCCATGAGCAACTCGTCTTCTCCGCCCCCCCCCCCCTCTCAGGCGTCGACGGCCACAACCACCAGCAGCAGCGCCGGCAGCATCAACAACGCCTGCTTCTCCCTGGATGACATCGATTTCCCCGTCGACGTTCTCACCTCCCATGACCACAAGGACGTAGCTCTTCACGATCTTTCCCCCTTCCCTCTCCCTCTCTCTTGTCTAACTCCTTCCTCCATCGCTCATTCCCCTTTCCAATTGCTCGAATTTCCCGATCCGATCTCTATCCCCTCTTTCGAATGAAAACCCTAATTTTTCAGTTCATCTGGTATTTTTTAAATTGGCGGTGATTCGAGGTTGATTCCGCCCCGATTTTGTTGTTTCTGCAGTCTCGAAGACGGATCTGATGGCCTTGTTGAACAAAGAGGTGAAATCTCTGGATGAGGATAGTTGGATGTTCGAGGGGCCTCGCTCGCGAATCAATCGCATATCGAGACCAGGTTAGGGTTCGTTCTGAACTTCTGATAGCTTGATCAGCTTTCTAAACCTCACTTTTTCTCTCTGCTAATTGTTCTCTCAATTGATGCTATGGAATCTTATTAAATTAAGGGGTTCCTCCTACTTTCTGCACTAAAACAAGATAAAACTAGATGAAGATCGATTCAGCATAAGCTTTAGCATCTTGTGAATTTTTCAATGATCTGCATAGTTGCAGGAGAAAAGATAAGTGGATCTTTATGATGGCAAAAGATAACTAAAATATTAAGGAAAAAATGTCTGTAAACTTAATCTAGAATAACTAGATTGTACAAAGTACAAACTAAATCCATAGAATAAAAACTACTTCCAGTTTCACGTAAATCTCTTCTTCTCTTCCTTGAATCATGCCATTGTAAGCATTCGAGAGGCTTAATGTTCTGTTTAGCTTCACTAGACAACTTTCTAGGCGTTTTATGTTTCGGAGCAATATTGATATAATGATATTTAACTCATTGCTTTTTCGTTCTATCCTACAGTTACGGTAACAGTGAGGAATACCAGGAGACGAGTTCGTCCCGGGTACAAAAACAACAATCTCTTCTGGCATCTAGAAGGTGACTATAGCTGAAAACTTCGTCTGTTTATTTTGTAATTTTATCCTTTTACTGGAATCTAAAAGTTTGCTCTTTTGATTTTGATCCTAAGCTGCTAAAATTTTGCTCTTTTAATTTTCTGAATATGAGTCCTAAAATAGTTTAATATGTTGTGCAGGCAAGAGGTTGTAATGGTGGATCACGAAATTCTTTTCAACAAAGCTATCATTGGAAAAAGAGAGCAAGGTATACAAGAAATTCATTCGAATTGGCCATCAGTATTTTGAATTTTCTTAGTACCATTATTCTAATATAAGGTTTGTGATTGCATAGTGATTTGAGCAAGTGCATATTCATTCGAATTAATTGGCCATCAAGATTTTGAATTTTCTATCAGCTGAAGATGATGACAATTCACAAATTCAAATCTACTTAAAAGAGGTCAGAACAGTCAATTAGATTGAGAACCTATATTGGACAGGAGATAACAAATATTAGATGTAAAAATCATTATGTTGAGATTTAGTTCCATTGCTAGAGGTTTTGATGAACTTCTGTTGAAATTGTTTTGGTTAGCTTTTTGCCAAAGATTTGCTTTCTTTACTTGTTGATACCTAGTTCTCTAGTTTCTACATTAAGTCTTCTTTTGGTGCTCCCCTCTTTACTCTTTTGTTTTTGTTTTTTTTCCTTAAATGCTCTTGAAAGCAAACGCTAAACTTAATATATTTGTGTTGTTAACAGTGTTTTCATTCATGTTGTTCTTGCTGAGTTAGAACTAAAACAAGCAAATGGTCTGCTCTAATTTTTTCGATATTGATTGGTGAAGTTTCTTTTGTGACATTGTGCTTAACATAAAAATGTCTAGTGAAATGTGGGTTCTTGATATGATTGCAAGTACATGACATGAACTAGGGGGAAGCTTTTGGTTTTACATCGTAAGGAAATCTTGTTTGGTTTTTTGTGCAGATGATCATGCTGACCAGATTGATGAGACTGTGATGTTTGCATCAAAAATCTGAAATGTGGTTTACATGTCATGTGTGTTCATTCAGTTCCACGGTTGATTTGGTAGTGCCAATAATCATTGTGGAAATACTAGAGTACACTGCTTTATTAGCACTGCAGATTATTTGACGAGTTATGAAATCATGCTATCAGTAACGCTAAAATTAGAAGAGAGAAAACACAAAAGATGGGGAATCAGCAATTTCTGTTGCATATTGCTATTTTTATACTTGTGTGCCTAGGATTTTCCTGCTTTAATTTATTGAGAAGGTCTATTCTATTTTTGTGTAGGTAGTTACAGACAGAGGAATGGAGCTTCTTTCTGCAACTTTTATATTCAGTTTTGTTGTAAGTAACACCCTTCCTCCTAAATTTGAACTGTTCAAGTAAATCATCATATGCATCAGTGTTATATTCAGTTTTATATATATTTAGTTTTGGTGTCTAGTGTAATCATTTTTTAAGAGATTATATGTGCATAGATTATTTTCCTTGGCGACGTTTTCTATGTTATACTCATAGGGGAGAGAAAGAAAAAGAAAGTTTAAAAAAAAAACTAAAGGAGAAATACCAAGTTGTGCACTAGTTACTTTATTGTAATTATCTTTATTTCAACTACTATTGAACTTGAGTGTTCTTGTGGCTGGTGGGTTGGAACGGAATAAAAACAAAAACAAGCACACTAATCAAAGAGGATGGCAGCAAGGGTGAAGTGAAATTCACACGGGTAATTTTTTTGTCAACTGTCATGTACTTGATCAAAAACTACATTCCTCCTTCTTGAATCACAAGGCTTGTGTTTAAGTCCTGTTTGCTTATCTATGCGTTGTTTCTGTGCTGACAGACTATGTAGTGCATATTTTATAGTGCTTAATTCCTTCACACAGTTCCAATATTGCTATTCTGCATTTCCCCAATTTAGTTTGATATAGTTTAAAAAAATGCTACCTAGAAAATGCCTTGTGATATACCCTAATTGAGAGGAAGCCTAGCTGAAGCTGATGTCTAGCATTGTCCATTATTTATGGTTGTTTGGGTCATGAGCAACATATGTGCTTGTTTAGTTTAAAGTTGTCTTAACTCTTAGATCTTTCAAAATGCAAAAATTCAATGTATTATTTGAATCCATTGCATATGATCTGATATATGCTCTTGATTAATTTTGTGCAGGTCACTTTGACATCAAATATTACTAGTACTCGCAATGGATCCGACTAGGTTCCCTTATGAAGCTAGGATAGACTCGTACCAGCATATTTTGTAATTAACCTTGACAGGGTATTAACTTGCTAGTTATCGGTATGACCAACTAGATCTACATTTTGCTTCTAACTATATATATATTAATATATATGTGAAAATATTAATTTTAGTTATATATATAACTAAATGCATTAATCAGATGATTGCTTAAAAAAAATGAATTTGTTGAAAATCCGTTTTTTTTTTAAAAAGAACTTCATTTCTCGACATTTTTAAGCATCACTAAGGTTCGCGTGAAAATACAAATTGCGACACCCTAAAGCGTCGATAGGACACAATATTTGGCGGCAAAATAAAGTCTTGACGCTTTTATTCGTCGAGAAGCACACAACTTTTGCCAGCCACCCACCACACGGGAAGCGTCGGAATTGGTTGTCTTGACGCATAAAAGCGTCGAGATTGTTGACATAAAAAAACGTCGGCAATTGATGACGCCGAAAATTTTGACGCTTCACACAAGCGTCGGGAGACAATTTCTCTACGCTTTAAAGCGTCAAAAATGGCTTAAAAAACGGTCGAAAAGTGGCTTGTTTTCTAGTAGTGTATCAACATGTCCTGCTAACTTAACTTTCTTATCTTGACATAGCCTGATCTGTAGTACTCTTCAAATGTCTCAAGATCCAATTCAGTGATTCCCAATGCTTCTTCCTCGAATTGCTTACAAACCAACTCAAATCCCCCATTCCATGTGCAATATCCGGCCTTATGCACACCATAGCATACATCAAGCTCGCAATTTCCGAAGCATAAGGAGTCTTCTACATATAGGCACATTCTTCCTGACTCTTCGGGCTATCCACCATCTTAGACAATTGAAATTGGTTGTCCAAGGGAACATTGATAGGCTTTACATACTCCATACTAAATCTATGTAAGAAATTCTTACCGTATTTGGCGTATGAATGAAGCAACTATCCTACCACCCTGTGTCTTTCAATATGCATTCCTAAAATTTTCTTAGCATCGCCCAGTCTTTTATAGCAAACCGTTCATACAACTACTTCTTCATCTTGTTCACTTCTCAAAAACTTGCTCCATCTACCAGCATGTCATCAACATGTAGCAAAAAGATGTTGTAATCATGCCCAAACTTCTTGAAGTAGTAGTAGTGATCAACTTTACATCTTACATACTTGATCTCATGCATCAAACTTCCTAAATCACTATCTACGAATTTGCATCAACTTATACAAGCTATTTCTAACATGCATACTAGTTGCTTGTTATCTTTTGACAAGAGATCACTATGTAAAAAAGCCATTTTCATATACATCTATAGTAACTATATTCTCTATAGCCACTAGTCACTAACCAAATAGGGGTCGACATTCTCACAGTAGTGTTAAAGACATTAGTGTAGTCTATTCTATGGTTTTGTTGAAATCCCTTCACAACTAGCCTTGCCTTGTGATGTTTGCTCCAATCTGAATCCTCCTTTATCATGTAAACCAACTTATTGAACTTTTTGGTTCACCATAATTAGTTAGCGGCAAATGGAAATTAAAGTGAATATCTCTGAATTGATTGATGCTTTATTGCTGACCCAAACAAGTGATCAACATAAGAACTCGACTCATCATCATGATGAGTCGATTACCAACTATTTCCAATGTGGGATCTTGGGGGTCAAAAAGCAAGTCCTCCTATCAACGCATAAATAGAATGCAGTTGCTATTCAAAAGACATGTACATGCAAGACATAACCATTGTAGCTCTTAATAAAAAAGACTCGTGTTTTCACTCCTCAATCGTTCACTTCGTTCACACATTTGTCTTTGTATAGTTCGTTACGCTCCTAGACAGTGATTCCATCTATGGACATTAATAAACTCAATTTTAGATCCTCTCCAAGAGAATCTTTATAATATTTTTCAATACGAAGAACTAAAAACAATATTCTCCAAAACAATTACCTTAACTCCAACGTTTCATCATTTTAAACAACCTTACATTTATTATTTTATTTTTTATATATAAATATTTTTAAAATTATTATAAAGCTTATTATAACCAATTACATGTTGGCATGTGCCCATTAATAAATTCTTTTCCCAAATACATTTGAAAAATTCCCCAATTGTGAGAAAAGTAGACCTGAGCAAACAAGGGTCGGTCCGCTCACTCGCCCAGCCTGGCCAACAAAATGGGTGGTTTGGACAATATTTATAGCCCAATGGGTCAGGTCGGGCCAATCCGGATAATCAAAAGGGTCGGTTATGATTATCATTTTAAAGATCGGCTTGTAGGCCTACCCTGTCCGGCCCTTATATAGTTTTAAATATATATAAAAGAAGATTATACAATAAATAACCATAAGTCTAATTGTTTGATTCAGTTTGATAATTTTTCGCCTTTGACTCTTTTTTACCTTAATTTCTTTTCTCTCAATATATCATAGATACAATTTTGTGATTTTAACTTTAAATTCTTATCAAGAGTTAAAATAATATTATTTGATAAACAAATCGACGGTCCAGCCAACCCGATGACGAGTATGGACATAAAACTATAAGGGCCAAAACACCGGCTCATCATCTCTATGGAGTTAGGTCGTTGCCAACTGCATCTAATACATAGGTTGACCATACCGTCATTTTCCTTTTCATACCGAGCATGTGCTAATTCGTTGTCACATTTAATACCATAGGTTGACCGAACAATTGTTTACTCCATTTTTTGTTAAAGTGCTTGGTTAGGATCTTCTTCTGTTTTCATTTTGAAAAGCAATTTCCGATGACCTTTTTTTTTTCTTGTTTGAATCGATGAGAATTAGAGTCTCACCTTAGGGTGAGATTCCTAGGGCATCCTTTTGGATGAGAGCTAGAAGTTAGTGATGGTTCAAAATTGATGAGAGACTGTGGTCCAGGAAGATAATTTTATTGGCCACAGCATTACATTGTCTACTCTCATAATAAATACAGATTAATTCGATACCCCGGAGGAATACGAGAATGTCTGAAAGACAACAAATTTGTTTTGTGACAGCTTTGATAATGATGATATTATTCCCTGTTACCTCAAGTTTCCTTATATTCATCTGTTTTGTCTCCTGTATTCCATCCCATAATGTCATTGCTTCCGTCTTCTGTATCCCCGGCTACCTCAAGTTTTCTTATATCGCTGATGACCTAATTGGACAACAATTCAACGAACTTGGGCGGAGTTGGATGGAGAAGAAAGAATTGAAGTCGACAACGTACACAACACTCGATCACTTGGAAGTCGAACGTACGTTTGGAAAGTCAACGTTAACATAAAATTATTGACTACCATCTATCTATAATTAAAATTTTGCAATATATGATGCATGAATCTCCTCCACTAATCACGCTAGGACTAGTAATCGAGCCATGCACGTGATTTATATATGTACATATGATTTGAGGTCACGTGCTCCACCTGTAGGTGGCTAACACACTCCTAGAATTCCTCCTCATTACCTTCCGAGAAAACGGGGAAATTTTTGTGAATAATAAGTTTAGATTCCATTTTCCGAGGACCTCTTTACGTACCAAACATTACAATTTGCTTGGGTTAGGGAAAAACCGTCGCAGATTCAAATAATAAATGATCCATTTCATATGAAGTCTATAAAGGAGAAATTATTGTTAAGAATATTTGATATGGAGATAGAACAGAATTAAGTGATCGATCGATATAAACCATGAATTTCATTCTAACGAGTCGATTTAATTATTCTCAAAATGTATATCCCATATAAAGAACTCTATTAGATCCGACAGAACGTGGCCCATGCTACGCGCGATTGTGCTGAACACATGTGCTAGTGCTCTGTACACATATTCTCGATCTTGGCCCGGGTCTACTTGGGTCTTTTTTATTTGTATTGATTAAACTCGATCATTATTAAGACCTTGCTACAAGCCTACAAGTGTTGAACTCACGTGCCACACGTTACATTTGCGAACAAATTAAGCTTTTGACAAAGGTGATTAAAGTCTGTAGTGTAGTGTGGACCAAAATATACATATGGAGGTGCGTACATTGGATTTATTCACATGTGAAACCCAAATTCGATCAGAACATTTCCATTTTCGTTTAATGGACTTGGAAGATACTGTGCACACGCCTCCCATGTTTTGATGTACGTAGTAATTACTACCACCTAAAATATGGGTAGAGACATAGGGTTGAAATAACAATAATAATATTCGACCAAAGAAAAAAAACAACAACAACAATAATAATAATACAGCGAAAAATAGCAGTATGAGTTGAAACAACCATATGAGTCATACCATTACTAACACCGGCCATAATAAAGCTACCATTTTGAAGAAGCAAAGTCAAGTAAAATCTGCCCAAAATGGGTAAAAGGATAAAGACGGAAAAGTAACCCAATAGTAATACTGCGAAATGTAATTACGTAGAATAATGATGAATCTCATATATCACGATATTATTGCTGTCTGGACTCTTGGATCCAGAGAGCAATAAATGTAAAATTAGATTTATGTTATTCATATTCATCTTAATACTCAAATCTAGGACAAGATTAAACCAAATGCAGTAGCAGCAGCCATTAGAAGCACCCCGGATGCGGTCAACCCAGTAAGACCCGGAGCGGCGGCGTTCTTCCCGGAGGCGGGAGCAGGCGCCGCAGAACCGGTGGCCTTGGCGGCCGACGAGGGAGCTCCGGTGGACGGGGACTCCGCCGGAGCAGACGAGGAGGAGGAGGAGGAGAGGTGGAGCTTGGACTTGGAGAGGAGGTTGGCCTGGGCGAAGTCATGCTTAGCTGGCACTCCGTTGGCGACGGAGGGGCCCACCTGCCAGACCTGGTTGACGGACTTGGAACCGGAGGGGAGGTGCCACGTGGCGAAGATGGTGAGGGCGGACTCGGCGGAGTCGGACTCGGCGGAGAGGCCGGTGACCTTGAGGGAGAGCGGGCCCGGGGTGAGCGACGAGTAGGACGCGATGGAGAGCGTGGAGACGGCGACGGAGCCGTTGGAGGACTTGTGGGCCAGGAGGGCCTGGGAGCCCGCCATGCCCGTGTCGGTGGGGTTGATGGCCCACGCGACCCACCCCGCGGGCTTCGCCGGCGCGGCCCGGAAGGCCATCGAGAGCGTCGACTTGGCCGCGTCGTACGTGTAGTGGAGGGACGCCGAGAGGTACGGCAGGTCGGTGCAGGCCGCGAAGGATTTGTTGGGAGTGGTGAATTTCTGGGACTTGCAGGTTGTTGTGGCTGAGAGGCCGGCCGGGGTCAGGGCGGCGGCGGCGACCAGGAGGACCGACACTGCTAGCTGGAAGGAGGCCATTGTAGTGTAGTGGTGGTGAGATGGACGGAGGAGTTGAGTTTAATTTTGGGGGAGTACGTACGTACAGGATGCTGGTTTGTAAGATGGTTGAGGGATTTTATACTACAAAATTGGTATGTGGGGTTGCAAGGAATTGAATGTGTGGGTGTGTTTTTGAGTTTAATTATTCAAATCTTAAATACGCTAATGCCATTAAATAACATAAATGCTAAACGTCACCCTACTTTTTACTCCTCCATCACCAATTTGAATACTTGGACTTAAGTACCCCTCGATAATAAACATCCATGAGAAAGTAAAAAAGAGAAAATAGGAGTTTTTATTTTTTTGATCGGAAGAGATATAAAGGATGACTCCAATTCTTCTGTGCACAAAGCTCCCAATCCCTCATTGTATCTTCTTTGCTTACGTTCTGCAATGTTTCTATTGGAACCTAATAAATGCCAATTTGAAGAAGATAAATCCACATGATTGATAAATCAAGCACAACACTAACCCTAGAAACCCAAATAGATGAAAAAAAACGTGTAACCTTGCCGAGCAATTGGATCATGGACATTCAAGAGTAAGGAACCGCAACTTTAATTAGAGTGTTGGAAGCTCTAGGAATCGAAGTCAACCATCCACGACCTGCAAAGTTTATCCCCGATTTCAACTTATTTGTGCAATTTAACACTAAAAATAAGCTGCGAATTTGGCGAAAATCAAGCAGAGAGAGACATTAGAAGCTCCGCCAGGGAGAAAGATGACATTGGGTAGGGGAGGAATGAATGGATTCGTTGCCAACTGGGAGATTGAGTAGAGATTGTCTCTTTGGGTTTCTAGGGTTAGTGCAGTCAAAAGGTTGAAGAAGGGGAATTATGAGTTTGTTTATAATTTTAGTATGTTGTTGGGGGTAAAGTTGGAAAATAAAAATGGTGATATGATTTTTAGGTGACGTTTAGCATCCCTCTTAAATAATGGCCATTTCAGACCAAAAAAAATTTTAAATAATGCCCATTAGTTAATTATTGGATTCGCTGAATTTAAAAAACGGTCATGTAGGGATTACAAAACAGATTTTGTTTTATAAGCATATATTAACATAAAAGTCCTCGTTAAATTTTTGAAATTAAAAAAAAATGACTTTTTTGTAGAAAGAGTTTACATTTCCAGAGATTATCAAGAGGCCTTTTAAGCTTTAAGGTGATATAATTGTCCCTATATTTTATCCATTTTTTATTCCTCGGTTTCCGACCTCGACCGAATGTAACAACATCATCTCAAGTTTAGGCATCTTGTCATACTTCCTCAAGTTGGTTTATTGTAGTCTTTCTCTCCGACACCTCTATACACATTTGTTAACCCGCGGAATTGTCTTCCTCCTCCCATTGCGCAAGTTCTTCAACATCTTGGCTTGGTGGCCATTGCCTTTTTTTCTTTCGGTTTTTTTGTTTTGTTTGTTACTCCCTTGTTTATTTTTCTTGTCAGCTTGTCCGCCTACCGATTTTTGTCTCGTTCTCTCGATCTATTGGACTTGTTCGGTATTTCGAATTCTTAATTTTTCAAAAAAAAAACACAGCACCGTCTTGAGCGAGCTCCCCACCACCTTAAAGTGTGTGCAATGAAGATGATTTAACCTCCTTGTTACTCTCTCTCTCTCTCTCTCTCTCTCTCTCTCTCTCTCTCTCTCTCTCTCTCTCTCTCTCTCTCTCTCTCTCTCTCTCTCTCTCTCTACAGTACAAATATGAAAGAGGAATGGGAGAAATCCTCTTTCCGTAGACGATTGTGAGCATGGGCTTTTGTGCATCCTTCTAACTTTTAACCTATTATAATTCCTCATGTGTTCAATCAATGAACAACTTTCATTTAATATATTTCAATCTAACATTAATAAGTTTGTAATAACAATAAAGTGTGACATCTAAAAAAAAAAGTTAATGTCATTGTTTATTATTATTTTTTGTCTATAAGTTGAATCCAATATTACCCTATTTTAAAATAACTTTTAGTTTTTTCTCTCTGCCTTATATCATGGATCGTCACAATAATAAAATGTGATTTTTATCCTCAATATTTTTTTTATTTTAGGTTGGCTATGCTTAAAAGTATCTTAATTTTAATAAAAGTATTAGTAGCTAATATATATTCATTAAAATTTTGAGATTCTTTATCAAACTAAATTAGTTAATTGATTATATTTTATTATTCATAATTTAAATAATTTATTTGAAAATATTTGATGATATAGAATATATGCTAATATATATATATATGTAAAAGTAGACGAGAGAAGATGATGAGGATCCTCCTTGTAGTAGAGAAAAATAGTTAAAGAGGAAAGGAACGAGGAAGTAGATAATGAAAAATGGCGTAGATGAAAAAAAAATGAAGTGTCAAAAGGAGAAAATTGAGAGATGATTGAACCTTCTAACCATTGCGCATGCTTTTAGCCCAATCTCGAGAACTTTTGCTCTCTTGCACCATCGTCGACGCCAACTCCATCAAAGACCTCGCTCGCCAACTCACCACCTAATTGTAACTAATAAACTCATCATAAAATTAATTTAATGAAATATGCTAAATCTCAATTGTTGGATTTTAGCAATTGGACAAGAGTTTTTTTATATTTGTTTTCTTTTATAAAGGACACTGTCCATAAAAATCTAATTGAACATGTGGGATATATCCTACTGTAATTCCTAAGAGCGAGGCTTAGCATGATTTTTTAACTCAAAAATTAAAGAGTAAATTTGTCCTAAATAAATCGAAATCAAACAATAACTAGCCATGTATGAGCAATTCAATTAAGGTCGGGCAAAATTCTATCCAGACCAAATTTTTTGACAGGACCAGATTGAGGGACTTTCGGTCCGATTCAGTCTTAACTTTAAGAAAATTCAAAATCCGGTCCCCAATCCGGGGTTGATCGACTTTTTAATAAAAAACATTACTTGTCAGTACCACATATATTAAATCGGTTTTTCTATTGTGTGTCCATAAGCATACCAAAAACAGAAACTAAAACCCTAAAAGGAAAAGAATTAACCCGTCACAAAAAAGATTAAAGAACAAAAATGTTAAAATTTACCAAATATTTCCATTATTAGCTGCTTATTGTGTGCCCTAAGGACACACAATAGAAAAATCGATAATAAATACTTACTACTAATATGTAAATATCATTCTTATGATAGCATAAATATATGTATATATGATAAATCTTAATTAGTTTTACTATACAATATGTATATACATAAATTCATATAATAAAATATTATTCTTAAATAATACTACCAGATCAGACCTAGACCATGAATGGACCGGATCGACTGGGAATTCCTCGATCCATATTATTTAAGGATTTCGATCCCGGTCCGACTTTTGAGTGATCCCCAACCCTAAATTCCATATATAGTTAGGTTTTTTAATAAGATGAAACTTCGATCTACTTCCAGCTACACTACTTATGTCTTCTGATAAAAAAAAAACTACACTACTTAAGAATTTACCACGTACATTGAACTAGATCTATAGTGGTTTAGTGGTTTAGTACTTTCCCTTTTTTCAATTTTTTTACCTTAATCGGTTTGTCTAAAGTGTAAGCATATTAAAAAATGACGTACTGTAAGCATATTAAAAAAAAAACTAAATCCTAAAAAAAAAATCTCTAAATTTTAAGATTTATGAAATCTTTTTTTTTTCTTAAGTCTTTTTTTTTTTGCACACACCAAATCTTTTTAGTGTACAATGATGACACACAATATAAAAATCCTACTTTAATATCTAAAATTTCCTAACTCGTATAGGCTGAGTGATTGGACTTCTCACTTGTTTGCTACATTGCTTAATATAGTCCACTCATCTAGCTTTTTTGAAACTCCACCTTGTTTTAAGGATTCCGAATTTTGAAAATTTCTTCTAACAAAGGGTATCTTGTATGTTCAATTCAACTTTGTAATTAGTTCATTTGATGTCATATATGTGAAAGATTAATATAGCATCAAAAAACGCCCTTAAATTGTATATATAGGTTCTATTTTTTTGGTTGAGATACATATATGTTCTATTGATATACTACCTCCATTCATTAATGTTTGATGTTTTAGCCAATTAGGCTTGTAAAAAAATGTATGATGTTTTACACTTTTATGTATCTATTTTTTCAAATTTACCCCATGTAAATCTTTCCTTAATAGAATCTTTTCTTAAACCACCGTGAAATTAAAACAATTTAATGAGGGTAATTAAGTAATTTATAGGATTTCTTAATTTCAGGTTGAAATGCTAAAACATCAAACATTAATAAACGGATGGAGTACTAGTTTATAGTGATACACATTAGATAATTATGAATCATTAAATCTAAATATAGTAAATTGACCAATTTAATCTTAAAGTTACAAAGAGAAGTCCACCCAAAAAAATTTACAAAGAGAAGAAATTTTAAAAATCCATAATTATAGGAAACTGAAAATCACTTACATATATGTATGATTATAGTATGTTATATATATTATTATAACATGTCATATGCATGATATTTTACTGATTGTATATTCATGTATACATCCAATAAAACAATATTCATACAACCTTTATAATCTTGCATATAACGTATTAAAATCATGCATATAATGTGTTATAACCATGCATATAAATAAGACTTGATCCGGATCGGATCAGGTGTAATAAAATGTCTATGTGTTATATGGTAAACAATTAGGACCGTAGATTTAGTTGCTGGAAGTGTCCTTTTTTCAATGACATGGGGGGTATAATAGTCATTTTATGACATATCCTGATATCTCTCTTCCTTGATCGTTCTCTATTTCACGCACGCTTCCCTCCTTGTTCAGACGTGCAGATATCACAATTTTCAATCCAACACCTTCATGCCGCCTCCTTCTTCGAGCATCACTTCTGGACGATTTGATCTCTCTCTTGATCTCGGGTTTTGATTTGATGATTTGATCTTAATTCTCTACATAATTCTTGAAATTAGTAAAAAATCGGTCTTAAACCCTAACTTGATGAACGGTTGGACAATTAATGAAGTTTATGGGTGATCTTTGATGAATAATTGTACAATTGGTAAAATTGATGGGCGAATCGCGTACATAACTGATTGTTTGCTTGCTTCACTCGAGTTTGTTTTGCTTAGTGAATTTTGTGTTCGAGTTTCTCTAACAAGCATTAAAAACTGGCAACTCATATCTTAACAATGCACTAGAAGATGTTAAGGATGCATTGTATCGTATTGTCGATGCACTTTTTCTCTTTTGAATGGGTTCCATTTAATTTTGACTCAATTATTTTATTGATTAATTAGCATGCCATTTTCATAGTTCATGATGCACTTTTTGCTTTTATGATTGCACTTTTGAGGTTGAGTGATGCATTATTACTACGATGCACTTTTAGTTCTATGATTTATGACTAATGATGCACTTTTAATGTTACGATTGCACTTTTTGACATGTTATGGATGCACTTTTTCATTTTATGAAAGAAAATAGTATGAATGCACGATTTTTAGTTATGAATGTACTATATGATGTTATGGATGCACTTTTTCAAGTTTTTGGATAAAATATTATGGAAGCATGATTTCTAGCTAGCACCTTTTGATGCTACGAATGCACTTTTTGATGTTATGGATGCACTATTTGATGCTATGAATGCACTTTTTCAATTTTTGGATGAAATTAAATACTATATATGTGCACAATTTCTAGCTTGCATTGCAATGTTTGATGTTACAAATGTACTTTTCGATGTTATGGAGGCATGTTTTGAGGTTACAACTGCACCTTTAAGTTAGAGGTAGAGATTTCCAAAATATTGCAAAAATGCCACCGCATACTAAAATTTTATATTTTAAAGGAAAAATTAAACTAAATTAGCCTTTAATATGGTCCATTTAGTTGCTCAATCCAATGGTCTCTATTACTCCTCATATAGCATACAAACATTATGTTTTATGTAATCCAAAGTCTATAAATAAAGTAATTTTACTTCCTATAATTTCGGAATTTTGTGATTCTTTTCTCCTATAATTCCTATATTAAATATGGTATATCCATTCGTTTTAGATCCAACGTTGTATGCTTATCCACAACATATCATTATAATAATCTATAGATATATAAGTCATAAGGTTTAGAGCCACCACATTTTGTCACGTAGGTTTTTTCCACGTGTCGTCCTCACAATTTGCCATCTAAAATTTTGACATGCGTCGGTCTATCGTTGCTCCATGTCACATATATTTAATTTTTTTTTATTAAGCCACATCATGTCTATTTATCTATGTCATATATATATATATGTCCACATAAGATCATATCAAGCCACATCTTATCCATTTAATAAGCAATATCATATTTATTTAGGTAAATAAGATTATTTTCCTACCAAAAAGATAAATATAGAGATATTTTTAGAAATTTTATTTTATAAATGTACAAATCTTATCTATAAGATATTAATTAAGATACTGATTAAGAAAGGAAATTTTTGGATAATTACATATGGTTAATTAGATATTCTTGTCAAATAGTCAAAATCTTTCTAATTAATATGGTAATTAGTCTTTTCTTTCTAAATTATAAATTTGATTGTATATAGCTTATCTTTTTAATTCTTATCAAATAGTCAAAAAAAATTCATTTTTCAATTAATATGTTAACTAGCCTTTTACTTTTTAATTGAAGATTTGATTGAATATAGTTTGTCCTTTTAACTTTGTATATGATCGTAATCTTTTTTTTAAAGACTATATAGTTTCGACAAAAAAAAAGACTATATAAGTGAATTTGATCATAATTTTTCAAAAAAAGCTATGTATATATATATTTTATAGCACTATTAGGTATATATAAATATTATTTATAAATTATATCAACATACTATTTATAACTAAGAAAATATTAAATCTACAATTTTATACAAATCTTGTACAAGATGGGGAGACTATAATAGCTGTTCTATTAAAATCTACCTCGGAGATGTATACACAAACTTGAATAAGAAAATGTTTCAAGTGTTGAAAAGTTAGTTTTTTTTGGTTGAGGGCATTGTGCATGAGAGTCGAACCGATGACCTCTGGATATTACCGGTGGCGGACTTACACAAGGCCCAGTGGGGGCACTTGCCCCCGCTGGGATTTTGCAATTTTTTATTATATATATTTGCCTTCGTTTCAAAATAATTGTCTAAATAAAATTTGTTACATTTGTATATATATTAAGAAAAAAAATACTTTTTCTATATTATCCACATCAATATAGAACTAATTATATTAGTATAAAAAAAGTATTGAAAACGTATATGATTACGATAAAATTAATTATTAGGGGTATATACGTAAAGAGATGGGAAAAATATGAAATAGATAAATATTGTAAAAATAACAAATTTTGGTGTTATGAACAACTATTTTATAACGGATGGAATATTAAAAGCATATATATAAATAAAAATATTAGTCATACACCTTAATTGAATTGAAGTTATGTTGATCGTAAAACAAATTATAATAAAAAGATGGTGAAATGTATGTTTAGTGAAAAATATTAAATATTAGCTAAATTTTTAAAAAAGAGATGGATTTTTGTGTATAATATTTCCTGAAATCCACTTTGGGTTTGATAAAAATTTAAATTTGCGTAATGTTCTTTACTCAAATTAAGACTAATTTTATACTTAGAGTAAGCTATTTCAGGTTTATTCCAAGCTCCAATTATTAACACATTGATTAAATTTCTAACTTGTCTTAACGATTATATTTAAACTAAGCTATGTGCCTCCTCTGAGATAATTTCTTGGGTCCGCCACTGAATATTACTCTTGGAGCTTAACCGTTTTGACTAAATGCCCGAAGGCAGTGTTGAAAAGTTAGTTTAGCATACGAAATATTGTCAAAAAGCATACGTTAAAAAGCTAAGCACGTGAAAATTCAATCGTATATGACTATGCTTGTTTTTTTGGGTGAAAGAAAAGCCTATGCTTTGAAACTTGTCCATGTGACCTTATTCCCATTTTAACGTTTCCCTTCCCCTTTGCTGTTATTCGTTGGTTCAATTTTTTTATTCCAAATGGTCCAAATGCCAATTTATCAATTTAAAAGAATACCAAAAGAATCCGCTATATGCCTATATCTTTATGGTCGATCAACAATGTACGTACATACATGACACGATCAATTAAAATATTTTGGAGGTGAAGATCCGGATATACGACTATTTCTAGCTAGTTGAATTATTGTTATCTCTCTAGTATTGTTCATGTGAGAAAACGAAAATTTAAACTTCTTAATAATATATGATAATACAATGTGGACGTTGCAATCTTTCTCACTCTACCCCTTGCTCCAAACTGTTGAGTTGCTTTTTGATAGAGATTTGTTTGGAAGCAGGGAAGTATTTCTCTAGAAAGGCCTTCTTCATAGCCGCCCAAGGAGTGATCGAGCTTGACACCAAATAAAGGAGTCATTCCTTGGAGGAGTCCTCCAATGAAAAGGGAAAAGCTCGGAGCTTTATTTGATCCTCCGTGACATCCGTCGGCTTCATGCTCACACATATGGCGTGGAACTCCGTTAGATGTTTGTTCGGGTCTTCACCACTCAACCCGTAGAATTTGGGTAAGTGATGGATCAACCCGGACTTGAGCTCGAACTTGACGCCCTCCTCAAGATCGGGGAATTGAACAGCCAACTACTGTTGTTGAAGATTGGGCACGGTGAGTTGGCGAGTAGTTTGTTCCACCATGACTTCCTCTGGTTCAGAATCAAAGAAAGAGGGGGGTTCGAGAAGGTTGTAGGATGTAGAAGCTTTGGGAGCACTCCTTATCTTCCGAAGAGTCCTGTCAATTTCTAAATCAAAGCGAACAGGGGAAGTATTAGTAGACCGGGTACGGACCATATGATAGGTCCGAACCCAAAGGAGGTTTCTGGGCTCGAACCGCGGGCGCGCCGCAGTCGCGGTTCTGGCACAAAAACGAAAAACGCACGAAAATCAATCAAGAAAAAGGATTCCCCAGCAACGGCGTCAAAATTTGACTCGGATAAAGTCGTTGTGCCAAAAATCAAAGATAAAACCCAAACAAGCAAAAACAAGTATAGCAAGCAAGTACGGGGTCGAACCCAAGAGAATCAGTTTCTTAATAGATTTTAGTGTTTTTCATGCAAAGTAACCAAATGGGGGGTTTTGAGAGAGATTTCAGTCAAAGTTAACAGACAGAGTTCATTCAATCAATTTCACTTTATTAATCCATTGATCATGAATTCATCCACTTCTTCATATTCCTATATCAATTCCAATCCTATCTTAATTATTCGCTAGTCCACGGTCCTAGCAAAACTATGATATGAACAAGGACGCTTAATTCAAATCATGCAATACACACAGGGATATATAATAAGAAATCGAATCACGCAATCAAGCTAGGAGTCTCATGCATAAAATAACCATTGAATACTCTTCCCTAATCTAGTCCACGGTCCTTAAATAGAGTTGTTTCGAGAATAGGAAAGATGCATAGACAACAACCAATCCTAATTCAAATAATATATCTAAACCAATTAAACAAGTTGATCGGGCTCATATAATCAAACAAAGATCATGAGATGAATCACAAGAGTATTAATAAAGACTTAGGGATAAAGAAGTTATCAGAATTTCACAACTTCATAATAAAGCTTCCTTGATTGAATAAACTCCAAGGGAGCTAGATTAGTTCTCCATTACAAAAGAGAGCAAAGAGTTTTATTGAAATAACAATTGGATAATGGATACCTAAAACCTAGGCAGACTCCTCCTTATATAGCCCAAGGAATAGGCTCCCCGAGATAGGTAAGGAAAGAGGCAAAAGATAGAAAAAGAAACAAGATAGAAAGATTTCGGCAGCTTCGGAACTTGGCACCACCGCGACCGTAGCGCTCCCAATGCGCCCGCTGCGGGTCTATCTTCGGGTTGGCTATGTCGGCTTCTACCGCGACCGCGACCATGGCGACACAACCACGGCCTTCACGGGAGTTGAATATCGTCGCCTTCCTTCACCGCGACCGCGACATGGGCACCGCGCCTGCGAAATCTAAGCAGTGGAGAAATTGTCTTCAATTTAGCTCTAAAAACTCTTGATTCTTCACATCTCGTGTCTTCGGTCTTTGTATTACAATAACGCTCATATCTAACCTAAGCACTCTCAATAACGTTCTAAAATACAAGAGTTAACCCATACAAAATAGGCCGAATCATCAACCTATCAAGGTTTCACCTTAATTTTATTTAATTATTGATTGATTTATCATATTTTAAATGAATAAGTAAATGTTAACAAAATTATTTAATTTTCTCTTAATCTAACCTACATGTAAATTTGTATTATTTATCGTTAATCGCATGCATTAAATTCTATCGTATTGAATTGATGATATCTTATTATTATTATAATACTATACATTGTATTATTCCTCATTGTTTTAATTATATTATGTACACCCATATCTAATAACATGAAGCTCTTTGCCTTCTAACTCTTATTTATACAACTATAGTATAAAGTGGAGTCAATGTCATTACAAAAAAAATTGTCACATATATCATTTTTATAATAAAATAATCACTTGAAGCCACCCTTATATAATAAGCTGCAATCATTGGCGGACTTAATGTGTTCCCAGTGGGATTGTTTTAAAAAAAAAGAAAAAAATTTAATATGAAAAACACCTAAAATTACTATTGGATTTGGGTGAATAGAGGGTCAAAACTCTACATTATTGTCGAAGAAACTTGATTTTATCACAAAAACCTACATTTCATATATGTTTTTTTTATTATTTCTGGAATTATTATTATAATATCACAAAAACTTGATTTTTATTTTTTTATTTTTTGCTTAAATTATGATTAATTTAGGATTTTATTCAGGTTTTAATTATTAAAGATTGAAAATTTTATTGACAGAATAAGGAAATTTTGAAGAGACGAAAAATCGAAAAATTTCTTTATAAACGAATTAATGTGATTTCAACATTTTATATATTTAGCCCCCTCTGACTTGAATGTCTAGGTCCGCCATTGGCTACAATCTTGTAATAAACACTATTCTTTAATAAAATATGATCTTTTTAGTCAAACAAAAAATCATAGATACCATCGAAAAGTAATTTCTAAAATACAATTTTGAAACAATTTATTAACAAATATAACGTATGTTTGAAATACAATTTGGGTTTTTTTTATAATTTTTAAATATAATTTGAATTTTTTGAAATAAAAGTTGTAGAATATATTTATATTTATAGGATTTTCTATTTTTTTTTAATAAAACATGATTTTCCATTTAAACAAAAAATCAATATAAAATCCGAAAGTTACTTATGATATAAAATCTTGAAATTATTTTTTAACAAATATAATCTATTTTGAATTCGGATTTCTTTAAACAAATAATCTAGAATATACCTATATGTATAAGATTTTCTATCTAAGAATATATATCTATGTTAGCTAAACATGATCTTTTAATTAAGGTGTGTAAATGTCAAATGATTCAAAATATTTTACCTTATTTGATAAAATATTTTTTAAAATTTTATACAATTATTTCAATAGGTTAGATTTTAAATCACATACATAAATATCTTTATAATAATTTTATAAAGTATTTTAATAAAATCTTTCTTCAAATAAGTGAAATTTGTAGATATAATATTCTTCTTACCAATATGTCTAACAAATTTATTACAGTTGTCCATACATAGTGTGAGAGTTAGACTAGCATTATATAATAGGGGATATGCATCCTTAACACTCACTCTTATTTTTATATTTAGATGTAAGGAGGTGGTAACAAAAAAACAACATGGAAGATAAAGTGGGAACTTTAAGTCCAATCAAAAGCAAACGAACCATTCAAATTAAAAAATTAAAAATTTAAATAATTTTATTTCTTATTAACCAATATATTATAAAATCATAAATTAAGATTTTTCATTCCCTAGATATAAACATCCAAGTTATGATAGTAAGAAAATATTATATGAATATTTCACAAATAGTTCATAATTTTAATATTCTTAGATTTTTATAAATTGTTAGTTTTTTGAATTTTTAGCATTCTCTTGGATGACAATCTTATATTTTTGGTTTTAATAAATGCATCATAGAGTTAGTATATACATTGTTTATTTAAATATATTTACAGGTGAAGTACTAGTCCGAGTGACGTCGGGTGTAGATATCTAGCTTAAATTTATATTTATTTCCTCATTCTAATCAATATACACTAAACGTTATAATTCTTGACCTATGTTCTTTCCCCTTTTATTAATATTTTTACATTTTATTTAGCCAAATGTGTATAAGGTACAAGATACTTATGTTAATCAATATCAATATATTGATTTTAATGTTTTCTTATCATTTTTTATCCACCATGTTAATTCTAGCCCCACTTTATCTATTGATTTTAATGTCTTCTTATTCAATTCAATGGATATTAACAAATTAATATCTTTTATTTCCTTAATAATCTAATATTTAACTTTATTTATTTTTCTTATTCATCTAATATTTATCTTTAAAGCTGTATTATCCATCTTTAAAATTTCATTTTTCATTGAGAAAGACTCTTCTAAGAATGGATTTTAGGGTGAGAAATAGGAATGTTTTTCCTCCGTTAGATTACAAGGGATCGTACGGTTAATATGACACGTAATCAGCCGGAAAAAAAAGAAGAAAAATATAACAACGCTCAGCTTTCTTTCTCTCTCATGAAATCCTCTGAAATCTCCGTTCGTTCGTTTGCTGAAGCTTCGCTCGTCTTCCATGGCTCCTCCCGCGCCGCCGAGCTCTACGGCCTCCAGATACTCGCCGACGGCATCCAGGACGACTCCGGCAACGTCACGCGCTTCGTGATGCTCGCTCGCGAGCCTTGTTTCGCCAGAACCTCCGGCGCTCAATACGTCGGGCCGGATCTGGTCCCTGACGGTGCTCAATCCGAAGTCGGTGACCTTTAGGTTCTCCGGTTTCAGATCCCGGTGGAAGATCTCCGGATTTGGTCCTTGACGGCCGCCCGTCACGATCTGTCGCTTCGAGATCGACTTATCACCACGCTCCCGCTAGTCTCGGTGTCATGCGCGTATTTTGATCGACTTGATTCCCTCAGATCGGTTCGAAGCTTGCAATCCGGATCGGAGATCTGTGAAGCAGCGGGAGGGACGAGAAATTGAGCTTGAATCTCTGTCCTCCATGGCAAATCGAACACCAAAACAACAGTTCCTCCGAGCTCCGGGATTACATCGGCCGATTAGAGCACGAGCTCCTGAAAATCGAGTCCTTAAGGCGAGAGCTTCCTCTCTCCGTTCTCCTCCTCACTAACGGTTAGTCTAATTCTTTAAACTTTGTCTTTGTTGCTTCAATTTTGGATTTAATCGACGGATCTGAGAGTAGTGTTTGAGTTTTTGAGTTTTTCGGTTTTTTTTCGTGTGTTGATTAGCTATTGCGAGGTTGAAGGAGGAATTAGGTCAAAAGAGCGAGCAGGCGAGATCGGAGTGCGATTTGAACAGGAGTCCGAGAGAAGAAGCGGAATCGGACGGTGACAAGAAGACATGGATGCAATTTGCTCAGCTCTGGAGCGCCAACGGCCTCAATTCGGTGAGAATAAAGAGCTTGTTTCAGATTCTGTTCATCTGTGAGGAGTTGACGTGTTGAGTTTGACCGCTGAGGTTTGTAATGGTGTGCAGGAGAAGTCAGGGGCATTATCAACGAAATTCTTGTTGTATATAATTCTTGTTTCCAAGTCCTTAATGCTTGAATTAAATGTGCAATTGCTAGTAAGTAGAGTTTTGTGTGGATTTTGAGTATCCTCCTTGAAAGAGAGGGTATGATGTTGTAGAGGTATTTTAGGTGTTTTCTCATGGAAATGTAACTACAAAATTAATGATTGTATCAACGAAATTGTAGGCATAGAAGAATGTTAAGTCTAGCATAACATAGGCTTGTGTTGGTTACGAAAAGAGCAGTCAATTTCCGGATTATTGTGTCGGTGAATTGTGTTATGTGACTTATGTCTATGGTTGAACAAATTGACCATATAGTTGCATAAACTTGACCATTGAGTTGCACAAACTTGACCATTGAGTTGCACAAATTTGACCATTGAGTTGCACAAATATTGATGAACAAATTGACCATAGAATTCAACACATTGGCAATAGAGTTGAACAAATATGAATGAACAAATTGACCATTGAGTTGCACAAACTTGACCATTGAGTTGCACAAATTTGACCATTGAGTTGCACAAATATTGATGAACAAATTGACCATAGAATTCAACACATTGGCAATAGAGTTGAACAAATATGAATGAACAAATTGACCATTGAGTTGCACAAATATTGATGAACAAATTGACCATAGAATTCAACACATTGGCAATAGAGTTGAGCAAATATGAATGAACAAATTGACCATTGAGTTGCCCAAACTTGACCATTGAGTTGCACAAATTTTACCATTGAGTTGCACAAATATTGATGAATAAATTGACCATAGAATTCAACACATTGGCAATAGACTTGCACAAATTGCCAAAGCGAAACAAACTATACGAACTTCGACTGCTATAAAATATGACATGAATGCAAAATTGATCATAGAGTTGCACAAATAAGCAATAGAGTTGCACAAATATGGTTGCACAAATCGGCCATAGAGTTGCACAAATCGGCTATAGAGTTGCACAAATACGGTTGCACAAATAGGCCATACGGTTGCACAAATCTGGACGCCCGTGCCGTTTTCCGAAAAATACCCCCGTGCCGTTTTTTTCCCTTTTTTTTCTTGAGCCCTTGATCTCTCCTCATCCAATGGCTATGATTCATTCCTACTTCCTACCATAATAATCATTCCTACCGGATCCGGACCCTTTTTTATTTATGTATTATTAATTGATAGGGAATATCAATAACCAACTTTATTGATGAGCTTACTATAAAACAAGACGAATTATACTATCATAGTCCGCAACATACAAATTAATTTTTGTATTATTCGGTTTATATAGGGTTTTCCTATTGAATTTATTCTTATATTCAAAGAAAACTTTGTCAATTATTAATTCTTAGTGTAGGGAAAAATCATTCGCATACAAAGTAAGCAAAATGTTGAATATTGGATTCAACTTTATCAATTTATTAATTGATAAGCATTGTAACTATTTAATTTTATATTTAAATTTATGATACTCGTTATTAATATATGATAAATATTGTAAAACAATTCATACAATAAAACTCATATTATATTTTCAGTACCAATACTTAATTATAAAACATCTAATTTTAATTATAATAGTTGTGCATGACATGACATGTTAAACAAGTTAATATAATGATAGAATATTAAAACCCTTAATAACCTCTCGTAGATATCTATACTACTATAGTATAAAACGGAGTCAATTTCTTCACAAAAACTTGCGCGACGTGTCATTTCTATTATAAAACAATCAGTGGGGCCCTCATTTATATAAATTAGGTAGTTAAAATCTCATATAATTTTATCCCGTAAAAATTTCTTAAAATTTACCAAAAATTATGAATTATCCCAAAAATTATGAATTATCTCTTACCAAGAATTAGTTGTAATCTTCTTAATAAAACGTGATCATTATTGTAGAGTAATTTTTGAACAAATCCAACTTATTTATATTATGAGTTGATTTACTATAATTGGTAAAAAAACACTAATCTCAATACAAAGATAAATATATATGTATCTATAATTTTAACGTGATCATTGATGTTACATATCTATATTAAATTGGGTTTATAATCACATTACCCGTATGTGATATGGGGATTAAACTAGTTTTAAACCAAACTTGTGGTGTAAAATTAATGTAACCCGTATATTTTTACCACATACTCCTTTTAATTAATTAATGCTCGCTTACAATTGCTGACAATACATCTGCAATTGTTGCTGATAATTCTCTAGGGTACGTGTATGCAACAATCAATTCTGTAATAATTAAGGTGATGGAAGAAAACCCAGAGCAATGTTGATTGTAAAAAGTGCCTCATTTCTGGGATGCATGTGGCCCTCCATAAGAATTCTATTTGCATGATCGATCGAGGTGGTCAAACGCATGCAAGTGAAATGAATTTGTTCATTTATAATCATGGTTCATGGATGATGGGGGTCAATTAACGTACACATTCATGACTAATCATGATTATGCATGTTGGCTCCTTTCACGGAGATCCCATCCATCTCCTCATTATTCTTGTACATCTCTTTTTCTTTTTCTATAGAAAAAATCAATTGCTAATTCGATCGATCATTTTTAAATTATTGATATTCGGTCATAATGTATACTACTCCCTCCGTTTCACAATAAGTGTCGTTTTAGCTCTTAACACAGTTTTTAAGAAAAGCAATCATTCACTTTAAAACTTACAACTTTTTCTTAATCTTACCACTCATTACATTTTTTTGGCTAATGAATGAACAACTTTAGTCAACAAATACACATTCCAATAAAAATTATCATTACTCACCCCTAATAAATCACTTTGAAAACCTAAAACGACACATAATATGAAACAAATTTTAAGTGCTAAAACGACACTTATTGTGAAACGGAGGGAGTATTATTCAACCAATAATGATGCAGCTAACTATTGAATCAACCAGCGTTGCACTTCTACATCCAACGCAGTGGCGGACCCAGGAAATTATCTCAGAGGGGGCGAATAGCTTAGTTTAAGTATAATCGTTAAAACAAGTTAGAAGTTTAATCAATGTGTTAATATTGGAGCATGGAATAAACCCGAAATAGCTTAATCCAAGTATAAAATTAGTCTTAATTTGAGTAACGAACATTACGCAAATTTAAGTTTTTATTAAACCCAAAGTGGATTTCAGGAAATATTATACACAAAAATCCATATCTTTTTTAAAAATTTAGCTAATATTTAATACTTTTCACTAAACATACATTTCACCATCTTTTTCTTATAACTTGTTTTACGACCAACATAACTTCATTTCAATTAAGGTATATGACTAATATTGTTATTTATATATATGCTTTTAATATTCCATTCGCTATAAAATAGTTGTTCATAACACCAAAATTTGTTATTTTTACAATATTTATCTATTTCATATTTTTTCCCATCTCTTTACATATATACCCCTAATGATTAATTTTATCATAATCATATACGTTTTCCATATTTTTTTATACTAATATAATTAATTCTATATTGATATGAATAATATAGGAAAACCATTTTTTTCTTAATATATATACGAATCTTATTTAGACAATTATTTTGAAACGGAGACAAATATATATATTAAACAATTGCAAAATGTCAGCGGGGGCAAGTGCCCCCTCTTTTCCCTGTGTAAGTTCGCCCCTGATCCAACGTCCCGACTTTAATTTTTGATCGTCGGTGAACCACTTGAGGCCCCAACATGGAGATCTTGTACAAACAAATATATCAAAACAATTTCCACTACTACTATTAAAGAGATCGATACATCTTTAATAGAGTAGAAAACCCTGGATGGTATAACGAGAGTGTAGAAAACCACTTAAACTAGAGTGTTTTTCTTAAATATTTCTCAGAATTATTTCTATATATTTAATTTGAAAGTGAGCTGTAGCATACCCCGACCCACCTCCGTATCGGGCCGTGTATGTTGGCTTGTCACATATGCCTTGCCGAAGTAATTTTGAGTTTGGACTGAGGTCATGTGATGGTTGAAGTATGGTCGTGGGAGCTACTTTTGCAAGTTTAATACTTTGCGCTTTCAATGCTCACTCATCCTAAGATTCCTTAATTGTTGTGTTGTACTCCGTATAATTCTCTACCGCTTCTATTTTGTTCTTTTTTTCCCTTCTATCTTGTTAATTGTTCACGTAGGTTTATTTGGCGACCGATTTTAACCATGAGATTCATCAGATTTTAAACTCTTATCTTATTGAAAAAATTATGGGGTCATATATGCATATAAGACAAGATTATGAACTCATTGTAGTCTCATAGTGACAATATGATAGATAATAAACCAATCTTATATGCTCTTAGTTGTGCTTCTTTCAATGGATCGATAATCCGCCAATCTTATATACTCTTAGTTGTCCTTCTTTCAATAAAATTTTGAGAGGTTTTCTCTCTTTGACCATATATAAATATATATATATAGGTTCTAATAAAAGAATTTTTATAATGATACATTGCAGACAAATACAATCTAAAATAAACGAATGAACTGGATTTAATTACAGAAGTATAGGAGAAAAGAAAAATAACAAAATCTTGAAATTATAGGAAGTAAAATTAGGTTATTTATGTAGAAATTCTGCCCTCTAACACTCCTTACTAGTGACAGATTTGAGAAAATGAATCACTCACAAACATTGCCCAATAACAATTACTTTGTATTGAACAAAACAGTTACAACAGACCCAACATCTTAACTAACACACAAGTTCCTTTATGTGTGTTTACACAGGGGAACATTACCGTCGCTCCCACCTTCGGGACTATACTTTCGCCCCACCCTCGGGACGATACCTTCGTTCCGATCACTTGGGCAACACCTTTGCCCTCCTCTCGGGACGATACCTTCGCCCCATACACGTGAGTGTGCCTTTCTCCCACACACTACACGTACAAACCCACTAACACATGAGATATATATACTAATATATCTAACCACCCATTACAGTTTACTAGTAGTTAATTAACCACCTGTTTAACCAACTAATTAACCACCCTGGAAATTGTTAGTTACACGCTACAAACTGTAAAGATTTAAATCTAATCATTAAACTAAATACCAAACCAAGTTTAATCCAACAACTTATACGCATGGTTATAACACATGCATCATTTTTGATACGTTATGTGCAAAATTATAAAAGTTATGCATGATGTTTTATTGGTTATATACATGAATTAAGTAAGTCTCATGAACGAAGAGCCAATACACTCCTTAATCCAACCATTCCACTTTTGCGGAAAACTAGCCGCCTCAAGAGAGTTGATGATGAAATCCCACCGGATCCAATCATACGCCTTCTAGCTTACTGTCGATCTTGAGGATCATCCAGCCCTTCTTCCCCTGTTTTCGACGCATAGAGTGCACCACTTCCTGGACGATAACTACATTATCCGTAATCTGGCGACCCGGGAGGAAACTCCCCTGTATCGGGCTAATGATCGTAGTGAGGATTGCCCTCATCCGATTCACCAAAATCTTCGTGATAAGCTTGTAAATCACATTGCAAAGGCTGATCGGCCTGAATTGACGGATCTCTTCGGGCTTCGCGACCTTAGCGAGTAACACAATCAGCGTTTCATTCACATCTGCTCTAAGCTTCCCAGAGATGAAAAAGTTTCGAACGAAGTCATAAACTGACGCCTTCATTGTACTCCAACATCTGTGGAAGAACAGAGGTTGGAAACCGTCCACCCCAAGAGATTTCAAGCTCCCCATCTGCTTCATGGCCACATCAATCTCCTCAGTCCTAGGCATCACGGTCAAGTTGGCAAAGAGATCAATAGGGATATCAGGGAAGGAGTTAGCAGCAAGAACCCCAAAATCCGCACCCCCATCCTGAAGACTGTACAACCCCTTGAAGAAATTGAGAGCAATTCTTTCAACCTCAGTAGGGGCGTCCACCGTCCTCCCGTCGTCACCTTTCAGCGTATCAATTTTTTTACGTCTCCTCCTCACAATCGTGGAGAGGTGGAAGAAGGAGCTATTGCGATCGCCATCCCGAAGCCAACCAACCCGAGATTTTTGCAGCCACAAAAGCTCTTCCTACTCAAGAATTTTGCCAAGCTCAGCTTGGAGTTGGGCTTCGAGAGCAATATGAGAATCAGTCGCCCCCTTAGAGTACGCTTTTTGAATCCCTTCAAGCCGGTCAAGAACCCTCTTCCTACGGACATGAATATTGCCAAACACGTCTCTGTTCCAATCAAGGAGAGCTTTCTTAAGGTTATCAAGAGCCGATGGCGTGTCGGAATCCCTTACCCAATTCGACAGCACATAATCATCAAAGGTCTCATGAGTAGTCCAAGCTGCCTCAAACCTGAAAGGACGACGATTACACCTAATCGGCCTCACGTGATTGAGCCTGAGAAGTAGAGAAGCATGATCCGAGTTGTAGATCGGCAGATGAGGAACGCTTGCCTCAGGCCAATCCAAAGAGCCGCTCGCGTTAGTGAACACACGGTCCAGCCTTCGGGCTTTATGATTCGGCGCTGCTCGCCCAGTAAACCACGTAAAATCCGCACCACTGTAACCCATGTCAAGAAGCCCAGCGTTGTTAACAGATTCTTCGAAGTCCTCAATATCCGGAGAAAGAGCCTCGGCTGTCCCCAAGCTCTCCCAAGAGTTGAGCACGCAATTGAAGTCGCCTCCAACGAAGATCGGCCCCGTAATAGAAAGAAGCAATTCCTGCAAATCAATCCAAAACGATTCTCTGTCAAACTCTCTAGGAGGTGCATACACAATGATTAAATCAAACCCCTTATTCAGACAGAGAACGTGAGCATGGATGAAGTGATCAAAATGATTAATAATAGAAATATTGAGATTAACATTGTTCTAGAGGAGCCAAATCCCGCCGGAAAAACCTCTTGCTTCCACCCTCTCCTGATGGGAGAATTTAAGGCGATTGCACACATGGTCCGCCCTATCCGCGGATATTTTCGGCTCAAGGATAGCAACCACATCGACTTTGTTCTTCTTGACCATATATCTAATGGCTCGACGGAAACCGGGATTCCCGGCGCCATGGCAATTCCACACTATACAATTCATTGGGCTAAGCGACAAGGGCGAGCAACACAGTAGACTAGGATGACCCCGCGGCAGGGCTGCTCGACCCATCATCCACCATCGAATCGTCTTCATGCCCATTAGTGTCCATCGTCGTAGCATTATCGGTTGGACTCGATCCATTGTCGGTCGCTAGGATTTGGCTTCTTATCCCAGCAATGGTGTCGTTCGCCACTTGAAGGGGGTCCTCCGACTCCAGGCTCGAAGCCTCCGGCACGACAGGGGTCGCGGCCGCCTGCTTCTCAACCTCCGCAATCTCCTCAGGGTTGACTAGGTAAAGTTGTGGGTTGAAGGCTGTTTGGACTACCACATCCCTGGCCCATTCATGCCTCTTGGGTTGTTCGCTACTTCTGGGCCTCTTTTGTGGCCCAACTCTTGCTTGTAATTCCTCTTCCACAGCTGGCGTCTCTTTCGTCCTTTTATTTCTCCTCTTTTGGTTCTTTTTTCATAGCAATTTGTCCGTCTTTACTCGCCCCCACCTTAAATTCCTTGGAAATTGGCGTCGCACTCGTGGAGTCTTGCACAATAGATGAATGAACGTTAGAGGTCTTAATGGCGTCTTTCATTAACTTTACACTTTGTCCCGATGAATTCTCATCCCCTTTTGTCCCTTTCTTCGATTGGTGGGAACTTCCATCGTTGCTTTTGTTGTTGTTAACGGTCACAACATTAACTGATGGGATCGTTTTCCCGGCGCCGTCGTCGAGGGCCGAGAACCTGTTGCTGGAGCCCCCATCACGGTTGTTGCTGCCGCTAGTACCTTTCCCCTTATTTCTTCTCCGCCGAGGCACCTCCATCCATGGGCCTAGAATGGCTTCTGAATTTTCCACCGGCTTAGATTCTCTGGTTTCTTCTTGTTGAACAGGCGTGGATTGATCGCCAACCATGGTCACTTTGTCCTTGTTGACATCAGTTTTCTTAGCTTCCGGACAATTGTGCATGAGGTGTCCATAGAGACCACATGAGAAGCAAATTTGGTGTAGACCTTCATACTCCAAGAAATTGTTGGGAAATCGACCCCTCCAAAGACACTTGTACACCCACTAAAAACCCAACCGAGACAAAGACACGATTTTACAAAAGTGACTTTGTATTATATAGTGGAAATGTACAAGACTAGTTTATACGGGTGACTCGAGACTCTTTATATGTGGGAGACTTCACTCAACCTCACACAACACACACTCGATCTACTATTTTGATTGATGCCTAGTTAGCCTACCTCATCTCCTATTTATACATGTTGTAGGAATACTCTAGAACCAAACATTACAACTTTCAAAGTAGATATTAGCTTAGAGAATTCTAGTCCTAACTTTCTCCTATTCTCTAGAATTTTCCTTAATTTTCTACTAATTGCCAAAAACTCCCACTTATTCTAGTAAATTCTACAACAATCTCCACATTTCCAACTCTTGGGCCTTATCACTTTTTGGTCTCTCTTTTAACCCAAAATATCTTTTGGATATATGGATTATAATCCAACAGAAATACCTTTCATCATCCAGGTTAATGGTACCTTTTAGCGGTTCGGTTAAATCAACCTCCACACAAACCTTCGCAAAACGGCACCGGTTAGAGAACGACGTCTTAGTATCAACCTTAATAGGTCGTCTATAGCCGTGGCCACCATGATCAACAACTCTTCCTCATAGTACATCAATGGAAGTTTGGCTATCCGAACCCATGCCGGGGAGGTCGTAATCACGTCCGTCGTGGGGCGGAAACTTGGAGTCCAGGCCTTGATAATTAAGTAATTTCCAAAAATCGTCCATGGCCCCCAATTAGAGCCTTCATATAGTCCCCCTCGGTGTCGAACTTAAGCACGTAATAGTTGTTCGGGAGATCCGCAACCGTAATCCTTCCCGAAGGCTTCCACAATTCCTTGAGCTTCCTGTCCATTACATGAAATGGAACAAAACTGCCAAGCACTTTGACGATCAAGGAAGACTTCCAGACCTCGGCCATCGCTTGGCGAACTTCAAGAGCAGTCTTGATAACAGGTTCACCCCTCTTACCATTAGGGAAGGAAACATGGACTTTACCAGCCAAAAATTGGGGGTCGAGTCTCGGTTTGATGTACCCTTGGTCGTTCACGACGAGTTCTTTCCAAGTACGTGGCTGGGTCAACGCACCATTGGAGTTGTTTGGAGCTGGGGGTGTGGGTGGGAGAGCTGGTGGCTGCGTAGGAGCAGCCCCCGGTGGGCCGGAACCCTGCATGGTGAGCGGAGAACAGAACAGACTAGAGGGCGGAAGAGAAATCTTAGAGAGCGTTCTAAATGAAGAATATCTTTTTTAGATGTGTGCAACTATGGGCCTTCTGTGGTTCTGTTTCGTTTACCTCAACTCAACTGCTGTTTCCTTGAGCAGAAGCC
Organism: Polygonum maritimum; assembly: GCA_963924305.1. Lineage (NCBI taxonomy): Eukaryota > Viridiplantae > Streptophyta > Magnoliopsida > Caryophyllales > Polygonaceae > Polygonum > Polygonum maritimum. The sequence continues at coordinate 24,365,289 of OZ002734.1, forward strand.
AAAATTGGTTGACAAGTTAGGACCACAGTGGAGCCAGCAAGAGCTTAAGCGTTTTTATCAAGGATTTATGAAACATGGAAGTGATTGGAACAATGTTACTCTTATGTTTCTCTTATGCTCCTGGATAAAAAATGGCTACACCCATACTAACTTTGTTCCTTTGACACTCGATTGGATTTCAGGTGGCCACTATGGTTCCAAATAGATCACCAGTTATGCTTGAAGCACTTTACAATTACAGTGAGAATCGTGTAAGTGTGCTACTTAAGTTACTTCTTTGGATTGTGAAGCTCTACTGTGTTTTCAGTTGTATATCTGATTTTGTTGAGTATGGAAAGACGTTAGACTTAAGCCACGTGATCTTATTTTTCAGGCATAATTATCTTTGCCCAAGGGGACTACATCTATTGTTGGCTTTATCGCATTGGTGACTGATCATTACAATAAGAACCTTAAGCGTAAGCATAAAGCATCAACAATGAAAACTAGGAAGATTTCTTCTCCATAAATAAATAAAAATAATTATCAGCTTTTGTCAGGTTTGTGCGGTAAGAAATTTTTCTCTAGAATGTGGATATCATTGTGGATGTGCTTAACCCGTCGTAATGCCAACTTTTCTTTTGAGCGAATAGTAAATTGTCGCCATTGGAACTTGAATAACGAAGTGGATTTTGGTGACTCATTAGCATTCAATTGGGTACCAATAAACAGGGTCAATGATTGACGTGTATAAATCACAATGATTGACGTGTATAAATCACAATTACACAAAACTTTAGCTTCAAGGTAATTAGCAAAACTTGAACAGTTAAGGTCATGCAAATAGTGCCCACTTGTAAAGTTTTGGAGAAGCTTTGGGCATGTGGAATTCGCTATGAATGCAATTGGATCAACCTTATCCATATCAGTAACCAAGAGAAAGTTAGGAATATTTGCACACATGACAATCAAGTGGTAAAAAAACCTAAGATGTCACAGTGACTACAAAAACCTCTAGCTACAACTTGTGCTTTCTTACATCTGATCTTTCAGATCACCCCTTAGTAATCTCTTGCAAGACGTTCACTATTTAAGTAATCTGCAGCATATAATTCTTTTGATATGAGCCAATCTCTATGGATGATCATGGCCCTTTCATAATTTTATGACAAAGTCAAAAAGCTTGTTAGGAATGAGAAAGAGTTGCGATATGTAGGATGAGTTTACTGTTTCAGATGCCTTGTTTTGGGAACCTATCATTCTGCAGACGAAAAGATGAGAGAATCATCAGTATATGGCATGATTTGTCTCTAGGAGCAATTGTAGATTGCTCTGCAATTAATAAAACGAGCCAATGATTCAACAAAGAAAACTATCTACAAAGTGGCAAACCTTTTAAGATCAAACCGAAATTACCTTAGACACAGGGTGTTCATTGGTAGTCCCATCCATCTTTGTTGTGATGATGGAATCAATCTTTGATAAAATGGAGCACCAAGCTATTGCTCCAAGTGTGAGGCAGTGGAATTGAAAATTTCCCTCAAATGAGTGAGTGCAGTTACATGTCAAAATTCTGAATCAGTTACTGAGATTACCCGGCCGGTAGGAGTACACCCTTTGACTTATTCAGAAGTCGGAACTAATTCATCAAAGTTCTTTCCTACAGCTAATTTGACAATGCCCTCATTCTGCAACAGGTCAGGATTGGAAATCATCGATCAATGTCCAGATGACAGATTCCTCGGGTGCAACATCATCCAAATAGCTGAACAGAAAGATGTTATAAGCATTATGCCACAAAAAGGAAATATGATGAGTAATCTAATCAAGGTTATCCATGCAAACGAGCAAATTGAAGCTTAAGTCATAACATCAATACTTGTGCAAATAATAAGATGTTAATATGTTACGCATTTACGCCTACTTTTTGAAAACTATGATTTATTTGATCTGAGCACCCAACTGTTTTTCCAAGTTCTCTTGACAAGCTAGCCCCTGATCAAACCCAATGCAAATGTGACGACTCTAGCCTTGTTCCTATGCATTAACAAGTGATTTACCGGTCACCAGGTAAACAAATGTCAGGTTATGGAATTAACAGTAGGATATGTAGTCATTGATCAGAACTTTCCTACGTTAATTTCTGTTTCAATTCTTTTTTTTTTTTGTGCACCTTTTAACAAGGACAGGCAAAAATGACAGACAGTCTTGGATAAAAATACCAGAAGTCCAACAAACTACACTAATCCAAAGCAAAAGGTTTCTAGAAAACCTGACGGATAGACGCTAATGACAATGGATCAAGCACCCTCCCTCCCTCTCACTCTTTCTCTCTCTCTCTCTCTTGGCTAATGGTCCAGTGCCCGCTGCAGAGATAAAGAGTCCACTGCACATGTAAAGATTAATCACATAAGCAATAGATAGAATATCTTTATAACAAACCATTCATCAAATATCTTTATAACTCATGATAAGGATACAACTCACCTCAAGATTCACCGTGTGCGATTTTCTGGATTTCTAAAAGAAGAGAAATCAGGGAGGGAGTTTATAAAACTCTCGCAACTTTCTCCGTCATTGATGCATTGAAATATAAAGCACTCTGTGGTCGCATCGGGTGAGATCATTCGACAGTGCATATCCTGAAGAAGCTCTAAAAACCTCGCAGTTTCTTTCCGCTGAACAAAGACAAGGAGTAGTGTATTGAATGTAATCACATTTGGGGAGCAACCCTTGACATCCATCTCAAGAAACACATTGTATGCCTCCTCTAGCATATCCCTTTTACAATACCCATTTATCAACATGTTGTATGAGACTACATTAGGAGAATAACCATTCACTTCCATTTCAAGAAGCAAATTGTTTGCCTCCTCAAACATCCCTGCTTTGCAATACCCATTCAACAACGTGTTATACGTCATAGCATCACACTCGTAGCCAAAGCTGCCCATCATAGACAATATATTTCGTGCATCGTCAATTCTACCTTCTAAACAGAGGCCATTGATCAAACTGTTGTAAGTAACTAAGTTGGGGGGCACACCTCTTTGGTTCATCAACACTAGCAGTTTCTTTGCTCGTTCCATATCTCCTTTCTTGCAAAGTTTATCAATTATCACATTGAATGTGACCAAGTTTGGCGAAATACCATCATCAATCATCTTCTCAAAAAGTCTATTAGCCTCCTCATCATGTCCACAATTATACAATCCATCCATCAAAGCACTATAGACAACGACGTCAGGAGAAACACCACTGCTTTGCATTTTCGAGAAAAGATTTATAGCCTTATCCACATCTCCTTCTTTACACAACCCATCAATCAGAGAACTATAAACAACAACATTTGGATCAAGGTTTCTGCTTTGCATTTCGAAGAAAATATCCTCAGCCTTATCTACATCCCCTTCTTTACATAGACCGTCGATCATAGTAGCATAAGTAACCTGATTTGGTCTACAACCTCCAAGATTACCTTCCACTACGTCCGTCCTTTTCAGGTTGCTAAATAAATTAAGAGCATCTCCAACTTTTTTTGAACGGAAAAGGCCTTTCAACAAGCTATTTATAGTAACAATACTAGGAGCAATTCCCTTACTATCCATGTCCTTAAATAAACTCATAGCTTCTTCTATTTTCCCGACTCTACAGTATCCATCCACTATTATATTATATGTAACTACGTTAGGGGCCTCACCTCTCTGGATCATCATTTGCAAAAGCGCCATTCCTTGTTCCATTTTGCCTTTTTTACACAGCAAATTCAATAGAATGTTAAAAGTGGTTGAATTAGGAGCAAGCCCATGGTTAATCATTTCCATAAAGAGTGACTCAGCATCTCCTTCCATCCCCGAACGACACAACCCACCGATCAAATCATTGTACGCAACAACATCAAGCGAAATTCTGCCATCTTGTTGTCCTGAATCAGCTAGGGGCCACTCAATACGACAACCATCAGAAAGAGCAAAGGACAATGTGTTTGGCTTACAACTCCCGTCACGAGACGTTCCCACCTTGCCTTGCACTAGCCCACGGTGCAACTGAAGTGCTGTGACTGTGTTTCCGGTCTTACACAAACCCCTGATCATAGTGCTGTAAGTAACAACATCCGGAGCATAGCCCAATCTGACCATCTTTGGCAACAACTGAGCAGCTTCAGCCACTTTCTCCTCCAAACACAATCCTTTTACCAACGAATTAAAAGTAAAGTTATCCGGGCGGTATCCATTCTTCAAAACAAGGCCAATGGCTGAAAATGCAGCCCTCCCTAATTTCATGTTACCATAGCAGTTGACCAAAATATTTAGGGTGACCGGATTTGATCTCAATCCAAGAACACCGGCCATATTCAACGCCTTGTAGAAAGAGATAGCCACGGAATAATGCCTACCCTTAACGAGAGCACCCAAAAGTCCATTGAAATGTGAAATCCGGGGTGCAGGTTTCAGAGAAAGCATGTATTTGAAGAAGTAATGGGCGTCCTTGATGCTAAATTTACCCGATTTACAATCAATTTGTAGGAATTTGTCAAGTGCTGATGGAGACAAGAGCATTTTTGAAGTAGACATCCTCAGCTAAAATCAGACCCTGGAATAAACCAATTGCTTCCAGTAATTACTAGCATCAATAAATGCAATCGGGGATTAAGGGCGAAACCAGAGCAATTAGAAGATGGATTAAGAACAAAAGAGAAACTTACTTGTCGATTGCAAGTGAACTGACCATTGATGAGGCGAAAGAAGAAAGCAATTGAGGGGTTTATGGTTTGTATTTCATCTATTGAACCGGGTCGAGTGTTCTCGGGCTTAACAAGGTTGGGCTTCAAAATAGGCCCAAATTTTAGGAATTTTCATGTTATATTATACATGGAAACCCTAATTTCCAGACGGCCACCCCTCTTCCGATCTTCCCCTTCGTCTCCCGCCTAGCTCAGTCTGGTAAGCATTCTACACGAAGCTCCACTCTTTAGGCCTTTCCTTTTGCTCGTTGTCGTAATAGAAACGCTCAATGTTAGATCCGTTTTCTCATTTGTTCCTTTTCAATTGTTGGTTTTGTCCATTTCATATTATCACAGATTATTTATCATAGAATGTGATGGCATTTGATCTGTGTAATGTTTATAGACTGTGTGTGTTTGAATGTGGTGTAGAACCATGGCCGTTCCGCTGTTGACCAAGAGGATCGTGAAGAAGAGGGTAAAGCAGTTCAAGAGGCATCATAGTGACCGATATATCTCCGTCAAGGTGCGTTGCTTTTGGGGGGAAATGGAGTTTTAAGCTGTTACCCTTTGATGTCTCTGAAAGATATCTGAATGATCGTTCAATTGGACTGATTTATGGCTGTAAATGTGCCGTTTTTAGCTGCTTTTGTTTGCTGCTTCTGAAAGATACCTGGATAGGCATTCAATTAGATTATGATGGGTAGAAATATGTTTGTGGTTGTTCAATGTAAATGTTTCACCTTTTAACACTGTAATTTAGTTGAGATTATGATGGGTAGAAATGTGTCTAATTGTGTTTCGAGTAAGCTGGGAAATTCAATAAGAAAGGTTTATAATCTGTGCTGTTTCATTCATGCTGGCGTCCCTTGATTAAATAGGCTATTGGACACACACTTGCATAATATCATTAGCTGTCGGTTTGGATGCGTATTGTTAATCTTGGTTTTGTATGTGGACTAGTATTTGTTGTAATCGAGTGATCTTCTTTTAAGTGTAAGCTTGTTGTCAGTTACATCAGATAGCAACAAATTTCACCCTACTTTAGTGGTAGCCATGTGCCAAAATTCTGAATGTAGCCATGCTATGTGAGTTCTGGATTAGTGTTAGTACTTAGTATTGCTATAGACTGCTGACATGCCTTTTTTGCCTTGATTTTGGGTCTATCTCTGCTGTATTTTATCTGAGATTCTAAAGGCTCCTATCCTGGGAAAAAGAAATTTATTTGATTGCATGGTGACTTATGTTTAATAAGCCTGAACACAAGCATTTGTAGGGAGATCTGTCTTAAAAACCTAAAGTTAGAACGTGCTTGTATAAGTTTAAAATTGTCAACTTGAGAGATGTTTATTCTCTTATCAAACTCAAGTTTCTGGAACTGCAATCACTCTTTGCAGACAAGCTGGCGTAGACCAAAGGGTATTGACTCTTGTGTGAGGAGAAAGTTCAAAGGATGTGTTCTTATGCCAAACATTGGTTATGGCTCAGACAAGAAGACACACCACTACCTTCCCAACGGCTTTAAGAAGTTTGTCGTACACAACGTGAAGGAGTTGGAACTCCTCATGATGCACAACAGGTATCAAATAAAATGCCAATGTTTCTTTCTCAGAAACTAGGACTGTAATATTTCAGTTGCAATTTTTCTAATAATACTTTTGTTCTATACAGGACCTACTGTGCGGAGATTGCCCACAACATCTCAACACAGAAGAGAAAGGTGATTGTTGAACGTGCTGCACAACTTGACATTGTCGTCACTAACAAGCTTGCTAGGTTGCGTAGCCAGGAAGACGAGTGATTTTGTTGTTAGGGAAAACTCTGTTTTGCTGTAGCTTAAGAAGTATCTGAATCTTACTTGGTTTCAATTTTGGTTCTTCATTTTGAAATTGGGGTGCAGAGTACTGGGACAATGGAATGCTTTGTTGAGATATTTTTCGCTAATTCTTTCTGTTTTTTTGCCATTTCACTTCCTTTAGCCTTTGGAGGCGTGTAGAATATTGCATGACATCTGTTATAAACCTCATCTTGCAAACAAGAATAGCGTTTTAGAAGACTTTTGCTTCTCCTTTTTCCCTTCCTTAACATTTGCTGTAAGATCTTGCGCAAGCCCAAAGCAAGAGAGAGTGATAACTTGTCCCTCAGTCTATTTGCAATTTCTCAAGCGGATTCAAAACCTTGTTTATTCTTGTCCCAACAAAATTATCATAATATGATATACTGTAATGTCTTTATGCGAACTTGGGAACATGGGTGATCGGCTGTCTACCATTACTTGAGGATAGATTTTATGAATTTTCTACAATATTGGAACAGAGAATGAAAATAAGGAAAAAAAAAGTTAATAACTACCATTATGCATTTCTTGAGAGAATCTTTTCATTATTGCCCAAAAGCCAAACAAAAATAAGAAGTTCAGAGGTTGAGTTACTTATACCATACTAAGCTATCTTGCTGCTCATTTCTCGTATGCATTTACAAAGTGTTGTGCTTGCTTTAGCAAATCTATTTTGATAACTTGTTTCCTTCTTGCATAGATCAACACACTTCATTTGGTTTTATGATTCTTAAAAGACTTAATTAATATAAGTGGCGTGATTAGCAAAACTAATTCTTAGCCTTTTCACTATGTGATTGTTTGAAAACTCAACAACAATAGAATTAAATAGAAAGTCGAGAAATTTAACAGAATACCCACCAACCAAACAACCACATAGTCCCATTTTTATTCAAGGATAATTCAATTGACCAAATAAGATATAAAAGGGAAAAACACTATCAAGTGAAACAAAAAATGATGTTATTACAGCTAAAAAAATGACGTTATTTATACTAGACCAGGTAATTAAACCAGCTTGTACAAAATATGAAGGATACTTCGCCGATTCAACAAACCAAAAAGACGAAATGTACTTAAAATGCACATGAAAGCTACATTGCAACAAGCACCACTACAATATTATCAAATTCGACTTCAATGAACTTGGTAGTCTTCACAAGACTAATGAGAAGAGGATGTGGCAAGCCCAAGATTGTCCGGAGCGGGAAGGGGCGGATTGTTTGTTATTCCACCCCCTCCAAATTCCACTACGGTGTGCTGATCCTTTGCCTGCTAGTGCGGGTGGTTGAACCTGTCCGCGTCCGCCTAGATCCGTCCCTTTCTTGCATTACAAGCTTCCATATTGGCCGAATAGAAAAAATGTAGAAGCTGCTGCAAATTACACCTACTGAAATAGCAAGTTGAGGTGAGTTTGCCAAAACTGCAAACGAACCTGCTATGAATGCTGCCATCATTGCATATATAGCGCCTAGTGTGCAATTTGTTGCGACTTTCAGCTGGTAAATGATGTCATGCGTCTTGATTAGACGCCTTGTACAATAATGACTGAATACAGCATATAAGGAGAATAGCAAGGCAAATGTATTTAAGATAACAAATGCTTCAAAAGCTAATTTTTTTGACAAAACCGCAGTGCCTTTGTTTGGTCCATCGCTAATGTATCCTCCTGGTACTGTAATCCCAGCTGTGAAAGATACTGTTGCAATGAGTGCACCAACCACTAAATCAAAATCACTTTGGTCCTTCAAGTCTCTTTGATCCACTTGACCTGTAACACCGTGAACTCCAGCTTTTCTCTTATCATAATCAAAGTTTACTGCGTGCAAAACATGTTGCCCGTTTTTGTTGACTGTCATTTTATCAACGTTGCTATCATAAAGAAAGCACAACGTCAAGTTTACATCTCCAGACAGAGCAGCAAGATGCAAAGGAGTGTTCCCGTTGTAATCTTGCATGTTCAATAAACTACATTCTAGTATCTTGCCTCCTAGCACATGTTTGACAACTTGAATACTTCTAGACTTGGCAGCAACATGAAGGAAATTCATGCCGTTATTGTCAATCAAATCTAAATAATTTGGACACAAGTCAATAATATCCAAAATGGTACTTAGATCGTCTTGAGATGCAACTAAGTGAAGCAATGTCCAACCACTCTCCCCGTTGCGTGCTTCAATTAGACTTGGTTGCGTCTTTAGCAACAATTTTCTAATTTTCCCTGAAAATGAATATCATAACCATAAAAGCAGTTTTCTAATCAATCTATTATACATAATAGAAGAGAAGCCTTCCACCAATGTGTGTGGTTCTCATTTATGTGGCCAACGCGTTGGCATTTGGATGATGACACATCTTCTCACATTTTATATAGAGACTTCAGCCTTGGTTCCACCTTAATTTTTATGCTCCTTTTATTTATCATAAATCCTTGGATGTCACTAAAGTTTCCTAAAAAATGTTGCTATCTATGAAGAAAAGAGTTCAACTTTTGGTGTGGATAAACTACATGATCAAACTTTAACAAAATATAATCATGTAGCTTCTGCCAAGAATGATTTAAATATGAACGTATAAATTTAGACACAATAATCAAATATGGTTTATGGTCAACGCTAATTAAGAAAATAATTCACAATAAATCACCTGTATCAAATCGGTTGTTTTCATGTGACTGAGCTTCTCTAATAGCTATCGAAAGTGGAGTCTCGCCGGACTTATTAGTACTGTATTCAACATCAGGGCCCGCTTCAATCAAAAGTTTTACAACCTCATGTTCATGGTTTGACACTGCAAGGTGTAAAGCCGTATCTCCTCCATCATCCATAATGATCAACAACTTTGCAATTGGGTCATGAGCATTCATTTCAAGGCATCTTGTAATGAGAAGCTTGACCATCTCAACAGCCCCTCTCCATGCAGCATGATGTAACGCCGTCTTTCCGTATGCGCTTTGATGGTACAAAAGTGAAGGATGCTTGGTGCATATCATTTGACACAAGTCAAAATCATTTTCTTGTACAACTCTAGAAAGAATGGATCGTCCGTCTCCATCTTTGGATTCCCGAAATAAGTCTATCTCAATTTCATTGAAAAAGTTGGGGTCTGCCTTACTCATAAGTTTAAGTATATGAAACCTGGACTCTCTCACAGCCCAATGCAAGTGCCTAGCCACAGCTGCCAGCTTGATATCTACTTTAGGATCCTTAAGGAGGCATAATGTTATGGGTCCATTTCTAGTTGATGCAGCAATGGTCAAAGGAGTATTCCCATCGTTGTCTTGTCCATTCAAGACATTTGGAGCTATATCCACTATGCAAAACTTCACCACTTCTTCTTGTTTAGACTGAGTAGCGATATGTAGGAAGTTTCGACCTTTATTGTCCACCACTTCAGAGCAATCGGGGCAGAACCTTAGAATATCTTTGATGGCACTTAAGTCACCGCTCGAGGCAGCATGATGAAGTATTGTCCATCCCATTGGCCCCATGGGTGTTTTACTTTGATTAGGTGCTCTCTCTAATATCAGCTTGAATATATCTGGAGATATCAACAATTAGAAAAGAAACAGTAAATAAGTTGAAATGCCTAATTATATATAGAATAAGATATATCATATCAATAGTAGGTTGGTGATTTACCTTGCATGTTAGAATGAGACATGCAGTACTTTAGTGGAGTCTGGTTTGTGTTATTAGGAGGATGATTGAAATCAGGGTCTGCAGAAAGTAACAGCTCCGCTGCCACTGCACCTCTGTTGTTCATGACAGAATGCATCAAATCTGAATTACCATCAGCATCCAGCATTCTTGTGAGCCTTTTCGTGGCTCCTCTTCCTTGGCTCTCGGCATCTGCAGCGATAAGAAACTTAATGATCTCGAGGCCGTCTCGTGCTGCGGCATGATGAAGTGCATTCCAGCGCTCTCTTGGATTTTCACAGTACAGTAGTTCTGGGCACTTTCTATAGATCACTTGCACACAATTTAGTTTTTGCTCTATCACCGCTCTAGACAAAAGATCGAAACTGTCAGGATCTCTATAATCTAAGAGATCATCGTATGAAACGCCTTTGAAGTAATCCGCATTTCCTTGTACTACATTCCTGAAGTGATTCATTTCTTGCTTCTTCTCCCAGCGTACGTATACAGCCGCTACACATTAAATTAATTAAGATTATAAACATGTATGTAGATCGGAGTGAACGGGGAAGATAATGTTGAAAGTGTGCAATTACAAGGATGGATTGAGAATTAAAATGATGGTCAAAATTAAGATAAATTAAGTATGATATATACGTGAAAATGAAGATAAGTATTTCAGCCAAAAAAGAAGGAAAAGAAAACTAAGATAAATTCAGATCTGCCAACCTAAAATCGAATATATATCAAGAAGCTACGTGGTGGGTTATACTATTATAAGTCAAGCATGGATTTTCATAAATTAACTAGTAGATCACACACTGACACCACTATTATTCATGAAATGTCAGAGCTAGCTCAAGTACTGAGCAAATCCCAGACGATCGAAGAAAATACGTACCTGAGAATTAAGTGTTGTTCGAATCCGCACGTACGGCTCCAAACGAGCTCTAGCTAAGCAAGCTAGGCTTAGAGATCCAGGACGCCAGGATTAATTAAGATGGAGCGAGATTAAGGAATAAAGGTCTGAGACTCTGACCTCAACTGTTACTTACAGAGACCTCCTCACTGACTCTGTCATTAGTGGAGAGCAGAATTAGGGCCGGCTGCTCCTCAGTGCTAAGTAGTAATTCCTAATTAATTACTTCTAATTACTAAATACGGGTCCATTAGTAATCTCACCTGACCGGGTCGGATCGGTCGGTCCAAAGTACGGGTAATCCAGATCGCTAGACAGCCCTTATTGTAATGGCTTGCAAAGAAACCCCCCAAAAAAGTTAGGGGCCCTAAAAATTATAATTAATTCATAATAAGATTTTTTTATTGTGTGCTTTAAGGGCATAATATAAGAGACTAATAATAAAAAGATTTACAAATCTTAAGTTTTTGGTTTTTTGAATTTTGTTTGTAATGGGTTCATTATTTTCTTTTTAGGGTTTTAGTTTCTGTTTTTGGTATGCTTATTATGTGCCCTTAAAGCACACGTTAGAAAAACCATTCATAATTTATATAACCAATTTACGATTCGGGAAATTAATGTCTAATTAGTACATATGGTATAGTATCCCTTGATTACTAATACTAGATAATGTGGAAATGTGAGTTTGAGTTGTGAGTTGATTTTTTTGGGTTTTTTCCCCTTCCGGTGGTGGTTTTAACATTTCTCTTTAATGCCCGCACGGGCGTAGCTCAGTGGTAAGCGGGCAGTAGATTTGCCCCAACAAGCAAGGTTCGAGTCTGTGCGGCTGCAGCGTGGGATTTTCCTCTTGAGTCAAGAGGGGGTCCTTGTAGTCGCCAGCATGCTCCTCCTGTTTGTGAGCCACTGAGTCACCGTGATTGAACCCTCCACCTAGGGCTGTTCATTGGATCGGAAAAACCGATCCAATCCAAAGAACCGAACCGATCCATGGGAACCGAACCGATCCAAAGTACTTCGGGTCGGGCTGCGGTTCTAGGTTTTTCCATGTTCGATTCTCGGGTTGGATCGGTTCGGTTCACCCCAGAACCGAACAAACCGAAATAAATTAAAAAAGAATTAAAAAACCCTAGATTGGGTTGAAGTGCTGTTCTTTGGGCTTCCTTCATTCGCACAGCCGCACACAGCAGCGACTCCCACCGAGCCTCGTCGGCCTCACTCTTCACGATTCTTTGAATTCGCACCTCGTCGGTCAGCCTCCTTCACGACTTCGTCGGCGCTCCTCCTCGCACAGCAGCCTCGTTGGCCTCTCGTCGGCGCTCCGCTCCGCTCCTTCGACGACGACGCGGCTGTCGGGCTGTGTGACTCGTACTCTCGTCTCCTCGTCGACGCTGTGCAAACGCGGCGGTGTGTCTTGTCTCGTCTCCTCCTTCCGTCGTCCCCTCCATGGTCCACCGGCGATTCTCCATCCCGCCCTAGAGCTCTGATCTCTCCAGATCTGTGAGCCTACCACTCACCGGCGATTCTCTCGTCTCCTCCAGATCTGTCTCCCGTTAACTGTGGTGAACATTTGATTTTGATTTTGATTTCTCTTTCCATCTCTCTTTCTTATGTGTTGAATTTCACAATTATAGCAAAAGTAGAACCGAATACAGCGTTTCCATTTTGATTTGGATTCGATGGACTTCGGTTTTTTTGGACGATTTGGATCACATAAAAAAATCCAATCTAAGTAGTTCAGTCCAATCGGGCGGAACCGAATCCAAACCGAAAAAACCGAAACCGAACCGAACCGATCCAGTCCAGTTCGGGTCGGTTTTCGGTTCCTGTTTTTGCCAAGTTTGGTTCTCGGTTTCGGTTCGGTTTTCTCGGTTCGGTTCGGTTTTTGTCCAATGAACAGCCCTACCTCCACCAATGTCGGGCCGGCGGTGGAGGCCCCGGGGGGTGGGTCATCCCCTTATTTTGCCCCAACATTTCTCTTTAATGCAATGTTTCATTATTTTTTTTCCTTCTTTTTGAGCACGGAGTTTTAACATTTGACTTGAATTCCTTGTATTTGCAAATTTTGAGAGAATTAATGGTTTTAAACAATAGTAATACAAATATAATTACAAAGTTTCGTATCATTTGACTGTGAGACTTTTATCTAATTAATTATCTAACAGTGTAGTATCAAACTAGGTTATTGTCTGTACCTTGTACGGGCCGGAATACGATTGATGATACTTTTTTCAAGTACTATTCAATTAATAAAGAAATGCATAATGATATGATTAGGAATTCGATATTCGTATCGATTTTTTTTATCCGAAATATTTTGTTTTTCCAAAATTGTGATTTGACGTTAACAATAAACTTGAATTAAAATTTTATGTGATATGACTTAAATAAAAAGTATAGATACTATCATATTATTTCAAAATAGATTTGATTAATTAAAAAAAATCATATGTGATACGATATGAAATCTCAAGTGAAATGTTTTATCAACATATATATTTTTGTAATTATTAAGATTTTTATATGATGATAGAAATCAAAATTTAATTTAATTATGACTTATTTAAATAAATCTTTTAGAAAAATAGACTTATATCAGTAATAATTTTTTTGAAATAAAATAAATATTTGAATAGATCTTATAGAACTATAATAAATTTAATAATAGTAGATTTATAGATCAATATAATTTATAAATTAATATTATAACAAAAACATAATTTATATATTTTAAAGATATTTTTCAAATGTATATTTAGATATTTGTACCTTAAAATATAAGTTTATGGGACAAAAAATGATTGAAAAAAAAATACGGCAAATGTACATGATTATAAAAATACAATAAAAACAAAAATTCAGAGTGACAAATACGTTTACAAAATTAATTATAATTTTGATCCACAAAAAAGAATGTCTAAGCAAATAGTTGAAAATGATAGAAATTAAGTGAAAAGGATAAAAGTTAGAAAAAGAAGAAGATAGATGATAGACAATTAATAAGAATAAGAAAGACTTTTAAATTTTATTTTCTTAAATGGAGTGGGGCCATGCAGAATTAACATAAAGGCTCGAAAGGTCACAACTTTAATATATAGCTTTTAATAAAAACTCAAACAAACACCTAGTCACATTGTTATTCAAGGATAACACAATTCAACAAATACGTTATTGGAGAGAAAAAGGGAGAAGTATATTCTCAAGTAAAACCAAAAATGAAGTAGACGCAACAATTGAATTGAGCAAACAAACAAAAAAATACGAAATGTACTTCAAATGCATACGAAAACCATAATGCAACAAACACCATACATTATGATCAATTCGAATTCAACGAACTTGGCAGAAGAGGATGTGGCACGTCAAAGATAGCTTGGAGTTGTGAGGGTCAGATTCCCTGTTGTTTCACCATTTCCCTCAGACCTCCAAATTCCACTATGGGGTGTTGATCCTCTGCCTGCTAGTGGGGGCGGTTGCACCAGTCCTCACCCGCCTAGATCCGCCCCTCTCTTGCATTACAAGCTTCCACATTGGCCGGATAGATAAAATGTAGAAGAAGCTGCAAACTACACCTACTGAAATAGTAAGTGGACGTGAATTTGCCAAAACTGTAAACGAACCTGCTATGAATGCTGCCATCATTGCATATATAGCGCCTAGTGTGCAATTTGTTGCGACTTTCAGCTGGTAAATGATATCCTGCGTCTCGATTAGACACCTTGTACAATAATGACTAAGGAGAATAGCAAGGCAAATGTATTTAAGATAACAAATGCTTCAAAAGCTACTTTTTTTGACAAAACTGCTGTGCCTTTGTTTGGTCCGTCGGTCTGAGACTCTGACCTCAACTTTTACTTACAGAGACCTCCTCACTAACTCAGTCATTAGTGGAGAGCAGAATTAGGGCCGGCTGCTCCTCAGTGCTAAGTAGTAATTCCTAATTAATTACTTCTAATTACTAAATACGGGTCCATTAGTAATCTCACCTGACCGGGTCGGATCGGTCGGTCCAAACTAAAGTACGGGTAATCCAGATCGTTAGCTAGACATCCCTTATTGTAATGGCTTGCAAAGAGCCATTGGAACAAACCCCCGCAAAGTTAGGGGCTTAAAAATTATATTCCCTCCGTTTCAAAATACATGACCATTTGACTATTTTTTCTTGTTTCATAATACTTGTCTATTTCACATTTTTTCTCATATCTTTTCATTTATATCCCTAATAATTATCTTTATCATAATCATTACACTTTTTAATATTTCTCTAAACAAATGATTAACTCTACATTTGATAGGGATAATATAGGAATACCATTTTTTCCTTAATATATGTGCATAGTTTAAATGGTCATGTATTTTTGAAACGGATGGAGTAATTCGTAATAGGGTTATTTTATCATGTACCCTAACAGCACAATATAAAAGGCTAATAATAGAACGATTTGATCAATTTTTAATTTTTTGTTTTTAAATTTTTTTTATAACGGGTTTACTATTTCTTTATTAGGGTTTTAGTTTTATTTTTTGGTATGCTTATCAATAGAAAAACCGTTCATAAATTATACAAACAAGTTACTATTCGAAACACTAATGTTTAATTGGTCAAAACATATATGGCCCCTCAAACTTACACGAATTGAACACCTGAACTTCAAATTCGTGGCCTATTAAATACCTAATGTCTGATGTGGCTTTGAGCGTGTACTAGACGCTCTTCTATGCAAGTGACTTACTGTATTTTTTCATTTTTAAAATATTTAATTCTTCCTCCCATTCCTTTGTTCTTCTTCTTCTTCCGTCATCTCTCTGTTTTCTGCCATATCCATTCCTCTCATTCCTTCTTTCTTCATCAAACTCATTTGCAACAAATTTCAAAAGCTTTGAAATTTCAAAATTATCTTATTTCTCCCGTCACCATTCCTTGATTTTTGTTTTAAGGGATTAGAAACCCTACACCCCCAAATTTTTTACAAACCCCAAATTCCCATTCCTTCTTCCTCCCGTCACCATTCCCGTTCCTTCTTTCTTCCTTAAATTCGTTTGAAACAAAATTCAAAAGCCTTGAAATTCCCAAATTATCTTGAGGGAGTAGAAACCCTAAACCCCCAAATTTGCACAACACTATCACAATTTGGTTACCAGCAACCCAAAATCCCAAATTCAGACCATAAAACACCCACAAATTTGCACCAGCAAGATTCATCCTCGGTCTCTTCGTTTTCTTTGTTTGTAAATTGAAGAGGAAAGTTCCGTCGAACTGAAGCTGTCTTCTTTGTTCGCCAAACATCAAAATGAAGTTGCAAATGAAGATGAATCTTGGATTTGAGAGGGGACTGTAGTCCTTTTTCTTTTATTGTTTAAAAAAATCAACTTATAAACAGTCTTAAACATTTTTTAGAGTAATTATATGACACCTGCATATGTGTAATGTTACGTGGAATTATTTGTCATTACGTGGAATCAGGCTGGCGCGCGTGTTATGCACTGTGCAGATGGATTGTTCAAGGAGTGTTCAATAGGTTAGGAATGCAAAGTTTAAGTGTTTAATAGGTTCAAATCAAAGGTAAGGTGTCTAAACGACAAATTTGTGTAAGTTCAGAGGGCGTATACGTTTTGTGCCAATGTTTAATTAGTACATATGGTATAGTATCCATAATGTGGAAGTGTGAGTTTGAGTCTGTGAGTTGATTTTCTTGGGTTTTTTTTCCCTTCCAGTGGTTGTTTTACATTTCTCCTTAATGGAATGTTTACATTTAGAAGGCCCATTATTTTTTTTTGGGAAATTCCGCCCGGTAACCACGAGGTTTTGCAAATTCCGCGTGGTACCCAAAGGTTTTCGGTATTCCGTGTGGTAACCACGAGGTTTTACAGATTCCGCGTGGTAACCTTGGTCTATTATAAAAAGTTAAAATTATATAAAAACATACCCATCCTTTCTACTTAATTACACAAATCACCCTATCTTTAGTTTTTTTTTAAACTATCTAATCTATTTTATAAAACACCTAACTTTATAATTTTAGTATTATATATATCTTTTTTATTTATTCTTTTTCCATGACATTATATATTATTATTTTACAAAATCTTCTATTTTTAATTAGTAAAAAAAGAACCACATTTTTCAAATTTGTATTAAAAAATTAAAATAGATTTGATAGGTTTGTTGAAAAATAAAAAAAAAATTAATTTATTATACCTAATTTGAAGTATCATTTAAATAGAACAAAACTATCAAATCTATTTTATTAAAATACTTAGTGAGAAGTATTACTTAATACATAATTTACTTTTAAATGTTAAATTATTATAAAAACAAAAAATTTCCTAAAGTTGTACATGTCGTAAAAAAACTATAATGTTTGCACATTTTTAATGTTATGATATATGTACATTATGTTAAGAAAAAATAATTTTATTTTATTTTAAAAACAAATTACTTGAACTAGTGCACCAACTTTTAAAGAACACCCTCTTACAGGATCAACTATTAATAAAGTTCAAGTTTATATTTTGTTAATAAGAAATGGTAGTTTTTAAAAAATTAGGTATGCTTTTGTTAATTTGAAAAAAAGAACTATTTTTTTATACAATTTTGAAAAATGTGGTTCTTTTTATAATAATAAAAAATATAAGATTTTGTAAAATAACAATATATAGTTTCATGGAAAAAGAGTAAATAAAAAAATAAAATAAAAAAATTATGAAGTTAGGTGTTTTATAAAAATAGATTAGATAGTTGTTTAAAAAAACTTAAAAAAGGGTTATTTGTATAATTAAGTAGAAAGGATGGGTAGTTTTAAAATAATTTTAACTTTTTTATAATAGACCAAGGTTACCACGCGGAATCTGCAAAACCTCGCGGTTACCACACGGAATACCGAAAACCTTTGAGTACCACACGGAATTTGCAAAACCTCGTGGTTACCGGGCGGAATTTCCCCTTTTTTTTTCTTCTTTTTGAGCACGGAGTTTTAACATTTGACCTGAATTCCTTTTATTTGCAAATTTTGAGAGAATGGTTTTAAACAATAGTAATACAAATATAATTACAAAGTTACGTATCATTTGATTGTGAGAATGTTATCTAATTAATTATCTATCACTATACTATCAAACTAGGTTATTGCATCTGTAACCTGTACGGGACACGATCAATTATACTTTTTTGACGTACTATTCAATTAATAACGGTATGCATAATGATGTGATTAGGAATTAGATATTCTTATCGTTTTTTATCCGAAATCATTACAATATTTTATTAGTCCAAAATCGTGATTTGATGTTAAGAATAAATTTGAATTAAAATTTTATACAATATGACTTAAATAAAAAGTATAGATAAAATATTATCATATTATTTCAAAATATATTTGATTAATTAAAAAAAGCATATGTGATACGATATGAAATCTCAAGTGAAATATTTTATCACATATATACTTTTGTAATTATTAAGATTTTTATATGATGATAAAAATCAAAATTTAATTTAATTATGACTTATTTAAATAAACCTTTTAGAAAAATAGACTTGTATTAGTAATAATATTTTTTTGAAATAAAATAAATATTTGAATAGATCTTATGATATTATAATCAATTAATTAATAGTAGATTTATAGATCAATATAATTTATAAATTAATATTATAACACAGTTTTAATTTATATATTTTTAAGATATTATTTGAATACATTTTTAGATATTTGTAGCTTGAATTATAAGTTTATGGGACAAAAACTAATTGAAAAAAAATACGGCGAATGTATATGATTATAAAAATACAATAAAAACAAAAATTCAGAGTGACAAATACGTTTAACAAATTAATTATAATTTTGATTCACAAAAAAGAATGTCTAAGCAAAATTCTTGAAAAAGATAGAAATTAGGTGAAAAAAAGATAGAAATTAGAAAAAGAAGAAGATAGATGATAGACAATTTATACTACTCTTAAAATTGTTCCCAAAGGGGGTCAAATACATGGAGATGCTTTCAATTAGTCCCCCCTTATTTACTTTCTTCCTTACCTTTACATGAAATCTAAAACTCTTGAAGTCTCCCTAATTTAATTCCAACCTTTAAGATGAATGAGTGGTCTTTTAGCTTCCCACCGACAGTTTAGTTGGACAACGAAAAAAATAGATTGATAGAGTATTTAAATGGACACTAAAGCAAAAAGGACATAAATAACACAAAAAAAAAGCAAAAAAAAAAAAACTAACATGTAATACTAATATACCTCCGTTAAATAAAAATATATCATGACATTATTAAGAATTTTGATGATTTATAATATACCATCACATTATTAAGAACTTCTAATATTTTCATGACATACTTTCCCCTGTCCATCAGACGGGGCAATGTTTTCTAGTTAATAAGAATAAGAAAGACTTTCAAATTTTATTTCTATATTTTCTTTTCTTAAATGGAGTGGGGCCGTGCAGAATTAACATGGAGGCTCGAAAGATCACGACTTTAATATAGTATAGAGTTTTTGTGCCTCTTAGCTTTTTTATTAATGTTTTGAGTGAATAGTAGACATATAATCCATTGTTTTAGAATTGTCTAAAAAATTTAGATATGATATAATTTATCTTAAGTAGTCTTACTTAGGTTAAGATGTTTCGCTTTTATATATCTATGTTTGAAGATATAAAAAATATTGCTTTAAAATCTATCAAATGACAAGTACCACGTATTATTTAACAAAATCAGGTTAAAACTACAACTACAAGTACAATATATAACATGGGAGTCCTAATTTCATATACCCAAGATTAATAATTCTAAATTATTGTAATTGAACATTCACTAACTAACAATTTAACAAGTTTACTAATCATATTACCGGTCAGCATAAAATAATTAGTTTTGCATATGGCGCCAAAAGTCATTGGACGGGCCTGTGCAAATGATTTTTATAAGATTAGAAGATTAGTTTTTTGACCTAGACCAATTGACCAATGCGATTTATTTTGGATTAATGATCTATCTATACTACTCTATATATCAAAGTTCAAGATAACTAACTTAACCCCCGTATCATGTACATGTACGGACAATTGTAATAAACTAACAACTGACCCGCAATCTTTGTACATTGATGTTATTTATTTATTGATTATTTTGATATATCTCCATCAGAGGTGCGTTATTTTTGGGGAAAATGTAGTTTTTGGCTGTTATCTTTTGCTGTCTCTAAAAGATATCTAAATAATCGTTCAATTAGACTGAGTTATGGCTGTAAATGTGCCGTTTTGAGTTGCTTTTGTTTGCTGCTTCTGAAAGATACCTGGATAGGCATTCAATTAGATTATGATGGGTATAAATGTGTTTTGTGGTTGCACAATGTAAATGTTTCACCTTTTAACACTTGAATTTAGTTGAGATTAGGATGGGTAGAGATGTGTGTAATTGTGTTTCGAGTAAGCAGGGGAACTCAATAAGAAAGCCTTATGATTTGTGCTGTTTCATCCATGATTACATATTATATTTACTGGACACGCACTTGCATAATGTCATTAGCAGTCGGTTTGGATGCGTATTGTTAATCTTGTTTCTGTCTGTGGACTAGTCTGTTGTAATCGAGTGATCTTGTTTTAAGTGGAAGCTTACAATGTGAATTCTGGATTAGTGTTAGTATAGCTATAGACTGCTGACGTGCATGATTAGTGGTAGTATAGCTATATATATATAGACTGCTGTATTTTATCTGAAATTCTAATGGCTCCTATTATGGGAAAGAGAAATTTACTTGATTGCATGATGACTTATGTTTAACAAACCAGAACACAAGCATTTGTAGGGATCTGTGTTAAAAACCTAAACTTAGAACGGCCTTGTATATAATCAAAATTGTCATCTTGAGAGATGTGTATTCTCTTATGAAACATAAGTTGCTAAAAATGCAATTACTCCTTGCAGACAAGCTGGCGTAGACCAAAGGGTATTGACTCTCGTGTGAGGAGAAAGTTCAAAGGATGTGTTCTTATGCCAAACATTGGTTATGGCTCAGACAAGAAGACACGCCACTTCCTTCCCAACGGCTTTAAGAAGTTTGTTGTACACAACGTGAAGGAGTTGGAACTCCTCATGATGCACAACAGGTATCAAATCAAAATGTCAATGTTTCTTTCTCAGAAATTAGGACTGTAATATTTCAGTTGCAATTTTTCTAATATACTTTGGGTCTATATAGGACCTACTGTGCGGAGATTGCCCACAACATCTCAACACTAAAGAGAAAGGTGATTGTTGAACGTGCTGCACAACTTGACATTGTCGTCACTAACAAGCTTGCTAGGTTGCGTAGCCAGGAAGACGAGTGATTTTGTTGTTAGGGAAGGATCTATTTTGCTGTAGCTCAAGAAGTGTTTGAATCTTAGTTCAATTTTGGTGGTTCTTGATTTTGAAAATTGGGTGCAGAGTACTGGGATAATGGAATATGCTTTGTTGAGATATTTATTGCTAACTTTCGCTGTTATTTTTTGGCATTTGACACCCCTTGAATGACATTTGTTGCAGCTTCATCTTGTAAACAAGAAACCGAACAGCATTTGAGAAGACTTTTGCTTCTCCTTTTTCCCTTCCATAACAATAGCCATCAGATCCTGCACAAGCCCAAAGGGAAAAAAGGATGATAACTTGCCCCTCAATCTATTTGCAATCTCTCAAGAAGATTCAAAATCTTGTTTCTATTTGTCCCAACAAAATGATCATAATACTTCGATTCTATTGATCTGATGTTTTTATGTCAACTTGGGAACATCGGTTGTCTTAACACCCAACCTTTTCCTTCCTCAGCCATTGAAGGTGGAAAATTTAGATGAGTGTCCTTGTATTATACCTGATCATAGATTTCATGAATTTTGTACGATATTGGAGCAGAGAATGAAAAAATGTTAATAATACTATATGAAACTTTTATCGACCAAAAAAAGAGAAGTTTTTCCTTATTGGCCAAAAACCAGACAAAGATAAAAAGTTCCCGCATAAAATGATGAGGGTGAATGGGGAAGATGATGTTGCATTGAAAGCGTAATTAAGAGAGGTTGAGTTGAGATATACCATACTAAGCTATCTTGCTGTTCATTTCTTGTATAGTCGTATCGTATGCATTTACGAAGTGTTGTGTTTGCTTTTGCATATTTATTTTGGTAACTTGTTTCCTTCTTGCATCGACCAGCACTTCATTTTGTTATTATGATTCTTAAAAGACTTGATATAACTATATAAGTGATGTGATTAGCAACACTAATTCTTAGCCTTTTCTCTCTTTGATTGTTTAAACTCAGCAGATTTAATTTCGAGCATTGCATATGCAAAAGACAAACTTGCATTATGATTCATATTTTGTTTAATTAAATGAAATAGAATTGAATAGAAACTCACATAATTTAACAAAATACCCACCACTCAACCAACCACATAGTCACATAATTATTGGTGAGAGCTCACATACACGAAAAAGGGGAAAATACTCTCAAGTGAAACCAAAGATGATGTAGACCCGACAATTAAACTGATGAAACAAACAAAAAATACGAAATGTACTTCAAATTCACACCAAAGCCACAATGCAGCAAACACTAAACGTTATTATCATTTTCACTTCAACAAACTTGGTAGTCTTCAAAAGACAAATGAGAAGAGGATGTGGCAAGTCCAATATTGTTCGGAGCGGGAAAGGGTGGATTCTCTGTTGTTCCACTCTTGCCCTCGGCCCCTCACCAAAAGGGGAGTGGACCTCCAAATTCCACTACGGTGTGCCGATCCTCTGCCTGCTAGTGGGAGCGGTTGCACACGTCCGCACCTGCCTAGATCCGCCCCTCTCTTGCATTACAAGCTTCCACATTGGCCGAATAGAAAAGAAGTAGAAGAAGCTGCAAACTACACCTACTGAAATAGCAAGTGGAGGTCTATTTGCCAAAACTGTAAACGAACCTGCTATGAATGCTGCCATCATTGCATATATAGCGCCTAGTGTGCAATTTGTTGCCACTTTCAGTTGATAAACGACATCCTGCATCTTGATCAGACGTCTTGTAAAATAATGACTAAATACGGCATAAAGAGAGAATAGCAAGGCAAATGTATTGAACATAATAAATACTTCAAAAGCTACTTTTTTTGACAAAACTACCACGCCTTTGTCGGTAATGTATCCTCCTGGTACTGTAATCCCGGCTGTGAAAGATACTGTTGCAATGAGTGCACCAACCACTAAATCAAACTCACTTTGGTCCTTCAAGTCCCTTTGATCCACTTGACCTCTAAAACCAAGAACTCCAGCTTTTCTCTTATCATACTCAATGTTTACTGCGTTCAAGACGTGTTGCATGTCTTTATTAACTGTCGTTTTATCAATGTCATCATTATAAAGAAAACACAACGTCAAGTCTGCATCACCAGATAATGCAGCGAGATGCAAAGGAGTGTTCCCCTTGTTATCTTGCTTGTTCAATACACTATATTGTAGTTTCTTGCCTCCTAGCACATGTTTGACCACTTGAATATTTCTAGACTTGGCAGCAACATGAAAGAAATTCATGCCGTTATTATCAACCAAATCCAAACAATTCGGACATAAGTCAATAATATCCAAAACGGCACTTAGATCGTCTTGAGATGCAGCAAAGTGAAGTGATGTCCAACCACTCTCCCCTTTGCGTGCTTCAATTTGACTTGGTTGTGTCTTTAGCAACAATTTTCTAATTTTCCCTGAAAATGATTATTGCAACAATATAAGCTGTTTTCTAATGAAATGATTCTCAAATTTGTTTTATTGTCAAAACTTATTAAGAAAAGAAATCAATATAAATCACCCGTATCATGTATGTTGCTCTCATGTGACCGTGCTTCTTTAATAGCTATTGAAAGTGTAGTCTCGCCGGACTTATTAGCACTGTACTCAGCTTTAGGGTCTGCTTCAATCAAAAGTGTTACAACCTCATGGTCATGGTTCAACACTGCAAGATGCAAAGCCGTATCCCCTTGTTCATTCATAATGATCAACAACTTCGCAATTGGGTTCTGAGCATTGCATTCAAGGCATGTTGTAATGAGAAACTTGACCATCTCAGCAGCTCCTCTCCTTGCAGCTTTATGTAATGTAGTTTCTTTGAATTAGTCTTGATGGTACAAAAGTGAAGGATGCTTGGTGAATATCATTTTACACAAGTCGAAATCATTTTTCTCTACAACTTTAGAAAGAATCGATTCACCATCTTCGCCTTTGGAGTCCCCCAAATCTATCTCAATTCCATTGAAAAAATCAGGGTCTGCCTCACTCACAAATTTAATTATCTGAAACCTTGACCTTTTCACAGCCCAATGCAAATGCCTAGCCACAGCTGCCAACTTGATATCTACTCTAGGATCAGTAAGGAGATATAATATTATGGTTTCATTTTGAGTTGACGCAGCAATGGTCAGAGGGGTATTCCCATCGTTGTCTTGTCCATTCAAAACATTTGGAGCTATATCTTTATTCTCCACTACGCAAAACCTCACCACTTCTTCTTGTTCAAACTGAGTAGCAATATGTAGGAAGTTCTGACCTTTATAGTCCACCACTTTAGAGCAATCGGGGCAGAACCAAAGAATATCTTTGATCGCACTTAAGTCACCACTCGAGGCAGCATGATGAAGTATTGTCCATCCTTTTGGCTTCATGGGTGTTTTACTTTGATTAGGTGTGCTCTCTAATATCATCTTGAATATATCTGGAAATGTTAGTAGTTAGCATAAAAACAGTAAATAAGATGTTCATTCATTTTGTAGGCTCAAGTTTGAACCAAAATAGAGCATTTACATATATCACATGTGTAAGTAATGATTGTCATCGTTGGAGCTTAATAAGATTGCTAACAACTCTAATGATGCTAGCTTAACCTGTTGTATCATGCACGACTACTTGACTTTAAAATATTAAAACTAAAATTAGATATTTTATAAATAAATATTGATATAGAAAAATATAACATAAGCTATAAAATATGAACATGTTTTTTCCTAAAAGGATTGATTTTCTTTTTGATGTCCGTACAACCATAAAAATACATTGAAGACATAATTAATATTTACACTTTATGATATTTTTTTTCTAAAACTTGATTATAAGAGTATAAATTGATATTTCACTTACAAATCTTATCATAAATAGATAACGATGATCATATTTTAAATTATAAAAGTAAAAACTACAATATTTTATGGAATGATAATTTTATTATGATTTAATAGAACTTGTAGGAAACCACAAATTTAGTTATATATACAGAAATAATTTGGAACAAATATTCAAAGATTTTGCTTAATTTGAATGTGACCGATTTTTTTCTATAATGTTTTAAGGATTAATAATTGATAGATAAATTTTACATAAATAGAAAAGAAGATTCAATATGAAAATCCTATATAATGTGAATAATAAAAAATAATTTTTAAATATGAGGTACGGTTATGTTTGGATTGTTCATTTTTTGTTGTTTGGGTTCAATTTTGGATTCAGGTTAGTTTTTGTCGGATCTATATCCCTCCCTCCCTCTCCTCTCGCCGCCACTACCCTCTGCGACCATCTTTGCCACCGTCACCACCGCCGCCATATTTGACGAATTTCAGGTTCATTCTTCTTATTCGACTCCTTTCGATCCCGTTTTGGCCTCGATTTCCGTATTTCCTTTAATTCGACTCAAATTTAGGCTCTAGGCTCCTACGAGCCAGATCTAGGGTTGGGTTTGCTCGTCGGTTTCGTTAGGAGGGTAGGGGAGCTTGGTTTTTTTTGGGTTTTGGGATGACAAGTTGATTTTATGGATTTTGGTGATGACAAGTTGTTATTATGGGTTTTGGTGATGACAAGTTTTTTTACGGGTTTGGGTGATGACGAGTTTGTTTTACAGGTTTGGGTGATGACAAGTTCGTTTTACAGGTTTAGGTGATGACAAGTTCGTTTTACGGGTTGGAGTGATGACAATTTCGTTTTACGGGTTGGGGTGATGACAAGTTCGTTTTTGAGTTTGGGTGGTGATAAGTTCGTTTTAATCGTTTGGGTGATGACAAGTTTGTTTTACGGGTTTGGGTGATGACAAGTTGGTTTTACGGGTTTGGGTGATGACAAGTTTGTTTTACGGGTTTGGGTGATGACAAGTTGGTTTTACGGGTTTGGGTGATGACAAGTTGGTTTTACGGATTTGAGTGATGACAAGTTGGTTTTACGGGTTTTGATGATAAGTTTTAAATGCGATGATATGTTTTATTTTGCATTGTTAAATTTGTCTATATATTACTTATAATTATGGCCTATTAGCTCAAATGGTGGAGCAGCGTGTTTAACGCACAATAATGTGGGTTCAAATTCCACATATATATAGGCATACTAAAAAATTCTGATGACAAGTTACATACCTGATGTTGAATGATGAAAAAATATGTGATGATAGAGTATGAAGATGGTTTGATTGATGATATGATAGGTACTAAAGATATTTGTTCTTTCTCTTATCAAATGTTCGAAGAAAAGATTGATTCTAGAAAAAAAGTGAAACATAAATAAAAGGCAATATATAGTATAGGTTGGATCAAACCATCTATATATTAAAGTTGTGCATTCTCAAGTGTCTATATTAATTCCGACCACACACTATTTTTTAAATAATATATTTTGTTCAATTGTTCATATAATACGTTCATTCTAACCTGACCTTATGTTCAAAAAAATTAATTTAGAAAATTAATTAATAAGTAATTTTATTATTAATTTTCAATCATCCCACCTGATATCTATCTGTTTTAATTATTTGCTTAGACTTTCCCTTTTTTAAATCAAAAGTATAATTAATTTGTTTAATGTTATTTGTCACTCTATAAATTTGTTTTTATTGTATTTTTGTAATCATATTTAATTTCCATGTGTTTTTTGTCAATCTTTTTTTTCCTTGGATTTTTAATTTAAGTAATTAATATGTAAAAATATATTTGATAAATATCAAAAAATATATATATTTAATTTGTGTTATAATATACATATATAAATTCTGTCGACCTATAATTATACTATTATTAAATAAGTTAGAATTTTATAAGATCTATTAAAATATTATTTTTGATACAAGTTTAATTTTTTGAAAGATTTATGTAAATAAGTCATGATTAACTTAAAATTTGATTTCTATCTTATAAAAATCTTATTAAATATAAAAGTATATAGATGTTGAATAAAGTATTCCACTTGGGATTTCATATCATATCACATATCACTTTCTTAATTTATCAAAGTTATTTTGAAATAAAATGAAATTATTTTATCGATGATTTTTATTTAAGTGATATTATATAAAAAAATATTTTTTAAATTTATTCTTAATATCAAATTCTGATTTTGGATTAACAATATATTATAACGAATTATGATAAAAAAAGGCAATGTCAAGATCTAATTCCTAATAATATTATTATGCATTGTTTTATCAATTGAATAATACGTCCAAAAAACATTATTGATCATGTCACACGTAAACACATTTGAGAATTTAAAATGCCTTACACCATAAGATATATCATATCAATAGAAGGTTAGTGAGTTACCTTTCATATTAGAATTTGACATGCAGAACTTTAGTGGAGTCTCGCCTGTATTATCAGGAGGATGATGGAAATCAGGGTCTGCAGTAATTAACAGCTTCACTACCTCTGCAGATTTGTTGTTCTTGAGAGCAATCATCAAATGTGAATTACCAAAAGCATCCAACATTCTTGTGAGCCTTTTTGTGGCTCCTCTTCCTTGGCTCTCAACATCGGCAGCGATGAGAAACTTAATAATCTCAAGGTCATCTCGTGCTGCAGCATGATGAAGTGCATGCCAGTGCTCTTTTGGAGTTCCACAGTACAATAGTTCAGGACACCTTTTGTAGATCGCTTCCACGCAATTTAATTTTTGCTATCACTGCTCTCGACAAAAGATCGGCTTTTTCATGATCTCTATAATTTAAGAGCTCATCATGTGAAGCGTCTTTGAAGTGATCCACATCTCCTTGTAACACGTAATTGTAGTGATTCATTTCTTGCTCCTTCTTCCACCTTCTTGTTGGCGGTTGCTACAAATATTATAACATAGATGTTGGCGCTTAACTAAATACTAAATAGTTTATGCCACAACTAAGATTTAAAGGAAATCGGATTAGATGCTTTTTGTCAATCACACATGCTAAATGGGCAAAGGAGGGTCACGGTGTAAAGAAAAATCCAAGTTTGTGTTAAAATCCAGGGAAATTTCTTTTGGTACCCTTATAGTTTTGACAATTCCTTTTGGTATCCTAGAAAAAAAGTTATTCCTTTTGGTACCTCTACTTTTCACAACCAAAACTCTGTTTAAACCCATTTTTCACCCAAAAAAAAAATTTTTCATTTAAAATTGAAATAGAAACGAATTTATTTTGCTTGCAAAATGATACAATCAAATAAAAAGTGTCGGTGTAGTCTGTTCGGTTCAATTGTTTAAGGTTTGGATGTCTAGGACTTCAACTCAATCAAATAAAAAGTTTAAGTCGAATCAAGTTGTAGAATATTCTCATATGATGTCTATTTGACCCACGGGTAAATAATTCCTTTTAAAAAAATTTGCATTTATTATCCAATTATTATAAAATTATAAAATAATTTAAATGAAAATTGATTAAAATTATTTTAAAATTAGAATTGTATTGATACATTAATGAAAAATACATGTATAGGTTAGTAGTTTCGGTTTTGTCGGGTTTGAGATGTACATTCGAGAAAAAACCAAGCTCGGGTCAAAATTCGTTCTCGGATCAATTAATTTGGGTAATACTTGTTCATGGTATAAGATTTGTACTAGTTATATTAAAAAGCGCAAATCAATATATATTCCTAAACCTGATTCAGTTACGGGCAGATTTGGTATTAAACTTTTTATATCCCACCCCCTTTATTTTTATCTACGGATATTTCAATATTTAACTAAGACTATCACTACATATTATTTTTAAAAATAAAACATTATTAATATATTTTAAAATATACATGTCGTTTTGGTTGATTTGGTACATTTTAGGTTCAATCATTTTGGATTTGAGTTGAGTATGAGTTCTGTTCAATTGGGTTACGAGTCAAGTCTGGTTGAGTCATGACAGATCATTGGACGGTTCGAGTCAATCAAACGAGTCAAGAATGACGAATTTTATATGATAGTTAAAGTTATATTACAATTAAATGGTATCGTATATTAATATAATAATAATATAATAATAATAATAATAATAATAATAATAATAATAATAACGTATTTTATTATATTATAGTATAATAAAACTAGATTATAATACTCAAAGAAATTTTATTTTTTTTGTAAATATAACAATTCATGTCAACTTATCTGGTTTCATGCTTCAATAGTTAATATAACATTAAAATTATACTAATTTATGGATTGGGTTTCAACTCTAAAACTTTCAGTCAATTCGAATTGGTTTCTCAAGTTGAGTTGAATTTTAACTGCTCTATTATAAAATACATCTGTCCGGGCAAAGCCTGGGTTATAACTAGTTCATGTCTGTACAAAAAATTCTTTTGAAACTTATAACAAATTGATAAAATTCTTTTGAAATTTAATTAAACCGCATAAACTAATTTATATAAATTAATTGATAAATTAAAATGAGAAATTGGATTAATATAGTGTCATATTTTAAAATATAGAGAATATATTATAAAATAAAAATAAAAACAAATTGTGTTGTATATGTTGTAATTAAGAAATCAATTAAATAAGAAGTATATAAGTATCAAATAAACATATTAACGAATCATTATCTTAATAAGAAATCTATATTTTATCTAAAACATAATCAATGTGTAATGTTACAGATATATTTAGGGTAGATATATCATATAATCTTTTTTTGGTTGAAATATATCATATAATCTTTTTATTAATAATATTATTGGATTTCAATATGTTATGGTAGAAAAAATATTTAATGTATTATTTTAATAAAAAAAGATGTGGTGTAAATATAGTGGTAGAATTTGCTACTAATGATGATTTTTAGAAACTTTTTGAACAAAATTACGAAAATACTACTTATTAATAATATAATATTTAAGTAAATGGCTAAAAATGATTATTTTTAAATAAAATATTTAGGATATAATATATTAACTAAATAGGTAACCATAGATTGATAAGATTGAGATTTATATATTAGGATAGAAAGCAATTGAAAACTTAAGATAGAACTAATATTTTAATTAAATATGTATAAGATTAAACTTAAAACTAAGATTGGTAAGATAATTTTTGTAATAAGAGGGATGATGTGACGCAATATGGTGGTACAACTTGCTTCCGTTTTATTATATAGTAATAGATAGATAAGTAAAAATTAGGCTAAATTTACCCTATTAAAGTGAACTTATTAATAAAATAAGTAAAAATTTGATAAATTTAGTTTAATAAGATAACTTCAGCCTACCTAAAACAAACTCTCGATAAATTTGCTCATTTCAGAGCTGAAGTGAGCAAATCCCAGAAGTATACCTGACAAGTGAACGTCGAGTCCGCACGTACGAGACCAAACAAACTCTCGGCTTCCTCGAACCGAACCACTAGAGAGCCAGGACGCCGGCATTATATATTTATCTCTCTGGTTGTTTGACTGTAATTAAAATTAACTTCAACTTGTTACTAATCATTGACTTTCCTTTTGTTTTTTGATGTACCCTTACAAGTTGATCTCCTTTTAATTTTCAAAGACCTAGAAAAGTTCAGACACCAAAGCATTCTTGTCTTGCAATTTGAAATTTATCCGACTTTAATTTGTTTACATAAGGTTCTAATTTTCTTCTACAAGACATATTTTGATAGGTACTTGAAGACGAGTTTTTCGAAAAAATCACAATTCACAATTTATTTGTTAAAATTACTTGTAGTCACACTTGAATGCGATCATCGAGTAACTAACATAGTAACATGCGATTCAGTTGTACGATCGATTCATACATACTCGTGTTCGACTTGATGGTAAGGTTTTCGATCTAGTTCTTGTCTACGCACCTCCTAGTGAATCTGATCGTGAAACTTTTTGGCAGGATTTGCAAGACTGCTCTAGGAATATAAATGGGCCGATGATGGTGGGAGGAGACTTCAATTGTGTTTTGCATTCCTGGGAAAGCTCAGGGACCGTGGAGCCGCTCTCTCCGGATACAAACGTCTTCGGTAAATGGATTGAAACGGAGGACCTGATGGATATGGGGTTCTCGGGCTCGATTTTTACTTGGACGACAAGGAAGACTCCTAGGACGTATAAGGCTCGCCGTTTGGATCGTGTGTTGATGAATGTCAGTGCTCGTCTTGCCCGGCCGAATGTTGAGGTGAGGCACTTGCCTGTTTTCCGCTCCGACCATGCCCCGTTACTTCTCTCAGTGAACCCGGATACCGGCGGCGGGAAGAAAAGGAGACCCTTTCGGTTTGAGGCGGCTTGGGCTACTCATGCTTCTTTCAAGCCGTTGATTGAGAGTCAGATGGATGATTCGAAGACTACGCCTCAGGCGCTGCTTTCTCTTCGCGACGTCCTACTCAAATGGAACACTGAAACGTTCGGGAATATTCATATCAGGAAGCGCAATATCATTAAACGGTTAGCGGGTATCCAGAAGGCTTGTGGCAATAATCCGAATCAGTTCCTCATCGATCTGAATTGCAAGCTGCAACATGAACTTAATAGTATTCTGGAGCAAGAAGAAATTCTTTGGTGGCAAAAGTCGAGGGAGAATTGGCTCGTGGAGGGGGACCGCAACACTTCGTTCTTCCACATTTCGACTGTTGTCAGGAGGAGAAGGAATAGGATCGATGGGCTCGTGAACGATTCAGGGCAGCTTATTACGACTAAGGCTGATGTGGAACGGCTGGCCATGGATTACTTCAAGAACCTCTTCTCTTGGTCCGACGATAGGGGAGGAGTTCAGGGGGTCGGTTTGGGCAATTATCCGAATCTTGAACCGAGTCAGTGGGACAGTCTTGTGGTGGCTATTTCCGATGAGGAAATTGATGTGGCGATCAAGCAGATGGGGAGCTCCAAGGCGCCAGGCCTGGATGGGTTTCAACCCTTATTTTTCCAGAAGTGTTGGAACTCGGTCGGCTCTTCAGTGCGCAGATTCGTGAAAGAGTTTTTCAGAACCGGGAAGCTCTTGGAGGGAGTGAATGAGACCTTGATTGTGCTGCTTGCTAAGGTGGCGAAACCAGAAAGGATCAACCAGTTTCGGCCCATTAGCCTTTGCAACGTTATCTACAAAGTCATTACGAAAGTTTTAGTTAATCGGATGAGGCCAGTGCTGAGTACGCTTATTGGTCCGATCCAGGGAAGTTTCCTTCCTGGGAGACTAATCTCGGACAATATTGTTCTTGTGCAAGAGGTTGTCCACTCGATGAGAAGAAAGCAGGGGCGTAAAGGTTGGATGATCTTGAAAATCGACCTTGAGAAGGCTTATGACCGGATTGATTAGAACTTCGTGGTTGAGTCGGTTCGGGATGCAGGGTTTCCGGCGTGCTGGGCTGATTGGATCTTCGAGTGTATCTCTACGACGTCTACTAGACTCCTTTGGAATGGAGAGGCAACGGAGAGTTTCAAACCGGCTAGAGGTATAAGACAAGGCGATCCGATCTCGCCTTATCTTTTTATCCTTTGTATGGAGTGGTTGAGCCACATGATCATGAATGCAGTTCATGAGGGGGTTTGGAAGCCGGCTAAGCTGACTAGAAATGGCCCGGATGTGTCTCATGTTTTCTTTGCGGATGATATTGTGCTTGTTGCGGAGGCTTTGGTTCGCCAGATTAAGTTGATCAACAAGCTGCTGAGGGAGCTTTGTAGTGCTTCGGGTCAGAGAGTTAACGTTGCGAAGTCGAAACTGTATGTTTCTCCCAACGTTGACGCGAGAACCGTGGAGGGTTTGAAGCGTGAGGCGGGTTTTGAGGTTACCTCGGACTTAGGGAGTTATCTCGGGATGCCGATTCTCCATTCAAGAGTTACTAAGGAGACGTTTGGGCCTCTGTTGGACAAAGTGAATGGGCGGCTGGCCTCTTGGAAGAGCAGGTATTTAAGTATGGCGGGGCGGGTCACGCTTGCTCGCTCGGTGTTGAATTCGATACCTATCTTCACTATGGGTACGGTTATCATCCCGCAGGAGTTGTGTGATAAGATCGATATGGTGGTGCGGAACTTTGTTTGGGGGCATGATGCGGGGACTCGGAAAATCCACACGGTCGCTTGGGAGGTGATTAGCAAGCCTAAGAGGGTCGGGGGCCTCGACATTCGGCCCATGAAAACGATGAATCTTGCGGTAGTAGGCAAACTGTGTTGGCGCTTTCTCCAGGATGATGTGAGTCTTTGGAGTAGGGCCTTGAAGGCCAAATATGTGCGCCAGGACGGGTCGAACCCGGGGGGGCGCGTCGTATGTGTGGCAAAGTATGAAAAGGGCTTCAAGCATGTTCTCAACAAGGGTATGAGATGGATTGTTCGGGATGGTCGGACGATCTGTTTTTGGACCGATGCTTGGATCGGGGAGGAGATACTCGCTGATGTTGCGATTGGGTTAGTCTGCGATGAGGATTTGCAAAGGCCTATTCGCGACTACTGGTGCCAAGAGGGTGGCTGGAACTGGATGGTTCTTTCTGAGCTCTTGCCGGTCTGCATGGTCCTACGGTTGGCGGCGATCGGCTTGGTCGAGGATGCGGAGGATACGGTGGTGTGGTGCCCTACTACTGATGGCGACTATTCGGTGTCTTCGGCCTATGAGCTCTTATGCGACACGCACAGTGCTTCTTGGGTTGACAAGGACGTGTACAAGACGGTTTGGAGGATCAAGGCTCAGGAGCAGGCACGCTTGTTCTTGTGGATGGCCCTCAGTGGCGGGGTGTTAACTAATTCGGAGAGGAGGCGCCGGCACCTTATGAAGGTGGATACCACTACTAGAAAAGGGGTGTTTAACGACCAAGCTATAACGACGAAGTGAAAATTTCATCGTTAAAGGTATATATGTAGCCTATAATAACGAGAAAGATATTTGTTCGTCGTAATAAGCGTGAAAGTAAACTAAACCTGATTTTAGTACCGTCGTTATTGTGTTTAATTAAAACAGTTTTATAAAATAAAAAATTGACCCCGTCGTTAATAGATCAAAGATAGAAACGGGTTATTTTAGAGGGAAAATTTTCATTGAAATCCAAAATTTACCATATCTTTGAATCTTTCCAATTCAGCTAATTCGATCTCTCTGCCGTAAACCAAATCAAAGCAAAAACGACCGATTTTGTGTTTCCCAAACTCGATCTAGTCTGCCGTCAATTGCTTGAGGAAGCTTCCCTTTTGCACTTTGGGTTCCCAGCCAGATGTAGACGGTGGCATCTTGGAGGACGAATCGGGGCTTGGTGGGACGGAGGATGAGCCAGATCAGGAGGATTACGAACAGTATGAGGATGATTAGGGTTAGGATCCCGGCCATTAGGCGACAGAAGAGGTCGTGGCTGTCCTCGTCCGCTCTCGACATAAATCTTTACTCTTTGACTCGATTCTCTGACCATGTCCGCGACGGTCTCTCTCCTCTTCATCTCGCCGCTTTTTCTGCCCAGATCCAGGTGCATTCTCCGCTCAATTCCTGATTTCGCACCTCCAATTTCTGCGAATTTTGATCGGTTAGGGTGAAAATTCAAAGAGGAAGTTCGCAAGATTATCAGGTTCGGTTTCTTGCTTCTTCTCAGTGTAAATTATGTGACTATCAGTTATAGCGAAGAATTTGGATGATCTTGACTTTTATGGTTGGTTTTTGTGAGCCGCTGGTAGGTTAGACTGAGAAATTCGTAGGCACTTGTGAGAGGTTGTTGGTACTCAAGTAAGTGATTCAGGAATAGGAAGATAAATTGTTCGTACTCAAGTAAGTGATTCCGGAATTTGGATTGAGAATCTTTTTTGTTTGAATAATATCGATCTATCTTCTTATGTAAATAGGTTGTCGGCCTAGTAATCTCCCCTACCAGAGAGTTATCTTCCCAAATCTATAAGGTTGCTCAACCCATTATTTCCACCACGTGGCGGATCGGATGTGAGAAGAGACATTGATCACATTCAGGGGAATGGTGCAAATTTGTTGTTTGGTACCCTTGGGAGGTTGTATGATGTCATGGAACGCATGGATATGCTGAATTTTAAAGAGACATTCGAGGTGAGTTTGACGGTGTGCTCTCTCTTAATGTTGTAGTAGAATTAGTTTACTCTGTATTTATGTGAATTGTTCAATGTGCTTTTTTGAGGGATTGGGTTTTGATTTTGGATGAGGCTGATAGGCTATTGGAAATGGGATTCGAGAAGCAGTTAAGTGCAATCTTATCTCGCTTGAAGAACGGGTCTGTTTTCTGCTACACAGACAGAGGCGGTTGAAGAGCTCTCTAAGGCTGGATTGAGGAACCCGGTGAGGGTTCAAGTTCATGCTGAAACAACAAATTCATCATCTTCCGATATGATGACTTCCTCAAAGATACCTTCTGGCCTTCGTCTTGAGGTACTGCTACCAGACTCCTACATTTCTTAATTTTTTTGAGTGTAAACTTACAGCCTTGTCTTGGTTCCTTTTGTGATTTGTGTATTTATCTCCAAGATTACTGTGATTTGTGTGATCATCTATGGATTTCGGCCTTTCCGGGAATGCCGATTTTGGCCTTTAATTTTATAGCTCGTGCCTCGTCTTCTTTACTTGTTTCTTTGGTCTGGCCTTTTCCTCCATGCAATTGCACAAGCTTCTTATTGTGTGCCTATAACAAAGCAACTCAAAGTCTTTTATTTCTAACAATCTGTAATGTCTTGATACGTATCTAAGCTTATTTAGTTCCTGAATTTTAGTTGTTAGCTTCTGATATTCTAGTTATCTGATTTATTTTTATTTTCAAGTGCTAGGAGTTAGTCAGTTTGAGTCAGTTTCTTCCACTTCTCCAATACTTTGTATTTTCAGCATTTAGTCTTTTCTAGAAGAGACAGTTATTTCCCTTCTCTAATATAAAAGGAGGAAGAACTAATGTTGTAATCATCCATTGAATATTGAATGAATTACAATTCTGAGGATTCCTCAAAAAAACCCTTGTTGAAGAGTGAGATTCTTGCCTTCAACGTATTAAATTGATAGATCCTATCAATTTGGTATCAGAGCACTCGATCCATTATGGTACAAACCCGAAATTCTGCCACAGAGAAAGATCCACCTCCGCCTCCTCCCCTACCACCCTCAAACCCGGAGATGGCACAACAACTGGCTACCATTGTCTCTCGCCTAGAGGTTCTGGATGGACTAGCCGCCAAAGTTTCCGCCCTAGAAACCAACGCAAATCCTCTTGGACAGCTTCCAACCCATGATGGAACTCCCGAGAATTCAAACCGAGGAGGGTCCAGAGTTCGTGCCGCTGTTAACCACCTCGAGGGCTCCAATCGCGACAGGTTTAGGATGCCTCGAGTTCCTATGTTTGACCTCCCTCGCTACAGATGTTGGGAGGACCATGAAGAAGAAGATGGCCACCACCGTTACTTCCAGGCAAATCACCGACCACGTGCAAAAATCGACTTCCCGAAGTTTGATGGAGGAGATCCACGCGGTTGGGCCCTTAAAGCAGAGAAGTACTTCCGCTACTATGATGTGGCTGAGGACATGAAGGTCGAGGTGGCAGCGGTATACTTGGAGGGTGATGCCCTTGACCTTTATGCGTGGGTTAATGAAGATGAAGATATTCTAGTTTGGGAGGACCTGGTTCGGCTATTCCAAGAGCATTATGGTCCACCCGAGTTCCGAAACCCGGACGAATCCTTGTGCTCCATCAAGCAGTCTGGTTCGGTGGCTGAGTATCGTGTAGAGTTTGCCAGATGTGCATCAAGAGTGAAGGATTGGCCTGAAAATGCACTCCTCGGTGCGTTTATTGCTGGGTTGAAAGAGGAACTAAAAGCTGAGGTGAGAATCCACTCCCCACGATCAGTTTTTAGGGCCGCATCCTATGCCCTAGAATTTGAGTCCAAATTAAACTCAAATAAAGGCCTAAAAACTCAGGTTAACAAGCCCAATTCTTCTTTCCCTGTGTCTCTGCGAACTCCAAACCCTTCAACCGAAGCTGCAGAGCAACACAAGCAACACCAGCGAAGTCTGCCCCCCATCTCTAACTCGTGGGAAGTAGAAAGACAAATCAGGCGTGACAAAGGGCTATGTTTTCGTTGTGGAGAAAATTTTGGGCTAGGCCATCGCTGCAAGGGACCCAATTTCTCGTTGCTCGAAATTACAGAGGATGGGGAGACAACCACCGATCAAGTGAATGACGAGCCTAAACTCAGCAGGGACGATGGAAATCAACAAGGCATAACCGAAATTTCTTTCCATGCTATTCTTGGAAAGAATTCTGGAACTACCATGAAGATTCAAGGAACGCTCAAGGACAGGCAAGTGTTAATTTTGATTGACAGTGGTTCTACTGATAATTTTATTGCTGATCATATAGTTAAAGAATTGAGGCTATCGGTGGACATCATTCCTTCTTTTGGAGTGCAAATTGGTAATGGTGATCTCGTTCGCTGCAACCGAGTATGCAAAGATGTAGAGATTCAATTTTCCTGGATTAGAGATCATACAAGATTACTATCCTTTTCCAATGGCTGGTGCAGACTTGGTTTTGGGAATCAAATGGCTTGCTACTCTTAACACAGTGCAAGCTAATTGGAACAAGATGACTATGAAATTTTACTTGAATGGAAAAAAGTGCAAGCTGTAGGGAATTGCACCAAGGCTGTTGATGAAGGCTACTGAATTTCAGTCATATTCCAAGAACCTAGCTGAGGAAGAGAATTGCATTCTCATGCTCAAGTCAGATCCTATATTTTCACCTTGAGGTCAAGGTGAATTTCAAGGGGGGAGTATTGATACGTATCTAAGCTTATTTAGTTCCTGAATTTTAGTTGTTAGCTTCTGATATTCTAGTTATCTGATTTATTTTTATTTTCAAGTGCTAGGAGTTAGTCAGTTTGAGTCAGTTTCTTCCACTTCTCCACTACTTTGTATTTTCAGCATTTAGTCTTTTCTAGAAGAGACAGTTATTTACCTTCTCTAATATAAAAGGAGGAAGAACTAAATTTGTAGTCATCCATTGAATATTGAATGAATTACAATTCTGAGAAATCCTAAAAAAACCCTTGTTGAAGAGTGAGATTCTTGCCTTCAACGTATTAAATTGATAGATCCTATCATCTTTTCTTCGCACAATAATATGCATTTAGCAACTACAGTTGATGGTTTTGATACTTTGGTCCTACCAATCAATAATACAAAAACTTGCATTTTGATCTTTATGGACTGGCTTTCCATGCTTATATTTACAAAAGAGATAACAAAAAGTGTTCTAGTCAGCAAGTGGTTTTTCATGCTTTTATAATAAGTACGTATTAAACTTCCCCCACCCCCTTTAAAAGTTTACTTGTCTCTCTTTGCAGTATCTGGTATGTGAAGCAGATAAGAAATCATCACAGTTGGTGGATCTTATGGCTAAAAACAAATCCAAAAAGATTATCATGTGAGATTTTGATGGAGAAACCAAGGAATAAGTGATGTTGTGATGATTGCTGGTTAAATATTAAATGCCTACATTTGCTCTCTACAGCTATTTTACAACATGTGCTTCAGTTGATTATTGGGGAGTTGTATTTCCACGTCTATCTATGCTTAAAGGATTTTCACTATTGTCTTTGCATGGGAAGATGAAGCAGGTAATTCATTCAAGTGCTTTTTGTGTTAGTTGTCAAGTGCACAAATCTAGTTTGCTAAAAGTTGGCTTATTGCGTGCGTGTATCATGATGATCCCTTGTAATGATATTTTGTTTATTAAAGGCTGCTAGGGAAAAAGCTTTGGCTACCTTTACCTCTCTTGCAAATGGTGTTCTTCTTTGTACTGATGTTGCTGCTCGTGGACTGGACATACCTAGTACCGTGGATTGTATTATCCAAGTAAGGCTGCTGTACATGTGATATCTATTCTTTCTTTAAATTTGTACTGATTAGTCCTACGCATAAACCTTTCGTGGTAGATGTTTGAAAGGTAGGTTTCTTACACCTTTGCATGACTAGAGTATGAAAAAACAAAGTAACCTTGAATGGAGCTTGAATAAAACTATACAAATATTAACCTTGAATGTACATCCTTACATACCTACAGTTTGCACTATACTTGACCTTTATGTATGACATGAACTAGTTTCGTATTGCAGTTTGACCTACCACAAGATCCAAATGTGGTTATACATAGAGTTGGAAGAACAGCTCGCATGGGAAGACAAGAGAATGGAATTGTATTCCTCATGCCAATGGTGATATTCATGCAATGATTGTCCACTGAGCCATTTTTTTTACTTGTTACTGATTATATACTATCTCAGCATATATGTATAGGAGGCGGAATACATTGAATTATATAAAATTTTATATTAATTTTATTTCATTTTATAACCTTTTAGTTCATGACATGTTATAAATATATAAGAGCATTGTATTAACAATTGTGCTAATAGTAATCTACACAAATATGGTTTCTAACGATAAATTCGTTCATCGTAATCAACTATGACTTCGTCGTTATTTAATATTTCAGCATGACGACTTGCACGCTCGTAGTTATTAAGTAATGAGTATAGGGTAGCTTATCGTTAAACATCAACGACGACATTGTTGCCCCTCGTTATTGTTTTAACGGCCACATAGCCGCTCGTCGTTAATGTAATTACGACAAGCTAGCATGTCGTCGTTATTGATTAACGACGAACAGTAATGTTGATGTTAATGACTAACGACGAGCTTGGATTTCGTCGTTAGTAGTTAACGACAAACATGGTCGTTATAACCAATAACGTCGGAAGCTATTGCAACGAACAAACAACGACTTTTATGTGGTCGTTAAAAGGTTATAACGACGGGATTCATAGTTTATAACGACAAAATTGTTGGTCGTTAAAAGCCCTTTTCCTAGTAGTGTACGTGTCAGCTATGCGACAGGGAAGTTGAAACCCTAGATCATCTCTTTAGAGATTGTCCTAAAATCAAACGTTTCTGGCTTAGTATACCTTTGCCTTCGGATGTTGCTGCTTTTTTGAGTGTCCTTTTGCAGTTTGGGTGCGAGCCAATATGTTGTCCAAGCACACGGTGGCTGGAGGAGTGGAGTGCTCTGCGGCTTTTTGCACAGCTTTGTGGTGGACGTGGCGGTGGAGAAATGAAGCGGTGTTCGGCGAGGCGAAGGAGCTGCTTGATCCGGTCGGGTTTGTGCTGAATTTGGCGAAGGAGTACAAACTTGCGTGGGAGGCCAGGGGCGTGAACATGAATGGCGGTCAGGGTTTGGCTGCTGTTTATGAGTGGTGCAAGCTGGCAGTTGACCAAGTCAAGATTATCACGGATGGTGCGATGGATGGGAATGGGAGGGCCACGGCAGCGGGGGTCTTCTGGGACTCCACCGGCTCTTGGTTGGGGGGCTTCGTGCATAATATTGGCATGTGTTCGGTTCCGATGGCTGAGCTTTGGGGCATCCGGAACAGGCTCGCCATTGCTTGGGAGAAAGGTTTCAAGAATATTTGGATTGAATCCGACTCCGCCCTCGCGGTGCATCTCGCCCTCAAAGCCCCCAGCTCGACTCACCCCCTCTTCAGCCTGGCCAAGGAGTGTCAAGGCTTCCTTTCATGGGATTGGATCGTCCGCGTCACTCATGTCTTCAGGGAAGCGAATGCCGTCGCCGACTCCCTCGCTCGTTTAGCTTTCAATTTCCCCTTGGTTGTCATTTTATTGTTGAGCCTCCGTTGGACTCTTTGCCTTTTTTGCTTGAGAACTCTGAGGGTCGGACCTTCTCTTGTCGTACGAGAGCTTAGTTCGTCCCTCCGCTAGGGCCTCGCCTTATTTGATCAAAAAAAACATAGTAACATGCTACAACTTTTTTTGTTTTCTTTTTGAGTAAGCCTTACCAGTACGTTACCTCGTAAGCCTTTCAAATTGGGTATGCAATTATGCAAACATCATGTTTGCACTAATTTAATGGTTGTTCTGACTAGAATCTATAGAAATATTAAGAATGTTCTACGTGTATTATTGATCAAAGTATTGCTTAAATACAAGAGGGATGACAACTAGGTCAAATATCTTAAAGAATGAGAAACTTGCCACCTTAGCAACTACCTAACATATGGTAGATATCAAGATATCTTAGCAATAAACACGTGGCAATAGAATCATCCTCTTCGATCAAGCTGAATAGTTATGTACCTAAACTATGCAAATAGTGCAATGACATTGCGAAGATATTTACATAAATTTTTAGTGAATATATATACTACTTACTAATCCTCTTGAGGTATTTTTCATGTTAAACTATGAGCTTTAATATAATTGTTGAAGAGATTCTTACATACAATCGGCCAAATAATGGGCTTATATATGCATCTGACTAGGCAACGACACCACTTGATATTTTTTTTGATCGAACGACGCCACTTGATATTTTTTTTTTTGGTCGAAACGACGCCACTTGATATTTGTATATACACATCGTAGGGTATTAAATATTATTCAACATCGATTATTAATTACAATAAAGGAAGACAAGATCCATCCAAAGACTTGTAATTGTGCCGTGCGTATACACAAATGTTTGAGCGGGAGATCAACATACGAGACCGTCGCTCGGAATTCGGAAACCACACCCTCTGGGGATCCGACTGCCACAAAAGCCCCAAGAAGCGATGCGAGCACGGGGGGCATGGCCGACCATGTGGCTATGTCACATATGGGCGCGATCGACCCCACGACACCGAGTATGAGTAGGACGACGCTCACATACAGGAACACTTAATTGTTTTGGGTGAAGAACGATTCTAGTTCAAACACCCTCGTTTGGGGTTACGATTTGAGAGCTTTGTGAAAGATGATTGAAAGATAACGAAATCAAAGATTCGGCAAATAGGCTTTATTGATTGCTAATCAAGTTCAAATTACAAGTATGCGTATCTCGGATACGATCTATCTTTTTGTTGCCAAGAATCTATCTTATATCTAACGATTAGCGTCGTCGTGGATCGTGGGTGAGCTACTGGATCCCGAGATCTCTGGCCTCCTTCTCTCGCCTGCTACCGAAAGCGCACTCCTGCTCCCGGATTCTTCGGATGTTAGTTCCAACGGATCCTCCTCTGGAAATGGGCTTCTACTAACCCAGCCAACGGGCCTTTCCTGCCACCGTGGGCCTTACACGAGTTGGGCTTGCACCAGGGAGAAAACGAGGCCCAACAATACCCCTGAGAAGGGTATTCGGCCAGCGGTAAATTCGAAATTTCTCTTACGCGCGGCCGAAAGCCTTCTCACCATTAGATAGTTGACGCGTGGCGATGGGACGGTTTCCTGTGGAAACAGCTTTGGAAACCGGCTGTAACACCCCAATTTCGTACTCTGGGTATTACTGCCA
This sequence comes from Polygonum maritimum, assembly GCA_963924305.1. Taxonomy (NCBI): domain Eukaryota; kingdom Viridiplantae; phylum Streptophyta; class Magnoliopsida; order Caryophyllales; family Polygonaceae; genus Polygonum; species Polygonum maritimum. The sequence goes on from OZ002734.1 coordinate 24,407,910, forward strand.
GTGACCTCGGCTTTTCTCCATCCAAAGTCACCCAAGGCTCGTTATTTGCACAGAAACATTATCGTAACGGGGAATTCATTCGTAAATATGGAAAAGAGTGCGGAATTAGAAATGTTATTACAAGTAGTTCGTTTGCTCCAAAAGATTATCACCCTTCTAGTATTATACAAAACGGTAGTTTATCATAATAATAAATACAGAACGTTCCAAAAGTGCTTCTTCTAGTCCTTCCATGATCAAGCTACGACTTCGTCTTCAGCCTTCAATGACCTTATCCTTGTTCCCTGATATTTCCATAAAAGCAAGAAATACCAGCCGACCAATGTCGGGAAGAAAGAAAGTGGTATTAGTCTAACGCGAGACTAAGCAAGTGGTAGAACGTGACTTGGTTCTAAAAGAAAGGCTAATTAAATGGGATTTTGTTGGTGACGAGAGTCGGGATATTTTTAGGAGAATGGTATATGAGAATTTAAATGGAAAGGCATATAATGCTTCTTCTGGAAGATAGAATACGGTTTTCAGGGATTATGAAAGGAAAGGATATATTGTTGGGAACTTTATTAATTCACATTAAATTTTGAAAAGCCTCCGTCGACTGGAATATTCAAGCCGGGAGCTAGAATGGTGTACTCACCACCCTCGTTCATTAATTATTTGTGCATAGGGCACTTATCTTTCATTAATGACAAAAAGTGCATTCAGTTATCGATTTTTAGATGTAGCAACCCAAAACGGGTCAAGGGCCACATCAAAGAAGGACGGAGTCCTTAACACCTAGCTAGGGTGCTGTCACCTCTCTACGCTTGTAGAGCAGGCAGAGTCATGACCCAGTATTAGGGTATAGGTACATCCTAATACATCTTTTTAAGAGGTGTAGCAGAGACGAGTCTCTCACCCCTAATGACTATCCTAGTCCATAGCAAAGTCTCAAACGAGACATTTAAACACATAAAGGCCGCAAACAAACGGTCCTAAGTCCAAGTACTAGCGTAGGACAGGAATAATAACAATATGAACAGAGAGGTCATTATCTCTAACAATAATAATCCTAGGTTTGTTTTATTAGCAACCAAGGTGTTCCCAACAATTATATAGATATTAAACGGAATAGAAGAAAATTTACGTTTAATCGTAAAGAGCAAGAGAACCATCCACTTGCATGTACGAAATCGTGAAGAAAAGAACCAAACCACTTGCCTTGGATTTTCGAGGATTGCGTCCTACGGAAATTGTTTCTCGGCTCTATGACGATTCGGGGACCCGACCTAATTTATGCGCGATTTTAAGACGAGCGAACACAAATTAAATTAATATTTAATTTACTTCTCGATATAAAGAAAAATATTTCCTTTTAATATAAATCTCGTAATGTCCCGAGAAGTGAAGTTAACTATTTTTTCGTTGATGATGTAAAATTATTACTCAACGATTACCAAAAATATTACCTTATATCCTTTATAAAATGATCTTAAAACTTTAATATTAACAACTTAATATTTCACCATAAAAGTAATTTAAATAAATAAATATTTAGTTGATTTTCTAATTACAACTTAGTTACCATTTTACCTCTTAATAATAATTTTATTAAGGCCCTTTTCAAATTTTTCTTAGGAATAAGCCTATTTTTATTAGTACCCAACTCTACCATTGGCAGTCCATTTAATTGCTAGAATCTTCGGATTTTAGTCGCTAACTCGATGGGCTTTATTTATTGAGTAAATTAAAACCTATACGTACGCGTATAGATCAACCCAAAAATAGAAGTCCGATCCATTAACAGTATATAACGAAACGAAGGGTACTTTCCTTACCCTTGCTCTGTTTTCTATGTAGCTTGGCCGAACAACACAACACACAACAACGACAACAATGGCCGGCAACAACACGACACCCACGAACGACCACCGGCGGTGGCGACTCGGTGGCGGGCAGAGGCGATGGCGGCGAGCAGGCGGTGGACAGAGGTGGTTGGAAGTGGACGGCGACGAACGGCAGGGCGGAACACCGGAGGCAGCGGCGGCGGGAGAGGTCAAGTTGGAACAGGGCAGCGATCGGCGACGTCGGCTGCGGGCAGGGTGGCGCGCGGTTGATGCCGGCTGATGGCAGGAGCGACGTTGGCCAGAGAACGAGCTGGCACAGGGGCGGCGACAGCGGTCGGGAAGTCGGCGGAATGGCGACTGATGGCTGGCGGCGATGACGAGCAAGAACCGACGACGACGTCTAGCTGCGATGGTGACGGCTTGTCGCGATGGTGATGACGAACGAGGAGGCGGAAGAGGCGAACCGAAGTGAACGGGGGGGGGGGGTCTCGGTGCAAGTGTGAACAAAACGTGAAGGGGGTTGCTAGTTTGAATCAGACAAACTACCCCATATGTATATATATATATTATAAACGTGGTGTAATGATGGCAAGATTTTTCGGCTGATTTCCTCTGTTCAGAAGATCGATTTGCTGGCAAACACCCATTGAATGGCAGAATTTTGATCTAATCTTCTTTCAGGCTTTCCAAAAAAAACGGCTGCGTTCCAATCGCAACAACGAACTCCCGCAGTTCAACTGGTAAAAGAAAGGAAAGGGGTCGGAAAGGTTGGGGTTCGAGTCCTAATTGCTTCCCTTAATTTCCCTTTTTATTTAGGGCTATTAATAGGTTGGTTTTTAATTAATAAAAGAAATAACTACCCGATTATTGTATCTGTTACTCGTCTGTTAATTATTTTCTTTTTCATTAAATTTCTTCTTTCTTAATTCTTTCTTTTTATATCCTTAAATGATTTATTTCAAAATAATAATCCAATATAAGGACCCGTTTTTCCATAATTGAATTTGAACGTGTTTTACACTTAATTGGGCGAGGAATTTACTATTGACGACTTTTTGATAGTTGTACGAATAAGAATTTTAAGAAAACTTTATTTCCCTTATTTATAAAAATAGCGGTTATTACAACAGTACCCCCTTAAAAATAGTTTCGTCCTCGAAACTAGGAAATCCTAGGGTACGGTGCACAGAAGAACAACTACCGCTCACAAGGACTTAGTTACCACGAAGTGAACTAAAGCTAGTACCCCCTTAAAGAACGTCTGGTTCTTTAAGTCAACCTATGACAACTCCGGGAAACGCTTCTGCATTTCTAGCTCGGTTTCCCATGTTTCCCACGTGGTCTCTTCGCCACCATTTTTCGACCACAACACCCTAACTAAGGGTACTTCCTTGTTGCGAAGCTTCTTTACTCGCCGCTCTAGAATTTTCACAGGTCTCTCCTCATAGGTACCATTCGGCTGAATCTCCACATCATCATAGTTAAGCACATGAGAGTCATCGGGTACATACTGACGTAGGAGCGACACATGAAAGACGTTGTGAACAGGATGTGCTGATGGTGGTAGTGCAAGGCGATAGGCTAGCTTGCCTACCCTTTCCAGTATCTCGAAAGGACCCACGTAACGAGGATTAAGTTTTCCTCGTTTTCCAAACCGGAACACGCCTTTAGAAGGAGATACTTTCACGAAAACTTTGTCGCCTACTGCGAATTCAACCTCTCGTCGCTTCAGGTCAGCATACGACTTTTGTCGACTCTGAGCAGTCAACATCCTCTGGCGAATCAAAGCGACTTCTGCTGCGGTCCTCTCGACTAGTTCGGGTCCTAACAGTACCTTAGCCGCACTGTCATCCCAGCAAATCGGCGAACGACACTTTCATCCATACAGAGCTTCAAAAGGAGCCATTTTAATGGTTGAGTGCCAGCTGTTGTTGTAGGTGAACTCTATCAGGCTCAGGCTGACATCCCAACTCGTTGTGCGATCTAGAACACAGGCTCGAAGCATGTCCTCAAGAGTTTGAATTGTTCTTTCAGACTGCCCATCTGTTTGAGGATGAAAAGCGGTACTGAACTTTAACTGAGTTCCCATTGCCTTATGGAGTTCTTCCCAAAATCTGGATGTAAACCGACCATCTCGATCAGAGACAATGGTCTTTGGAGTACCATGGAGGCGGACAATTTCATGGATGAAGACTTCGGCTAGCTTTTGGACTCCCCACGTCATCTTGATTGCTAAGAAGGTGAGCGCTCTTGGTGAGTCGGTCAACGACCACCCAAATAGCGTCCTTCTGCCCTCGAGTCTTGGGCAGTCCTGTGACGAAGTCCATCGCGATGTCTTCCCATTTCCATTCCGGCACTGGCAGCGACTGTAATTTTCCTCCCGGTCTTCTATGCTCAATCTTCACCTTTTGGCAGACCAGGCATTTCAGAATAAAATCTACTACCTCTTGTTTCATATTCGGCCACCAAAAGTCCTTGCGCAAGTCTTTGTACATTTTGCTTGCCCCTGGGTGGACGGAATAGGCTGATGAATGCGCTTCCTTCAATATGGTCTTTCGAAGCTCATCCACAGCAGGTACACAGATGCGATCTCTGAACCACAATGACCCATCATCCTGTATGATGAATCCCGGTGCCTTACCCTCCTGCACTTCGCCGCTAATCTTCATTAACACGATATCGTCTGCTTGCTTCTCCTTGATCTGGTCGAGCAGGGTAGGTCGAATCTCTAGAGTGTTTAGACTACCCTGTTGTCTCCCGAACCAAACCTCTATCCCTCCTCGTATCAACTCTTCTTGTAGTTTCGGTTGTGCAGTCAACATCGAGATCAAGCCTTCTTGAGCTGTTTTACGGCTCAAGGCATCTGCCACCACATTGGCTTTCCCTGGGTGGTAGAGTAACTCGATGTCGTAGTCTTCAATCAGCTCTAACCACCTCCTCTGCCTCATATTCAGCTCTTTCTGCGTGAACACATACTTTAAGCTCTTGTGGTCAGTGAAGATCTGACACTTCACACCATATAGGTAGTGACGCCAGATTTTCAAAGCGAAGACCACAGCTGCTAGCTCTAAATCATGTGTAGGGTAATTCACTTCGTAGGGCTTGAGTTGACGAGACGCATAGGCAATGACCTTCCCATTTTGCATTAGCACGCATCCTAGACCTTGCTTAGAGGCGTCACTGTACACTACATACCCCTCGTGTCCATTTGGCAGCGTCAAAATTGGGGCACTAGTCAAACGTCTCTTTAGCTCCTGAAAGCTCTCCTCATACTTATCATCCCACACGAATTTCTTGTGATCTTTTCGGAGTAACTTGGTCATTGGCAGAGCGATTTTAGAAAATCCCTCTACGAATCTACGATAATATCCAGCTAGTCCAAGGAAGCTGTGTACTTCCTTGACATTTTTCGGTTGCTTCCAATCAGAGACTGCCTTAATCTTCTGAGGGTCTACCATCACTCCTTCTTGGTTGATTACGTGGCCTAGGAATGCCACCTCTTTCAACCAAAGCTCGCACTTGGACAGCTTGGCATATAGCTTATTTTCTCGCAAAATTTGCAGAGTGATCCTCAGATGTTCTTCATGCTCGGCTTCACTGGTAGAGTAGATCAGGATGTCATCGATGAAGACAACCACGAACTTATCAAGGTAGTCGTGAAAGCAACGATGCATCAAATCCATGAATACCGCAGGTGCATTTGTTAATCCGAACGGCATCACCACGAACTCGTAGTGTCCATAACGAGTACGGAAAGCAGTCTTTGGGATGTCCTCCTCACGAATCCGAAGCTGGCGATATCCTGACCTAAGGTCGATTTTGGAGAACACCTTGGCACCTCGCAATTGATCTAGTAGATCATCTATTCTCGGCAGAGGGTACTTGTTCTTGATGGTGACCTTGTTCAGTTCCCTATAATCGATGCACAGACGGAAGGTCCCATCCTTCTTCTTTACGAATAGCACAGGTGCTCCCCATGGCGACGCACTAGGTCTAATGAAACCTTTCTCCAACAACTCTTCTAACTGACTCTTGAGTTCCTTCATCTCGATCGGTGCCATTCTGTGCGGTGCCTTCGAGATGGGTGCAGTTCCGGGCTCTAGATCAATCGTGAATTGCAAGTCACGTTGGGGTGGCAAACCTGGGAGTTCCTCGGGAAACACATCTGGAAATTCTCTAGCCACTGGAATTTCCTGAACACCGACAACTTTCTTCTTTACTGGTTCCAAATAGCACAAATATCCAACATTCCCTTGTCGGAGCAATTTTACAGCTTTCATGGCGTTGATCAGTTTTCCGTTCTCTTCTTCACGTCTCCCCTTGAACTTGCACACATGCTTACCTCCTGAATTAATGGTTACTGTCCGTTCCTTAAAATCTATTACAGCTTCATGACGAAGTAACCAGTCCATCCCTAAGATGATGTCGTACGGAGCCATGGGAATGCATATCAAGTCGGAGTTAAATTTCCGACCTTGAATGCTTATAGGGAAATTGCTAAGCTGCTTTGTCCCTACAAGCTTTTCTCCATTAGGAAGGTTCACCACGAAGGGTTCGCAGATGTCACGACATTCTAAGCCTAACAGTTCTACACATCTTTCAGAAATGAAGGAATGCGTTGCACCAGAATCAAATAACAAGAAAGCAGTAGTTGAACGGACATATAATGTACCTTGGCAGACCGGGGCATTTGGCTCATCACTACGACGCATCTCGTAGAGACGCTGTCCTTGCCCTTGGGAAGTCGCAGGTGCTTTTCCCTTGTTCTGAGCAGTGGACTGTACAGACGTCGTCCCTCCTGACCTACTCGGAACTCTGTTACTCTGAGCCATTGATGCATTTCTGGTCTGACCTGATCTGTCTTTGCCTTGCGGACAGTAGAGGCGCATATGTCCCTCCTTTCCGCAGGTAAAGCACTTCTTCTGACTCTTAGTACAATACCTGTTGATGTGACCCTGCTCTCCACAGTTAAAGCAGGTTGGGGGACCCTTACGCTGTCCAGACCCATGAAAGAGATTCGTCGAAGCTGAATTCGATTTGCCTTTCTTTGACCAGTTAGACCCTTGAGGTGATGCAGGTCTCTTGAATCCACTGTAACCCTGAGACCTTCCACCTCCATGTTTCTTCTTATCAGCCTCCTTCAAGGACTTTTCCAGGCGATAGGCAGCATCAACATACTGCTCTAGGGTCAGAAACTCCCGTTGTTCCATCCAAGGCCTCAGTGTGGGGTCCATCCACTTGTGAAAGCGACGGATCCTCTGAGCCTCAGTGGAAACTTCGGGTCCAGCATACTGCAATAACTGATTAAACTTAGTGGCTCTCTCCAGCACTGACAAACCCTCGACCTTAGGGTAGAGAAGCTCTTCCTGTTTCTCGTCTCTCATGGATTCAGAGAAGAATCGGGACATCATTTTGTCCTTGAACATGTCCCAACTCAGCATCGGGTGATCAGACAAACGAGAGTTCTCCCACCATTCACTAGCACCATCTCTCAGCTGCAAGGCCGCGAGGTGCACCTTCTCAGTCTCAGTGCATCTGACATTCCGCAGCAGCCTCTCGATGTGAGTGAACCAGTAGGAGATTTTAGCTGGATCCCCAAGGCCATTGTAGGTTTCTGGCTTCAGCGAGGCGAAAGTTTTGAGTGCCTTAGAATAGTTGGACCCGTCATCCTGGGCATGACAGTCATCTTCTCTTCGGCCCACGGGCGGATTCATTCTGTCGGCGTTGGCCTGAGGTACAGCAGGAGGCGGGACGGCTGCCTGGATCATCTGTTGGAACATATTCTTAATAACTTCTAAGGTCGCAGGATCCAACGTGGTCGTTGGACGGGGATCCTGGACTCGATTAACTCCAGAACCTTCGGCTCTAGACTCGTTCTCCTCTTCTTCTTCTTGAGGATTAGGTATGGTCGGGGCACTTCGGTTTGTTCCACGTGTGTTAACCATCTGAACAAGAGAGTCGCAATTGATTGAATTCATTAGTACTTAAGGCAAGATTACTCAAAAGAGGATTATATATTCATAGTGCCATCTAGGCTAAATATACAACATAGTCTGTTCGGAAGGAAGTACGATTATATCTACATACAAGTCATAGTAACATAATCGTAGCCGACTCGACCCTTCGAGTAGTACCAAAAATAGGGTCGAGCTTCTCCTACACCGAGGGATATATATATAACAAAAGTACAACCCTTACTGAGTTCGAACAGCGGACAACGTCATAGACCTAGCTATAGTACAGACGAGAAAACCTAGATAGAACTACAGAGGTGGGTAGCAGTACTTGTCGAGGAATCCGGTTTCAAAGAGCTCGGGTCGTAGGATCTGACCAAAATGGTCGAGGAGCATGTCTGCCTGCGATCGCCGTTGGTTGATCCAATCAACGCGACGTTGAGCTTCCTGGGCCTCAACCCTGAGTTGGTTGAGATTGGCCTTCTCTGCTCCAATCGCTGCGTCCCACACTGCTTTGTCTGCGTACAGGTCTTCGAACTTCGGCATGATAATCTGAGGAGTGATAGGCCCCATCTGAGCCCGCTGGGTCCAAGTGAGGCCGTACATCGGAGGGTATGTAGATGCCGGAGGGATCCAGTTGGAGGGCCCCTCAGCTGGCGGTGGTGGAGGTGGAGGCGGTGGGTAGAAAGAAGAGTCCGGCATATAACCCCAGGGGTGGACCCCCGGCCATTCCATCTCAGTCGACAACTGATCAGGCATAACCGTCGGCGCGGAGGAGTCTTGGAAACTAGGTTCTCCATGTTGAGAACCTCCTGAAAAATCGTACTGGACCGGGTCTGGTGTCGGAGGTGGTGGCGGTCCCTGCTCTGGAACCAGCAGGGGTGGTTGTTCCTGAGCAGGCTCCTCGGCTGGAGCCACCTCCTCCTCTGGATCCTCTTCGGGATCCTCCTCCTCCGGATCCTCTTCTGGATCTTCCTCCACGTCGGGGTTCACCTCGGCCGCCTCTCCCGCGGCCTCCCCTGCGGCCTCTCCCTCATAAAGATCATCCAGGTACAAGTCCGGAGCCTCCAAAGTCGGGTCCTCTGGCCAGTTGGCCAATAGCTCCTCATTCTCCTCATACTCTTGCCTCGCATTTGCGATGAGGCGAGTGACACTCCTCGTAAATATTACCATCTTCCTGCGAGACAGAGAAGAGAGGGTTAGTATTAGCGATTTGCAATTCCATATGCAAAAGAATAAGAACATTCAAGAGATAAAATCTTTAATGTCTTAACGCTCGAGAAGATTTGAAACGACTAGTCCTTGAATTCTGTTACAAGGACCCGTCCGAAGGAAGTAAAGGAATGACTGGGAAAACCTTGGGCTCTGATACCACAACTGTAACACCCCAATTTCGTACTCTGGGTATTACTGCCAGTGACCTCGGCTTTTCTCCATCCAAAGTCACCCAAGGCTCGTTATTTGCACAGAAACATTATCGTAACGGGGAATTCATTCGTAAATATGGAAAAGAGTGCGGAATTAGAAATGTTATTACAAGTAGTTCGTTTGCTCCAAAAGATTATCACCCTTCTAGTATTATACAAAACGGTAGTTTATCATAATAATAAATACAGAACGTTCCAAAAGTGCTTCTTCTAGTCCTTCCATGATCAAGCTACGACTTCGTCTTCAGCCTTCAATGACCTTATCCTTGTTCCCTGATATTTCCATAAAAGCAAGAAATACCAGCCGACCAATGTCGGGAAGAAAGAAAGTGGTATTAGTCTAACGCGAGACTAAGCAAGTGGTAGAACGTGACTTGGTTTTAAAAGAAAGGCTAATTAAATGGGATTTTGTTGGTGACGAGAGTCGGGATATTTTTAGGAGAATGGTATATGAGAATTTAAATGGAAAGGCATATAATGCTTCTTCTGGAAGATAGAATACGGTTTTCAGGGATTATGAAAGGAAAGGATATATTGTTGGGAACTTTATTAATTCACATTAAATTTTGAAAAGCCTCCGTCGACTGGAATATTCAAGCCGGGAGCTAGAATGGTGTACTCACCACCCTCGTTCATTAATTATTTGTGCATAGGGCACTTATCTTTCATTAATGACAAAAAGTGCATTCAGTTATCGATTTTTAGATGTAGCAACCCAAAACGGGTCAAGGGCCACATCAAAGAAGGACGGAGTCCTTAACACCTAGCTAGGGTGTTGTCACCTCTCTACGCTTGTAGAGCAGGCAGAGTCATGACCCAGTATTAGGGTATAGGTACATCCTAATACATCTTTTTAAGAGGTGTAGCAGAGACGAGTCTCTCACCCCTAATGACTATCCTAGTCCATAGCAAAGTCTCAAACGAGACATTTAAACACATAAAGGCCGCAAACAAACGGTCCTAAGTCCAAGTACTAGCGTAGGACAGGAATAATAACAATATGAACAGAGAGGTCATTATCTCTAACAATAATAATCCTAGGTTTGTTTTATTAGCAACCAAGGTGTTCCCAACAATTATATAGATATTAAACGGAATAGAAGAAAATTTACGTTTAATCGTAAAGAGCAAGAGAACCATCCACTTGCATGTACGAAATCGTGAAGAAAAGAACCAAACCACTTGCCTTGGATTTTCGAGGATTGCGTCCTACGGAAATTGTTTCTCGGCTCTATGACGATTCGGGGACCCGACCTAATTTATGCGCGATTTTAAGACGAGCGAACACAAATTAAATTAATATTTAATTTACTTCTCGATATAAAGAAAAATATTTCCTTTTAATATAAATCTCGTAATGTCCCGAGAAGTGAAGTTAACTATTTTTTCGTTGATGATGTAAAATTATTACTCAACGATTACCAAAAATATTACCTTATATCCTTTATAAAATGATCTTAAAACTTTAATATTAACAACTTAATATTTCACCATAAAAGTAATTTAAATAAATAAATATTTAGTTGATTTTCTAATTACAACTTAGTTACCATTTTACCTCTTAATAATAATTTTATTAAGGCCCTTTTCAAATTTTTCTTAGGAATAAGCCTATTTTTATTAGTACCCAACTCTACCATTGGCAGTCCATTTAATTGCTAGAATCTTCGGATTTTAGTCGCTAACTCGATGGGCTTTATTTATTGAGTAAATTAAAACCTATACGTACGCGTATAGATCAACCCAAAAATAGAAGTCCGATCCATTAACAGTATATAACGAAACGAAGGGTACTTTCCTTACCCTTGCTCTGTTTTCTATGTAGCTTGGCCGAACAACACAACACACAACAACGACAACAATGGCCGGCAACAACACGACACCCACGAACGACCACCGGCGGTGGCGACTCGGTGGCGGGCAGAGGCGATGGCGGCGAGCAGGCGGTGGGCAGAGGTGGTTGGAAGTGGACGGCGACGAACGGCAGGGCGGAACAACGGAGGCAGCGGCGGCGGGAGAGGTCAAGTTGGAACAGGGCAGCGATCGGCGACGTCGGCTGCGGGCAGGGCGGCGCGCGGTTGATGCCGGCTGATGGCAGGAGCGACGTTGGCCAGAGAACGAGCTGGCACAGGGGCGGCGACAGCGGTCGGGAAGTCGGCGGAATGGCGACTGATCGCTGGCGGCGATGACGAGCAGGAACCGACGACGACGTCTAGCTGCGATGGTGACGGCTTGTCGCGATGGTGATGACGAACGAGGAGGCGGAAGAGGCGAACCGAAGTGAACGGGGGGTCTCGGTGCAAGTGTGAACAGAACGTGAAGGGGGTTGCTAGTTTGAATCAGACAAACTACCCCATATGTATATATATATATTATAAACGTGGTGTAATGACGGCAAGATTTTTCGGCTGATTTCCTCTGTTCAGAAGATCGATTTGCTGGAAAACACCCATTGAATGGCAGAATTTTGATCTAATCTTCTTTCAGGCTTTCCAAAAAAAACGGTTGCGTTCCAATCTCAACAACGAACTCCCGCAGTTCAACTGGTAAAAGAAAGGAAAGGGGCCGGAAAGGTTGGGGTTCGAGTCCTAATTGCTTCCCTTAATTTCCCTTTTTATTTAGGGCTATTAATAGGTTGGTTTTTAATTAATAAAAGAAATAACTACCCGATTATTGTATTTGTTACTCGTCTGTTAATTATTTTCTTTTTCATTAAATTTCTTCTTTCTTAATTCTTTCTTTTTATATCCTTAAATGATTTATTTCAAAATAATAATCCAATATAAGGACCCGTTTTTCCATAATTGAATTTGAACGTGTTTTACACTTAATTGGGCGAGGAATTTACTATTGACGACTTTTTGATAGTTGTACGAATAAGGATTTTAAGAAAACTTTATTTCCCTTATTTATAAAAATAGCGGTTATTACACCGGCACCATCAAATCCCTTAATTGCAGCCTCTTCCCCTTATTGCCATCATTTCGCTTCCTCTCTATCAAATCTTCCCAAGATCCGTTCTTATCCAAACGATTCTCTTTCTCTCAAAAATCTCCTCTTTTCTCCGATGGCGAGTCCGAACGGCTTTGTCTCCTCCAAATCTCTCACCGCCCAAGACCAGTATGCATGCTCTATGACGCAAGAAGAAGTGGACGCCCTGGTGGCGGAGAGCGGCTTCCCCCGGGAACCCAAGCACTGAAAACCCGACGTCGAGCTCCTCGACTGGGTAAAACAAGACTGGATCTGCTTCTTGGAATTCCCGTTCACCATCGGCCTGAAGTTCCCCTTTCCGCGCCTGGTCCAACTTTTCCTTGGCGACTTGAGGATCTCCCCGTCACAAATCATGCCCTCGGCGTGGAAGATATTGACCACCATCCACGAGATGTGCTCCGCCCTGGACGTCTCCTTCAACATGAAAGATCTCGCCCATGCTTACGAGATCCGCACACAGAGGCCGGGACGCGTCACCCTTCAAGCCCACAACGCCAAGAACCCACTGGTGTGGAAGCCGAAAGTGGACTCTCCGGGCTGGGCGTCAAGGTTCTTCTTCGTCAACCGGAAGTCGATGGGGGCCATGGGCGAGCAACTCAAGCCGATCCTTTGTGACCGCTGGAATGTGAATCGTAAGTAAATACTCAACTACTTCCCGTCGTTTTTCTAGGGTTTGGGATTTCAAATCGCTAACTCCCTTCTTGCTTTTCGAACAGTCCCCGCAGATAGGAACTTCGCCCCTACCATCTCTGAAGCGTGTGCTGCCCTCATGAACATCCCTCTGGAAGATCGAGTCCTTAACAACTTCCCCGACAAGAATACCTTGGCTGCTCGCCTAGCCGTGTCGGAGTCAGAATCGGAGGACGACGTTCAAGTTGTCGCGACCCCTACCCCCACTCCTGCCCCTCCGGCGCCTGGTAGGAGATTTCGCGCTCTACTCTTCATACTCTTTCTTTTCCTCGTCCCCTTTTTCACCCCTTTTGACCGTAACCACCCAACTGACCTAATCGCAGTTTCGGGTCTCCGAAGACCCAGTGCCAACCGTCTTCCTTTGGCAGAGGAGGCGGTTCGCCGTCACACGCAGGCCTCGGCACAGAAACTGCCGATATCCCTCCCTCCTACTACTGAAACCCCGCGGATGACGCCGCTTAAGCGGCCCGCGGAAGTTCCGCTGTCCGTTCTGGAGGCTGGAGAGGGGGCCCAAAAGGAGGCTTGGGCGGCGTTGAGGGGCCTGGTCACGTCGGGGGTCAGGAAACGATTTCTGATGGGGAGCTTGGACGAAGTGGTGAACGAGGGGGCGCAGTCGGCCCTTAAGGTAAAATTCCTCAACCTGCCTGTTTTGATCGTACCAATTGCTGCCCTTATCTTACTTTTCACGTCCGTTCCCAGATAGCTCAGGGGATGGTAGCTGTATTGGAGAAGATCAATGAAGAGAGGGGGTTTGTATCTCAGCGAGAGGCTCAACTTAGCGCGGCGGTGGACGAGTCCAAGGTGATAGTAGCGAAGGCAGAGCAGCTTTCCGCGGAGCAAGGTCGCCGTCTGGAGGAGGCGAGGGCATGCGTGAAGGCGCTCGAGGCGGAGGTCAAGGCCTTCGGTGACGAAGCGTGGGGTATCGCGGCCTATTACTCTATGAAGGCCCGCGTGGAGGTGCTGGAGAAGCTGTCGGTGGAGTCCCGGGGCGTTTGGAGCTTGGAGGCGGAAACGAAGAAGTTAGCGGACAACTTTCCAGCCGGCCAACAGCTTCCTGGCGCCAAGTTCTTCAACGAGGGCGGCGACGGATCCGACACCGAAAGCGACTCTCCGGTGCCTATGGCGGACCCACCTACTCCCGCTTCCAATGCGCCAACTGTTGCTGCCGCCGATGCCATTGCTACCCCCGTCAACGCTACCGCTTCCTCCGTCAATCCGGTGACCATTGCCTCCATTCCTGCTGTTGGTGAATCCTCCCATGCTCCCGAGGCTCCGACCGACCAGACGGCTGGTGAGTCTTCTGCCTGATCTTATCTAAGGATGTTCTTCCACTGCCCTGCGTGGCGCTTGTTTATAACATTTCCCTGGCCCGTGGTGGCCTTAAGACTTTATCCCTTCGGGGCGACTTGCATGGTTTTGCCGACCCTTCGAGGTCGAGGTACTCTTAGCCCCCCGGGGCGTATTTGACTTTGCCCGGCCCATGGGGGTCGGTTTAGTAGTAACTTTTGCCCCTTCGAGGGTTGCTTTCTTTGTCTGCTGGTTTGTGCGTTTGAATGCCGTTTTGGTGATTTCCGGGCGTAGTGTCTAGGAAAAACGCTCTGCAGTAGCGTATACGTTTAGTGGTCGAGCGTATGCACGGCTCATTAGGCTAGTAGCTAGAAACATAGCGATACTTAGTACGCGCCCGATTTGCTAAGAACTTAGCGTTTCGTCAGATGATTCGAGAGTCTCAGGCCGCAACTGGCGTTTTAGTCGATAGATCGTGCGTTGCAAAAAGTTTCAGAATCGTAACATACGAAACATCGTGTGCAATCTCAATACATGCAATAGCTAATAAGCGTGCTACGCGAATTATGCGAATTGCACCAATTATTCAAACAATCATTCATGCAACATGGACTGATTTTAAAGTGAAGAAAGTGTCACTCGATACCATAAATAAAACCATGCGGAAACCAAATAACATCATCAAATGTTATGCAAGAATTCAAACAATACCATCAAGTGTCGAGCAAAAACCACACACACAAGTCTAGAGAGGAATCAGAAGTAATACTGCCGTAGGTGGGTAGCATTCCAGCTTCTGGGGACTTCTCGGCCATCGGGATCGCGGAGCTGGTACGCTGCCTGGCCGGCGATGCCCGAAATTTGGTAAGGGCCCTCCCAGGATGGGGCCAGCTTTCCGGCGCTTTGGTCTCTGGTGTTCTGGAAGACTTTCCGGAGGACCCAGTCCCCTTTTCGGAAGGTCCTTACTCTTACGTTTCTGTTATAGCTTCTGGCGACTTGCTGCTGGTGACGCACCATTCGGCACCAAGCCTGCTCTCGAGTCTCGGTGGCCATGTCGAGGTTCCGGGTGAGCTCGATGGCGTTTTGATCGCTGGTGAGTAAGCCGTACCTAGCTGTGGGGACCAAGATTTCCGTGGGGATGACCGCCTCACAACCATAAACCAAGGAAAAGGGGCTTCGGCCCGTGGAGGTTTTGGGAGTGGTACGATCTGCCCACAGGACATACGGTAGTTCGTCTGCCCACCGGCCTCCAATCTGCACTAGCCGCTTCTTGAGGTTGTTGACAAGGATCTTGTTGCTCGACTCTGCTTGTCCGTTGGCTTGGGGGTACCGGGGTGTTGACATGACTAAATCAATGTTCCACCCCTTGCAGAAGTCGCGAGTTTTCTTGCTAATGAATTACGAGCCATTGTCACACACGATCTCAGAAGGGACTCCGTACCTGCTCAGGATATTCTTTTTGAGGAAGGCTATTACCTGCTTGTCCTTTATCTCTTTGTACGCTTCCGCCTCAATCCATTTGGAAAAGTAATCGGTAAGAGCCAAGAAATATACCCGCTGCCCGGACGATGGTGGGAGTTTGCCGACTATATCCATGCCCCATCTCATGAAGGGCCACGGGGTGAGCGTTGGGTGTAGAGGCTCGGGTGGTTGATGCGAAGTAGCCGCGTGCCGCTGGCACGCGTCGCACCGTTTGGCGAATTCAACAGCATCTTTCTTCAGCGTCGGCCAGTACCAGCCGTAGCCCAATACTTTGCTTGCTAGGCTCCTGCCACCGGTGTAGTTACCGCATTCTCCCGCGTGGATGTCTTTGAGTATCTTGCTAGTTTCAGCCTGGGTCGGGCACCTTTGGAGGATCCCGCTAGCAGATTTATGGAACAGAATGCCCTCTATGACCGTGAATCTGGCCGCTTTGATTTTGAGGGCTCGTGCCTCTGCTTTGTCTGCAGGTAGGATTCCGTCTACGAGCCAAGAGAGGTAAGGTTTCATCCAAGACTCTTCGGAGTCGTCTGAGGAAGTGGGCTCCTCCTGGGATGACTCTCGGATCTCGTCGGTGGCAGGATCGACGAGGGCTAAGACGGGCTTCAGGCATTCTTCCGGTGCGGCCAAGGGTATGGCAGGTTGGGTGACATGCAACAGAGGTATAGCTCGAAATTTCTTGTGATCAATGGAGGAAGCTAGGTTAGCTAGTGCGTCGGCCTGAGTATTCTGCTCCCGGGGTACCTGCTCGAAGGTAATGTCCTTAAACTGCCGACTCAGGGCGCGGACTACCTCGAGGTAGGCAGCCATCCTACTATCTTTGGCTGCATATTCCCCCGAAATTTGGTTTATCACCAACAGCGAGTCGCATTTGACGCTCAGCTTCTGGATACAAAGATCACGTGCTAGCACTAAGCCGAACACCAAGGCTTCGTACTCGGCCTCGTTGTTGGTGGCTTCAAACTCGCATCGGACTGCTTGAGCTATACTATCCCCCCTGGACGAATTCAGTACGACCCCTATGCCCGCCCCCCTGACGTTCGACGATCCGTCGGTGTGTAAGGTCCACTCCGGACAGTCGTCTCTGGCGGCAGTGGCCACGACCTGAGCCGGAGCTGGGCTTTCTAGGGTAGGACTGAAGTCGGCCACAAAATCAGCTAGCGCTTGCGACTTTATCGCTGTCCGAGGCTCATAGGTGATGTTGAAGCCACTCAAATGTATCGCCCACTTGACCATTCTGCCGGTTATCTCTGGCTTGTGCATCACAGTCTTCATCGGGTAATTGGTTTGAACCGCGATGGTATACGACTCGAAATACGGCCTTAATTTTTGCGAGCACATGACCAGGGCTAGCACTAGTTTCTCCATTGGGGAGTAGCGGCTCTCGGCAGACAATAAGGTTTTGCTCACGAAGTATACCGGCAGCTGTTGACCTTCCTCTTCCCTGACCAGAACGCCGCTGACGGCGCTTTCTGTGACTGACAGGTACAACTTCAGGATTTCACCGGCTTCTGGCTTTGAAAGGAGCAAAGGGTTGGCGAAATATGCTTTCAGCTCTTGGAAAGCCTCTTCGTGCCTCGGCTCCCAGGCGAAACTTTTATTCTTTCTCAAGACCTCATAGAATAGGCGGCACCTTTCCGCTGACCGTGAAATGAACCTATTTAGTGCTGCGATCTTGCCGGTTAGCCGCTGAACGTCCTTGACGCACCGGGGAGATCTTAATCTGGCGATGGCCTGCACTTGCTCAGGACTTGCCTCGATCCCCCTCTGCGTGACCATGTAGCCCAAGAACTTTCCTGATCTAACCCCGAATGTGCATTTCGCGGGGTTGAGCTTCATGCCGTACTGTTCTAAGATGGCGAAAGCTTCTTCTAGGTGGGCGATGTGGTCCGGGGCTCGCTTGCTTTTGACCAGCATGTCGTCGATGTAGACTTCCATTGTTCTCCCGATCTGGTCTTGGAACATCCGGTTTACTAGCCGCTGGTAAGTGGCTCCAGCGTTTCGGAGTCCGAAAGACATCACCTTGTAGCAATACGTCCCCTGGGTGGTGATAAAGGTTGTCTTCTCTTGGTCGCCTTCCTCCATTTTGATCTGGTTGTACCCGCTGAAGGCATCCATGAAAGTGAGGAGCTCGTGACCGGCCGTGGCGTCGACCATGGAGTCGATGTGCGGTAGCGGGAAGGAGTCTTTCGGGCATGCTTTGTTCAAGTCCGTGAAGTCTACGCAGACTCTCCACTTCCCGTTCTTCTTGGGGACTACCACCACGTTTGCTAGCCACTCTGGGTACTTGACCTCCTTGATTTTTCCCGTTTCTAGCAGTTTCTTCACCTTTTCGTCCACCACCCGGTTTCTTTCTGGCGCGAATTTCCGTCTTTTCTGCCGCACCGGGGGGTGTGTGGGGTCCACGTTCAACTTGTGGGTTATGACCGAAGGGTCAATCCCCACCATGTCGGCGTGGGACCAAGCGAAGGTTTCTGTATGTTGCCTCAGGAAAGCAAGGATTGCTGATCGTGTTTCTGGCTCCAAGTTGGATCCGAGCCGTATGGTTTGGCCAGGGCTGGCCGGGTCTAAGGCCACCTCTTCCACTTCTTCCTCGAGTGTGTTTGCTTTGGTGGATCGAGGGGGCCTCCTGTAATTGCTATGCGCCATTCCCGGCGGACGCCGGCTTTAGAGCCGACTTGTAGCAATCTCGGGCCAGCCGCTGATCTCCCTTAATTTCTTGCACCCCCCAAGGGGTGGGGAACTTTATAGCCTGATGGTAGGTGGAAGCGACCGCTCTCATCTCGTGTATCCATGGTCTCCCCATGATGACATTATAGCACGACGGGCACTCCATGACGGCGAAGCGGACCTGGACGTTCATTCCCTTGGCGTAGGTGGGGAGTGTGATATCTCCCAGCGTGTGCTTCACCTCCCCACTGAAGCCTACCAGAGGGACGGGGTTTCTGTCGAGGTCGCTTTCGGATAAGCCCATGCCCTTCAAGGCGTCCAGAGTCATCAGATTAGTGGAGCTCCCAGTGTCGATGAGCACCCTCTTCATCATGACGTTGCCGATGTGGAGGGATATCACGAGTCCGTCGTGATGTGGTCCGACTAATCCCCCCATGTCGGCGTCGTCAAAAGTTATGGGCGCGTTCATCCAGGCCTCATCGGGGCGGCTAGGCCCGGCCACTTTCTCAAAACTATCTTCACGCGCGCGGCGCTTAGCAGCGGAGTAAGTGAGGCCGCAAACATCCGATCCCCCCGAGATGACGTTGACAACGCGGTCGTGTGGGGGGGATGGAGGTTTGGCCGATCCTGGCTCGGGTACCCCCGCTAATCCTCGCAGAATCCGGGCGTTCGGGGCTACTTCCGAGATCAGACCGCGGGCTATTCGAAAAGCTATTTCTCTCCTCAGGATGCTGCAGTCATTGGTAAGATGGCCTGGACCGTCATGGAAATGGCACCACTTTTTGGCGGTGGCTTCCGTCTTGTTACTCTCTATCTTCCGGGACCAGCGGATCAGCTTTCCGAGCCTACTCAGGTTTCTGACGAGCTCGAGAGGGGACAGTCCCAGTTGGAGCTTGTCCAACGATGGCGGATCGGGCTTATCTCTACTGGCGTCTGCCGTTTCCGACGCTGCCACATTTACCGAAGATGGTGCGTGGTAAGGTTGAGCCCGGCGTTCTCGCCGATTGTCATGCTGAGACTTCTTCTCGACACGGTCCCAGACTGTGACCCTGGAGCGCAGCCGGCGATCCTCTTCTAACCGGATGTGAGCCAGGGCCTTGGATTGCACGTCCTCGAAAGTGTAACACGGGAACTTTGTGAGTTCGGCGTATAGATCACCGTCCGGTAAGACTCCCTGCCTGAATGCTTCTATGGCCGTCTCGGCGTCGCACAGGGGGATATTCACCTTTTCCCGATTGAACCGATCCAGGAAGTCGCGGGTCGGTTCATTGGCCTCTTGTCGGATTCGGTAGAGATCGCTGCGTTTTTCAAACTTGCGACTACTGGCGAATTGAGCTCGAAACGAGTCTACCAAGTGGGCGAAAGAGGTGCCACTCCCCCTCGGGAGGCTTACGAACCATTTCAGGGCGGGGCCAGTGAGGGTCGTGGCGAACCCTTTAGCCATCAGAGGCTCCTTCGAGTGGGACGAGATTGAACTGGTCATCATCCGCTACTTATAGATCGCAACGTGGTCATCAGGGTCGGCGGTGCCGTCGTAGGGAGTCATCGTGGGGACGACGAACTTCTTCGGGATGGGCTCTTGAGCGATACGGGGTACAAACGGGGACTCGTCGTACCCGTCGTAGGACTCTTTTTCTAGAGGCTTGGGCATGCCAGGGATACGGGCGATTTGTTCGGCGAAAGCCTTCAGATGCTCCTGGACCTCCCAGCGTACGGTTACACTCAGCGGGCGCCTCCTTTCGGGGTCCTCTTCCTCCTCGTCATCATCCCACGCGAACTGGGGATGTGGGGGTACGAGGAGTAGGTTCAGCTTGCACGGGATTAGGCGGCTGCTGGGTGGCCGAGGGCTGCCAATTCGTTGGCGTCGGGATCGGCGGTACCCCCGGCAAGGTAGCCGCGGGAGTGACCCTATCGCCGTGATCGCCGCCCTCCGGGCCCCGGGAGGACCCATCACCACCGTTAAGATTGAGGTTGATAGCTATCCCATCGGCCTCGCGGTTCATTCGCGGGCGAGAGCCGCGGGCGGCAGTAGTCTGCAGTTGAGCGCGCAGTCGGTTGTTCTCGCTGGCAATACGAGAGTTCTCCTCCAGCATCCGGGAGTTCTCGGTGGCGATGCGACCTACAGTTGATTGGAAGCTGTCGCGCTGATCCTGCATCTCTTTCTGGAGGTCGAGGATCCTCTGGGAGAGGGTGGCCATCTCGTCCTGGCGATTGGCGGCTGGAGGGTCTTCAAGGTTTAAGGGATCTTCAGGCTCGATCTCGGGGTCGGCGCCGTTCGAATGGTCGTCGGCTAGCGCTTCTTGGTAGACTTGATCGGATCCTGACATGCTGGTAACTAGAAGATCGTGGCGACAACGGCCGGAAAGGTTAAAAACTCTACAGATCGCAGTCCCACGGTGGGTGCCAAATTGTTTTGGGTGAAAAACGATTCTAGTTCAAACACCCTCGTTTGGGGTTACGATTTGAGAGCTTTGTGAAAGATGATTGAAAGATAACGAAATCAAAGATTCGGCAAATAGGCTTTATTGATTGCTAATCAAGTTCAAATTACAAGTATGCGTATCTCGGATACGATCTATCTTTTTGTTGCCAAGAATCTATCTTATATCTAACGATTAGCGTCTTCGTGGATCGTGGGCGAGCTACTGGATCCCGAGATCTCTGGCCTCCTTCTCTCGCCTAGTACCGAAAGCGCACTCCTGCTCCCGGATTCTTCGGATGTTAGTTCCAACGGATCCTCCTCTGGAAATGGGCTTCTACTAACCCAGCCAACGAGCCTTTCCTGCCACCGTGGGCCTTACACGAGTTGGGCTTGCACCAGGGAGAAAACGAGGCCCAACAAATATATAGTGGGACTCAGGCATATGTTAGAGGCCCAAGGGTGAAATCGAATTTAAGGCCCTTATCATTTTTAAATTCCTTTTATTTAAAAACTAATCATCATCATAACTATATACTAAAGCGGAGGTTAGATTTAATATATAGCCCGACATGTAGTACTTTCTCATTGGACCACGTCACCCATCTTTAATAAAACAATTCAATTTATTTGACTGGTTGAAATTTCATTGTAGATCCCACATTAGATATCTTCTTATCTAACCAATTTTAAAAAAAAAACTCTATCTAATATATTGCTTGAAATAAAACAATATGTGTTGCACAATAAAATCTAACAAAAAAAATCTATCTAACTAATCTAACGAAAAAAAAATCTATATAGCTTACCAAATCTATCTAACTAATATATCCAATTCAAATATGAAATTTATAAGATGTTCAACGTTATATTCCCTTGGCCGAGGGGGCCCACATTCGATTTGCAATACAAATAATTTGGTAAGGTTGGAGTACTCTAGGTTATAAAGTTGATTATGACATAATTTAATTTATTACATATCTTAATTTATTACATATCTTACCAAATGTACATTCAAATATGAAATCTATATGGATAAATAACCAAAAGTTCTTAATTCTTTTAAAATACAAATAATTTTATTAGAAATATCTAAATGAAATTGGATATGTGCAAAATTACTAAAAATAAATAATTAAAAAAAATACTCCATAATAACAATTAATGAAACATGGATAATTTATTTAATTCAAGTCGTGCCCTCCGGGCACGGGCACTGTTACTAGTTATATACCTATTATGATGTATGTATTCTACTACTTAAAATTTCGTATTACTGAGAAAAAATTATAAGACCTACCATTCAAAAGTAAACCATTTAAATTTGTTTAAAAAGAGCTGAAAAATATTGTAGAAACTATAACATTGAACTAAAAAAACATACTTATATAGGAGTATTGTTTTAGCTCCAAAAGATCGATACACTTGTTTTTTTAAGATAAGAAGAGCAATGAATTGCTCCAATCCAACTCTAGCTAATCAGATCTCCAACAAAGTTAGCTCAAAAAATGGTTCTTAAAAAGGACCCTATAAAACCCAAAAAAAAAATGCATTATTAGCTACACAGTACACACTTACAGTCGGGTCCCTAAGGCACTATATATGTCGCCCATACTCCAATAGCCGAGACTTGATTTCTCTAGATACACTCTTTCCGCTAAGGAAAGAGAAAACATGGAGTTTGCGACATTTTCCAAAACGGTTCATGGAGTGCTATTTCAAAATAGAAGGGTGCGATGAGAAGACCGACGTCATCTCCTTCAATCGAGCTCTTTTGCAAGATAGCAAGCTAAGGGAGGATACCTATAAGTTGGCGTTTAGATTGTCACATTAGTGGTACAGACACGGATGAAGATTTAAACACGTAAGCTTAATATGTGATGTTACCCTTTATTGGATAAAGCTATAGGCTACTCCTAAATTTGTACTACATATATTATACTCTATTTTTGTTACACTTGAACAACAAAACATGTATAAGATTGAAAATGCTAACGTTACCACGTTCTTATGAGATGAAAACTAAGTAAGCCATATATATATCAACGACTTATCCCCAACCAAACACAAGAAGCGCAACCCATTTGTCAGAAAAGTTCATCGCAAAACAAGCAGTAAAAAGACACCTCATATTGTGAACCTCTAGCTTCCACAATATTTGTTTCTCTTGCAGAGTTGCACGTAAGCACAATGCATTTGTGCTTAGGTCAATTTGACATACAAGGCGCGCTGATATATATAGTTTTGGGCTGGAAGAGCAACCCGAGTTATCAAAAGACCTAAGTAGACAACACATCATAATACTAGCCCTTGCCCATGACTTTTTCAAATAAATTTAAAATATACTAATTTATATATGATGTAAGTTTTATAAATTACATATATATAAATATTATTTGAATCCAATAAGTATCATGAAAGCTAAAACATTTGGAATCAATTAATTGGTTAATTTTAGTGACATACTTCTATGTAAAGCAAACTCGAATTTGATGGTGTGAAATCTTATATTCTTGTACTTAATAGGTTTATTCTAGATATATAATATCAACTCAAACTTATACTCAATCCGAACTCAAATGATCAACCTACAGAATCAAACCTATTAATTGGTTTATTCTTCATACATAACAGTTCAAACATCTACTCAATTCAAACTCAAAATGTCTAACCTATCGAATCAGCCCCTAAATATGTTTATTCTCCATATATAATATCACAACCTTGAACTTAATTTGAAATCAAAATGACCGACTCATCAAACCAACTTAAGAAATAGTCTTATTCTTGATATATAATTTTTATAAAAATTTCAATTTTAAAATCACTTTCATACATATTTAGTATTGTCGATTATTATGATAAATGTGAATATTTAGGATTAAAAAATTATGAAATTTATTGTGTAAATAAACATTTCTATGATAAAAATATTAATTCAATTTGTAAATAGTTTGACTAAATTAGTTTATATGAACAGCGATAAAATCTTATGTATTCAAAATTCAAAATATGACTCATGAGTTTCTAACAATTTTTCTTCAAATTAAAAGATTGGTCACATATACAATAAATCCTAGATTTTGGTCAATAATATTTTTTCTTTCTTACCTATATTTTTTTACTTTATCCGTTACATGAGAAAATCGATCAAAGACTATATATAAAATGAATATTTGTTTAGTTAAACCATTTATGAATCTGGCACATGTCAATCTCTCCTTAGTTTGCTTATTATATGTCATGTGTAAATATTTTTTCACATCATTTTATTTAAACTTTTTATAAACAATATAAATATACTAACAAAAGTCATTTATAAATTTTAGTGATACATCTTTTCTTATTCGTTTCCCGTTAAGGTTCTTGGATGAAATTGATAATTGATGCTTGAGAAGGAGCTATCACCCCAAAAGTTTTTCTTCTTCATTGTCTCTCGGTATCTTACACGTCAAAACTTATTGCCAAAAATCTGATGACGTAGACTACGGTCAAGTCAAATCTAAACATGAGTGTTGTGAGTAAAACACTATTATTATCGTATCCAAATGGACTCAATTTTGTCTAAGACTAATTGATTGAGAAAGTTGTCATATTTCTATCGAAAACGAATCTAATCTCTTAGTTAATAAATGTGTGGTAAATTCGATGATACAGATTACAGAGGCATGAAGCAATATTCCTTTTATTTAAATATCATTGGTACTTATACTAAATCTTTCACATCACCAATTAACTACAGTATATTTTAGGTTGTTTCGAATCAAATCTTTGTGTTGTTATTAGATTTGATCATAATATTTTCTATACATATAAATTAATTTTCAAACCAAAATTTATCAAATGTTTTTTTACTAACTGCCTAAATAAATTCTATCAAATATTATTAAAAAATAGATAGTTTTAGTTGTGAAATCTTATTCAAACAAATCAATAAAGAGTACATTTTTTTATTGTTACACAAGTACAGTCATATACCTATATCTCAACATACCCAAGAAAATATTAATTGATGGTCAAAAACAAACTCAAAAAAGAAAAATAAAGATACTATAAAGATGATAAAGATGTCTTATCATTTTTTTGGCATTTCAATGTTACACACGTGTAAGGAGAATAAAATTATATAAGTATTGAAATGTATTGTTCATAATATTACATGTCATTCCCGTGCAGGGCACTGGGACTACACAAGTTTTATTGTAAATACTCTATAAGTTAATTTAAGTATTATAAATAGTGAAATCCCCGTACATTATATGAGATTTGAATAAACATATAATTCTAATATTTTTTAACTATAAATAGTATATTGATCTTATATATAAATAAAACTTATAAAAAAACTAATAGTGTTATAAAATACATAATTATGATTTTTTTAGAAATTATGATCATGTTCATATATATAGTCATATTTAAAAATAAAGATTATGATCATATAAAGAATTAAAAGGATTAAACTATATACAATTAAATCTTTAATTAAGAAATAAAAGACTATTTAAGATATTAATCAAGAAATGAATTTTTTAAAAATAATTAAAGGCATAAGCTATATACAATGAAATTAGTTTAACCCCCGTACCATGTAGGGGTAATGCGATTATAAACTCAATTTAATTAAATATATAACGTCAATGATCATGTTAAAAATATATGATCACATATATGTATCTTCGTATTATGATTAGTGTTTTTTTACTAATAGTAAATCAACTCATAATATAAATAAGTTGGATTTGTTCAAAAATTACTTTATGATAAATATCACGTTTTATTAAATAATAATATTTATCTGAAGATTACAACTAATTCTTGGTAAGGTTCATTTCATAATTTTCGGGATAATTCATAATTTTCGGCAATTTTTACAGGATAAGATTATATGAGATTGTAACTATCTAATTTATATAGAAGAGGGTTCAACTGATTATTTTCATCATAGAGTTAGGTTCCGGTGAGGACTCTCTTATGGTAAGGACAACCCCTTACGGTAAGGAGTAAGCTCATCCATTGGATTTACCTCCTTACCTTATAATGAATGGTCCATATTATTTTAATTTTTGTATTTTCCAAAACATCAAAAAAAATAATTTATTTTTTAATTAATTTTCGAATAATATAAAAATTGAACTTACTTTAATAAAAATTGAACTAACACTAAGAAAAAATTGAACTTATTGTACAAAAAACTGAACCCGTACAAAACTACAAATTACAAAATTGAACTTCTAGTACATGTAATTGAACTTTTAACATAATAAATTGAACACTTTTGTTGTAAAAATTGAACTACCACATTTCAGGGTTATAATCATTGTATTTGTGAAGAAAGGTATTTTTTATTTTTTTAGTTTTTTAGTTTTTATTTATGTATTACAAAAAAAAATTTTGAATTCATAAATTATTAAACTCAAACAAATTTAATTTTTGTGAAAAATCGAATTATACAAAAAATGAACTCAAAAGATATAAAAGTTGAACTCATAGAACAAAAAATTGAACTAATAGTTAAAAAAAATATCGTTTTCGTAAAAAAAAAACTCTATCTTGAAAATATATTTTTTTAAATAAAAAAATTTGGACCGTTCATTATATAATAAGGAGGTAAATCTAATGAATGAGATCACTCCTTACTATAAGGAGTAGTCCTTACCATAAGAGTAGCCCTCACTTGAACCAAAACCTTTCATCATATATTTATCTTTCTATAGTTAGTGTTTTTTTATATACGCAAGGACCCAGTTGATTATTTTATCAAAGATATGACACGTGGCATAATTTTCTGTGAAGACTTTGTCTCCGCTTTATAATATAAACAATATAGATTTTCAATTAAGGAAACAAAGACGAACTAACAAATTAATTGAGAAATGAAAGATTTTGACTATTTGATAAGGATATCTATTGACAAATATATAATTATCAAAATATTTCTTTTCATAATTAGAATCTTATACATAAGATTTGTACAACTGCAAAAAAAACAAAACATTTTTATAAACAATATATATATTTACCTTTTTAATAGGGAAAAAAAATCTCATTTACCTAAATAAGTATGATGTGGCATAATCTCAAAGGCTTTCATTTAGGCGTACACACTTTCATTGTAATAAAAAACTTATGCATTCACAACATTAAAAATATTTGCATTAATACAATTTAATTGTGGGTCGGTGATCATGCACAAAGTAGATTGTGGGTCGTTGATCGTGCACAAAGTCCTCAAGTCACAGTACTTCACCCGCCTATTGACTTCACTTGACTCTTTACCCTAGTTGGTACTTGCAACTAGGGGTGGGCACGGGTGATTTCCGGTTAACCGGTTTTCGGTTAACCGGATTTCCGGTTAACCGGTTTTCGGTTAATCGGAAATTCGGTTATTGATTTGTGATAACCGAAACCGTACCGGTTTAAACCGGTTAACCGATATCGGTTAATTGGAAGTTTCGGTACGGTTTTTCGGTTAACCGATAACCATTTTTTTTTTTTTTGCAAAAGGTAAAAATTAGGTGCTCTACCGATAGTAGGGCCAACCGATAACCATATCTTAAAAAAAACTTATAAATTAAACTCTTTAGTGGAGCGTTAACCCGGTCTTTAATACATATTGCACATCTTTAATAGATATCAAAATAGAAAATTCAAACACATAGTCTTAATATCATTTCACAATATATAAAACACAAAAAACAAACATTGTTTTTTGTTGCCGGCTGCTATATTGCTCAAGTTGGCTGCGGTGGTGTTGCATGAGAGCGCAGCTGAGCCTGATGTGCTGAGTTGGAGCCTTTCGTCCTCTGGCTGCTACTCTGTAAAGTGGGCCATGGCCTTGATCACTTCCAACCGGGTGCCCCTGCATGTGGATCGCACGATATTCCGCTCCACTTGGGAGTGTTGTGTTCCTGAGCGGCAAAAAGTATTCCTATGGATGGCAATTAAAGGGGTTATTTTGACTAATCAAGAGCGGGTGAGGCGACATTTAGCCGTTAGTGCCCTTTGCTCGATGTGTACTATCGAGGAGGAGTCGTTGATTCACCTACTGCGTGATTGTGATATCACTAGGCGCATGTGGGTCGATCTTCACCCTCCTCTTGCCAGGGAAGTATTTTTCGATTCCGATTTTGCTCTTTGGATTCGTGTAAACACTACTTGCTCTACGTTGGTGTATGGCGGCATCACCTGGGCGAGTCTTTTTGCTACCGCTATTTGGTGGCTTTGGCGTTGGCGTAACTCTTTCGTGTTTGAACAGGTTGTTTTCAATGGCGATATGGCTGCGTTTGTTCGGAGTTATGCGCAAGGGTACAAGGCTGCCTTAGATCTCTTAAAACCATGTGTGGCCCGACGTACTGAATGCGTGGAGGTGGCTTGGACAAGGCCTCGGAATGGATGGGTGAAGCTCAATACGGATGGTTCCGTCAAGGAGGCTGGATTTGCTGCTGCGGCAAAGGTCGTTCGAGATGAAGCAGGAAGATGGATGTTCGGATTTGTTCACAACATTGGGATGTGCTCGGTTCCCATGGCGGAATTATGGGGTGTTGCTAAGGGTCTGGAGCTTGTTTGGAACAAGGGTTACAGGAGGGTGTCTCTTGAAGTGGATTGCAGCTCGTAATTCTTCTTTTAGGTCGACCTATGGATTGTAATCATCCGTTAGCTAGCTTGGTACACAAATGCCAAAGCTTTATTCGTAGAAACTGGGATGTCCAGTTTCGTCATGTTTTTAGGGAAGCGAACCGCGTAGCGGATTTCTTAGCTACTTTAGCTTTTTCTTTTAACATTGGTTTTCATGTATTGCTTGACCCTCCGGAGGTTGTTTCTGTTTTGCTTTCTGATGATGTTAGGGGTCGGGTTATCCCCCGCTTGCGTACTACTTAACCCGTTTTTTACTATTAATAAAACGCCCCTAGAGGGTACGGAGAGTGCCGCCTCTCCTTCTACCAAAAAAAAAAACAAACATTGTTTTTTCATAGCATAAACATATCCAAATGCATCTTCAATCGTCAATTGAAATAGACTCATCAATTTCCATCAAAGGTTGCTCTAAATTTAAGTTTCTCATTCCTATAAATTGCAAGAAATGTCAGACACACCATAAAACGCTGTACTCAAATAAAACAAAACAAATATAGTAAATTAACATTCTTCCAAGCTTCTAATTAAAGTATATTTTCTTCAGCGGTAAAATATGTAGATGAAATGCGCATCCAATCCTGACCACAAACTAAAACTTCCACCATTCGAGGCGTCAATGAAGTAAGGAAAGAATCAAGTATACGACCTTCGTAAATCATCAACAATGTTAGAAACGAAAAAACACCAAACTATATATCCATGAAAAGAACAATTAAAGTAAAGAATAAAATTAAATAAATAACGGAATATACCTCCAGTACCTAAAGCAACGCTTGTAGTCTCAAATTCTTGATGGTTTAACTTTGGGCCTTTCCAAGTGCCAGATGGGTTGACTTTACTCGTTTAGCTTGGGCATGTAACTAAGCAATAAGGCTTTTGATAAAAAAAAAACTAAGCAATAAGGCTGCAACACAATGTGTAAAAAATAACAAATATAACTTGATCTTACCGACTTATCTATTATCAAATTAGGTCTAATATCATGAAATTGCCTTAATTATGTTGTTCTCTTTCTAAAAATATATATATTACATATTCGATTATTCGGTTAACCATATATTAAAAAACTAGTAACCGTAACCGAACCGTTTAGCCGGAAAATATTTCGGTCGGTTAACCGTAACCGGTTTTCCGGTTTTTTTCGGTACGGTTAACCGGAAAAGGTGATCGGTTATCGGTTATTCGGTTTGGTTATTCGGCTACGGTTTTTTTTGCCCAGCTCTACTTGCAACGGACTTGTTTGTTTGTTCCACGAGCTGGCTTACATATGATTTTCTACTATTGAACCCTTCCCACCACAATGTGGTTCGTGCCATTAAGTCACCGTTCCCGTTTGATTGTATGTTAATGGCCATTTAGATGGAACCTGACGAGCATCGGTTCCACATTTTAACAACATTCTTTGATCTTGATGGGAGTATCTTTTGGAGGGAAGACGTATGATCTTTGATCTTGTTAGGTACCTTCTCCAAATGACATGCGTTCCAGTCAGATGAACTCTATTTTGATGAATTGGGAATATGCTTCAGCTATAGCTCACGGATATACAGTCACATTATACTCCATGTATCGTAGGGTGGATGGTTCTTCGATGAGGATGCGTGACATTGACTTGGATCCACTTGGAAGGAGCGTCAAATTATATCAGTTGATAGAGGGAGATTTTGGTGCTTCCAAAGTATTTAGTATTAAAGGAAATGATAGTAGGTTAAAATCATCATTCAATATATGACAAAATCGAAACCCGACTAATCCGAAACCCGACTAAGTCCGAAACTCAACTAACCCAAAATTTAGTTGAAACGAAAATCGAATAAACCAACCGAAATTGACCTAGAAATCAAACTTTACCAACTAATTGAATACCCGCCCTAAAATGGTCTAATCGAATGTAACCCGATTATTAAAAATATACCAATTAAACCGGAATCCGAATTGACACAAACCCGAAATGACCCAACTCAAACCCGACCTAATCCACCGGATTGACACCCCTGTGGTCTACAGACTACAGTGTTGAAAAACCGAGTCTTTTCCATTCAAATTCTGGAGTAACTCCACCACCAGAGTCGAGCTCCTTACATGTGTTATTTTGACTACCCACCGAGATTACTCTATGGTGGTTCAATGTCGATCATTGATCTAAGTCCCGAGCTGGAGAGCGGTAGTCAAATTATCCCTAGATGTTTTAATAAAGTTGTTGATGTGCTAGTAAATCTTTCTCTTTTTATCGATCAAGATTTTGTAAATCTAGATGAAAATCCTCTTGTCATTGTACACCTCCGTAATTAGGACTTGAATTAATAAAAACTCAGGGATAAGTGATGCAAATTTTTTTGTTACTATGATTGGTCCATCTAGATAAACAAATAAAAGCAAAACAATTGATTCAAAAATGATATTAGCATAAACCAATCATATTAAAGGAACACAATTTGGAAATAGAAGATTTGTATTGTGGGATAAAGTTGACAAAAAAAACTTCAAACTAAATTTATTCAGCATATCTATACCACTTCTTCATACAAAACATCTTTAGCCAATACGTTACATGCCGAGATAAGCCATATCTCTCACCTTAACAAAATTCAACACGTCCAGATATATATATTGTTCTACAAATCCCTCTAGACCATGTATAGACGCCTGCCCGCCTAACGTTTTAACACACCTAGGTATCTATCTAGGCCGCATAGGAGCTAAGTGATCCCTCTCCAACTAGGGACCACCTAGCGTTTTTTAAAACATTTGGTTTATAAGGTCACTCCCAATGGTGAGCACCATGAGTCCTAAAAACCCAATATTTTACTATTATTCTTCCATCCCTCTCATTCATGTTTTTTTCCCCTAGTGATCTCATCTTTTTACTTTTCTCATTTCCCATACCTGTTTATTTCTCCAACCACAATTACACATATATATCCCCTCAATTTTTATTATACATCATAATTTATCTTATTAAAATAATTTTTACTAGTCTTAATAAATTACGCATTTAATGAAATTGTTTATAAAATTATTTAAAATTTCCGTTTAAGATTAAGTTGATAACTTTTTTTGGTCAAACGTTATTATTGTAACTTACGTACATGTTAGTTAAATGTAAATTTAATTAAGGAAATATTAATAAAAACAAAAGAGGCAAATCGATTTCATTCCTTGAATCAAACATACAAACTGATGAAAACAACACACATGAAATAAAGTACATTAACAAAATACTAACGAGATACAAAAATGAAAGACAAATCACATGTCAACAATATACCCATAACAAATTATCGAAAAAAAAGAAGCAAATCACATAACATCATATTCATTTCCTCTGGTTAGCCAAACATGTTCGATTAGGCCCTCCTTAAGTCGTTGATTAGTAACTTGGTTCCGCACTTAAGTGTAGTTTGTGATGTAGGAGCTCATTCTAGTCGTTTCCTTGAGACCGGGATACACTCCTCATCTTGTCCAAAATCGATAGTAGGGGTAATCTTAGTCAACTTGAAGCCAATCCTTTCATCTTTTAGAATCACATTTGGTATAACTATGCATGTCTTCATTATCTTTCCAAGAAGTTTAAGTTGCAATGTTAATGCTGGTTGTCCAACTATTGCGAACCTAAATCTTAATGCTTTAAAAATGCCCATTTGACATATTTGTGATATCCTTCCTGTAGTTGGGCAAACAATGCAACTTCGCCTTTGGGCTTCAAGGGAGAGAAGTAGACTTCAAAAATGTTGCCCAATCCGGATAGATCCATCAGTGAGATAATATCACATGCGATACGCATGTCCATTGACCGTAAAGTTCATGGGTGAAGCTATACCTTTGAGAACATTATCAAAAACAAGAGACCGTTGTAAAGCGTTAATATCGTTGTTCCTACTTGATGTACCAAAGAACGTGTCAAATCAGCTGTATTATCGTACTATGAAAGAAAATCATGAATTTTGATGTAATTTTCTTAAATTTAAGGAATGGCTATTGTAATGAATGTATAAATATATTTTTGTATAACTTAAAATAAGCCAAAAAATACATTTAATTTTAAAAGGATTCAAATATATGCAATATTAGACTTTATAGATAAATAAAAAAATTATGAAATTTGATATAAGATGTGTTTTTTTAATTTAAGTTATGCCCAAATTATATTTATTATTCCTTTAATTACTAAGGACCAGGAATTAATGATCATTGGATACACGCCATTTGAGTCCAAAAGTGCAAATCATTTACTTTTTGTTCAAAGTCCAGCACGCTTGGATTTTTTTTTCCTTCTTTTTTCTTCCGCCTTTTTCAAAACATATATAATCATCATCAATAAACCTATAAAGAAAGGAATTCCGGCGTAATGAATGCTAAGCATTTTATACAATTTTCTATAATTTTTTAACCTCTTTTTATCAGGTTAATCAAATTTACCTATACAACTCATTTATATTATCGTCCATTAATTGTCCTATGCAACCAATTCGAAAGTGAAACCGTTTTGGAATTAATTTAGTAAATGAGGACGTTACTTTAGCCGTTTAGTATTTTTGGCCGTTTGTTATTCCAAAAGGAAATTCTCTAACCCACCACCCATTTATTCAAGCCATTAAACATGGTCCCTCCCAAAATCCCTACTTTTACAGCAAAAACCCTAGCTCCCTCCGATGGTAGGATCCTCCCACCGTTGCCGTGCGCGGGCCGAATCCGAGTGAGCTGATGAAGCCGCTGTTTTCCGGCGAGGAGGAGACGGAGTAGGAACGTGCATAGCCTCTCGCTTGCAACTTGGTCGGGTCGCCTACCGCGCCTTAGCCTCCGCCTCGCCGACTCTCGCCTGCAACTCGGTCGGGTCGCCTACCGTGCCTGAACCTCCGCCCCCGCCTCTCGCCTGGAGCTCCTTTGGGTCTTTCTTAATATACAAGAGGTAATTATCTTAGACATAGATCTGTGTTCGTTATTTTGGTATATGGTGTTTGCCTGAATTTCGGTAGATCTGTGTTCGTTATTTTCGGTAGATCTACTTTGGGCCGGCGAAGAGGCGGTTTCGCGACCTATTTTGGATAGCGAAGGTGTGGAGGAATCCGGCAGTGGCGAGGACACCAAACAGAACCGGCGAGGTCTTTGAACAGCACGACAGAACCGGCGAGAACAGAACCCGGGAGCATCCGGCCTCAGAGGCTTAGCAAGGTTCTCGCCGCCGAGGTCTTTGAAGAGCGCGACGGTCGAGAGTGGATTTGGCCCCGGTTAAATTAGTTGATTTGGTTATATCTCCTCTACCGCCTAATCGAAGGCCCCGGTGTCCACCGAAAGTTAGGTAAGTTAATTTGGATGTAGATCTTCCCGTCACCGTAGTATTTGATTTGGCCGTAGATTGGCCACGTTACACTACACAACATCTTTGGCGTTTCTAACAATCTAATTTTGCCTTTGATATTTTTTTTTGAGCGAATTTTGCCTTTGATATTGTTTCCTCCTCCTCTTTACGGAACCCCGTCGGACACCGTTTCCACTGGTCCCAGAGCCGATGACTTAATCATCCACGGCGACAACGTCGGTGGCGAGAGCGTGCGCCGGCAAGTTCGTTAGAGACCGGCGATATGGAGTCAGCAGTGGCGCCCAGACCTCTTCTTGGACTCGCTGACGTCAGCCCTCAGGAGGGAACTTCCAATTCCAATGGTTCCAGAATCTCACATCTCTTTATATTGGATCCCAGATCAACTGAAGAAACTATGTTTTTTGATATTTGGTGTTAATTGCTTTGAAAAATTCAAGTGCTATGGTCCGGTTCTATCGCTCAATTTTCCCATGTGGAATTGCAGATGCGAAGAACATTGATAGGGCAACTGCTATTCGCTCAAAGCACGATTAACGCGGAGACGGAGGACGGCGAGAGGTAGGGTTTTGTTGGCGCCAGCGATCGATTCGGCGATGCTTCTGACGGATAGGCAGGCAGCGGAGTGTTGGTGGTAGCACTCGGATTTAGGCAAACCAAATCAAATTTATTTTTACTGCATTTTTTACTGATTTCTATGTTTCGTTCATTCATATGAATATTAGTTTGTCAGCTATTGTCCGTCTGGTTAGGGCCCAAAACAGTTCTTAGTACTTTTCGTGATTGCAGGTTCAAAAAGAAGGTGTGTAAAGGATTAAAGAACACCATCTCAAAGAGCTTTAGGTATATGTGACATATAGTTTTCCTAAATTGATATGTTATCAGTACCTAATTATAAATTCAATTTGTGTAGGATGGAGTACGCACTTTCAACGATTTTTTTATGTGATGGTTTAATCAAGTATGTTGATGTCAATGAGGAAGACAATGCTCAAGTTTGTTGTCTTTTTATTTTCCCTTTTAGATCTTTCTCTATTTTTTCCCTTTCATGTGTTAATGTTATGTAATATGTTTTGTCTGCTAGATTGCCTTATATGAGAAGAAGGCAACAAACCAGATCCTCCACAATCTGGTGTTTCCTCTAGGTAATCTTCTCAGCTCTTCATCTACTACTCCAAAATCCTTCCGTCTTGATGAAGCTCCCATGCCTGTTCAATTGTATATCACAAAAACTCCTCTTATCAATGGGCATACACCAGCTTCATTTTTTTTTCAATTTACATTATACACACCCATTCTACAAGAACTTTATTTGATCCTCCACAATCTGCCTTTGAGCTACCTCTGCCACTGAAGGTTTTAAGTATGAGAATCCCAAAGCTGTATACATCCGCCATCTTTGTTAAATGACCGCCCATTCCATACTCTGGGGCCAAATAACCACAGCACTATCCAAATGACATGAAAAAAATCCGTCTTTGTACCCGAAATTTACCATTGATAGCAACCATACTAATTGACATTGTAGCTCAAATTTAGACAACTTACGTACGTGGATCCTGCTATTTTTGTACTGATGTGAGTGATGTTATTCGGAAACAGTTTCGCAAACCCAAAGTCTCCGCTATTTTTGTACTTATATCATAATTACAAGTTGTTTGGTTAAAGTTGTGTTGTTTGTTCAAGTAGAGTGGGGAATGAAAATAAGAGGGAAAAGATATGTTTTGTGTGTACACGTTTTGCTGATATCATCTTTGGAAAAGAAAAGCACCTAGATATGTACTTTGATGCTTTGTGCTATCTTACTCAGTTATCTGGTGTTTGTATAAATCTAGAGATGGCCAATCTCTGTTTGCTTCGGCTCGAGGTTTAGAGATGCCCCCCCTGGGACGCAAAAAATACCAAACCAAGACGCCCCTAAACTTAAGGAACCTCAGAATCAACCTGATGAGGTAAGCTGTTAAACTTGAAAGGAACTCTTAAGGTTTTCCTCCAAAGATTAAGTTAAATTGTTACGTTGCCATTATTTTTGTTAATCTGAAAATTTTCTTCTTTTTTTTGTTGTTCAATTGCAGATCTCGCTTGAGTGCGCATCTCAAATTCTGTCAAACAGGTCTCTATCTCTCCCTCAAAATTTCAATGTTCGCATTTTTTTGTTGGTAAACTGAGGCTTTGGATATTGTATCTCCTTCGAGATTGATCTTATTAAATCGATATGATTCGTAAAGATTAAAGATTTGTATAGCAATTCTTTGATGTTGTTTGGAGATTTTTACCTTGAACTTTTTTGTGGTGTCAATGCTATGAAGTTTGTAGTGTTTTTAGGAATATTCAGTGGGTTGAGTACAGTTTTCTAGGAATTTGGTTTAATTTGTTTGATGAAATATGTTGCCTTGGTCATCATTGTCTTGACTGTTAGAATTGCCAACAAGATGAACAAAGCTTTGCAAATTAGACTGGTGAGGGTATACAATGTTTCCCATTCTTATAATAAACTCAACAATTGTCATTTCCCTATGATGAAATTGAAGGTGTGAAATGCTTGATATTCTTCTGGAGATGAAATCTGCTAGCATTCACAATCTGGTGTTTCCCTATGATGATATTGATAGGCTGACACGAAACGAGTGCGAGCCCCCGCCAAAGTAAGTGCTAAATTTTGCTGGGTTTGGAATTGTGTTTATGTGGGTTTGAGGATTACCATTCATATTGTGTAGTAAGTTTTAAAGAGAGGCAATTGCATTGATATGTGGTTACACTCCGATTGTAGCCAAATTTGGTTCTTTAGTGTGTATAATTCTGCTTTCTCCTCAGGTTGTACTGATTTAGATTATGTCATTGTGTTTGATTTAGCTTAACTGAGCAAGTAAACTATCTGATCTTCTTGCAAACATTGTAACTGCTTTAAAATTGGGTTTAGAGTCATTCCTGTTTCAATAACGGTTAAAACTTATTTGTGCTGGCAGGTCTGTGTTTTATGTTGTTCGTTGCCATATATTTATGCTTTGAAGTGTTTGTAATGGATCCGGAGGACGATGAATGCCAACCCAAATTAAGAAGGCAGCTTGAAGATGTGGATTATGTTTCTGTGGAATGGATCTGGGACTCTTAGCTATATTCTTTTTTAGTTATTTCCATGCATTTTTGCATTTTGGACTCACTATATATTTGTTTATTTATTGTGAAGTAATTCAATCAAATCCCAAACGTAAAAACCTAGCTAAGAGTTTCAAAGAGCATTTGAAAAAGAATATATTGCATAATAGCAAGAATGAAAACTTATAGTTATTTCCAAACAACTCATAAAAAAATAATTAAACCCAAGCACTTCAATTAAGAATTTAGTTACTATTTTTTGGGTGGAAAAATAACTCAATCACTTACACAATATAATAGTCCAATTGACCTAAATTCTAATTTGGGACGAAAGGTAGTAGAGAATCATCCTACATAATCTTTCAAGATTGATCGAACTAATTACCTAATCGCATGGGCTATAGTTCCATTACAAGACTTAATTGCATGCAAATATGATTTTGGAAGTCATTAGAGCAAAGAAGTTATATCACTTATAATTATTTCTTTTCAAACATTATTTCAAGCTTTTAAGAGGATATTAAATTCAAAAAAGGGAGAAGTTTGACCATTCTTCATTACATACTGATATGCATTTTGTTGCTTTTATTGGCAACGTTTATTAAGATCACAATATGTAACTCACTAAATGTAATTCCTCCCGTTTTTTTTACTGGCTGATCTCATCATTTTTCCATTCGATTGGACTACCAGCTTGGCAATTTACATTGAGATAATGTTTGCACAAAATAATAAGAAAAGTTAATATAAAATTAGTTTATGTTAAATCTTCTTTCAAATCATGAAGATTCAAAGGAATAAGGTAATTAATTCAAAGAATTGAGTGCCCTTAAATCAATTTTGACTAACCAAGAAACGTTTGATCGCACAAAATAATTTGTAGAATCCTTTATTGATTTCGGTTACTCTCAAATCAATTGATCATTCAAAAAAAGTCCATATTTATGTATTTTAATTTGCTTTGCCATATACAGTTATAACGCAACGACAGAATTGCAGCTGCGACTGCTACAGATGAGGCCATGGCAATGATTGCAAGGTTACATGATGAGAACGCCGTTATAGAATTGGAAGCTCGATGGTATGAGATGGTTTTAGAAGAAAAATCTACTTATGATGTTGCAGAAATGGATGTTCTCAAGGACATCATTATCAGGAGAGAGATGGAGAAACATTTTCTTAAGAAAGAACTTGAATCATACAAGAAGATGATTTAGAAGATGCTTCTAAGAGCATCTCCAACATATGCTCCAAATTCTAGTTTATTTGGGGATTTTGGACCTATTTTATGGTCCAACAAATTCTCCATTGCATTCTCCAAAAGAAGATCTCTTTGAACTCCATTCCCTAAATTTGGGGATATCCCTAAAATTGTTTGGAGAATGCATTAATTACATATTAAACCATGTCTTCTTCCAATTGGTCAATTTTGAATTTATAATAGTAGTTTATATATAAATATAATAAAGATAAAAATATACTCTTCCAAATGGAGAATTTTTTGGAGTCAGGACATAAAAAATTTGGAGAATGTAAGACTTCTTTCTCCATTCTAGAGAAAATGATAGAGCATCTCTTGGAGATGCCCTAATGTTCTTAGATATTCTAGGTGAAATCTTGTTTCTTCCTATTGAGAATGAATCCATAGTTACTTTTACAGATAATACATCTAAATGAGTAGATAATACATCTATATCAGTTGACAATGCAAGCCCATCATTAATTTCTATTTTATAAATAGCATTAGGGATTAATTAGTGTCATTCCACCTCCAATTAACATAAAGTAGTCCATATTATTTTAGAAATTGAGATAAATAAATTTTAAAATGTTTAATTTCAATTGTGTCTTTTTTCTACCAAAAACAAACCTATATATACACCAAATTAATGGTACGTATGTATAAATTGATTAGGCAATCAAATTAATAGGTTACATTCTTTGTAGTACATTTTTGTAGAACATTCGTAAAGTTGGATAATACGTTATATTTTATCCCAATAGTGGACCTATATATTTTCAATTTACTACTTTCAAATTAAACCTGAATTATGAACTTGACAAATATCCAACTTTATCCCTACACTATTGCAAGTTTCAGATACATTCTTTGACAAATATCTCTACACTACTGCAAGTTTGATTCCA
This sequence comes from Polygonum maritimum, assembly GCA_963924305.1. NCBI lineage: Eukaryota > Viridiplantae > Streptophyta > Magnoliopsida > Caryophyllales > Polygonaceae > Polygonum > Polygonum maritimum. The sequence goes on from OZ002734.1 coordinate 24,446,849, forward strand.
TTTCTAATCTTCATATCATCTTCAAGAATCTGAATTATAAGATACCATGGACAGAGTTCTTTACAATTTAGTTAGCAAGTGTAATAATTTAAGGGTTAGTAAAATATGAAAAGCTTGCATGCATCTAACGATCTATAAGTGAAAAATAAAATTGCATATATATCAATGATGGCAATTTGAGTACATTATTATCGGAATGGGTTTGGCTATTAGTTAAAATGATGGCAGCTAATCTCTACTTCTCTCAAATAGAGGTGGGACCTAATATTTGAGGTATGAAAAATTTACCTTTTGTAACATTGGTGTAACGTCTCGTTTTTCTGACAAGGCATTACTCGGTAGTAGACCTCACGAGGCACTACCAAGCTAGTTTGACAACTGAACAACTGGATCTTGCAACACGGGCACGGCGAGAAAACAAGAAAACATTCAACTCGTATTTTATAAAAATTACAGTTCAAGTAAAACATCAAGTACCTAACCCGTACAACCTATTAATAACAACAAAACTTCCACAACCCATTAATAGTCAAACAATAAACAGATCAATGTCAACGAAAGAAAACCAAGGCAACAACGAGCGTTCAACTATTTAGGACACGTGCATCCCTACTGCGCATCACCATTTCGCCGAGGCTAGGTCATGACATCCTCAGATCGCCTGAACTGAAATATAGTGTCCCCGAAGGGTCAGGTCCTACTCTATCAAGCCAGAATCAGCAAAGCAACTGCAAGACATTTCAAAACAGTTTTCCTGAAGTAAGCAATCAAGGGTCCACAAACACACACATAATTCTAGTCCATTCCTAAATCCAGTTAGTCACAATCGGTTCCAAAGTTCATATCTAGACAGTTAAATTACTACACACGATCACTTAATAACACACTCAAACACATTCATCAATTTAACACACACATATTCACGAATCCACACATTGACACACACACACACAAACACCATTCTTTACACACATTCACAAATCCACACATTCACACACACACGCTCTATACTTCACACATTTTCACAAATTCACAGATTTATCAATTTAATACATACGTTCATACTCTTCAATCAATCACCTTCACGACACACAATCAGAGACTCTACCTATGATATGGGCACTACATCACCACCGCATACCTTACGCTACCTAGGCTATGCAAACCTGCATCAACATTGCATGCGACAATGGCGTATCAATCCCACGCTGGACTCAGAGACGGGCCATCTCTTAAACCATCCATCCTCAATCCAACCATCTATCTCATCACAAACCATCCATCTCATCACAAACCATATATCCATCACAACTCACTTCCACATTAAGCCTCCACTGGAGCGCTTGCCCAACACAGAGAAAACCGACACACATTATACATATCAACTTTCAAAACAAGTTTTCAAAACGATTTACACGTAACACCCACATACTCAATAAAGCATATAAAAACAACGTTGCACACAATATCACACTTTCACAATTGCAAAGGACTCTGTCTTGGCGCCCTTTCATCACACAACACTACAACCCTAAGAACTGAGCCATTGCGTCCCAAAACTGATCACAACTTCTGACTGTTAGAACTCTGCCCTGACGTCCTTCAGACTTCAACAAGCGTCCCTTTGATCACTTAGCACCAGTTTTGAAAATCATGCAAGTTCGTCCCGTAAAGATAAAACAAAGAACGCTCATAGGACGCGTTTGCAAGATTCTCGGCTTAGGTAAGCTTAGAGTTCCCATCATTTTGGCTTGTAATGAGGGTAGGGTGATCAGGGATACTCTTGAGATGAAAAGCGAAATGAATAGCGTTCACAACATAAGCAAAACACATGTCTTGGACTAGCGTCCTTTAAAGATGACTTAAATGCATGACACACTTTAAGAAAAGTTCTCAACAAAACATAGCCAATCATAGAGGGAATAATAGAACGGGACTTGATCATTTAAAAGTTATCATCCCTAAAAGCAACCGGAGGTGCTCGTAGGGACGTCTATCAAGTGCTTTTGTGAAAATGTCGGCCACTTGGTCCTCAGTCCTAACATGATCCACTCTAATTAATCCAAGTTCAACATTATCACGAAGAAAGTGATGTCTTATATGAATGTGCTTCGTCCTAGAATGATGAACAGGATTCTTGGCAATACTTATAGCACTGGTGTTATCACACAAGATAGGGACTGTGTTGAGGAACGTACCATAGTCTTCAAGTTGGTACTTGATCCATAGGACTTGTGAGCAGCACGAAACAGCAGCAGCGTACTCAGCTTCCACATACTCAATAAAGCATATAAAAACAACGTTACACCAGTGCTATAAGTATTGCCAAGAATCATGTTCATCATTCTAGGACGAAGCACATTCATATAAGACATCACTTTCTTCGTGATAATGTTGAACTTGGATTAATTAGAGTGGATCATGTTAGGACTGAGGACCAAGTGGCCGACATTTTCACAAAAGCACTTGATAGACGTCCCTACGAGCACCTCAGGTTGCTCTTAGGGATGATAACTTTTAAATGATCAAGTCCCGTTCTATTATTCCCTCTATGATTGGCTATGATTTGTTGAGAACTTGTCTTAAAGTGTGTCATGCATTTAAGTCATCTTTAAAGGACGCTAGTCTAAGACATGTGTTTTGCTTATGCTTTGAACGCTATTCATTTCGCTTTTCATCTCAAGAGTATCCTTGATCACCCTACCCTCATTACAAGCCGAAATGATGGGAACTCTAAACTTACCTAAGCCGAGAATCTTGCAAACGCGTCCTATGAGCGTTATTTGTTTTATCTTTACAGGACGTACTTGCATGATTTTCAAAACTGGTGATAAGTGATCAATGGGACGCTTGTTAAGAGCTGAAGGATGTCAGGGAAGAGTTCCAAGAATCAGAGGTTGTAATCAGTGTTTGGGACGCCGTGGTTCAGTTCTGAGTAAAGCAGTGTTGTGTGTTGAAAGGACGCCGAGACAGAGTCCTTTACAGTTGTGAAATTTGAGAATAGGAAGGTGAACCGTTTCAGAGAAATTGAACGCAGATCTCGGGATGTGTGTAACGGGTGCAAAACAGCTGGTTACTTAGCGAAGAAGAATGCCACGTGTGGGAACGCGGGTGGAGGAAGCCGAACGAAAAGTCCCTATTACCCTTGACCGTTCGCCTTCTTCTTCTTCCTATAAATATACCCCTGTGCATTCTGAATTCTCTTCTTTGCCTCCCTACTGTTTGCATAAATCCGGAAATCCCTCAAAGATCTTGCCAAATCTTCAAAACCCAGATCTCGAAATCTCCTTCTCTCAACCCTAATCCTCTTCTATTTAAACCCAAACTTCTCAAATGGCCAACACCAGAGCAACCAAGAACACCAAGCCCTCTCCGCCATCTTCCTCGGCGGCGAAAAACCCTACACCAGCGAGGTCCTCTACTCTGATCAAAGGCCGGTCGCTGATGGATTCGAGAGGCCGACCAGCTGGGCACCGAGAACCATCTCGCCACCAGCATTCCTCTCAAACCTCCCAATGCCGCCCCTCCACCACTCCACCCAAGCCACAAAGAACCCAACAACCTCCACAAAAATCCCAATCTTCCCGTTCCCAATCCAAACCCTCACAAAAACGCTTCCAATTCCTGGAGAAGCCATTTAAACCCGAGTCAGAGCAAGGGAACCCTTCAAAGACCTCTGTCTTTAGCCTCCCAGCCCAGCCTAAACGCCGTCCTCCTCTTGACGCACTTATTGAGGACTGGCTTGAAAAAGAGCCAAGGACGCTGGCCAATATTTGCCTAAGGGCGTCCGCTCATGACCATCCTCCAAAAATCCAACGCCTCCTTCACTATTTTATGGTTACCTATGTCCAGCCACGCCTACAAGAAACCAACCATACCAATCCTCCTTTCATGGGGCCAGGAATTATTTCTGACTCTTTTGGTGGGACGGTGGATGAGCTCGCCAAGCTGCTCCCGGATATCATGGAGTTCCTCGTGGCTCCTGCGGGCTCCGTCCCTTCACAAAAGAGAAAGAGGCCTTCTACCCCTCCCCCTTCTCAACCGCTCCAAATCAAAGGCTCCTCCTCCTCCTCTCAACCCAAACCAATCCCATCTTCCCCTCCCCCCGCTCCCAAACGCCGACTGAAGACGTCCGCTCAGCTTAAGGGCGTCACAGAGGAACAAATGGCAGCTATTCGCCTCTCCGAGCTGCAAATTGAGAAAGAGGAGAAGGCGAAGCAGGAGGAAGCGGAAAAGGACGCCATTGCTGCGGCGATCCAGCAGAGTTTGCAAGAAGTCCCTCTGCTCCCTCCTTCTCCACCAAGGATAGAGGACGTGACTCTTGTCTCCGAGGCTGTTGTGGATCCGCTTGAAGCGGAAATAGAGGCGGACTTGGCAAAACCTATGCCTAAGGTCCAAAAGGAAGCTCCTCAAGTACAGGTCCCGGCCAAGGACGTTGTACCCAAAGTCATCACTTTAGAGGACTCCCCCGCTAAGAAGCCGCCTCCTCCTCCTGCTCCGCTCAAGGTCAAGCCAATTTTTGTGGCTCCGCCTAGCTCCTCATCTGCTCCCGCCCCCAAGGCCAAGCTAAGAACACCCACTCCCTCTCCTCCTAAAGCAAAATCTCCAAGTCCTCCGCCTGCTCCGGCTGTCGAGGAAAATGTTCAAGTCCAGGGGACGACTTCTGTTGAAGTCCCCATCGAGTCCTTGGTAGGGACTCCAGCTGTGGACTCGCCTCCTCCAGCACAGGCGTCCACTGCTGAGGACACAGAGATGGTCGAGTCCCATGAGCAAGGGGACGAGGCCTCCGATGAAGACGATGCTCCTCACCAGGATGAGGATCATGAGGATGAGGAGGGAGACGGTGAAGAAGAAGACGCTAGTGATGAGGTAATAGTGAGCAACGGCAGCAAGCAGAAAAGGCTGAAGAAGATTCTATCGCCGCTCCTCTTTACTGCTCGGTTTTTGGAAGAGAACCAGCGCACAGAGTTTTTGGAACTGCTTGAGTTCTAGGGTTGGATGCATCTTGGCGCTGAGGCCGTTGAAGTCGACCCCGAACAGGTTCTCCGCTTTTACTCAAAATTTGAGATATCTGAAGTAAAAGGGAAGCCTCAAGGGACGTTCGAAATTGATGGGGACGAGTACTCAATTGCTGAGGGTACCGTCCGAAATATGCTGGGCTTGCGTCCTTCTCCGCCTGATGCTCTGCACGACCTTCCCAACAAAAACTTCGGCCGTTTCTCCCAAGAAGAGATCTTCAACCACATATTCAATGGGAGACAGCCAGTTGCTAGGGATAGGGTTGCCCATTGTCTTTCCAAGACAGGCGTCCTTGCGCATCACTTCATAGTGCGCATGGTCGTCCCCCGCCAAGAGAAGAAGTCGATCGTCCAAATCACTGATAGCATCTTACTGGACGCCTTCTTGCAACGCAAGCCCATCAACTTGCCGCGGGTTATCTTGGAGCACATGGGTAAGTGCACAGGAGGCCGCCACTCGCTCCCCTTCCCTGGCTTGGTCAAGCAGATCCTAAAGCAGTAACATCTCTATGCCCCCAAAGCAGAACAGTCCTTTGGCATTCACTGGGACGTTAGGCAAATCACCCTGCCCCCAGTTGGAAAACTAAGATGTGATGAGCCGCTCTCCTTAGTGAAACGACAACTGGCCAAAGAGAAGAAAGAGGCTGAACGAAGAGCTAAGGCCGCAGCTGCTGCTGCTAAGAATGTGGAAGACGAACCTGAGGCTGAAAATTTGCAAGTAGTTGGGACGCCAGTTGAGGACGTTGACGCTGAAGAAGAGGAAAATGAACTTGATGGCATGAGCGTCCCTCGTGAGGCTGAGAAGCATTCCCAAAAGTATTTGCTTGGAATGATGATCGAGAACTAGTGCATGATGATTGATCTCATCCAACAGGTTCATGACACTCTCCATCAACACACTGAACTTCTGGAACGCAATAATGAGCTCCTTGCGCAGAACAACTGATAGACACATATTAGGTAGTGTTTTAGGGCATGTTTAGTTAGGATTTTCATGGTTTTTGGTTTAGTTTTAGTTAGTTTTGCTAGTTTTGTAGTTTGTTAGAAAGATTCGGATATCTACACTTTGTTGTGGTTTTTGATTGTAGATGTGAAGACAACAAGTGTAGAGGAGATGAAGCCGAAGCATTGGAGGAGGCAAGAAGAGAGCCAAGCTATGAGATTAGCCCAAGAGGTGATGGGAAAAGCACACTTGGATCCGGACTATGTATTGGAATTGTTGTTTCGACACCTCTTGCTTGCAAGGGATGGATCTGGAGCTATGGTAGTCCGATTGAGCTGATTTTGGTGTCATTGAAAAGCTAACTCGAAGAGCTACAATTTATCTTTTTACTCTGAGTCCAAATTCCAACTCGAAGTGTGTCAAAACGGCCTCTGAAGTGTCACCTGTCGACCAGTGCGCGAAGCGCGGGCAGGTGCTATAGAAACGCGGCCGCGTCTCGGGGGTTCATCCCGCGTTTCAGGACCTGAGTCTCTGCCGTGAAAGCGTGGGCAAGGCATCGAAAACGCGACCGCGTTTCTGGGTGCTTGCCCGAGTTTTCGCCCGTGTCCGAGTTATGTCCGAGATTTTTATAGGATTCTTTTTGGGCCTTTTGGGTTATCTTTTTAGATATATTTTTGGATATTAGTTTCTAGGTTTATATTCTCATAACCCTTGACTTTGAGGGTTATTATTGAAGACTTGGAGAACAAGAATCCTATGGGAAACTTTGTAAGTTTTTCAATGTCTTTCAGTAGCTAAATTCCTTTTGCTTGACTAGTTAATTGAAGTTGTGAACAAAGTATTATTGTGAAGTTTGATTGTTCTTAATTTCCCTTGACTAGATTGTTTTCTCTGTGCTTAATTGCTTAATTTCAGCCTAGGGTTTTATTAGCTTGATCACCTAATAGGATTTCTAGGTTGAATTACAACTAGATCTTTCTAATTACCGGTTGGTGTTAATTAGATCAAAAGTAGAACCTTTAATCAACCTAGGACTGGTAGGCCTAATTGGTTAGAGAAGAGAATTTCATTGCATGGTATTTAGATGTCTGGTTGCTCTGAATGCATGTTTCTATTGATGCTTGGGTCTTAATGCTGTTGTCAAATTGAATATAGGAGGTCTCTTAGGTTATTTGATAATTAGGGTTGTTAGTACCGGTCGGGCTAATAGCTAGAATTGAAGTAGGATTAATAATTCCATGAAGTTGGGTTATTAGCATTCCGCAATAGATTAGTCAAGGTAAAAAGAGAATTTTGATAATCAATGATCAATAATCAAGTTCACAATGGATGTTAACTAGTTGAGCATACTTCTCTCATATTTGATAAGTCAATCTTAGTTTTGCATGTTTAGTTTTGATAGTTATTAGAATCACATTCAAAACCCCCCCTTTTCTAACTCTGAGTAATACAACAATAAACATTGAAAACCTGAGTCTCTGTGGGATCGACCCTTACTTCCCTACTACATTAGTTGGGTTGTTAGGTTTACTTTGATAGGTATTAAGGCGACTAAAATACCTCTATCAACAACTATCTTCAGGAGCAGAATCTCAATGCTCTCGGCAAGCGTCCACATGATCGGTCCGGGTGTGGTGGTCAAAATTTAAATTTATAAACCGAACCTCAATTGTAGTAAAGAGGTAGGGTGTCGAACACACGGGAGTTCGTGTGTTGAGAGTACCCGAAAGACTAAAAAGGTGTAAAAGAAAGGCAAAATAAAGGAAAACGGAAGAAATCACCTCGGACCGACACTAGTCACTTCGGTCCGAGGGTGGATCGAGGATGATTTGCACGGGACCGACTTACACTACGTCGGGCCCGACTTACTGGGAACTTCGATTAGGCAAGATAGTAGATCGGTCTTGGGTTTTTGGGTTTCTTCCCTAACTAGACTTGGGTAATTCCACCCCAATTCAACCAATAAGTGTTGATCCTTGTGAGATCGAGGTTGCTAGCCTTCAACCCCTCCACTCTACACTTCGACCTTAGGGAGTTTTCACTCTCCTTCGATGTTAGGTCTAGTGATTGGGTTCGAGATTGCTCTCGCTTACTCTTACCAATCACAAGCCCTAAGCCCCTTGTTTTCACAAGAGAATTGAAGCTTAGTGTAGAGAGGATTCATAGATCAAGCACTCAAAGGCTACGGAATTGGGGGTTCATACCCAATCCTAGCTAGGGGATCCCCCATAGCCCAAGACTATGGAATCTACTCCATCAAGTAAGAGAACAAAGCAATCAAATGGAAAAGCAAGCAAATCTCAATCATCAATCTCAAATCAAACTCAAATTGCATTCAAATCTCAAAGGGTTCACAAGATCCAAGTCTTAATTCTACTAAAACCAAAGGGAAACAAGTACAAACTCACTATCCTTCCCCCTAGCTCCACCGATTTCCTCCTCTTCTCCTTCTCCTCTCTTCTTCTTGCTCTCCAAGTCTTCCTTGAGCCTTTGAGAGTGATTTTTTGTGTGGGATTGTTGTTGGCCTCCTTCTAATGCTCCCTAATCACCTCTAATTATCCTACTCTATTGATTGGGGACCAAGGAATTCCAATTTAGAAGAAGGGCAAAATTGGAAGATCACAATAATTGTGCCTTGGGGCCTAATCTTCATAACCGCCTACTAGGACCGACATGCTGGGGACCTCGGGCCCGACGTTGGGAACATCGGTCCTGTGGTCTAGTGCTCGAACTCGGGGCCGATGTCATGGTAACTCGATCCAGGGCCTCGATCCTTGTCTCTTCTTGGCTTTCCTTTGGTTCCACTTCATTCTTAGCATGGCTCATCCACTCCTTGGCTTCCTTGCTTAGCTCCTACTTGAAATGCTCCTCCAAAACGTCCTCATTTGTGCCATTTTACCTACAAAACATAACAAACTCGCATAGTTTCCGACTCTTGAAGAAAACCGGGAACTAAGCTAAAAAGGAATAAAACACACAAGGAAAAGAATGAAAAACACTTATTTACAAAGGAAATCATCTACTAAAACACCACCAAAATGAGAGACATCAGAATACCCCATACTTAAACTTGCTTATCCTCAAGCAATAACAATGTAAGCAAGACCGAAGCACAATCTTCAAGTAAAGCCTCATATGAAAACACAAGTAAGCACAAGTGATAGATATGCTAGCGAGATTACATCATCACACATGATCAAGTGTTCAAGGAATAAAGTCTAATGCAACAAAGCCTCACTTTAGGTATGTGAAAATGTGTATCACTCATCATGTGTTTAGGCTTGAAAATGAACACTCAAACTCAAAAATCATGCAAGTAAAGGCTTTACCATTGAAGCTAATATCACCAATTCCTCCACCTAGAGATGCCTATTACAATGCACACAAAGAATATGAACTTGGCTCAATGGAGGTCCTCAAAGAGGTTCCATTCGGCCCGGTTGTAACGGGGCTTTTGGTATTTCTCAAGGTGGGAATCACTTTGGTCTTATGGTGCTTACAATGGGGATTGAACTTTCTAGTCTCTCACCAACTTCACCAAATTATTCCACTTTCAACTTCACTCACCCAAAAGACTTTGATTTTTCTTTTTTCTTTTCTTTCAACCCACATTTCACTAAACATTCCACTTCATCCTTGCACTACACTTTTTGTTGGATTTTTCACACTTTTTCCACTTAGGATCGACTTTGAACATAACTCGGGCCCGATGTGCACTTTAACTCGGTCGGTGCCCTTTTCTTTCACTTAAGCACTTTGCTTTCAATCCACTACTTTTCCAACTTTTCTTTCTTTCTTCACAACAAAGATGCACTACCCACTTGGTTTATAACTCCCTTTCTTGCCCTCCACCAAAGAGAATCTCAACTCTCCAAATATTCTCCCAAAACCTCTCACTAAAGTCCAATCCCATAAGGGTCAAGTCATATAGGCTAGGAATCATATTTTTGAGGAGTTTCAAACAAAGGTCTAAGGCTAGAACGGGGCTACAAACAACGGTTTATCTTCAAGGTAGGATATGGAACATTTTATGACTAAATAAAATAAAGTTCAAATCAATGTGACAATGCATAGAACAAATCTCATATTGGCCTCGAAAAATAGATAAACACCGCAATAGCAAGTTTTACTAAGCATGCATGAGCTAATCACTCAAGAAAACGAGGGATATGCAAATATGAACAAGCATCCCTAAAATGGCCAAAAATAATCTCACAAGGTTCACTCAAGCTTTGTTACATCAAAACTCATCCTAGAACCCATGTGCTCAATAAAAAACGTGCATGATATCACATCACATTAAAAACAACATCACTTAGAGGCTAAACTATCCAAAAATATGCAAAGGAATTTACATGCTCACATCATCATTAGCTTTCATATGGACATCTAAGATGGGAATTCCTAGTCCAAAACAAAATCTTTTTGTCTTTTTCACACAATTTTCGACTTTTTAGGGATTTTTGCAAAAAGTTTTCTCAAACAAAGCAAACAAACTCATCCATTCATGCCATAAAATTCAATCATCATCATGCATCACGCATCACATCATACCACTATCCCAAAAATGAAACATCCTTTAGACAAAACAAGAGAAAACACATGAAAACTACACATGGAATTATGAGCTACTAACCCACCCCATACTTAAAATTTTGATGTCCTCATCAAAAGAAATCAAAACTCAAAAGTAAAGAGAAGAGTAAAGAGAGCTCACAATTCTTTATTCTTGCATGGCTTGTTGAGGTTTAGTTCGCCAAAAGGAGAGCCCATGTGGCCCTTACTTCTTCACTTGGGTCCATCTTATCATAAAACTTTTTCACTCGATGACCATTTACCCGAAAGATCCTTCCATCATCACTTATCAAATCTACCGCTCCTTGAGAAAGTATTTGATGTACCACAAACGATCCGCTCCACCTTGTTCGAAGCTTACCCGGAAAGAACCGAAGTCGTGCATTAAAGAGAAGAACCTTGTCTCCGACTTGGTAAGTTTTCGGGACCAACTTCCTATCATGCCACCTTTTAGTCTTCTCTTTATACAACTTGGCGTTTTCGTAGGCCTTCAAACGCAACTCCCCTAGATCATGTAGATCTAGGTGCCTCTTCTCTCCGGCGAGATTTATATCCCAATTCATCTCTTTGAGAGCCCACTTAGATTTGTCCTCCAACTCCACCGGCAAATGGCAAGCCTTGCCATAGACTAAGTTGAATAGTGTAGTCCTTAGGGGTGTCTTGTAAGCCGTTCTATAAGCCCATAGTGCATCATCGAGCTTAGATGACCAATCTTTCCTTGACTTAGACACCGTCTTCTCCAAGATAGCCTTGATTTGACGATTTGAAACCTCCACTAGCCCGCTTGTTTGAGGGTGATACGGAGTAGCAACTCGATGAGACACCCCATACTTAGTCAACACATTCTCAAAGCATCTCTCAATGAAGTGTGGACCACCATCACTAATAAGAACTCTTGGCACACCAAATCTAGCAAAGATGTTACTCTTTAAGAACTTCATCACAACTCTTGCATCATTAGTCCTTGTTGGAATAGCTTCTACCCACTTAGAGACATAATCAACGGCCACCAAAATGTATTTGTACGGGCCCGATGTTGGGAATGGTCCCATGAAGTCGATCCCCCATACATCAAAGAGCTCTACCTCTAGCATCCCGGTTTGTGGAGTCTCATGTCTCCTCGACAAATTCCCCTCTCTTTGGCACTCCTCACATCTCTTCACATACTCATGCACATCCTTGAACATGGTTGGCCAATAGAAACCGCAATGAAGAATTTTGGCTGTGGTTTTCGAACTCTTGGCGTGCCCTCCGGTTGGCAAAGAATGGCAATGGCGAATGACACTTTCAATCTCCTCACTTGGAATGCACCTTCTATAGATTCTATCACTCCCTTCCTTGTATAGGTATGGATCGTCCCAATAATATTGCCTAGCATCATGTAAGAATTTCTTCCTAGCCGAGTAAGACAAATTTGGTGGGATCACTCCCCCTACAACAAAGTTAGCAAAATCCGCAAACCAAGGGGTGATCCCTCGTTTTATGGTCTCAATAGATAGTAAACAAGTAGGAGATGAAGGTTTAATCAATTTAGGATGAGAGGGTATGGAAACCGAGTGAAGGATCTTACTTGATTTCACGGATCGACATTGCAAAGTGTTAAGCCCGACATGGGTGGATGTCGATCGGATGTCACAATTGCACAACTTCCCTTGGACCGACGTCGCCAACCTCGGGCCCGAGGTACTGGGTACCTCGGTCCAAGGTTCCATACGCCTCGCCCGATGTTCTAGCTTTATCAATCCCTCCTTGTTCTTCTTCTTGCCACTCATTAATCCTTCATCCGCCCTCACATTATCTATTTCCACGCCATCTTCCATCTCAATGATGTACTCCACGGGTAACCTAGATAGGTGATCGGCCACCAAATTCTCCGAACCCACCTTATCCTTGATCTCATGGTCAAACTCTTGAAGAAGAAGCATCCATCTCAAAAGCCTTGGTTTTGCATCTTTCTTTTTCATGAGGTACTTGATTGCCGCATGATCCGTATAGACTACCACCTTAGATCCCACAAGATATGACCGGAATTTTTCGAATGCAAACACCACCGCTAGGAATTTCTTTTCCGTAGTTGTGTACTTGCATTGAGTTTCATCCAAGGTTTTACTTGCATAATAGATGGCATGCAATTTTCCCTCCTTTCTTTGCCCAAGAACGGCTCCCACGGCAAAACCACTTGCATCACACATCACTTCGAAGGGAAGATTCCAATCGGGTGACGCCATGATGGGTGCCGAAACCAAAGCATCTCTCAACCTAAAAAAAGCACTCATGCAATCCTCGGAAAATTCGAAGGGAACATCCTTCATTAAGAGGTTAGACAATGGTTTCGAGATTTTAAAGAAATCTTTGATGAAGCGTCTATAAAAACCCGCATGACCTAAGAAACTTCTAACATCACGCACGCAAGTAGGTGGGGGAAGCTTTTCAATTATCTCAATCTTGGCCTTATCAACTTCTATTCCTCTACTAGAAATGAGATGTCCTAGAACTATTCCTTCCTTAACCATGAAATGACATTTTTCCCAATTAAGCACAAGGTTAGTCTCTTCACATCTAGCCAACACTCTATCCAAATTAGCCAAGCAAGTATCAAAAGAGGAACCGTAGACCGAAAAGTCATCCATGAATACTTCCACTATTTCCTCTACCATGTCGGAGAAAATAGACATCATGCACCTTTGGAACGTTGCCGGAGCATTACACAAACCGAATGGCATGCGTCTATAGGCAAAGGTTCCATAGGGACATGTAAAAGTCGTCTTCTCTTGATCATCGGGGTGAATAGGAATTTGCCAAAATCCACTATACCCATCAAGGTAGCAAAAGTATTCATGTTGAGCTAATCTTTCAAGAACTTGGTCAATAAATGGAAGGGGGAAATGATCCTTACGAGTGCCACTATTCAACATTTGGTAATCAATGCACATTCGCCATTTCGTAGTGGTCCTTGTAGGAATCATTTCCCCTTTCTCATTTTCAACTACGGTTAATCCACCTTTTTTAGGAACTACATGTACGGAACTAACATATTTGCTATCCGAAATTGGGAAGATGATTCCCGCATCCAACATCCTAAGTATCTCACTTTTAACCACTTCTTTCATATTAGGATTTAATCTTCTTTGTGGTTCAATAGTGGGTTTATGATTGTCCTCCATGTAAATCCTATGCATGCAAATTGATGGTGAGATTCCCTTTAGTTCCTCTAATGAATACCCTAAGGCTCCCCTATGCTTTCTTAAAACCGCTAACAATTTAGACTCTTCCTCATCATTCAAATTAGCATTCACAATTACGGGCAATGAAGAGTTAGGGCCAAGGAAGGCATACCTCAAGTCCTTTGGAAGCTCCTTTAGTACATGTGAAGGCTCCGGTGGTGCTTGAGTTTCCTCCGTTTCGGCCTTGAATACCTCCAAGTAGGACATCCCTCTCTCCACCCTCTCATCTTCCTCTTGGTTAGCAATCACCCCTTCGTTCTTTACTTCAACTCCATAGGGTGGTGGGATGGCTTTCAACTCTAGCTTCTTTGTACTTGGCTTATTAGATATAGCTTCCCATTGCACTCCACTTGGAAGGAATTGGACCATCTTGGCTTCTCTATGCAAAGCTTCTTTTGAAGTTGGTTTGAAGGAGAAATCGAGCTCTACTCCTCCAAATTCAAGGGACAAGTGACCTTTCTTCACATCTATCACGGCTCCAACCGTAGCAAGGAACGGCCTCCCTAAAATGATGGGCTCTCCCGGTACTTCTAACATGTCAACCACAACAAAGTCCGCCGGGACATAGTGCCCTTCTACGCATACCGGATAGTCCTCTACTACTCCAATCGGCTCAATTGACGTCCCATCGGCTATAGTCAACCTCATGTTGACCGGAGCAATGAGACCCATAGCGGTGGACTTCCATATGGTGTATGGTATAACACTTGTGCTCGCTCCAAGGTCACACAATGCTTGAAACTTTCGTGACCCAATACCCACGGTGATAGCAAATCTTCCGGGATCACCTAGCTTTTGAGGTAGCTCCAAGATCTTCACCTCATCTTGCATCTCTACAATTGACCTCTTTTTGCTCAAAATTTCCTTCAAGAACTTTGCATAGGATGGCATCTCACTTAGAGCATCGGTGAATGGAATAGTGATGTTCAAGCCTTGCAAAAGCTTCAAGAACCGCTTGAACTTGTCCTCAACAATCTCCTTGGGCTTCTTCAAAGGGTATGGAAGAGTTGTGCCACCTTGCTTCTTGCTTGGATCCACCTCCTTGGACCGATCTCCACTTCTCTCCACATCTTCAGCTTGGACCGACGTTGAATCGATCTCGGGACCGACTTCGGGAACCTCGGTCCTAGGGCAGGGCACATCTGGGTAACTCGGGCCGACTTCAGGGCATGTCGGGCCCGACTTGGGTTCTACCTCGGTCCGACTCAGGGGACCTTCTCCGTCTTCTGGATCGTCGTCTGGGCACGTCGGGCCCGAGGTGCTAGGAACCTCGGTCCGACTCTCTTCTCTTGTCTTTGGAATGTGTGGCTCGGGCAAACTCCGTCCACTCCTCAATCCTATGGCCCGAACTTCATTTTGTTGTTGTTGAGCACGGGGATTCTCCTCGGGTCGGCCCGGGAGTCTCCCTTCTTCTCTTGGAAGTTGATTCTCCATGTGAACAAATTGGTTGTCCACTTGTCTTCTCCACACACCAAACTCCTTGAATTGGGCACCCATTTCATCAACTCTTCTCTCCACATTGGTGAATTGATTCTTCAAGTCCTTGAACTCGCCTCTCATTTCTTGTGCCCATTGTGGAGTTTGCTCATAGAAACCCGGAGGTCGGTATGGTGGTGGTTGGGGCCTTGGCTCATTTTGGTTGAAGTTGTTGTTGTAGCCACTAGCTTGGCCTTGGTTCCACCTTCCTCCATTGTTGAAATTGGTTCTCCCCCCGAAATTTCTTTGAACATAGTGTGCCTCCTCAATTTGCTCGGCCAATCGGACTTGGCGCTCATTTGGGCACTCTTGGGCTCCATGCTTCAAAGAACCACACTCTTCACAAGCTCTTGTGTTTTGTTGGAGATGACCCATCTTCCTCCTCATCTTGTTCAACTCATCCTCCAAGAATTGAATCTTCAGATCTTTATCCACCTCTTCACTTCTTGGATCATAGAGCCTCTTCGGAACGTCTCCATGGACTCTCACTTCCTTGTTCACTTGATTGACTCCATACATGGCCTCATAATCGGAGAGCTTGTCTAGCAACTCCCATGCTTGCTCCGGGGGCAAGTCAATGAACCCACAATCGGTATGAAGGTTCAATTTATCCTTGGTGGCGGGGTTGATTCCTTGGAAGAAAATGTCTTGAAGGACATAAGGTTGTTGCCCATGCGTTGGACACGCCCTTAACATCTCTTTGAACCGATCCCAAGCCTCGAAGAGTGGCTCGTGGGCTCCTTGTTGAAAACTTGCAATCTTCCTCCTTAGCTCCGTCGTCTTGGTGGGTGGAAAGAACTTCATCAAGAATGCTTCATTGAGAGCCCTCCATGATGTGATGGATCGAGGTGCTTGACTCTCCAACCAATGTAAAGCTTTGCCTCCCAACGACCACTTGAAGGCTTTGAGTAGCACGTACTCAAGTGTCTCATCATCCGTCGAGATGGTATCACATAGGTCCTTGAATTGCTTCACATGCTCGATCGGGCACTCATTCGGTCTCCCTTGAAATTGCTCCCTCCTGATGAGTGAATAAATTGAGTTTTGATCTCAAAATTCTTGGACACCTCCGGCAAGACGATGGCCGGTTCGGGCACCTTCAACTCCGGATGCATGTATTGTCTAGCATTCCGGGGTTGGGTGTTGATTTGAGCCTCCAATCTCATCCTTTGCTCCCCCTCTCTCCGGGCCTCGGCATCTCGGTTCGCCATTTCAAGTTGCATTCGAGCCATGTCGGCTCTCATCCTTTCAACCTCCTCATCCCGGGCTTGGTCCGCCATCCTCTTCTTCTTTCGGGCTTGTTTGATGATACTTTCCGGATCACTCATAAAATCGAGCTCAAGTGTTCCTCGAACGGAACGAGCTCGCATGCACCGACAACCAAAGACACAAACAAAACCGAATCAAAACAAACAAGGGGTTTGGGCTAGTCCCTCACCTAAATCACTACCAAATCAAAAACTCAAAAGATGGGTACCTCAAACGAGTAGAACTCCCCGGCAACGGCGCCAAAAAATTCTGATCGGTCCGGGTGTGGTGGTCAAAATTTAAATTTATAAACCGAAGATCTAATTGTAGTAAAGAGGTAGGGTGTCAAACACACGGGAGTTCGTGTGTTGAGAATACCCGAAAGACTAAAAAGGTGTAAAAGAAAGGCAAAATAAAGGAAAACAGAAGAAATCACCTCGGACCGACACTAGTCACTTCGGTCCGAGGGTGGATCGAGGATGATTTGCACGGGACCGACTTACACTACGTCGGGCCCGACTTACTGGGAACTTCGATTAGGCAAGATAGTAGATCGGTCTTGGGTTCTTGGGTTTCTTCCCTAACTAGACTTGGGTAATTCCACCCCAATTCAACCAATAAGTGTTGATCCTTGTGAGATCGAGGTTGCTAGCCTTCAATCCCTCCACTCTACACTTCGACCTTAGGGAGTTTTCACTCTCCTTCGATGTTAGGTCTAGTGATTGGGTTCGAGATTGCTCTCGCTTACTCTTACCAATCACAAGCCCTAAGCCCCTTGTTCTCACAAGAGAATTGAAGCTTAGTGTAGAGAGGATTCATAGATCAAGCACTCAAAGGCTACGGAATTGGGGGTTCATACCCAATCCTAGCTAGGGGATTCCCCCATAACCCAAGACTATGGAATCTACTCCATCAAGTAAGAGAACAAAGCAATCAAATGGAAAAGCAAGCAAATCTCAATCATCAATCTCAAATCAAACTCAAATTGCATTCAAATCTCAAAGGGTTCACAAAATCCAAGTCTTAATTCTACTAAAACCAAAGGGAAACAAGTACAAACTCACTATCCTTCCCCCTAGCTCCACCGATTTCCTCCTCTTCTCCTTCTCCTCTCTTCTCCTTGCTCTTCAAGTCTTCCTTGAGCCTTTGAGAGTGATTTTTTGTGTGGGATTGTTGTTGGCCTCCTTCTAATCCTCCCTAATCACCTCTAATTATCCTACTCTATTGATTGGGGACCAAGGAATTCCAATTTAGAAGAAGGGCAAAATTGGAAGATCACCATAATTGTGCCTTGGGGCCTAATCTTCATAACCGCCTACTAGGACCGACATGCTGGGGACCTCGGGCCCGACGTTGGGAACATCGGTCCTGTGGTCTAGTGCTCGAACTCGGGCCCGATGTCGTGGTAACTCGATCCAGGGCCTCGATCCTTCTCTCTTCTTGGCTTTCCTTTGGTGCCACTTCATTCTTAGCATGGCTCATCCACTCCGTGGCTTCCTTGCTTAGCTCCTACTTGAAATGCTCCTCCAAAACGTCCTCATTTGTGCCATTTTACCTACAAAACATAACAAAGTCGCATAGTTTCCGACTCTTGAAGAAAACCGGGAACTAAGCTAAAAAGGAATAAAACACACAAGGAAAAGAATGAAAAACACTTATTTACAAAGGAAATCATCTACTAAAACATCACCAAAATGAGAGACATCACCACGCAAATGATCACCCTTCCCTTCCAACACCTGAAAAAGTTTATCTGTTGTTTGTTTTTTTTTTGTTAAGACATTGGGACGATGTCCCCATTTTGGAACTTCTGTTAAATGTCTGTAATGATCGTACTCTCATTTCTTGAATGGCATTCATTGGATTTGTGATTCATTCCGTCTAAGTGTTCCTTTCTTTAGTTATGATTTTGTGTGTGCATGCTTTTCAACTTGTTCTCCTTTTCGATGATGCCAAAAGGGGGAAGTATAGTTTTGCAGAGATGCGATTGTTTTTAAGTCGTCATAGAAAGCATGTGTTTAGGGGGAATTTTGGCCAAGTCCAAAGGACGATAGTAGAAAATAAAATAGGATGCACTTAAATGAATGTGTTGCATGCCAATCTAAGCTAAAAGGAAAATCAAAGTGTAGTCTTTCATGCTAAAAGCTTTATTTCTGTGCATATTGTTTAAAGGAGTTTGTCATCATCAAAAAGGGGGAAATTGTTGGGACGATATTAAGGACGTCAGTCATTAATATCTAAACCAATAATGATCGTCCCTTGTTTTGATAATGACAAACTCAAAGGTATTTGATAAGTTGTCCAAGTGTTGATCTCAAGTAAGTCCAGAGGACGCACATGAGCGAAAAGGACAACAAGTGAACGAGAGTCACTAACTCTATAGGGACGCATTTCATCAGAACTTACAAAGCTGAACACAATTGGCGAAGTCCCTGCCAAATAGGAAGGCGTCCTCATCGGGAAGGGACGCGCGCCAAAATACGGACGAAGTTCAAATTCAAATCAAGGCCGCCCCAACATGATTACATCATATTCGGCCGTAGTCCTCAGAAGGAAGCTTCCCTTGTCTGGGCACGTGTAGACAACTCCAAAGATGTCGCTTTCCCAGCAATGGTCCCCTATCCACGCGGAGGCTTCCAAAGCGTCAACAGAGTTGACTTCCTCAAGATGCTCATCGCACCGTTGATGGAAGATCAAGGATCCTGCCAAGTCTTAGAGGACGCTAGAGGACAAGAACCACTTCCGCTATAAATACCCCCAAGGGGTATGCATAGCCGAGTGGACTTTGAAGACTTTCTCTCAAGCTCTTCCGAAGCATTCAAGTACAAGAACGAAGACCAAGAAGATCAAGTGAGCTTGAAGCAAGAGAAAGAAAGTCCAACCACATCAAATCCAAAACAAACCACAAAATAGTTAGAGTTGTAGTTTGTCTCTCACAACGGACCGTGAGAGACGTGAGTGATAGCTTCCTTATAGCTAAGAGAGTTAGGTTACTTGTTAGGTAGAAAGGAGTGTTACTAGTGAGGCTAAGGACGGACGCTTAGCTCAGAGAATTGTAACGACTCGCCTAAGTTGTAAGGACTCTCTCTTAATAAGATAAGGACGGCTATTGAAAATCCTCCAAGCGGAGGTAGAGGTTTACCCATAAGACTAGTTGGTCTTAGTGGGGTTCCTCTATAAATACTCGTGTCCATTATCTTATCTCGTTTCCTGTTAAGTCTATTTTCCACTGCACCAAAGGACACCCTTAACCCAGTTAAGGACGCCCATTCTAACAGACTTACGATCCAACAATTACACCATACAAGGTAACCCGTTGGCCCGTTAATTATACTTCCGCCGTGGCTTCCATACAGACACATGATGTACTATAATAAAAAAGGCTTAAGACATGCTATAACACTATCGCATACTTTTCTACATTTACATCAGTTTACATGAAGTCCGTATAAAAAGATCAATGCCCCATGCCATCGGCACAGGCCAGCATACTAGAGTGTTCTTGACAAATTCTCAAGTGAAATATTTTATCATGATGAGGCAAGATTGTGATACTATATGAAATCTCAAGTGAAATATTTTATCATCATCGAAAATTATTGAAATATTTTATCATCATCGAAAATTACTTACAGTGCTACATACTTTCTTACTTATATATCCAAACAAATTCCCAGTAAAATAATTAGTACATGCAAGGTACCCATTGACCCGTTAGTTATTATTTCTGAATGGTTTCCATACATACATATAATGTACCGTAATAAGAAAGGCTTAAGAGTTAAGACGCACTATAACTCTATCAAATGTTTTTCTACATTTAAATCAAATCACACGAAGGCCGTATAAAAAGGACGTTGCCCCCTGCCGTAGGCAGGGGCCGGAAATACTAGTTTTACATAAAGACTAGTGTTAGTCTCGTGCTTTGAAGACAAGAATTTGATTTACTTGAAAAATTATTACAAAGTTTATATATAGTTATTTAAAAGAATAGTTTGGCATAAAATCTTGTATTATTTTTTAAATTTGGTTCTTATGAGAACTTTTTAATAATATAGTAGTACTATTATAATATATTTTTTAAATCAAATAAAGATTTGTAGGATTATAATTTTTGTGTAATTATTGAACACTTCTAAGATTTGTAGGATTTATATTAATGTTTATACATTATAACTTTAATTATATATTTAATTAGATTTGAGATATGTTCTTCTATATTATTCTTTTAAGGCTTAAAACATATCAGACACTTGAACTTGTCCATTTTGATCATTTTGCCACCTGACCTTTGAAACGGACCTAATGAGCACCCCAACTTGTTAACCCACCTATTAAACACCTCAACTTGTTAAAACCTACCTATTAAACACCTCGTCCCTAACGTAGCATTGCACAAGTGATGTACACTTGAGGCATTATCTGACATTACGTGACCTTTTTTCCGCTTAATCATGTTCACGTAATAACGCGTACATATTACGACACTCCGTAACCAAGGCCGAGGTGTTTAATAGGTAGGCTTTCACAAGTTAAGGTGCTCAATAGGTACGTTTCAAATGTCAGGTGTCTAGATATGTTTTAAGCCATTCTTTTAATCTCTAATTTAGTATATAGATTATTTAATTATATATTTAAGGAAAACTTATAAATAAAATTTTAATGATATATATATATATTCTCTCATACTTTACATACATGTGGGGTGGGTGTACAATCAAAATTAAACAAATAAATGTATTTTAATAAAGATGGGTGACGTGGTCCAATATGAAGTTGACACATGTTGTTATAATTATTAGTGGGGAAATTCCGGATGGTGCCCTTGAGTTTTGGGCTTTTCCGGATGGTGCCCAAAAAACTAAGTTATTCTGCCATATATCCCTGAGGTTTCGGTTTAGTTCGTACCGTGCCCAAAATTCACAAATCTAACAAATTCTCACTCCTTTCGTCAGCCTATTTTTAAAACAAAAAAAAAATTAAATTTTAAAAGGTAAAAAGAGAAAAGTGAAGGAGGGCAAGGAAGGGCGTCTCCCACAAACACGAGAGGGGACTCGGGAGGAAGGTGCTCCGGCGAAGCTGCTCATCGGAAGGGCGTCTCATGGACGACGGGGGCTGGCGACGAGGGCTGGACGACGAGAGCTGCGTGCGAAGAGGGCTGGACGACGAGGGCTGACGACGGGGATGGACGACGAGAGTTGTGAGCGAAGAGGGTTGTGCGACGGCGACCTCCATTGAGGGTGGCGGAGGCGGACAGGTGCAGAACACGGGCTGTGGGGTGGTGGTCAGGTAAGTAAGTGGCTATGCTCTTTATGCTCGATTAGGGTTTGTTTTTTGCAATTGAGCTTGAAATTGTTGAAATTAGGGCTATATCTAGTGTTCTTGAGCTTGAATTTCATCTTCAATTGATAATATTTTGAGGAAAACTTGGTGTCTTTCTTCTTTCCTTCATGGTGAGTGCTGCATTGCATTTTTCTTAGTATGTTATTATCTGTTGTTGAGTTTGCATTGTCAAATTGATCAGTTCTGCATATTTCTTAATGCCATTAAGTGCAAAGCTTTACTTAGTGCCCCAAATTGATCATTGTGAATCTTCAATATAACGATTTCTGATCCACATTTGCACTTATCTAAATGCCATCATTTGCTGAATCTTTAATTTTGCGAGGTTACATTGTCAATTTGAAAACCGATGAGCTGCTGTGATATTCAATTATAAATCTCATTATTGTAGCTTTCCTGGCCTGTTCTTTAATTCTGTCAAAATCTAGGTATTCGTCTTCGTTAGCAGGTTCTTCTTCTGTTGGTCGATGCACCAAATATGGAAGGATTGGTTCAGAATGTTTCTTGATCTTTTTTGTACATTTGGAGTTTGAGATGATTAAGTTGAATGTGAACCTTCAACAGTTCTGCTAATTTGAGTACTTGAGTTTCATGTACCTTCATTTATCTAGAAACTGAATAGGAAGCTTATGCATATCAGTGTTTGGCTGGTTTTTATGCTCTGGTGAATTGAAGGATTATGTGAAGTAGTGTTGAATTTGGATTATGATTTTTTTTTACATGATGAAAAGGCTGATGTGATTTGAAGTACATGCCAGATGAAGATAGGCTTCTGAAGGCTTATGGAGAGTTGCCATAGAACATTAGGCTCAACGAAGGAATCGCATCGCTTGAAGAAGATGATGAAAGAGCTGCAAATGACTACTTGGAGTTTGAAGATGAAGACATTATACCTAGTGCAATTGTATCTCCATTTTCATGATGTTAGAAGTAGGGTTTGATATTGCAAACATTATACATAGTGCAATTGTAAGTGCAAGGAATATTCACAAGTTTAGACATTAGAAGCAGGGTTTCATCTCCCTTGAATTATTGTTAGGGGTTAAGCTAGCTCAAAAACAACAGAATCTGTATGGTTTTCTTGATTCTTAGGCCTCTGTTTTGTAGTGTAAAATTGCATGAGGAAAACCATAATGGATTACTTTTGTTCATGGAAAATATACTGGTGCGTGAGCTTAAAGCTGAGTTGGAAGAATCTGGTACATGCATATTGTGTACATGATAACTTGCATTATTGGAGTAGGTATCCATGCTGTCCTCATGTGTCCAACATGAATTCAAAGCTCCCCTTGCATAAATTTCTTGGTGACTTGTGTTCCTGTTTCCCATTCAAGTAGTTGTTCAAAGCCTGAAGAATTTGCTTTGGCATTTGATTTGTCACTCTAGATTTTACACCCTGCCAAACATCAATTACTAGGAATGGCTCATTATAACATCATCACCATTCATATTCATACCTATCTTCCTGAATCCAAAATGCACTTGTAACTTGTATCGCCAATTAAGACTTTCAACAAGAACAATTAGACCTACTGCAATTGTAAGTGCAGGGTATATGCATAAGTTTAGCCGGTCACAATTAGGATTGAAGAACAGGATAGTCATCAGAGAACCTCTAATTCCTAGATAACAAGAACAACAATCAGAGAAGCCATGAATGAGCGGCAACGCCATAGAAAGCGGCGGCAGGCCTGTCCAGATGGCACTGCAAGGTCTTGACGAAGTGCTTGAGCCCAACCTGAACGTTGACGCCAGCGCCGCCGCCGACCACGGCCAGGCTCTTGAACTCGGCACCGAGGGAGACCACCGACCCGCCGGCTGGGATGGTCGCTCTTCGCTCCCTCTTCGTTCACCTTCTTTCCTTTCCTTTTTCTTTTTATTTTTACTTTTGACCCTTTGTTATATTTACCAGGAAGAGTTAACGGAGAATTTAAAAGAAATGGGGAGAAGGGGCACGTTTCGGAAATTTCGAAAACCTTAGGGGTATTTGGCGGAATAACTTTTTTTTTAGGGCACCATCTGGAAAAGCCCAAAACTTAGGGGTACCATCCGGAATTTCCCACAATAGTT
Source organism: Polygonum maritimum (assembly GCA_963924305.1). Taxonomy (NCBI): domain Eukaryota; kingdom Viridiplantae; phylum Streptophyta; class Magnoliopsida; order Caryophyllales; family Polygonaceae; genus Polygonum; species Polygonum maritimum. The sequence goes on from OZ002734.1 coordinate 24,470,746, forward strand.
TTAATCCCCGCTTTATGATATAGTTATGATGATTATATTTTAACTTTCATTACAATATGTATATTTATATACTATCATTTCTTTAGAATTGAAATATGAGAAAGAATCATGTAGGAAGGATTGTTGTGGTGAGAAATAGGAATAGATCTCCACCGTCCAATCTAACGGATCCAATGGCTCAGATTTAATCAAATTTAACCCAATCTTCCCCCCGCGCGCGTCCTTGTAGAGCCCCCATAAAAACTGTGTTTTTAGAATTCACTTTTTCATTTCACATTTTCACTCTCTCTCTCCTCCCGAACTCTCTCTCTTGCGGAACCGCTTCCGACTTCGTCTCCCCTCAAATCTTTACGGTTTTTGCTCGATTTTTCGCTCGTTTCCTACATTCAAACTGCGATCTCTACACTCAACAATGGTGAGATCGAAGTCGTCTCCCTCAAACACGCGAGGTATGCTCAATTCGAAACCCTAGGTTTCGGTTTTTTTTATTTTTGCTTGTTTCGAACTCTAATTTTTTGATTTTGTGCAATTTCGCTTGTTTTTGTATGGACTTTGGTTCTGAATGATGTTGTTGAAGTATTTTCGAAGAGGTTATTTACGATTAGTTTGTGGTTTAGTTGATTTGTCACTCTAGTTGATGTATTTTGGAGTCATTTGCTTGTTATCGTTCGAATCCATATGTGTTTCTTGTTGATTCTTTGCATAACTGTGTAGATCTGTGCTTATACGTACTGGATACATGTTTTTGTGATTTTTTGTAGTTTTGTGTGTGTGCATGTTTGGTGATTTGTTCGTTTTGTGCTTTTGTTCAACTTTGTTTAACCTATTTTTGGTGTTTTGTTCATTTGGTTGGTTTATTTGTTCAATTGGTCATGTGTGCATGTATTTTTGGTTGTTTCGGTTTGTGTTTTGGTTGTTGATTTGGTATTTTGTTCAGATCTAGAATTGTTGAGTTTGTTTATCTCGGTTTGTTCATCCTTGTTATCTATTTGTGCAACTGTGTTACTAGTTTTGTGTAATTTATTGCATGTTTGTTCAATATATTGAACCGTTATTTATGTTAAATTGTGTTTGGTTTTGTTGTGCAACTGATATATCTATTTGTGCAACTGGTGTCTCTATTTGTGCAATTGGTCTGGAAGTTTGTTCACCTAATTGTGTTAAATATAATTGTGTTTGGTTTTGTTGTGCAACTGATATATCTATTTGTGCAACTGGTGTTTCTATTTGTGCAATTGGTCTGGAAGTTAGCTCACCTAATTGTGTTAATTTGTGTTTTGGTTTTGTTGTGCAACTGATATATCTATTTATGCAACTGGTGTATCTATTTGTGCAATTGGTCTGGAAGTTTGCTCACCTAATTCTGTAATCTATTCAACTTGTGTTTAATAATATATAATTAGTTAAGAATCAAGTAAATGTTCCAGAACAAACTGTACAAGATCTTTATTTTGGAAATATGACTATTGGAGATTTGCCTCCACCAATTAGAAGAGGTTGTTGAAGCCATCTTCCAACCTATTCTTTTTTGTTGTTCAACTGATATCAATGTTTTTGTGTAATTGTTTTAGTCTGTTTGCTCAACTCTTTTCCAACTGTTTTATATTTTTCCCAATATGTTTATTCATCCATTTCTCACCCCTTTTTTGTTGCAGAGCTTAGATCAAAAAATGTGCATGATAGTCGTCTTAACACAAAGATACCTATGTTAAGAAGTGGTTGCACCACTGTACTTCCACCAACGACGTCGTCAGTTAGCCTGAGCGAGAGCTCAGGTGATTTTGTTCTCGGTGAGAGGTTGCAGTCTTTGAGATCTGCAAAAAGGGATGTCGCTGAGGTGAGATCACCGAAGCAATCTCAACCAAAATCTCCCAACCCTAAAGCTGCAAAAAGGGATGTTCCACCGAAGCAATCTCAACAAAAATCTCCCAATCCTAAAGCTGTACAAAAGAAGGCTGCGGTGCCATCTCAACAAAAATCTCCCAAACCTGTATCTGTGAAAAGGAAGGCTGAGGTTGAAAAGGCTTCTACATCCACTGCTGCCAAAAAAAGATTCAAAACTCTTGCTCAGAGGCAAATATAAATTGTTCATCTGTTTAACATGTGCAACTATATTAGACATTTGTACGAGTATCTGTTCACATTTGTGCAACTCTGTTATGTCTCTGTTCAACCATATTGCTTGTTGTTCAATTCTGGTTCATGTTTGTGCAACTGAACTGCACATTTGTGCAACTGAAATAGATATTTGTGCAACTCTAACGCAGACTTGTGCAATCTGTTCTTTTATTTCAGGCCCGTTAAAGATCCAAAGCTGACTTTTGATGAGTTTCCTTTGCTTGTTTCAAGATGCTCCATTTCAATGCTTTGGAGGTTATGCAGTATATTAAGTCAAATGAAGCCAAGAAGAAATCCATCATTGAGATGGGATTTGAGCATCTGTTGGGATGGGAGTTTACTGAGCTGCCAAGCCGTCTGTGTTATCATGTCATCGACAACTTCAACCCTGCCACTAGAATGTTGAAGGTTGCTGACTCTCAGGTTCATATTACTCCGGAACTTGTGCAATCGTATCTTGGTTTGCCTCATGGCACCAAGAAGATTAAACCTTTGAAGGTTCAAACAAAGTCTAGTTTGTTCAATCCTTTTATGCATCATTTTGTTGATAAAAATAAAGTTCCTGCACCTATTGCTACCCTTAAGCCCCTAGATGTATTTAATGTGGTCAAGTACTATAAGACCAGCGGGCTTTGGTTCCGTCGTTGTTTCATTGTTTTGTTTTATACGTTGTTTGTTGGGAGTCTCCAGAATGGTGGTGTGAACACAACGGTTCTGGATGCGCTCGTTGATGAAAATGACATTTGTAATCTTGACTGGTGTGGTCATCTGCTGGAGAAGTTGATTGAAACTGTAGAGGAGTGGAGGAAGAGGACTTCGCCGAATGGCCTTTTCAGAGGCTCTCCATTGCTTCTCCTGGTATCATTCAGCTCTGTTGTGTTGCATATATAATTGTGTTGTAATCCTATTGCATTTGTTCAACTCTATTTTATATTTGTTCAATCCTTTGGTATTATTGTGCAACTGTGATTTATATTTGTGCAACTGTAACTAACATCTGTGCAACTGTAACTCACATTTGTGCAACTGTAGTATACATGTTGTTAATTTGATTTCATATGGTTTGACATGTGTTTGTGCAACTGTGATTTATATTTGTGCAACTGTAACTCACTTTTGTGCAATTGGAGCTCACATTTGTGCAATTGTGGTTTCTATTACAGCTTATATACTGTGACTGCCTCTCCTCCTACACCAAAGACTTTGCACCAAGGGCTTTCCTTGTTGTCTCCTGCTACACAACATCTACTTTCTCTAGGCGCCAGAAATATGAAATGGACAAGGGCGCGTTTGGAGTTGGTTTCTCTCGTCCGGCGTTTTTGATTTCAGAGGGCTCATCTTCTGTTCATGAAACTCATCCTCAGCCTAGACCTTCTGCTGCTACTGCTGCTCAGCCCGGACCTTCATACCCTACTCCTGCTGCTGATGATGTGCTGCCTCCATGTTTTGAAGGCGATGTAAGCACATTTTTTCGTTGTTTTTGTTTTTGATATTTTCATGTGTTTTTATCCCTTCATTTTTTGGTTTTTCTTGATTTTTGTATTATTCATCTATCTCAGTCATTTGTCAAGGAGCATTTGAGGAGGGGGATGGTTCTCGTTTCTGGCATGAAGAGCTTCTTGGAGCACATGAAGCAGGTGACCTCTGATACTGCCTCAAACAGCCTCTTCCTCAAGGTCAATTGTGCGCTAGAGAAGCTTGTTGGAATGAAGGATTCTTCCATTCGTGAGGAGGGTGAGGAGACACTGAGCCAACAGAGCTTCTGGGCTGAGGCATCGAGGCTATTAGACGAGATCGAAGCTGTGCAGAAGGAAAAGGCTTCCTATAGTTTTGAGGTGCCTTCATTCTCGCTATTTAGCCCGTCACCACCATCAGACTTCGATAATGGGGCTGAGATTGCCAGGCGGACTATGAAGGCATGTGAGAGGGAGTTGAGTCGAACAAGGAGGATAGAGGGAAGTCCATGGCTGATGCTGGTATGTATTTGTGCAACCCTTACTTGTGTTTGTTCAATTGGTTTCTACATTTGTGCAACCAAATGTAGTATTTGTTGAATTTTGATCTACATTTGTTCAACTGTATTTAACATTTGTGCAACTACATATCTGTTTTGTGCAGAGGCTGGATCTTTGAACAAGAAAGTAATGTGAAAGATCAATCTCAAGCAGAAGAGAATTGAGGAGGAGAATGCTTCAAAGATGGCTCACCTGCAAGAACAACAACCACCACCAGCACAACAACAAGAACAACAACCACAAGAACCACAAGAAAAACAACAACCACCACCAGCACAACAACAAGAACAACATCCACAAGAACCACAACCACAACAACAACAATCACCACCACAAGAACAACAAGAGCTTGACAAACAACTCCCACCACCACCAGCTGCAAGGACAACACCACCACCACCACCACCTGCAAAAAATCAAGAGGCTGAAGAAGAACAACACCACCACCACCAGCTACAAGAACAACCACAATTGGAGCAACATGACGTACTTCAACTGCATGAAGGGGAAGAACAAAAAGCTGACCTGCAGCAACAAGAAGTTCAAGCTCAAGGAATTCAAGATGAAGTTGTGAAGGAAATAGTTGATCTTGATACTGGGAGCACATCTTCCCAGGTTTAAAAGTTTATTTTTGTAACTTTGTTGTCATGGATATTTATATCGACATGCATACGCTTGATGACCCTTTTATGTGCAACCTGGAAACTTGTTTGTGCAACTTCTGTTGTAGTTTGTTCAACTTAAAATAATATTTTGTGTAACTCGTGTGTGTATGTAGTTTCTGCTTTGTTCAAATCTTAGTGATATTTTATGTACAACCTGAAATCAAGTTTGTGCAAATGTTGTTGCAGTTTGTTCAACTTGAAACCATATTTGTGTAATTCATATGTGGTTGTTGTTTCTGTTTTGTTCAACTCTAATCTATTGTTTTTTTTTAATACTTAGAGCACATTTGATGAAGATTATATGTTATTGAGCACACCCCCTAAACTGCACAAAGAGGTACCAATTGATACTCAAATGGGTGATGTTGGTATTGGTGTGTCTGTGTTGGATAAGAGGATATCAAAGCCATCCGATTACTTCAAGTCACCATACCTCGACAGGCGCGTTGTTATATCTGAGAAGCAGTCATGCAATGTCGAAAACCTTTTCTCTTGGTTAACACGTGATATTACTGATGTTCAGAGGTAACGACACATTTTTCTAAGTTTCTTTTTTTTTAGTTTTTAGTTTTAATTATGTGGTCTCTTGTTTTTTGTAGCTCTATTGTGCTCAAGATGGGCAAAATCATTTCAAGGAAACAAGTTTTTAAAACAATGGCCATAGGTTGTGAACTCAGTACGAATATCATTGACATGTGGAGCAAGGTTATCAAAATCGCGATCCTAGTCGTACGATCCTACGATCCTACGATCCAATTTTCACAAAACGACTCAAATCGTACGTAGTGAATCGTAAGAAATGGGATCGCAAGTAGGATCGTACAGGATCATATAGGATCGTATAGAATCGTAGGATCGTAGGATCGTAGGTGGGATCGTAAGATCCTACTAAATCACATAAATAAAATTAGAAGTCATTATTTTAAATATTTTGGACTATTTTCACCCTTAAATTCATTAAACTTATACATTTAGATTATTCTTAATTAATTCCATTTTTTATTTAAAATTAAATTAAAATTTTAAATTTATATGCTTCCTACCTCATGCTGAAATCAACATATCTAAATAACGAGAAAATAATTGACTGCTTTTTTTCGTTGATAAAATATTATTATTATTATTATTTTATTGATTCAACATATATGACTCTTAAGAACGTAGCTATTCAATAAACTGGACTCGATTATTGATATTCGCTTTGTGTACAATTCATGTTATGTATAGATTCATTCTCTTTAGAAATGTAATTAACATGGAGTAATTGATAAATAATATGTATGTATTTTGAATGATTTATTTTAATATTTGATTAATACATAACATATTACCATTAAACCTTCCATAATTTCATTAATTTAGTACGATCTTACGATCCAAACGATCCGATCCTGCTACCCCCTTCCGATCCGATCCAAGGATCTCGATCCTGATAACATTGATGTGGAGCACTTTCTTAAACATTGCTGACGAGTTGCTAAAGAGTGATGAAAAGCCGCTGAGGTTTTTCTTGTCATCCGAGGACACAGTATGTATACGTTCATCTGATTGTTCTATTTATTCAATCATAATACTGATTTGTGCAACTCATATATTTTGTAGGCATATGTGCTATCTCCATTGTTGAATGGAGAAGAAGCCAAATCATTTTTTGTGGCAATGGTTGATGATGCTATGAAGGAATTTAAGGTGTTTAAGCCTCACACCATTGGTCTTGTAAGTGTCAATATCACTGTTTTTTTAGTATGATCATGTGTTAATCTCAATTTGATAATTTATTTGATTTAATTTTAATCGCTCATGTCTTCTTCCCCGTGTGCTTTCATGCGCATTCTTACTGTGTTGTAGTGAACCTAAGAAATTTAGGATTGCACATTCTTGATAACTCAGTTTCAGAATCTAGTGTGGAAGGAAAGTATGGCTATGTGCCTTCTAAAGTGGTTAGTTCAATCCTGTCTCCTATTTGTGCAACCTGGTTCCTTATTTGTGCAACCCAGTGTAACATTTGTGCAAACTGGTTCCATATTTGTTCAAATATAATGTCTTTACAAATTTAAGGGTTTTTTTATTTTTAAAGAAAATTGATGGCTCATTATCAGAACCACCACAAAATGTATTACAAGGCTTCAGCTCTGTTGGATGAAACTAAGGTTCCCGTGGAACGCTTAGAAATGAGTTGGAGGGACACGTTCAACAAAATTGATTGTGGTATCTTCCTTATGCGCCACATGGAGACATACTTCGGTAATGGCTTAGCTGGGTGGGACTGTGGTCTGAGGAAAGAGGATCAACAACAGCTTGATGATTTGAGGAAGAAGTACTGCCATGAAATGTTGATCACTCCTTGGAACCTGTGCAGATCCGAAGTAGAGGAACACATAAAGAATTATGTTATTCCAATGTCATTACCTTCACTCTCTCCAGCTGCAGCAAAGGGGAAGGGAAGGAAGGGTAGGGGTAAGAAGTGAACCATGACTATGATAGATGTAATTGGATACTTTTTAGATACTTTTGCTACTGTTTTAGATACTTTTAGATGATTGTGCAATCCTGAATACCATTTGTGCAATTGGTTTGATATATTTGTTCAATCGGTTTGTAAGTGGTTTTGTGCACAACTGATTGTGTAAGCGAATTGGATTAATTGTTCATCAAGAGACCTTAATTGTGAAACTGATCAAGGTTTTTTGTTCAATCTTTATCATGTATTTTCATTCTCAACTTCATTTAGACAAACTGTTGTGCGAATTGTAAACATTATTTAAACAGATCAACAAATAGTAACTGTTGTGCAACTAGGAAATCAGTTTGTGCAACCACAAACCATGTTTGTGCAACTATCAATAGAATTTAGTTCAAGCATACACGCAAAACAAACAAACTGGCAACTTCATTAAAACAGATCAACAAGTAGTAACTGTTTGTGCAACTAGGAAATCCGTTTGTGCAACCGAAAACCATGTTTGTGCAACTAATATCAATAGTATTTTGTTCAAGCATACACGTAAAACAGATCAAATAGTAGTGACTGTTGTGCAACTAGGAAACCAGTTTGTGCAAACCAAAACCATGTTTGTACAACTACGTGTTAGAAGCTTTTGTGCATGTCCTGCTATTGTGTCCAACCTTCTTGCACTTTTTGCAAGTCCTTTGTTCCTTTGCTGCTTTCTTCATTGATGTCTCTTTCCCTCCTTGTATTCTACCTTTTTTCTTCCTCCCCTTGGTTACCGCATGCTCAGGTGGATGCACTTGCACATCCTTGGGCTTGCTTCCTAGGAAGTTCTGAATTGTGTCGTTCTTTGTTGATGTGGATGCTTCAACTGCGTTTTTGCTAGTGTACAGCTTGGTTTGTCCCTTCAGAACCTGTATTAACTCCTTGAGTTGCTCCATGTTTCCTCCTATGGCATCGATGGTTGAATGTAGTTCACTTAATACCTCAGTCAACAAGATTTTTTTCTCATCCATCTTCTCCGATTTTTCAACAATGGCACCATCAATCTCAAAGGTTGGGGTCAGAATTGTTTTCTTTGTCCATCTGTTCTTTACGTATCGAGGAGGCACCTTCTTCAAGCCAATGTTTTTGAAAACAAGAAACATATGTGAGCACGGGATCCCCATATTGAGAAACTTGTTACACGTGCAATCAAACTCTTCAGTGGACAGTTTGTGTTGCACAATGTACACCTTGTTAAAGTGACTCACATGATACGTATGGATGTGATCCTCCCTCACCAGATTTGTTAGGCCACATTCAAACACCGAAGCAACAATTTCCGTCTGAACATCATAGAAGACGCTAATGGTGTAAACAGAAGCACAATACTTTTCCAACTCAAGCGGTGTCTTCAGATTCGGAGAGCAAGTAGACGTTTCAAAGTCAAGCCTCCCTTGTTCATGTCTTTGCGAATCAATCGCACTCTCAAACCGCATCATGAAAATAACCAGAGACGACGTCTCCCCAATGAAATGTGAGAAGAAGTAGTTCTGGCTTTCAGAGCGTGATGTGATTCTCAGGAGTCCACCCATTTCAACGTGATTGAAGAACGCAGGTATCCACAATCGACGTAGTTGATACATGGCCTGCAACCAGTTGTTTGATTCAAGCTCAAACTCAGATATAACTGATTGCCACGTCCCCTTGAACTCTTCACAACTAATCTCATTGCTCCATACAAGATTGTTGAACTTGCTTCTAAACCGTTCGTCGTTAGCTATATCACTTGTGACCTTTGCCGGTATTTTGAACATTATGTGCCACATGCAGAAGCGATGAACAGCAGTCTGAAACACCCTCTCAATTGCTTGTTTTATGGAAGGGTCTTGGTCGGTTAAGATGATGAACGGTTCATGCCCCATAGCTTGCTTGAAGTTCTGAAACAGCCACACATACGCCTCCACATCTTCTTTCAGAAGCAATCCAAATGCAAATGTGATGCTTTTCTTGTTATTATCGACTCCAGTAAATGGTACAAATACCATATCGTACCTGAAATGCAAAATTATGAGTTTGTGCAACTATAAAATGTATTTGTGCAACGAATACATGTGTTTGTGCAATCAGGATATGTGTCTGTTCGACTGTGATAGAATTTTTGTTAAGCTAGGTTAAGCATTTAACCAATTTGTGCAACTAATATATGTGTTTGTGCAATCAGGATATATGTTTGTGCAATTGCAAGTTGAACCACAGAATGCTTTTCGTTCAAATACTCCTATAACATATACTTGTGCAACTGCGATATTGATTTGTGAAACTAGAACAGATACTTGTGCAACTATGTTACGAATTTGTTCAACTTGGATAGGAAAACAGAACATACCTGTTTGACTTGTATGTTGCATCAGTAGAGACGACATCCCCAAAATAGGAAAAGCTCTTTCTTGCAATAGGATCACACCAGAACAATTTTGTTAATTGTTGTAGTTCATCAACATCATATTCAAAGCAAAAGGCATCACACCTCTCCTTTTTCTTGAATAGATTGTCAATCACCATTTGAGTATCACATCCAATCATGAAGGAGTTCAACTCTCTTTTGAAGTTCTTGAAGTCTATTATAGTTGCACCAATTTTGTTGTATGATCCAACAAACTCTTTGTAGACCTTGTACGACTTGCTTGTGCCAATGTTTGCTTTGATGCAAGTCATAATGAACTCTTTATGGAAAGCACTGAGCTTCCTATACTTCTTGGCGAAGTGTTTTTGTATATCATCCAACATCATATGGTTGTGACGCTCTTCAAACTTTTTGACAATATACCCATCCTTTCCAGCATTTCTCATAGCCATTTTAGCAATACAGACACATCTACTGTTTAGTATCTTTCTCTTGAGTACTTTCTTGCCTTCTTCTCCTCCTCCCACTTCTTCCTCTTCGTCTTCTTCTTCTTCTTCATCTTCTGCGTCTTCATCTTCGTCTTCCTCCTCATCTTCCTTTTTTTTTTCTCTGTTTTTGCAACAATCTGTTTAGTGGTTGTAGTTTGTGCAATCTGTGTAGTTGATTCCTTTCCAAAGCCTTCCTTGTTGCACAACATGTATTTCCAAAGTATACTCCCATCACGAGATCGTGTGACAGTCCCGCTACATGGCTGGAATCCACATGTCCGTGCGTAGTCTTTATAGAAGTTTGCTCCTTGATGCCAAGTTTGGAACACCATCCCCACATGAGGTCTGAGTTTATCATCACAAAACGGTATGTAATACGTAGTGTTTCCAGGAGAGATGAAGATCTTCAAACCCTTCTCTTCTTCAGCTTTACCTTCATTAGTGTGAAACAACATCAAAAATAAGTTATTGAAGCTCCAGTAATGTAGTAAACTATTCTGTTCAACTGTATAATAAACTTTGTACAACTAGTAAGCTTGTTTGTACAACTAGTAAGCTTGTTTGTGAAACTAGTAAGTTTGTTTGTGCAACTAGTAAGCTTGTTTGTGCAACTCTGTCTGTGTCTTGTTTATGTGCAACCATGTTTGTGCAAACATTCATAAATTGTTCAACCGTATATCATCATTGTGCAACTAATATAAGCATTTGTTCAACTCTGTTATAAACACGTTATAACACCATCGTAATCTCTTACGTGTTTTGTACTTGTTCAACTATTGATTTGATTTGTGCAACTGAAACATGTAATTGTTCAACTATGTTTCATTTTTGTATAATCGATGCTCAATTTATTCAACTAGGATGCCCAACAATCGGTTTCAACGACAGGAAACTGTTTTTATCGAGTACCTTTATGAATTTGTTCAAAAGAATCGAAGAAAGTTTTAACTACCTGGTTCCATTGCTTTTGTAGTTGATTGAGTTCGAATCGGAACAATGTCTGAGATCTGTTCGAAGTTTTGTTCTAATCGTGCTGAGATTTTCTCCCAAATTCAGATCTGAAAACCAGAACGCGAAAACGAGATCTGAGCTACAGATTTCGGAGGCGATTGAATTTGTTGCAGTCGGTTCTCAAATTTGACCTACAATCGAAGTGATCTACAGATTTCGGATGCGAAAATCGATTTCGAAGGCGAAAATCGACGGAGGCGAGCTGGGCGATTTTCGCGTTTGGGGAGGGAGGGTGAACAGTAGCGTGTGAATAGTAACGCGTTTGGGGGCCGATTTTTTGCGTTTTTTTTGCTCCGTGATCAACGGCCTAGATTCATTCCTATTTCCTACCACAATAATCATTCCTACCGGATCCGGACCCTTGAAATATTCTAAAAAAATTTTATTTAGATAAATGATAAATATGGAAAATTTTATAATGCGAAATTCTCAAATTGAGATGTAATTTCAAAAGGTATATATAATGGTTTATTTAAAAAAATGGTTTTTCCAATAATAAAAAATATCGTTCTACTAAACTATAACCAAACCTTAAAAAATATTCAACCAAAAAAGAACCAAACCTCAAAAATATCAGTTTTGTTAACCAAAATGAATGTATAGAAAATTTACAGTTTGATTGATACAAAAAATGTCGTTTTTTCCGTTTAGATTTTATAAGAACGACCGCCTTATAACTAATAACGTTTTTTCTATTGCGTGATCGCATACTAAATATATACAAAAACTAAAATCCTAGCATGAAAATAGTGAACTCACAACAAAAAGATTAAAAATCTCAAAATTTAAGATTTACGAAAATATTTATACTGTATATTAAAACCGGAGAATTTCGAGCCTCCACGTTAATTCTGGTCCCACATGATTAACAATTTTATATGTTTTATTTTTCTTAATTATCTAATCTTTAACTTTATCTTTTTTCTTACCCATCAAATATCTATCTTTAAAGACATATTATTTATCTTTAAAATTTCTTTAATTATCTAACCTTTAACTTTATTTTTTTTCTTACTCATCTAATATCTATCTTTGAAACAATATTATCTATCTTTAAAATTTTCTTCTATAAAAGATACATATTAATTAACTTAACTTTTCAATTCCCATTTTAATCTATTTATACATAAGAATTAATATATAGTATAGATTATAGTAGATACACAAATTAACGAAAAAAGATCATTACCCGTACATGATACGGGTCTTCAACTAGTTTTCATTAATATTTGGGCACGTAAACGAAAAATCCAATTAATAATACTCCATTTTTTCGACCCAAATAAAATAACATAACTACTATTTAGCCCACACTAAAACTGATAAAAACATCCTAAATTTACCTAATTTATAGATTAGTCCGCCTCCAAATTCCCCCTCCCCTTTTCTTCTCTCTGTACGTTGTTCTCAATCAACCTGTAAATGCAATTTTCAACCACCGGTGTCAGCCCCCGCCCACCGCTGCCATTCGCCGCCCACTGCCGCCCACTGCCATCACCGCTGCCACCCACTTCCTCCCCGTTACACTTTATAACAATCGATGCTTAATAATAGTGTTAGTCAAACATCTGGATTTTGGTTAATTAATTGATTTTTCTCTCAATCTTTTTCTTCCTGTACGTTATACCAACATGATAGCAAGCTTTTCATCAAAAAAACATGATAGCAAGCCAACAACAACCAACCAAACCCTAAAGTTTGCATATTTCGTAGGGAAAAAGAAAATTTTAAACTATCTTTTTTTCTTTTAATGGCAAATTCCGCTATAATCGAGTCAATTGGCAGTTTCGATTATGAATAAATTCCGTTGTGCATCACTGTATAAGCATAATTTGAATCGATTTGTCTAATTTCACAACAAAATTGACAAACCTATAACCCTAGGTTTCGAAATTATAACCTATATGTCGAATTTAAGATTAAAATCAACCTTTGATCTTAATAAAGGTATTCATCAATGAAAATTGAGTACAAATCACTTCGAACATAGCAAAAAGAATGGTGTTATACGTTGCTGTGTTTTTTTGTGATAAAACATTCCAAAGAAGGAGGGAGAGAAGAAGAGATTGAGTTTTTTTTTGAGGAAGGGCTTCTATGCAAATTCCTTAAATTTTGTGTTGTTTTATCATATTTGGTGTGTTACGAATAGCATGCCCCCAAAATAATACTTCCATTTTGGTGTAGTCAATCCAATCCTAATTGCGTTGTTGGCATCTATCTCGGCCCTCGCCCTTCCCAAAAGAGGGAGAAACGAAGCGATTCATTTCCCGTCAAATTTTCTGTTTTTGAAACTTGAAAGCTTTGTGGAGAGGGAAAACCAGATACGAGAGTGAACGTCGGGGGAAGGCAAGGCAATTAGGGTTTCAGAGCGAGAGAGGGCTTCCTTGTGAATGTCGCCCACGGCGGCCGCTTCGGCGGTGGCGTATCAAGCGGAGCAACTCAGACAGGACGGCAATCTCTACTTCAAGAAGGGCAAATTGGGGGCCGCCATCGATGCTTACACCGAGGTATTTTCTGATTCTTCACCTCTTTCTTCTTTCAATTCTGATTCTTTTATCGCCGATGAATAAACTTGGCCGTGGCTCGAAGATTTCCGGCGTTCATTTAGGGTTTCTGGAGTGATTTTAATCGATCTCTTATTTGTGGTTCTTGTAGGCTATAGCATTGTGCTCCAATGTGGCCGTTTACTGGACAAATCGTGCCTTGTGTCATGGGAGGAGGAAGTATGAATGCACACTCAACCTTCTTTATTCATTGCATTAGATGATAAATTTGCTTACTTTTCGGTGATTTTGATGTTTTCTTGGTTTTTGCAGCAACTGGGATAAGGTTGAATTTGATTGTAGAAAAGCAATACACCTTGATCAGAATTCGGTAAAGGTTGGTGATTACAGTTTTTTCTTTCCTTCTATATAAATTGCAAATTAGCTTCTATTGAACACCTAAAACTGTATAAAATTGGGTGATATCTCTTCACAAGGTAAGCATTAGATCAATAAACGGATGATCAAATAAAACTTTGGGATCAATCTTATCTATATGTAAATAAGAGTCATTGATATACAGAGTAGGATATATTTATTAGGGTATTTCTTTGTGAAGTTTAGCTGCTTCCTTACTCCTAGAATTCAGTAAGTGCTCCTCCATATCGGTATGTTGCTCAAAGAGTGGTGGGTTGATTGTGTATTCTGACTTGGAATGGCAGGCACATTATATGCTAGGACTGGCACTGCTCAAGAAGGAGAACTATTCAGATGGAATCAAAGAACTGGAGAAGGTTTGAGATGTCCTATCTTCTCTTTCAAATGCTGAATTCTCTTCAATCCGTTTTCCCCACTTTCATTATTTTTTATTCCATTGTTGTGATGAGATTCGAAGGAAATGCTCTTGAGTGGGTACATCCGAGCATTAGACTATTATTTAATGACCAATTGTATTTTCTGATTGATTTGGTGTAGTAAAGTTAGAGGCCTTTGCTGGCTGGTGTTATGCTTGTTTTTACTATCATTCAGACACTTATATATATCTATATGTCAAGATTCATTGTCTATGATTATAGCAGCTTGCCTTTAGTTCTCCTTAGAAGTGGCATCTTTTGTCTCATTTATGTTCTCCTTCAGTTTTCGCTAAACGAAAATGGGTATTATGAAGAGTGACTGTACAAATTGTGTTTAATTCTTACACAATACCCTCACAAGATAGCTAGAGGGCTTTAAATTGGCGTTACAGATAACAATGTTATACCCACAATGCTGGATCTTTGTGAGATGGCTAGGCCATGCTTGCCCCCATTTTGCAATTTGCAATCAAGGAGCCTGTAAATCTAATGTCGTTAGTGATGCACTGAGAAGATAATATTTTCCAATATTCTTGTCTGATAACCCAGAAAATGCTATATCTTTGTATTCCCGGCACAGTCGTATCATAGTTTTCAGCACATTGTTTTATTCTTTGAGGGTAGAGTATCATGGGTCAAGACAATGTTTCCAATTGTGTGCCTTGTGTCTTGGTGAAGTTAGGAAGATAGTTTCTGGATGTTTTTTATTACTTCCATTGTAGTGTGAAGGAAAAAGGGTTAATGAATATTGTTGTTGTATGATCTACATTTTGTTTCATGCTACACTTCTAGACTGAGTCCATAACAAAAAATGTAGACATAAAACTTAGTTGATATGGGCTGAAAGACAATGACATTAGTGATACTGTTGAAACTGCTGTTTGTGCACCGGCTTGCTTAAAAAGTGTGTTGATCTTAGATTATTGTATAATTGGAGACGATGAATGAGAAAATACTGCATGTAGAATAAGCAGGATCTTTTGTAGAATGCCTATAGCATTGGAGACTTCTGGCTTGTCCATTTCTTTGTTTATTATCTAAAGTCAGGATCAGTATTGGACATTATAAATGGCTCTCCTTATTCCCCCCCTACAAATGTTGGTTTGTTGTTTAGATATACATTTGATTCTTTGTCACTTTGTGATTTGTGAAGAACATGCACATGAATAAAATAGTTATTTTCCATGGCTAGCAAAGGGTATTATGGAAGATTCATTTGAATTTGATGTTCTATTTGTTGCCTAGGCTTTGGATCTTGGTAGAGGCGCAAATCCCGATAATATAGTAGAGGAAATTTGGCGTGAGCTTGCAAAAGCAAAGTACTTGGAGTGGGAACAACAGTCTTCCAAGCGCTCATGGGAACTACAGACTTTGAAGTATGTGATTAGTTTATCAATTAGAATCTCGTTTTTCATTTTGCTTACAAATTTATACTTGATTTTGCTATTTGTTGATGAATCAGAGATAATTGTGAGATAGCTCTTAGAGAAAAACATTTGATAGATGATTCCCAAACAGAAGGGCTCGATCATGATCCTGATATGTCACTTCCAAAGCAATTGGAGACTCTAGACTGGGTTTTCAGAAAAGCTGCATTGGAAGACATCCCCACTGAGGTATTTTACATTACCTTCTTCTGAGCTTTTGCTAGAACTAAAATTGCTTGGTTTTGAGGACTTATCTGGTGACTTCAAATCATTAATCTTGATCTTCAGGTGCCAGAATACTTATGCTGCAACATAACACTTGAAATCTTTCATGATCCTGTCATTACCCCTAGCGGTATCACATATGAGAGAGCAGTTATTCGTGATCATCTTCAGAAGGTGAGGTTTCAGTTTAATTCCATAGGCTAATTTGGGATGACTTTAGATCGATTTTTGAGGCTTCAAATAGTATTTTCGATGCTCCATGTCAATAAGAATTAGTAAGCAACAGCCCAATAAGCTTATAAGGCATTCTTCGGGAATATCTTCAGAGTTCAAATGCTCTTTTCTTAACGTGCTTTAAGACATTCTATCGGTTTTATTTTCTTAATGAATGCACCTGACTACAGTGAACAGACCTATATACTAGTATGATAATTTTTTTATGAAATTAGTCATTTGCTATTAACAATTTGACTGGATTGATGTCTTTTTACTCCCTGTCTGATTGCATTGCAACTAATTTAGTGCCATGGTTTTAGTTTTGTTAAATTCTATAAAAATAATTGGTTAGAGCTTTTGTTACTGATTTTGTATGCTAATATAGGTGGGCAAGTTTGATCCAGTGACACGTGAACCACTGACGCAATCCCAACTGATACCCAATCTGGCCATGAAGGAAGCAGTACGAGCATTTTTGGCAACACATGGATGGGCTTACAGAGCGGACTAGTACCTGGTAAATACGAGAACTACTCACAATAGTCATATGGTATTGCTGCTGAATGAGCTCAAATAAATCCAAATTGCATCACACAACTAAATCCTACACATGTTTGATTGTTTGATGTAAGCATGTTATGATCAATTGAGAGGTCATGGCTTAAATTACTTTCCAAACTGTACAGTTTGAATAGGAGTAACGAGTTGAAATGTCACTGCAGATGAATTTCTACATGGGTTCATGTAAATATATACATCAATTCTGATTTATGAGTATTTATGCATCTGCTGGCTGGTACCCACCACCCATACTAGAGTGTTTGGTTGGATAAAGCTTTGAATAGTTTCAGAAATTTGAACACATGGTTTTAAGCAGACAGATAATGCACAAATTCATGTGTCATCAATTATCATACTACATCATTTTGTTTTGATTTTGAGCTGAAAAATGGGCCATTATTCTTTCTTTTCAATGGAATAGTACAGCTCCAATTTAGCAAGCTAGCTGTGAATGACTCATTTTTCCCCTACCCCACTTATCTGCAAGAATCTTCAGAAGAAGTTAATTGTGTGCCACAGGTTAGTAGCCAATCGCATCAAGGGAAAACTAATTTGGACAAATGGGCATCACAATTACTATTTGTACTATGCTTGTACACTATAAATGAATCTGAGCACATGCTGATAAGTGAGAATACATCCAAACGTGGGCATGTCTCACTATGGAATAAAGATGACAGATTCCATGGCTTTATTCTCTAAACCTACACATCTTTACACCTTGCAATGTACCCTTTGGATGCCTATCTTCTTCATAGCCCCAAAAATGATGGGAATTGATGCCTTGTATCAAAGCAACGGTAGGTAAAGTAATTCATAAACATGAGAATTTTATCACGGTAGTAGAAGACGATGCTTTGAAATAGACATTATTTAAGTCCTAAATCCCAAGTGAGAACGTGTTTGATCTAAGAGTTAGAATTTTTTTTCTCTGTTATGAGGATTTGATACAAACTCACATCATGGGTTTCCTCTATCAAACACGAACTTCGTTAGAAAGTGTATTGTACTCCATTGTAGCAATAATTGGGCATGTGGGTCTGACATAATGAGAGTAAAATGTGTACTTAAATACCCTCTTATCAAATAAGAGGCTGCCAGGTGGCACCCTGACAGTTGTCCAAATCTCACAAGAAAGTAGGAGTTCAACTTCAACCCTGCATTAATAATATTCATGTTCATTGTGGCATTGCAAGTTGTTGTCACATGACACCATCCCGAACTAAATAGATAAGGATTACACATGTGAATTGGCTCACTCAACAACTTCTTGTTGGTGCATAGATCCGTCTATTCGTTTGGCGCTCACTAGCAATTATTATGCATTTGTATATAACAAAATAAATAAATAAATACATTGATAGTATGTATGATCAATTTTCTCATCGTGTCCCTGAATCGTTAACCATTATCGAACAGAAAACTCAAAAAAATAAATTAGGGGTGAAGATAAGAAGGAATAGAACAAAAGTATCAATCTGGATGGTGCATGGTAACGCTGCACTATATCACCACGCTCTCTGACTCTTGGTGTCAGAACTCCATTGCCCTGGCATGGAGTAATGACATTGAAGATTAACAAATTCTAAGATTGTTCCAAGTTTTGATCTAGGTCAGCTGTACACAACCATCCTTGTGTAGAGGCTCCATTTAGCACCTTTTATCTTTGTGACATAGAATTTTAGAGTGGAGGACCTTTAGATTGCCATCCTTGGTGTATTTTGTGCATCTTTTAATCTTAATTTTGTTACGCTATGTTTCTCTTGAGTGATTGTTTTTGTTCTCTTGAGTCTATCAGAAACACCCTCTTGCCATATTCGGAATAAGGATTTGTATATCTTAACTCTCGGATCTAATAACAGGCGAAGTCAATTTTGGGAGTGCTTAGATGCTACATTTTTAGAATGTGCAATGTTAAAATAGGCATACACCTTGTAAGAAAATAACATGTAGATAACGGGTGGTTAATTAAAATACATTTTTGGTTGTATATATAGGCTTTTCCAGTGTTAAGGCTAGATTCTTGTAGTTAACACATTTGACTAATGCATACCTAGTTAGTTATTGTCCCCCATAATCCCTTTTTTCAAATGATCCTTAGAATAATGACGGATTAGTAGGTATGCCCACATCTCCATCGAAATTGGATTTCTCTAGCTTAATTGGATGATATGCATGAATGAAAATGAAAGAACTTAACTCAAATCAGAGACTTATTATTACACTCTAAATGATGGATTTAACACTGAAGAAGAGAAGACAAATGGTAGCCCATCCCCCTCTCTTATTAGGGGAGAAAATGACCAAAAACAGTCCATTCCAAAACCTTGTGAAGCTCTAAGCAAATAGACGTGGACTTGCCACCATCCCACACTTTAAATTAAGTTGTTCTTATTAGGTCAGACAGAAGCTTGAAAGGCTTGGTTGGTTGTATATGCTTTGCTTAACGATTTACTCAATTATTGTTTTTCAAATATTTATTACTGATTTATCCGTCATCTCCAAGTCTTTTTTTTATTGTCCTCTCCCTACAGTATTAAATATCAGCTCACCTTTCTTGCTCTGTAATCTCCTCTCAGCCATTCGTCTTAAATTAATTCATGGAATGAATGAATTCAGTCCATGACAGCAGTAGACAGTTCATATTTTTGGAGCTATTATACATATTGTCAGAGTGCAAACTACTTGGGGGAAAAGGTTGTAAAATCTTCTTGCAAATGACAAACTAAAATATTTTTGAAAAAGCACTAGTTTGGTGGTTTCTTCAAGACTCTTCAATTCACCATGAGAAAATTAAATATCTTCTGCTCTGCTATAGTTCAGACACCACACTTCTCATAGTTCCAAACTTCCAATAATAATATAGCTCATCGCCATTTCTCCCAACACTTTGAGGGTGAAAATGAGGACAAAACTCCATCATCAACATGTTAATTTTTTGTAAAAAAGAACATATTCTTAAAAATCTGAAGTTACATCTCATGGGTAATTCTCACTATCTTATTTTACTGATGGTAGGCTGTAAACTCAAAACCCATGAGAAAACGTACCCAAAACACAAGAGACATCAGATCAAAAAGAAAGAATTTACATAGAGGGTACAGGGTGAAAAAGGCCAGAGAAAATTGCTAAAGAAGACAGAGCACATTTACACGCATTCAAGCTTTGCAGAGCAAAACAAGGAAGAGATCATCTCATGTACATCAGTACATTGATACATCAGACAAGTTCCCCTCCCTAAGCTAGGCAGTGTGTGTCAAACTCATAGCTCTGTTCAATCTCTCAAGCACAGCGTTCACCTTCCTCTTAGCTCTAGACGTACCGTCCTTAGAAAGCTTAGACAGCGTCCCATACGCCCTCTCCTCATCCCTCATCTGCCTCAGCTTAGTCCTATCATTCATACAAACAGCATACAGAATTGCAATGCAATTCTCCTTATTCTGAGCACAAGACGACGGCTCCCTTATGATCCCGAGTAGGCAAGAAACGGCTCCTAGCTCCCCCAACTCCTCAATCGCCCTTTGTTGACCCGATAACATTGCAAGAATAGCCAACAACGCATCCACGTGGACACCGTTCTTGATCCTACTTAGCAAGACACTGATTACACCTTCGTTTACGGCCCTTGCTTTGTTCTCATGTAAAATGCATAAGTTGAAAATTGCTGATGCTGCATCTTTAACAGCCGATGGATGGTTACCCACATCGTTTAAAAGGTCAATCAAAGGCGCCAAAGCCCCGGATTGACCGATTAGAGCCTTGTTCGAGTCAAGGGCTGATAATGTGAACAATGCTGCAGCTGCATTGCTCCTCGTCTCAATGGTTCCACATCTTAAGCTTTTGATTAGGATGGGGATCACCATCGGAGTTTCTGCCACGAGCTTTTTGTTGCTGTCGTGGATTGAGAGGTTGAGTAACGTCGTGATGAGATCTTCTTGGAGATCAGGGTGGGTTCGGGTGGTAAACGAGTCTTGTTTGGCTAGAGGCTCTAGCAGCTGGGGAATGGAGTCGGTGGATTCGCCGAAGAGGGCACGGAAAGACGGCATTCGTTTGGTGAGGAGGCGGAGTTCCTTGGCAGCTGACTTTTGGGATGAGATTGAGGTGGATGAGATCTTTTCAAGAAGGGAGGAGAAATGCTCGCGATCTGGCTCGACGACTAAACCGTCTTCTTCTTTGGTGAGTGATTGTGGTTGGCGATCGGGTGATCTGGCTGTGTGATTTAGGCACCATTTGGAGATCATGTCTTTGATCAGGTGGTTTGGGGTTAAGAGTGTGTGGGAAAGAAGTTGTTGTGTTCTTGGGCAGGTTCTGTTCCCTGCCTTTAGCCATTTTTGAATGAAGGGTTTGTCATAAGTCTGCAATATAACACATCAAACACAACAGAAATCAGACACTATGCCCAAGTATACCACTCAGCAGAAGAACTGACCAAAACCCAAATGAGCATCAAAGCTTACCAGAGAAGCCATGCAATATCTAGCAAGTGTAAGATTATTGAAAAGGTGAATAAATAAACCGGTATTTTTATACCTGACCAGTAGCAACAACAACGGGATCCCTCATGAGCTGCTTAGAGAGCGGGCAACGGAACTCGTCAGGGCAAGAAAGGGTGGCATCGTCGACCCCCAACGACGTCGTTTTCTTAGCCTTCAAATCCCTAAGACTGCACAGAACCTGCTTGGCCCTGTCAATGGCGTCCGTAATCGCGACATCGTCTCTCTCCTCCTCGACAATCGCCCTCACGATCTTCTTGAGCTCCTCCGCCGCCGCCGAATCGGCCTCCGCCACCACAGCCACCTCCTTCTTCGCCATCTCCCCGATCTCTATAACTTCAAAATTCGGACACTGGCCTTTTCATATCTCAAAACTACTCAACAATTGACAGATCATTTGGTTCGCACTTGGCCACAATTCAAGGAATTGCGAGAATTCGTGTCCCTTTCCCGATTTCGTTATCTCCCTCCCTCTGTCTCTGTCTGTGTGGGGGGAGATAAGCTGATAAGAGAGGCAGGAGGAGAGATCAACGGAGATGAATAAAAGGAGTTGGAAGAGGGGTGGGGCCCGGTTGGTCCACGATGTAAGCAATTCCCGAAATCCAGATGGCAGCTGCCAGCTGGCACTCTCCAATGTGACTTGCTCCCTACTACTCGTAGGCAGCGTCGTGTTTGGATGCATGCCCTGCCCCTCCTCCTGACCAAAACCCCACTTTTTTTGAATGATCCGACAAATAATTGAATAAAATTAATAAAAAGCAACAAAAAAGTCAATAAGTTTTCTTACAAACGGGTTTCCGGGTTCTACCCGGAAGTGGTATTCGGGTTACCACCAATGGCCACCGCCTACTTTCCGAGGTCGATATTGAACGTTTTGATTTTGGGTAGGTGAAGGAATTCAAATGAGTGAGGCCCAAGTTTATTTTTTCTTTTGACGGAGAAAACCGTCGTTCAGTTCAAAACGATAATATCGCATTGTTATCTCAAGGATTTAACTGTTAAGCCAGATGTTTGAAGGCAACGAGGCTGAAGTTAGTGTCACTTGTATCAGTTCATTTCGTCTATTTGTTTTTTATTACCTTCATTAAACTTATGAAACTGAATTCTTGTGAGAAAAAAATCTCCATGCAATTATGAACTGAATACAAAGTGGTGGACATTTGTTGCTACGTACAAAATGTAGGCATGATATCGGTGGTCTATTATCACGATGGTCTATTATCACGACTGTGAAGTCTAAAGACAGCCAAGAACACTACTTTTTGGGTGGCTTTACTTTGTAGGGTTCACACATCACAAAAGCAATTCATAAAAAAAAAAAAAAAAAAAAAAGAACCTTGATCGATATTGCTACAAGAAACAATCAAAACATATTTCAGAGGCAAAGAGGGGCCACAGACGACCCCTCTTTGGAATATGACATTAATGTAGCATCTCATGCTTTTTCTTTCTTCCTGGTGGAATCTAATCTATCGCCTTAATTAGATGCAATATTTGTGGCATGCCCCCTAAATATCTTTTCTCTTTAGGTACGACTGGTAGATCTTTTTGATTCTATAACGACTTTGATTTTCTGGTTATCGATCTGCCGACATCAGTCGAAAGAAAAACTTGTTGAATCTATCAAGATGTTGAAATTAAACTTGTAAATTCCCTGAATAATGTTTTGGGCGAATTAACCGCGTAAACGTGTTACTTCGCTACTATGAGGGACTCCTAGTCACAAAGTTGTCACGACGCGTTAGAGAATATGAACAAGAAGTTATTAATGGAAATGATGAATAAAATAACAGAGAAAATGGTGAAAATGGTATGAGTCGTGGAGCGAATTGTATTGATCGAATCGTTGCTCTCAAGAACAGACAGCGACTTCTGAATACACTTGATTTCTTAGAACAAAAAGGATCGTAATTGACTAGAATAAGGCAAGAACTATGAGATTTTTTGGTAATCCTTGGGCGAGCGTCAGTGCTGAATATTTCGTGTCCTTTATGTGGGCTTCGTCCTTCCTTTTATGTTGAGCTCCTCCCCCTCATTGAACCGTTGCTGAACGTATATAAAATCCCGGAGATATCGCACCTGCATTTACTACTTGGCGTTGGAATATCTTCCTCTTGCTACAGTCAAAGTTCGCCTTCAATTGTGGAGCGGAAATCACGGGCTCAACATCACCAGCCGTTAGCAATGGTTCCTATGAGCCTATCCGCTTAGTATTTGTGGGCTTGAGATTTGGACAGCCCAACAATACCCCCTCAAAAAAGCCCGGGGAAACAATCCCACTGGCGGTTTCTCTAGTGTTTTTTTGAATTTCAAAAGGTGTTTGGGAAGTTGTAGCAGGTGATGGAGTCACGTCCCATCAACCTCTATTTAAGAAGTGTGATGATGGTTCTTCAGTCTCAACTGTTTCGCTTTTCTTCAAGGCACGACCTTTTCCTCTTCTTCTTCTCTCTGTTTCTTTTGAAGTTTCTTCGATGGCTTCTTCTTGCAAAGAAACCGCTTTGTCCCCTTCTTTTTCTCCTTTAAAACTCCTTACCGGCGCTTACCAGAGGAATTCTTCCTCTAAAGCCCCATGGGAATTTGCCGCTTCCGTGGGCTTTCCCTCAAGCGCCGAGGTTTTCTTGCCTTCTGATGGGATTTTTGCCGATTCTTATGCGAAAGATTGGGTATGCTTTCATGAATACCCCTTCCGCATTGGCCACCGCTTTCCTTTTTCCCCTCTTGTAACCGACTTTTTAAACAAGCTTGGCGTTTCGCCGGGACAACTTCTTCCCCAAGTGTGGAGAATCTTGCTCTCCGTTGAACGACTGTGTTCCAAGCGGGGTATCACTTTTCAAAGCGAGGATTTTTTCGTGAATTATCGTGTTTCCAAGGGCGGTCCGGGGCGGATCACGCTCAAGACTCTTCGCACCAAATCTGATTTCGTTTTTAACATTTCAAAATCCGACCGTGGTTGGGCAGATAAGTTCTTTTTTGTGAAGATCTCGTCTCTTAAGGGTGACTCGTCCTCCTTGCGAAGTCGTTGGAAGCCTATAGGTAGTGTTTTACCCTCCTTTTGTTTTTGCTTGTTCAAACCCTAATTCGTCTGTTGTCCCTTTTTTGCAGAAGAAGTCGCCTCGCTGATTCCGTGCAAAGGTTCCGTCGTGATTGTTTCTCAGATTGAAGCAATTCCCATTGCTGATAGGTCTTACCCAGAGTTGGGTCCTTCTTCTTTGATAGAATCCGACGAGATCGAAATGTCTAGTAGGTTCGTTCGTGTTTGTCGTTTCTTTTCCCTTTTTTTATATGCTTTTGCGTGTTTGTTTGACGCGTTTTATGTCTTTATGTCGTAGGTTCCAGAGCTACACGTTCCACGGCTTCGCTTACCACCGCTGAGCGCCTGGAGGCGCGAAAAAAAAGAAAGGCCGAAACCGCTTCCAGTGCGGACACTGAAACTGCAATCTCGCTCCCTCCCAAGGCTCCCGACTCTAAGAAGCTTGTCTCGTCGAGGAAAGATTCTGGTGCTAAAGTGACCGATCTTCCAAGGACAATGATGTCGCCGGACATGGACCCCGTGAAATGCCTTCATTCCTTGACTCCTCTAAAGGTCGACTGCTTCTCTGGACGCCCGCACCCCCTGCCTTCTTATTCCGAGTTGTTTGGCGAAATTGTCGCCGCTCAATGGCAGGTACGATTTATTTAAATACACACTTGTGTGCGTTACTTGACTTTTTAGTTCTGAATCATAGCGCGTTGATGTTTCCTCCCAGGGCCTTCAAGTTTCTTTTGCCGCTTTCGACAAGTTCAAAGACTTACCTGACCAACTGTCTACTTGCAACATGAACCTCCAAAATGAGAAGAACAAATCTTCTCTGTTGGCCGGGGAGAAGGCATCTCTGGAAGCAAGGATTGCCAAGTTGCAGGAGGAGTTGAAGATGGCCCAGCAAGAGTCCCAGGTTTACCAAGAAGAACTTGAGAACGAGCAGAAGAAATCCGCTGCCCTGGCAAACGAGATTGAAGAGTCCGCCGACTTCTACTCCATCAAAGCTCGAGTGGAGACGATGGAGGAGCACTTTGCGGGGAAATCTGCCGGCTGGGATGTCGCAAAGGAAAGGGCGGAGTTTATGTCGATGTTTCCAGATGCGGCTAAGGCGATGAAGAATCCCTCCCCTATGGATGATATTGTCAAGGTGGCCAATGAAGTAGTGGAGGCGGAAGCAGCAGGGAAGGATCCTAAAGAAGTTTCTGAAGATTAACTTTGTTTGTTTGTTTAAAGACTTTTTATTCTACCCCCAGTGTGTTGGGGCTTTTGAACTTGTTTTACCCCTTATGTGTTCTGGGGTTAGTTTGTAAAAACTTTAAGTATTCTGGCCGCTAGTTTTAGGGCCTTATGACTGCTTGCCCTTTGCTTTTCGGGGCCTGTTTAACTATTACTATTATGCATACTTGTCTTTGTTTTGTCTGTGTTTGTTTTGCAGGTTTAGAGTCAAGCCGGAAGCATAAGAGCCTAGTAGAAGACTCAGCTTAGTATAGAGATCTCTGTGTAATTTATATAGCGCTAAGTGTGTAAGATGCAACTTATGAGGGCGAAGATGTAAAGGAAAGTTGTAACTTGTATTAATAACGATCAGTTGTACAAGTAAATGAATAAAGAGCTTCTTTGTATGAAAAACTCTTGTTTGTCTCGTTCGCCTCGTGCATCTGGTTTTCTTGACTAGTCAATTTGCGTGCACTTGTTGCCTGTTTGTAAGGCTTGGGCCTCTTGTCTTGGCCTGTAACGTCACAAGGCGTCCCTTGTTAGTTTTTATAGAACCGTGTATGTTAGGGCTTGTGTAAAGCCGTAATGTAATCGAGTCGAGTATCGTGTAAGAATGTAAAAGTAATGTTGTAAATGTGTACCTTGCTCAGAAATGATAGAGCTTCAAGTTCATCGCGTTCCAGCTCCTGGGCACTGTCTTGCCATCATGTGACTCTAACTCATATGCACCTTGCCCTACGATTTTAGTAATCTGGTATGGGCCCTCCCAATTTGCTCCGAGTTTGCCTGCGTTTAGTTCTTGAGTGTTTTGAAAGACTTTTCTCAACACCCAGTCTCCGACTTGGAATGCTCTAGAATTAACTCGTTTGTTGTAACTCCGTGCTACCCCCTGCTTGTATGCTGCTAATCGAATTGAGGCTTCATCTCGTAACTCGTCCACCGTGTCGAGATGGTGTAACAAGTTAGAGCTGTTGGATTCTTCTGTAGTAAGACCATATCGAACAGTGGGCAATGATACCTCAACTGGTAGCACAGCCTTGCACCCGTAAACTAGGGAGAAAGGTGTGTGTCCCGTTGCGGTCTTGGGTGTAGTGCGATCTGACCATAATATGAGTGGTAACTCGTCGGCCCACTTTCCCTTGGCGTTTGTAAGCCGCTTCTTGAGATTGTTAAGGATAACCTTGTTGCTTGCTTCCGCCTGACCGTTAGCTTGTGGGTAGCGAGGTGTAGACATAACGAGTTGAATGTTGTATTGCCGGCAAAAGGCTTTGGTCTTGTCGCTGATGAATTGGGAGCCGTTGTCGCATACTATAGTGGATGGTATCCCGAACCTGCTTAAGATGTTTCTGCGGATAAACGAGATAACTTGAGTGTCCTTGACCTCCTTGAAAGCTTCGGCCTCGATCCACTTAGAGAAATAATCTGTCATGGCAAGTAGATAGACGCGTTGCCCTGAAGCTGGTGGGAGTTTCCCAACGATGTCCATCCCCCACTTCATGAATGGCCATGGTGAAGTAAGGGGATGAAGTAACTCTGAAGGTAAATGTGGGATTGGTCCATGACGCTGGCACGCGTCACATTTGCGAGAAAACTCTGCTGCATCTTTGTTCATGGTGGGCCAGTAGTATCCCATCCTGCTTGCTTTCTTCGCCAGGTTTCGACCCCCTGTGTGGTTGCCACACTCGCCGTCATGTATGTCCCGTAACACCACCTGTACTTCGTTTTCTTGTACGCATCGTGCGTATATTCCTGACGACATCCACTTGAACAAAATGTTATCTTTAACCGTAAATGTGGAAGCTTTTACCTTAAGTCGTTCGGCCTCCTCCTTACCTTCTGGCAGGACACCTTGTTACAACCATTGATCAGGTCAGGCGTTACCCAGGACGGGTTACTGTCTGGACTGCTCATTGTTAATACGTCAGCTTCCTTGACTATTGATGTGCATCGAGGTACATGAAGGGAATCTTGGTGTATTCTCGTGGGTCTATGGCGGAGCCAAGATTAGCTAAGGCGTCAGCCTGTGTATTAGCGTCTCGAGGAACCTGCTTGATCTCGAAATGCTTGAAATCTTTCACAATCTCGCGCACCTTCTCTAGGTATGCTTTCATCTTTGAATCCCTGGCAACATATGAATCTGTTACTTGGTTCACGATAAGTAACGAATCACAGATTACCTCGATTTCCTGCACGTTAAGATCTCGGGCAACAAGTAAGCCTGCTATAAGCGCCTCGTATTCTGCTTCATTATTGGTAGCTTTGAACGTACATCGCACAGCCTGGGCTATCCTATCCCCCTATGGTGATTTCAGAACTACCCCCAGACCGACACCAACTTGATTCGACGCGCCATCGGTATGCATCAGCCACTTGCTATTACTTGTTACATTCAACATTTCTTGTTCTTCTTCCTGCGAAGGGGTAGGTGTGAAGTCGACCACAAAATCCGCCAAGGCTTGCGATTTTATTGCTGTTCGAGGCTCATATGAGATGTCGTAGCCATTCAAATGGATGAGCCAATGCGTCAAGCGACCTGATAGCTCTGGTTTGGACATGATACTCTTCATAGGATAGTTAGTTCTCACGATAATAGAATGACTTTCAAAGTATGGACGTAACTTAATGGAAGCCATTACTAAAGAAAGAACTAATTTTTCTGTAGGAGAATACCTGGTTTCCGCGTCAAGCAATGTTTTACTTACATAGTATACTGGTAACTGGTTACCATCTTCTTCACGGATTAGCACGGCGCTGACTGCGACTTCCGTAACGGCGAGGTAGACATACAATTTGTCTCCTTGCCGTGGTTTTGATAGCAGCTGCGGATTCGATAAATACTGTTTTAGTTCTTCGAATGCCTTCTCATGCTCTTCCTTCCACTTGAACGACTTATTCTTCTTCAAGATGTCGTAGAATATCTTGTTTCGATCTGATGAGCGGGATATGAATCTGTTCAATGCTGCTATTCTCCTTGTTAATTTATGAACATCTTTCACGCACTTTGGTGACTCGAGCTCCATTATGGCTCTGACCTGTTCCGGACTTGCCTCTATCCCCCGTTGGGTAACTATATACCCGAGGAACTTCCCTGAGGTGACGCCGAAGGAGCATTTGGTTGGATTTAACTTCATCTTGTATTCTCTTAAGATTTGAAAGGCGTCTCGTAGATGAGCGATGTGATCTTCCGCCTTTAACGACTTGACGAGCATGTCGTCGATGTAGACCTCCATTGTATCTCCCAGCTTTTCCTGAAACATCTTATTAACCAATCTCTGGTAAGTAGCACCTGCGTTTTTCAATCCGAATGGCATAACTTTATAGCAATAAGTTCCTTGATTAGTTACAAATGCCGTTTTTTCTTGATCCTCAGGATTCATCATTATTTGGTGATAGCCACTAAACGCGTCCATAAAAGTAAACAACTCGTGTCCTGCCGTCGCGTCCACCATCGCATCGATATGAGGCAATGGGAACGAGTCTTTAGGACACGCTTTGTTTAAATCAGTAAAATCGACACAGACGCGCCACTTACCATTTTTCTTTTTAACCACTACCACATTTGCTAGCCACTCAGGATATTTGACTTCTCTGATTTTTCCCGATTCAAGTAAGGACTTTACCTCGTCGTTGATTACCTGATTTCGCTCGGGGGCGAACTTACGCCTTTTCTGTTTCACGGGTGGCATTTTTGGATTGACATTCAGAGCATGAGTAATCACGCTTGGATCTATTCCGATCATATCTTCATTCCCCCAGGCGAAACAATCTTTGTAAGACCGTAAAAACTCCACCAGCGTCTCTTGCAAAGTCGGCTCTAGATCTGCTCCGACCCGGACCTTTTTCGAGGGTTCGGATGGATCAAGAGCTATTTCTTCTAGTTCAGGAGCTTCCGGCTTTACGTAGAAGAATGGAGTCTTACAGTCTTTTAATTGCTAATCGGAAATTTGCTTGCTTGTTCCTGCCTTCGAGGCTGTGGAAGCTGTGGAAGTCGTCGCTCTCATCGTTACCGAGTAACATTCTCTTGCAAGTCTTTGCTCTCCTTGAATTTCTTGTATCCCCCAAGGAGAGGGAAACTTCACGCATTAGTGATACGTTGACGGGATTGCTTTCATCCCGTGAATCCATGGCTTGCCCAAGATAACATTAAAAGGTGAGGGACAATCTAGCACTTGAAATTTTACTTGATAGTTTACTCCCTGGGCGATGGTTGGCAGGGATATTTCCCCGAGCGTGTTGCATGATTCACCGCTGAATCCTACCAAAGTCGTAGACTTTTTGACTATGTCGTTAAGTCCGAGACTTAAGTTGTACAACGCGTCCAACATAAGCAAGTTAGTGGAACTTCCATTATCAATCAAAACACGGTTAACAAGGAAATTTGCAATTGTCAAGGATATTACTAAACAATCATGATGAACTTCCTCTTCTTCGACGTCGTCGAAGGTGATAGGCATGATGGCATGTCTGGAACGTGTGGGAGCTGTGGGATTTTCTCGTCTGGCTTCTCTCGCGATTCTTTTAGCCGCGGAATAGGTTACGCCACAAACATCCGACCCCCCGGTAATCACGTTGATTACTCCTGCGTGCTTGGGGGAGTCGGGCTTTCGGGCTCTTTCCACATTCCGGGCCAAATGCTCCCTGCCGCGCTCAGAGATCAGCTCTTTGAGGTAGCCTTTCCTTAGCAAGTCGACGACCTCTTTCCTTAGCGCGATGCACTCCTCTGTCGTGTGACCGTGATCGAAATGAAAGTCGCACCACCTTGACTCATCTTTACGATGATGTGGTATGTCTTTCTTCCGTGGCCACTTGACAGCGTTTCCCATCGTGCTAAGGGTTCTGACTATCTTTGTCGCGCTAACTCGAAAGTTGTGGTGAGACAATTCTGGAGGCAGCTGGGTCTTCTCACTTCTCTTAACGTATGACGTGTTAACAGTTGGCTTGTTGTGCGGGGAATGATGAGCGGCTGAAGGGTAGGGAGCGTATCGAGCCTCCCGTTTTCCTTGCCGTCGATCACTCCGCTGAGGACTCCCCCCCTTCTCGGCGTAGAGGTCGTCCTCCTCCAGACGGACATGAGCTAACGCTTTAACCTGCACCTCATCAAAGTTAGAGCAAGGGTACTTTGTTAGTTCATGATATAATTCAGGATTTTGGGAGGATATCCCTCGCCGGAAGGGTTCCACTGCCGTTGCTGCATCGCATCCCTCAATAGTTACAAGTTCCTCGTTGTAACGACTGAGGAACGCCTTTAAAGATTCTCGAGGCTTCTGGACTAAGCGGTATAAGTCACTAGATCGCTTCTTTGCGTGTCGGCTGCTTGCGAACCTGATCCTGAACCTGTCAACCAACTCAGCAAAGGATGAGATACTCCCAAGTGGTAAATGCGAGTGCCAGTTTAGCGCGGGACCGCATAACGTGTTCCCGAACCATCGACACATAACAGTTTCTTTCATTTCAAAAGGGACAGTGCTAATATTCATAGCTTGCTTAAAGGCCGCTATATGCTGGTCGGGATCGGTAGTCCCTTCATACTTTTGAATTTTAGGGACGTGATACTTTCGAGATATGCTAACTCTCGCGATAGCGGGTACAAAGGGCGAATCGGTGTAACCGTCACGCCTTTCTACTGCAATCGGTTGAGGAGCCCCTGGGACCTGAGTAATCCGGTCCTCCAGGGCTCTGAGGCGTTCCTTGAGCTGGACAACCTCACTACTTTCTCGAACTGCCCCTGACGTGTTATCAGTTACCTGATTACCCGTTGATGGTCCGGCGCCATTCAGAGTGACGAGATTGGGATCCTCCATATCCAGGCGCCGAGCTACGTCATTAATCACGTCGCTCCTTTGATGGTGAGCCGGAGCCGACTGGACCTGAGATCGAAGCAAGTTACGTTCATTAGTTAAAGCTTCAATTTGTCTCCCATAAACTTCAGTAATTTTAGAGTTAGCCTCTTTTTGGCTATCTAGATCTTTTTGGAGCGCGAGCATGGTTGCACGGATTTCTGCAATGGCGCTGGATTCAGCTGTCTGCCTCTCGCAGTTGTTGTTGGCTGGTGGCTCTTCTTGGAGAGGCAATTCTTGATTCTGGTTGTCGTTACCGCCGCTGTTGATGGCGTTGCTAGGGTCGCTGTTGTCGTTGTTGAGATTTTGGTTGTCGCCGGAGTCGATGGTTTGTTTGTTGTTCAGCTCGAGATCTCCGACGTGGCTATGTGTTGCATCCATGCTTGATGAGGATTTCGTAGCTTGCTAGGTCGTGACTTCTTTTTTGGCTAGGGCCCCACGGTGGGGGCCAATTGTTTTGGGCGAATTAACCGCGTAAACGCGTTACTTCGCTACTATGAGGGACTCCTAGTCACAAAGTTGTCACGACGCGTTAGAGAATATGAACAAGAAGTTATTAATGGAAATGATGAATAAAATAACAGAGAAAATGGTGAAAATGGTATGAGCCGTAGAGCGAATTGTATTGATCGAATCGTTGCTCTCAAGAACAGACAGCGACTTCTGAATACACTTGATTTCTTAGAACAAAAAGGATCGTAATTGACTAGAATAAGGCAAGAACAATGAGATTTTTTGGTAAGCTTTGGGCGAGCGTCAGTGCTGAATATTTCGTGTCCTTTATGTGGGCTTCGTCCTTCCTTTTATGTTGAGCTCCTCCCCCTCATTGAACCGTTGCTGAACGTATATAAAATCCCGGAGATATTGCACCTGCATTTACTACTTAGCGTTGGAATATCTTCCTCTTGCTACAGTCAAAGTTCGCCTTCAATTGTGGAGCGGAAATCACGGGCTCAACATCACCAGCCGTTAGCAATGGTTCCTATGGGCCTATCCGCTTAGTATTTGTGGGCTTGAGATTTGGACGGCCCAACAAATAACAAAAGTCTAAAATTAATTAGTTAGAACGGTTTTCGGTAGGGTTGTTCATCAGGTTAGTCCAACTGAACAAAATCACAAATCCAATCAAGGGGACCGAGCCAGATCGGTTCGGTTTGGCAGTGGCAGAATCAAGAATTTCATCGAGTGGGGGCTAAACATACATATGGAATTTTTTTTGGACAAGGCCACGGGAGACGGTGGTCAATATATCGGGTGAGTCGGGACGGGATCGGGTCCGGCGGTCATTTTGGGGTTCGATCCAATCCAGATTTGAGTCAAATCTCAATATTTTGACAATCGGGTCGGACAATTTCATCTCGGATTTTAATTAATTGGGTAAAGTTGGGTTTTTGGGTAAATTTCGATCGAGTTATTTAGATTCCAGATTGACTCTTATTTCGCTTCTGGCCATATTTTGAATGATGATTTTTACACAATTTATTCAGTGTAATTAAGTTTAAATTCAAAAATATGATTGTTTTAGCCAAAATTTGCTTATAGATCTAGCAAACTCTAACCAAGATCGGGCTGAATTGACGAGGTAAAATTGGCACATAAGTGGAGTTGACGAGAACACCCTATATGGTATATACAATTGTGTTGTTTTAATATATTTTTATGATCATGAAATTGGATTTTGTGGTCTACTATTCTCTAAATATTATGTGTGCAATCGGATAAATTAATTGTTAATTTGTCTTTTATCTCGTGTTAATTTGGATCTAGACTAGGTCATGATCCAATTTAAGAAAAAATTAAAATTTCCATAATATATGTTAATATAAGATCTTATCGGTATATTAGATAATATTGTGATATTATCAAATATAATAATTTCCTAAGGAGTTAGGAAATCCCACTAAAATAAGATAAAATATTTGATATTATATCTTGATCATACAGTTTTGTCCAATTAAATGCACATTGAAGATTAATTTTGATTAATATTATATATTAATTTCTTTTGAATCAAGATTTTCATATTAGAATTTCATGAGATGAATTTTCTAATATTTATATGCTTGTTTTATGATATGATTTTAATTCTTGCATATGAATGGTTCATAATATAATGTTCATGAGATGAA
Source organism: Polygonum maritimum (assembly GCA_963924305.1). NCBI lineage: Eukaryota > Viridiplantae > Streptophyta > Magnoliopsida > Caryophyllales > Polygonaceae > Polygonum > Polygonum maritimum. The sequence goes on from OZ002734.1 coordinate 24,504,340, forward strand.
TTGTTTAAGTTTTGCATAAGTTATTTATTATGTTTTTGTCACTAGTAATAAATAACCATTGCATGCTTAAGTTCCCAAAAGAATATTAGGGCAATGTCTTTCCATATCATAACCCATGACGTTTATTGGTTTTGGTTGGATGGGCTTCGCAAAAGCGAGGGTGTCCTTCTTAAACATTAAACTAATGAGGGTGGATCTATACGGGGGTTCATAAACTTTGATATGGTTGTACCCAACAAGAGACCAAAAGGCAAAGTTTTGCATCTTGAGACATAGTAGTGGATCCTACATTGGATGTGGACCACTAACCAAGAGTTATAAGGAGTTATAATTAGCAATTGTTGCTTACCTTGAACACACAAGATTTAGGGCAGTGCAAAAGTACGTTGAGTCTTGTCTGGAATGGGATTTTGGAATCATTTTATTCGCCGGGAACATAAATTGTTTATTTGAATAAAATGTGCATTTACTTGTTTTAAAGCATGTTTAATATTAAGTATTTGCATGTCAAACATGAACTTTTGTTTTGTTATTTCCTTTTGTAGAAAGCATGTCTAGCGATAATTTGAAATTCACCCTGCGCTCAATTGTTGAGAAGAACAAGCTCAATGGAGCAAACTTTCTTGATTGGGAACGGAATCTGAGAATAGTTCTCAGATCCGAAGGACGTGAAAACGTGCTAGCAACCCCGATTCCTGTTCTGACTGCTACCTCATCTGATGAGGAAAAGGCATAAGAGAAGAAAGTAAGAGATGAGTCTCTACCTGTCACATGCCTTATGCTAGCTGCCATGGAACCTGCTCTTCAAAAGAGGTTTGAAAATCAGGATGCTCATTCCATTATAACCAACCTGAAAACGCTGTTTCAGGAACAGGCAAGGATTGAGAGACATGAAACTCACAAGGCTATACTGGATAGCAAACTTGTGAAGGGAAAACCAGTTGGCCCACATGTGTTTGACATGATTGGTCTATTTGAACGTATGGAGTCATTGGGTGCTAAATATGACCAAGAGTTGGCCACTGATATCGTCCTAAACTCCTTACATGATGGTTTTGCTCAATTCAGGATGAACTACCATATGCATGGGATAAAGAAAACCCTGAATGAGCTTCATGGTATGCTTAAAGCTACTGAACAAAACACTCCTGTTGACAGCAAGAAGGATGTTCTTGTGGTTAACAATGTGCAGGAGTTCAAGAAGGCAGGCAAGCGGAAGAATCATGTCCAAGGGAAAGGCAAGCAAGTTGCTAAACCCAAGGGAGGTCAAAAGCCAAAGGTGGCAGATGACCATGATTGCTTCTACTGTAAGGCTAAAGGACACTGGAAGAGGAATTGTCCCAAGTACTTGGAGGACAAGAAGAATGGAACTGTGAGTTCCAGTTTAGGTATTAATGTTATTGAAACTTTAACAACCAATGCTACTACTTGGTATTAGATACCGGATGTGGTTCTCACATTATTTCGAATGTGTAGGGACCAAGAAGTAGAAGACATTTGGAGAAAGGGGAAATAGACCTACGCATTGGAAATGGAGCAATGGTTGTTTTGCTTACCGTAGGAGCTTTTAGTCTATTTACTTTCTGGTTTAGTTTTAGAACTGAATAATTGTTATTTTGTTCCTACTATTACTAAAAACCTTGTTTCAGTTTCAATTTCACATTCTGAAGGATTTGAGTTTAATATTAAGAATGGAAGTATATCTATTTTAAGAAATGGAATCTTCTATGCTTGTATTTCAATGGTTAATGAACTATATGTATAGGATCTCAAATCAGAATCGTATAACATTAATACTGAAAGGCAAAAATCAAATTGTTTGAGTGAGTCCTATCTATGGCATTGTCGTTTTAGGTCACATTAGCTTGAATCACATGAAGAAGCTCCATAAAGATGGAATTCTAAAAGATATGGATTGTGAATCTATTGATTTATGTGAATCATGCTTGATGGGCAAGATGACAAGGTCACCTTTCAAAGGAACAAATGAAAGGGCTAATGAACTTTTGGCTATAATACATACTGATGTATGCGAGCCTATGAGTACAGAAGCTAGAGGTGGCTATAGATATTTCATTACATTTACTGATGACATGAGCAGATATGGGTATATCTATCTTATGTCACATAAATCTGAAGCCTTTGAAAAGTTCAAGGAATTCCAAAATGAAGTAGAGACTCAAACTGGCAAAAGGATTAGAGCACTTCAATCCGATCATGGTGGTGAATACTTAAGCCATGGATTTGATCATCATTTGAAAAATTGTGGGATTGTAACACAATTGTCTACTCCAAGGACACCACAATTGAATGGTTTGTCTGAAAGGAGAAACAGGACTTTGTTGGACATGGTTCGATCTATGATGAGTTTTGATGATCTTCCGGTATCCTTCTAGGGATATGCATTCACTACTGTTGTATTTACACTAAACAGGACTTCGTCAAGGACTGTAGACAAGACCCCATATGAGATATGGATCGGAAAAGTTCCAAAGTTGTCTTTTCTGAATATATGGGGATGTGAAGCTTATGTAAAGTGTTTACAAACTGATAAGCTTGCACCTAAATCAGACAAATGCTATTTTATAGGATATCCTAAAGATAGTTTTAGATATTATTTCTACAATTCCACTGCACAAAAGGTGTTTGTTGCAGGGGATAATGTTTTTTTGGAAAGAGAGTTTATTTCCAAAAAGTCAAATGGGAGAAATATTCATCTTGAACCGGTTCTTGATGAAAAGCAACAAACACAACAACAAGATGACATAGTTGATGTCGAGGATGAGATGGATTTGTTTAAAGGCCAAGGATCTGATGTTATCCAAGAACCTGAACAAATTCCTCAAGAAGCAGATCCACAAATAGTTTTGGAACATGCTGAAATCTCAGATCCACAAATAGTTGTGGAACATGCTGAAATCTCAGTTGTTGAACCAGTTGAACTCCTACGTAGATCAAACAGGCAAAGGTTTCAACCAAGACGATATGATGATTTCATCTTGACCGAAAGCCTTGATGCTCTAATGTTAGAACATGGTGAGCCTGCTACCTATAAACAAGCAACGACAGGTCCAGACTCCAAGAAATGGCTTGAGGCCATGAAATCTGAAATAGATTCCATGTTTGAAAATTAAGTCTGGGACTTGACAGATTTGCCAGATGGGGTAAAACCTATAGGATGCAAATGGGTTTTCAAACTTAAGACTGACAAAATGGAAATGTATCTGTATACAAAGCAAAAATTGTTGCTAAAGGTATTAAACAGATTCATGGTATTGACTATGATGAAACATTTCGCCAGTTGTCATGATTAGATCCATAAGGATAATCCTAGCTATTCTTATGATTATGAGATTTGGCAAATGGATGTTAAAACCTCTTTTCTAAATGGTATTTTGGAAAAGGATGTGTATATGACACAACCAGAGGGTTTTGAGGATCCTGATCATGCTGGGAAGATATGTAAGCCTAAGAGATCTATCTATGGGCTTAAGTATCTAGGAGTTGGAATCTTCGTTTTGATGAAAAGATCAAAGAGTTTGATTTTATCATATGTGAAAAAGATCCTTGTGTATATAAAAAGTTTAGTGGGAGAAAGGTGACTCTCTTAGTCTTGTATGTGGATGACATACTGCTTATTGGGAATGACATTCCAATGCTAGAGTCCGTTAAGGAATGGCTAAAGAAATGTTTCTCACTAAAAGACTTGGGAGAGGCAGGGTACATACTTGAAATAAAAATCTATAAGGATCGATCTAAGAGATTGCTAGTACTATGTCAGGATCTTATACGGATAAGATTCTTGATAAGTTCAATATGCAGAATTTAAGTTTCAAATCTAGACATGTTGAGGAAGTATCATCTTACTCAACAAATAGTTGTTGAAGGTAACATCAAGATGAGTAAGGTGCATACAAAAGACAATATTGCAGATTCTTTGACTAAGCTTATGCCTAGGGCTAAGCATGATAGTCACACTAAGGCTAAGGATCTCAAACACATTGGTGAATGGTTGTGAGATTGCCTTGTATTACATTATTTCTGCTTAGTGTTGGACACTTGTTATGTTTGACTTTCTGATAATATATGATATTTCATTCTTATTTATATATTATACTGATTAATATTAAATAATATGTCTGAATAATTCATAGTTCGTAAATGGGCTCACCTTAAGTGTTTTGGTGAATGAAATCACATTAAGTGACTACAATTATGAATTATTGCACGTCCATAGTTTGAATCATTAAAAAGGACATAGATGATTTCATTTATAGCTATATTGTACATTGACTAATAGCTCAGGGTTTCATGTGCTATGGGGACATAGAGATGTCCAGTCAATTACATAGATATGTATGGATGATACATATCGGACAGACCAACCTTAAGACTCCCCAAAAGGGATTGTGGAGTTTTAAGTTGACCATGATTGGTGGATTCCTTAAACATGAGTATGTTATGATTCCTAGTTGATGATTGGTATGTCTTTGATATTGTTAAACGCTCTCCGTAAAAGGGGGTTATAAAAGCAATTATTGGGATTGCCAAAAGTTGAGTGGGAGCCATAGTCATACAAGATTGGAATTGTCCTCCTTATTCATGTATACATTGATGCAGGAAAAAGGAAAGGTGTCTAGGCCACTTGAAGAGCTAGAACTAGAAAATGCATGGCCATGCTCGAATGGATTAATTGTAATCATTCGTTATTTGATAGTTCAAACTCAAGTATTCAAGAAACATATTTGATGGGAGATATGAATGTCAGCATATCATCAAATAAGACATTAAGCGACAAAGGTATATTAAAATTGCACACTTGTTTTCAAGGACAAGTGGGAGATTGAAGGAATTGTGTCCTTTAATAAAAGTTGCAATTACCAAACATGGAATAGGATAGTTGATAGAGAGATTCAATCCGGTTATTTTAGGAGTCGTAGTGTTTTGCTAGAAACCAACTACGATTAATGGATTAAATAGTTTAATCCATAAATATTACAATTGGGTCCTATGAGGTCACACACATTGAGTTGACGGGCTGGATCAGCGGGCTGAAAGTCAGCCCAATAAGAAAATGATATATTTATTTGGAGAAATAAAAATATAAGGCCTTGACAGGAAAGAAGGAGCTAGGGTTTTCATAACTTTTACGTAAAACAGAAAAAGCTCTCTTCTTCCTCTTTTCTTCTAGTCTTTGGCACTTCGATCTAGCAATCGAAAGCGAAGGAGATCCAGATCCCGTACTCGTGTGGACTGATTAGAGAAGTCACAATTGAGGCTTTATCTCTCGAAGGAAGAACCCTAATCACGCATCAAGAGGTATTCTACTAACCCTAATTTTGTCTCTGGTCAAGAATGCTTTAGATCCATGTTTAGGTGCAAGAAATTGTTTCTGAAATTCCGCTTATTCTGCCCCAATATTGTATAGGATTTTCCTAACTCCTTAGGAAATTATTACATTAGATAATATCACTATATCATCTAATTAAACTGATAAGATCATATCTTAACATATATTATGAAATATCATATATTATCAGAAAACATAACAAGTGTCCAACACTAAGCAGAAATAATGTAATATAAGGCAATCTCACAACCATTCACCAATGTGTTTGAGATCCTTAGCCTTAGTGTGACTATCATGCTTAGCCCTAGGCAGAAGCTTAGTCAAAGAATCTGCAATATTGTCTTTTGTATGCACCTTACACATCTTGATGTTACCTTCAACAACTATTTGTTGAGTAAGATGATACTTTCCTCATAACATGTCTAGATTTGAAACTTGAATTTTGCATATTGAACTTATCAAGAATCTTATCCATATAAGATCCTGACATAGTACTAGCAATCTCTTAGATCTATCCTTATAGATTTTTATTTCAAGTATGTACTTTGCCTTTCCCAAGTCTTTCAGTGAAAAACATTTCTTCAACCATTCCTTAACGGACTCTAGCATTGGAATGTCATTCCCAATAAGTAGTATGTCATCCACATACAAGACTAGGAGAACCACCTCACTCCCACTAAACTTCTTATATACACAAGGATCTTCTTCACATATGATAAAATCAAACTCTTTGATCTTTTCATCAAAACGAAGATTCCAACTCCTAGATACTTAAGCCCATAGACAGATCTCTTAAGCTTACGTACCTTCCGAGCATGATCAAGATCCTCAAAACCCTCTGGTTGTGTCATATACACATCCTTTTCCAAAATACCATTCAGAAAAGCGGTTTTAACATCCATTTGCCAAATCTCATAATCATAATAAGCGGCAATAGCTAGGATTATCCTTATGGATCTAATCATGACAACTGGCGAAATGTTTCATCATAGTCAATACCATGAATCTGTTTAATACCTTTAGCAACTAATCTTGCTTTGTATACAGATACATTTCCATATTGTCAGTCTTAAGTTTGAAAACCCATTTGCATCCTATGGGTTTTACCCCATCTGGCAAATCTGTCAAGTCCCAGACTTGATTTTTAAACATGGAATCCATTTCAGATTTCATGGCCTCAAGCCATTTCTTGGAGTCTGGACCCGTCGTTGCTTGTTTATAGGTAGCAGGCTCACCATGTTCTAACATTAGAACACCAAGGCTTTCGGTCAAGATGAAATCATCATATCGTCTTGGTTGAAACCTTTGCCTGTTTGATCTACGCAGGAGTTCAACTGGTTTAACAACTGAGATTTCAGCATGTTCCAAAACTATTTGTGGATCTGCTTCTTGAGGAATTTGTTCAGGTTCTTGGATAACATCAGATCCTTGGCCTTTAAACAAATCCATCTCATCCTCGACATCAACTATGTCATCTTGTTGTTGTGTTTGTTGCTTTTCATCAAGAATCGGTTCAAGATGAATATTTCTCCCACTTGACTTTTTGGAAATAAACTCTCTTTCCAAAAAGACACTATCCCTTGCAACAAACACCTTTTGTGCAGTGGAACTGTAGAAATAATATCCAAAACTACCTTTAGGATATCCTATAAAATAGCATTTGTCTGATTTAGGTGCAAGCTTATCAGTTTGTAAACACTTTACATAAGCTTCACATCCCCATATTTTCAGAAAAGACAACTTTGGAACTTTTCCAGTCCATATCTCATATGGGGTCTTGTCTACAGTCCTTGACGGAGTCCTGTTTAGTGTAAATACAACAATAGTGAGTGCATATCCCCATAAGGATACCGGAAGGTCAGCAAAACTCATCATAGATCAAACCATGCATGTCCAACAAGGTCCTGTTTCTCCTTTTAGACAAACCATTCAATTGTGGTGTCCTTGGAGTAGACAATTGTGTTACAATCCCACAATTTTCAAATGATGATCAAATCCATGGCTTAAGTATTCACCACCACGATCAGATCGAAGTGCTTTTATCTTTTTGCCGGTTTGAGTCTCTACTTCATATTGGAATCCCTTGAACTTTTCAAAGGCTTCAGCTTTATGTGACATAAGATAAATATACCCATATCTGCTCATGTCATCAGTAAATGTAATGAAATATCTATATCCACCTCTAACGTCTGTACTCATAGGCCCGCATACATCAGTATGTATTATGGCCAAAAGTTCATTAGCCCTTTCATTTGTTCCTTTGAAAGGTGACCTTGTCATCTTGCCTATAAAGCATGATTCACATAAATCAATAGATTCACAATCCATATCTTTTAGAATTCCATCTTTATGGAGCTTCTTCATGCGAATCAAGCTAATGTGACCTAAACGACAATGCCATAGATAGGGCTCACTCAAACAATTTGATTTTTGCCTTTAGTATTAATGTTATACGATTCTGATTTGAGATCCAATACAAATAGTTCATTAACCATTGGAATACAAGCATAGAAGATTCCATTTCTTAAAATAGATATACTTCCATTCTTGATATCAATCTCAAATCCTTCAGAATCTAAACTTGAAACTGAAACAAGGTTTTAGTAATAGTAGGAACAAAATAACAATTATTCGGTTCTAAAACTAAACCAGAAGGTAGAAAATAGACTAAAATCTCCTACGGTAAACGCAGCAACCCTTGCTCCATTTCCAATGCATAGGTTTACTTCCCCTTTCTCCAATTGCATCCTACTTCGTAGTCCATGCACATTCGAAATAATGTGATGACCACTTCCGGTATCTAATACCCAAGTAGTAGCATTGGTTGTAAATTTTCAACAACATTAATACTTGAACTAGAACTCACAGTTCCATTCTTCTTGTCCTCCAAGTGCTTGGGACAATTCCTCTTCTAGGGTTCTTTATCCTTGTAGTAGAAGCAATCATGGTCAGCAGCCACCTTTGGCTTTTCACCTTCCTTGGGTTTTGCAACTTGTTTGCCTTTCCCTTGGATATGATTCTTCTGCTGTCTTTTCCTCAACATTTGAGGCATCAGTCAGAACAAGAATTAGGGTTGTTGAGACATTCTCACGCCCTTTGGGTTTGAGAACTATTCTCGAATTCTGATCACAATCAGGAAAATTCGCTACATTGAGCTTGTTTCTCTCAACAATTGAGTACAGAGTGAATTTCAAATTATCGCTAGACATGCTTTCTACAAAAGGAAATAACAAAACAAAAGATCATGTTTGACATGCAAATACTTAATATTAAACTCGCTTTAAAACAAGTAAATGCACATTTTATTCGAATAAACAATTTATGTTCCCAGTGAATAAAATGATTCCAAGATCCTATTCCAGACAAGACTCAACGTACTTTTGCACTGCCCTAAGTCTTGTGTGTTCAAGGTAAGCAACAATTGCTAATTATAACTCCTTATAATTCTTGGTTAGTGGTCCACATCCAATGTAGGATCCACTACCATGTCTCAAGATCCAAAACTTTGCCTTTTGGTCTCTTGTTGTGTACAACCATATCAAGGTTTATGAACCCCCGTATAGATCCACCCTCACTAGTTTAATGTTTAAGAATGACACCCTCGCTTTTGCGAAGCCCATCCAACCAAAACCAAAAAACGTCATGGGTTATGATATGGAAAGACATTGCCCCAATATTCTTTTGGGAACTTAAGCATGCAATGGTTATTTATTACTAGTGACAAAAACATAATAAATAACTTATGCAAAACTTAAATAATTCATCTCATGAAATTATATTATGAACCATTCATATGTAAGAATTAAAACCATATTATAAAACATTCATATATGCAAGAATTAAAATCATATTATAAAACAAGCATATAACTTTTAGACAATCCATCTCATGGAAAATCTAACATGAAAATATTGATTCAAAAGAAATTAATATATAATATTAATCAAAATTAATCATCAATGTGCCTTTAAATGGACAAAATTGTATGATGAAGATATAATATCAAATATTTTATCTTACTTTAGTGGGATTTCCTAACTCCTTAGGAAACTATTATATTAGATAATATCACTATATCATCTAATAAAACCGATAAGATCTTATCTTAACATGTTTTATGGAATTTTTGCTTTTTCTTAAATTATTGGATCATGACCTAGTCAATATCAATATTTATATATTATAAAAGCCGACCGTTTTCGAGCCACCACGTTGATTCTGGTCCCGCTTGATTTTAATTTTTTTTTCCAGCTCAAATAGATAATAACAACTTTATATCTTTTATTTTCCTTAATTATCTATCTTTAAGCCACCACGTTGATTCTGACCCCGCTTGATTTTAATTTTTTTTCCAACTCAAATAGATAATAACAATTTTATATCTTTTATTTTTCTTAACTATCTATCTTTAATTTACCACCCAACATATGGTATAATATATACGTACATATGGTATACAAATTATAGAAGTTGAACACGACTATAATATATACGTACATATGGTATACAAATTATACGTACATATGGTATACATATGGTCGTGCTTGATTTCAATGTAGTTGTTTAATATTTTTCTATCTTTAATTTTAATATCAACATATGGTATAATATTTTTAATTATCTATCTTTTATTTGAGCTCTTTAATTTGAGCCTTTATATATTTGTTGTTATTATATGTTCATAATTTTTTTGAGTAAGTGATCAATATATCTTTTATTTTGAGTTATTTCTATAATCATCAATATCAATATTTATATTATTTATATTATAAAAGCCGACCGTTTTCGAGCCACCACGTTGATTCTGGCCCCACTACATACTTGGTAAAAATAGCTTTTATTTATGTTATCTCAATCAATCTAATTATATTTCTTATTATCTATTTATGTAAGATATGATCAAATTTTCAAGTTTTGGTAAGATATTCTATATTTTTCTAAAGTTATCTTTTCTAAAGTTGATTTTGGACCCACCTTACTTTTGATAAAAAAAAAATAGTTTTCATTTGTGGTATTTCAAATAATTGGATAAAATTAATATTATCTATTTATGTAAAATATATTCAAAATTTGAATTTTGGTAAGATATTCTATCTTTTTTAATATATCACTTAATTGAAAAACATGATTTTAATATATATCTTGAATTTTCAAAGTATAATTACTATGAACTAATTATATTTTATTTACTTAATTAAATTTAGAATTTTTAAGATAAAATTTTAAATTATTTTTTAATAGAAAGACTAATTTTTTTACTATATTATTTGATCTACTTCAATAAATTAAGCATTTTTAAGCTTAAGTTAATTCTTTTCTAACTTACATGATCTACTATATTTTTTTACCCATTATATTTGATTTTTTTCTATCTTGATAGAAAATTTGATTTTTAGCCAAATAATAATTTCAACTTATATCTTGATAACTAATTTTTACTTATTTATAAAATAATCCCATAATTTTTCTCAAATTATACAAACGGCCCTTATTTTCCTAATACAAACATACAAATGGTCATTTTTGAACCACCACATTAATTTAGACCCTACCTCATATATATTAAAAATTATTTTTATTATTCTCATTTTATAGGGTTTTCCTATTGAATTTCTTCTTATCTACTTATAAGAAAAAGATTTTGTCAATTATTAATTTTTTTAGCATTATAGGGAAAAATCTTTCACAAACAAATTAAGAAAAATCTATGAATATTGGATTCAACATATTTCTTTAGTACAAGTAGATTTGTGGATTCCAACAATTTCTATTAAATTTTTATAAACTTAAATTTTTATAAACTTTATCAATTTATCAGTTGATGAATTTTTTTAATTATATTTACATTTATGATATTTGTTATTAATATATGATAAACATTGTAAGGAAAATATCAATTTATATTCTTATAATCAGGTTTTATTAAAATATACAAATGAGTGAAAAAATTATTTCTTATATATATATTTTTTGGGTTATATAAACTTCAAAAACAATATCACTTTTTTTAAAAGATAAAAAAATGTTCATATAATAAAACTTATATACTATTTTCCATATAAATATATAATTTTATTTTAATATTTTTAAGTGAAATAGTCGTGCATGGCACGACAGGTTAAGCTAGTCCAAATTAATATGAGACAAAAGACAAATTATCAATTAATTTATCCAATTGTACACATACAGTTTAAAGAACAATAGATCACAAAATCCAATTTCATGATCACAAATTATAATAAAATAAAATAAATGTATACATTATACAAGATGACCAATTGTGTGTGGGGTATATTATATTGATGTACAAAACCATATTAATTTCACGTACAAACTCCTGTGTACGTACACACAATAGTATACAGTGTACAAACGTAATTTGTACAGTACGGTTGAACAAAAAGAAATCAAATCTCTTTTAATTCCACAATAGCATACAGTGTACAAAAGTAATGTATACAGTACGGTTGGAAAAAGAAAAGAAATCAAATCTCTTTCAATTCCACCAATAACTTGAAGGTACAGCTGTGGACAAATTCCACCGTACCAACACAATAAGAATTGTGTACATTACTTTCCATTGAAACCCACGTGCCCATGTACAATTGAAACTCAATTTCAATTCTTATATAGCACGATACCCATCGAACTCAACACGTCACCGGACAGAACTCTTCGGTACGGATTTACTTTAAACCGAAATCCAATTTCGATCCGTGATCTCTGGATGTGTATGGATTCAATTTAATCATACAAGGTATTGATCATATCCAGTCTAATTAATCAAAATCCCAATTTCAATCGAGCACAAAACATTATCAGTTTCATTTGATTTGAATCAAAATTTGCATCAAGAACAAAAACCTAGATCTTTGATCCAATCAAGAGATGCTTAAGGCTCTGATACCACTGAAGGGTTTTAGACGCGTATAAGCGGAATTTCAGAAACAATTTCTTGCACCTAAACATGGATCTAAAGCATTCTTGATCAGAGACAAAATTAGGGTTAGTAGAATACCTCTTGATGCGCGATTAGGGTTTTTCCTTCGAGAGATAAAGCCTCAATTGTGACTTCTCTAATCAGTCCACACAAGCACGGGATCTGGATCTCCTTCGCTTTCGATTGCTAGATCGAAGTGCCAAAGACTAGAAGAAAAGTAGAGACGAGAGCTTTTTCTGTTTTACGTAAAAGTTATGAAAACCCTAGCTCTCTTCTTTCCTGTAAAGGCCTTATATATTTATTTCTCCAAATAAATATATCCTAATGTAATTTATTGTAGCAAATGATATTGGTTTTTTAGATGTACATATGACTATATATACGAGATAGTTTCATGTAAATTTGGTCATTGATTACAATGTTGTAAATTATTTTGAATCGAGTGCTTTTGGTTCAAGAGACTTTGTTTTTTTATAAATGATATCGCGTCGTGTAACTTTGGGTTCTAAGATGAATTTTTAGTGGGTACTTTGAGCATTGATTTATATCAGGCTAATACATTCAAATATAACTATTTTGGGATTATTTCAGGTTCGGATTAATGGTCAATAAATACATATTTTTAACAAAATATTCCCCGAAAAAAATTGAGTGGGAGCTGTGAGCGGGTTGTAGTTCTGCCCCTGGTTCTCGGTCTTGGTTTTAGGCAATTTTGGTTTTCGGGTAGGATAGGTTTGGCTTCAGTTCTGGTAAACCGAACAATTATAAGACTATAAATATTGTCGGAAAGAAACCCCATTTAATTATAATAGAGGTGTTGTCATTAGACCTGTCAAAAGCTAACCCGACCCGTAAACCCGACCCGACCCGACCCAAAATTTCTGGGTTTCAACCCGAAATTTTGAACCCGAAACCCAGTGTGAACCCGAACCTGGTAAACTCGAAAATTTCTGGGTTAGGGTCAGGTCAAACCCGCTGGGTCAAGAAATATAGAAGGCGTAAAACTTATTTTAAAATACACTCTAATATAATGAAACGACAGATTGACGGGTAATTGTGCACCCAAAGGTTTTAATTATATTACAATATATAAAATTTATTTTAGAAAATTATGATATATTTATCATTAAAATATTTAAAAATAATATTTTGTATATAATATTTTATTTAAATTTTGGTCAAAAAATTGATACTCTTGACTCGTTGGGTTGATCCGACCCGACCCGAAAATCCAAAGCGACCCGACCCAGTTTGACCCATAACCCGATTGACCCGAACCCAAACTCAACCCGAACCCGGAACGACCCGACCCGAACCCGCTCGACCCGACCCGATTGACAGGTCTAGTTGCCATACATAAAGCTTAACTTTAAAAATATAACCCCGTGTAGAATAAAGCTAAGATGCATGTGGGACAATTTTTATAGAGGTGTTGTAGAGGTGTCAAACAGGCCGGTCGGGTCGGGAGGATTCGGGTCAGTGCGGGTTGTAGGTTAAGTCGGCCCGTGTCTTGACAGGTTATTGTGCGGGTTCGGGTCGACCTAACATGTTAAGAATTTAAATTTTAATAATTATTAAAATAATATTATGATTAAATAATACTATTTAATAAAAAATAATATTTTTAATAATATTTTATTTATAATAGTTTTTATAATGATAAATATTGTAATATTTATAAAAGAATATATTTATTCTACATATATATAAAAAATCGGGTTGGTCGGGTCGGGTTCGGGTTCGTGTTTCTACCTAATCGGGTTTGGGTTTATCGGGTTCGATTTTTTCTTTTGCTTGCTACTATTCAGATCGAGTTTCAACCCTAAAATTTTCGGTCGGTTCGGGTCGAATTTTCGGTCGGATCAGGTTTTGACAACTCTAGTTGTACATACTAAGCAAAGTGAAAATCTAAATGAGATTTTTGTATCTCCAAATATTATTTTCAAAACATTTTCTAGTGAAAGTAATTAAGGAGTTCGGATCACATGCATAAGCTTAATTAGGGTGAAAAGTAGATAGTATTGGATAGTTTCTCTTTTCCCTTTTGAAACAAATTAGTACGTACAGGAGTGCACCCCATTTGTCAGAAAATGAAATCCAGCACACAGTGCATATGCACAGTGGGCGTCCGAGTCAGATTGGGTGAAAATGTGAAACGCAAGTGTGGGAAAATTCAGGGAAATTATTTAAACGGAGGTAGCTATTTTCTGGCAACAGTGTGAACTGGGAAGTGAAATCAAAGAGAAGCGTACGTTGAAACTACAAAAACCACGTGTCATGATGTGTCAGCACTCAGTGTACGGCACGTGTGCCTCTCCATGTCTCCTTGTTTTCCCCCTTAATCATTATTACTTCCCATTTGTTTTGTAGTGCTCAGGCGAAAGAGTGCTTTAGTTAGAAATCTTTTAGGTTGAGGAATGATCTCTAACAAAGACTGGGCTGATAATGAAGTTAGAAATCAAGGTATTCATGAGAAAAAAGGTTTGTATTGACGTTTATCTTGTTTGATGTTGATCTCCTTGTTGATTTCCTTCAACCAGTCTTTCTAATTCATTTCCTAGTGCTCCCACTCACCAACCGAACGAAGTAAAATTTAAGTGCATAAATAAACTTCTTCAATTTAAGTGCATGCGTAAATTTCTTTAATTTTAAGTATACGTAGGTTTAATCTATACCACCTATAGTATAAAGCGGAGACAATATCTTCACAAAAATTTGTGCCACGTGTCATTTCAACGATAAAATAATCAGTCGGGCCCTCTTTTATACAATTTAGGTAGTTAGAATCTCATATAATCTTATCCAATAAAAATTGATTAAAATTTACCAAAAATTATGAATTATCCCGAAAATTATAAATTATCACTTATCAAGAATTAGTTATAATCTTCCCATAAATATTACTATTTAATAAAACGTGATATTTATCATAAAGTAATTTTTAAACAAATTCAACTTATTTATATTATGAGTTGATTTACTATTGATAAAAAACCACTAATCAAAATACGAAGATAAATATATATGATCCTATAATTTTAACATGATCGTTGACATTACATATCTATATTAAATTGGATTTATAATCACATTACCCGTACATGGTACGGGGGTTAAACTAGTTCTTGGTAATTTTTCGACCAAAACAAAAAAGAACAGAACAGAACACAAAGACATGATGTTGAAGACCTTACAATGAAGAAAATTGGATGGAACTATGAAAGTGATCGAGATGGATGTTGCAATTGAGAAAATTAAAGGAATACCACAAGAGAAACTAACCTATTGACAAATTACAAATTCTAGTCAATTTGATAAAAGAAGCTTTGCTACTCATTTAATGAATCAATTAAGGGCTGTTTGGTAGAAAAAAGTCGGGTTGACAAAGCGGAGTGAGTGACTCACACTTAGAGATACCCAAAAATGTCGAGGACCGGTATTGAATAAGTAAACTACGATTCGACCGAGTACGGGCTATGGCAATGCTTACGAGACTAGGTGCGCCATGTGGACCTCGAACACCATTTGGCACGACGTGTTGCATCCCGGGTGGTTCCCATGCCCTTGCCAACCTCCTAAGAATGTTGAAACCTATTTGATGCAAAATCTTGGAGGTTTGGAAAAGAGTGCTCCCCATTGCTCGCCTGGGTGTATCTAGCTCTGTCTAGCTCAAAAACAACCAACATTGATTATGGCCCCATAGTGAGGAAAATCATGAAAAAAATCAATGCTTGGGCTACAAGAAAAATAACATATGCAGGCAGATTAGAATTGGTCAGAGAAATGCTTTATGGAGTTTCAAATTACAGGTGCAAAATTTTCCTTATTCCTAAGAGGAGCATTAAGTCCTATTGGATCGTTCCATAATTTATACTCCTAATTCAAATATTCTAATCTTAAAAAAAAGGTCTAATGTCATTTAAGAGGAGCATTAATTATTTTAAAAATGCTAAGGTTAGATAGTGGTTCTACTTATCCAAATAATTCATGAAACTATTTTTTCAACAACATAGAGAGAAGATGTACGCTCTGCAGAAAATAAAGCAAGCGAAAAAAAAACCTTAAAACCCTTATGCATGGATCATTTAGAAGAAAAGAGAACACTTTAAAAAAAATGAGAGAGTAGTTAATTAGTAATAACAATCTTTTTTGGGTAAATATGTTAGAGAAAATTTGTACTCACTTTAAATAAGATAAAGACTAGCTTCAAAATTTATTATGATCAATCTCTTAAAATTTGTTACAATAGAATGATCTTAATTAAAATGAATAGGGATTGCTCAATTCGTTACGATGCACCGTAACAAAGAAGTCTTACAATGCATTATAATGCCACCACATATGTTGCTACATTTAAATCAAATTACACCAAATCCATGTACAACGTACGCTGCCCCGTGCCTACTCAACGTACGCTGATACCGCACGGGCAGGAAACCTAGTCATTGTATAAGGAAAAGATAAGATACATAACATATTAACTAGATAAATTCTAGGTTAAAAATCTAACTAACTAACTAAATAAATATGTATATATATATATATTGAAAATTATAAAGAATGGATTTTCATTATATGTACAATTTTGGATATATTTTTTTAAGATTTGGATAGATAAGAGTTCTAATGTGGGGTTTACAATGAAATTTCAACGAATTAAAAAATTAAATTATTTTAATAAAGATGGATGATGCGGTCCAATGAGAAATTGACACGTGTCATGCAAAATAATATTTCTAACCTCCTCTTTAGTGTGTATATATATATATATAGAATTAGGTTCAAGTAATACTACCCCTTAGAGTGATACAGAGTAAATAAATATGAGTCATTGGATTAAAATAAAATCAATGGCTAGAATTTATTATGAGAATGGGGTGTTCCGTCCGACACTATTTATATCTTCTCTCATCTTTCATTCTCAATTCTCTCATATGTCAATTCTCTGGAACCCAAACAACTCCCCCGAAACCCTAATTCTCCCATGGTTCCGGCGTTCCGTCCAACAGCGCCGTCGCGATGCATCCAAATGCCGTCGGAGCTCCGGTCTACGACCACCGTAAGTCGGACGACCGATGGATCCTCCATCCAGTCCACCGGCCACCGGAAGATCTTCCGCCTTCTCTACACCGCCCGCGTCCTGAAGCTCCACACCACCGCCTTCTGTCCGATCTGCTTCTCTTTCCACCATCGCCACCGGAGATCGCTCTCGGAATCGATGCCCGATTCGAGCTGCAGAGCCTCCGACGCTGACATGGACGGATGCCGAGATGAGACGGTGGCGCTCCAGATGAAATTGGTGGCGATCGCCGCCATCTTGTTGACGTTGATTATGGATCGATGAGTGTTGATCTGTGTAAATTGTGTGTGTGCGCGTTTTTATACCAATTATGTTCTCGCCTTTTTGTACCAATTATGTTATCGCCTTCTTGTTAATTACTGTACTTAGAGACTAATCCCTCATTTGAGGTGGATGAATTTCGCACCAATTTCTCAATTATTGGCGTTTTGAGTAGTTCTTTTTTGTCTCTTTGTGGTTTAGGCTTGCGGAGGAAGATGAGGGAAAGAGAAACAGAAAAAGGGAAAAAGATTTATATGTAATGAGGAAAAGAGAAGCAAATGCACAGGGAAATTCGGTTCAAGAAGACCGGTCTATTAAAGGATAGTTTAGATGCATATATAATAATACTTCATGCATACATATATCTTAGATCATGCATATAGCATATTAAGAGCATCCCCAACAGATGTGCTAAAAGCTTTTTTAAAATGGAGAAGCAAAAACAATATTCTCCAAATTTTTTCTACTTCAACTCCAACAGCTTTTCCATTTTACAGAATATAACCTTTCTTATTTAAGTCCAACCACTTATCTATTTTGAAGAATTCAATGTTTATTAATTATTATTTTTATTTAACTGATAGAAATAAAAATATAATGCAATCTTACTTTAAAGATATTTAACTTTTTATTTAAGTAATAATAAAGAAGTAATTATACTAAAGAATCATAATGTAAATAAGAAAATACGTGCATTCACAATTAGGTGTTTGAAAGACTATATATTATTGTTTAATGGTTTTAGGGTCGGTACCGATCGACTAAAATATTTATGACTTATATACACATAGACTCAATAAAATTAGGACTTATGTGAGCAAAAAGTTCATGCATTCACGAGAAGCTATAATAATTAAAAATATATATTTTATAATATATATGATGAATTTGCATTATATATTTAACATTAAAGGGAAAACTTAAATTTTACACTCAATGTATATAAACCTTCTACTATTAGCATAAATGCATTTTGAAGAAAGGAATAATTACCATAAATGTATTTTGGAGAATGAAGTGCAATTTTAGAGAATCCCCTACATTTAGAGAATGAAGTGCAATTTTTTTTTCCCATCTCCATTATGGAGAATGAGATGGAGAAGCTGTTGAGGTAAAAAAATGAGCTATAATCCCCCAAATTCCTCATTTTCTCTATAATAGAGAAGCTGTTGGGGATGCTCTAATATAAGAGTTGAGTCATCATTATACAACTAATAAAACAACATGCATATAACCTTTAAAATCGTGCATATAGTGTATTAAAATAATGCATACGACATGTTATATAATGCATATAGGTAACATATATAATTTCATCATTATACACCTAATAAAACAAGGCCAAATACATGTACAGATCCCTGTAGTTGTAACAAATAGTCATTCAGGTACCTCGACTTTGAAGATGTTCACTTGAATCCTTAAACTTAACATTTTGGCTCAATTAAGCCCTTGGTTGCTGACATGTACAAAAAAATTGTCTGATAGCTGCCACATGTTCATCACATGTATACCACCTCATTTGTCTAATAAATAATAAAAAAGAAAAGAAAATACAAGACAAGAAAAAAGGAAAAAAAAAACCTAGCCTTTCCCCCAAATGGAGTCCCGCTGCTTTCATCGACGGACCTCCGTCCTCCGCCCATCACTCTTCCATCCCCCTTTTCGTCGCTTCGTCTTAACTCGAGATCTAGACCCCTCATCGCCGTCGGCTTTCCAAGACCGTCGTCTGGTCAAACCTTAGCCTGTCGATCACCTTCGTAAACCGGCGGCGACGGCCCCTGAAGTCATCTCCGACGAGGCCGTGCTAGTTCTGGTTGACTAGGAAGACGAGGAGGGAGCCGAGCTCGTAGATCCGCATTCGCTTCTGGAGCTCCATCCACTCCTCGATTCGGCGCGTGTAGTCGCCGGATGTCCACCGGTTGAGGTCGATGGCCAACTCTCCGGTGTTGAAGTAGCACGGGGAACGGCGGAGGGTGACCATTCCTGAGCGACGAGGACGAACTCCGCCAACCATCTCTAAGCAAAGACGGGGCCGACGGCGGATCTATCAGGTGATTCATCGAAGCCGGCGGAGAACGCTTGCGGGTAGACACCGTCGTACAACGTGGCGTCCGAGGGGACCGTCGCCGCCGACGCGCCGCTGTTGATGTCGTCTGCTATTGACGAACAACCGATGGAGATTGGATTATTTTTTCCTCTATTTTCCTTTTTTTTTTTTTGTAGATTATAATAACTCCTTTCATTTTTTATTTTTTTTCTAATTGTTAATTTTGTTATATATTAAAAAAGTGACCTGTATATCTCCACTCTTTTAACTTTTTTTTTTCAATTATTAACTTTTTTTATGTATTAAAAGAGTGACATGGAAAATGTGTGGCATCCACCTGGCAATATGCATACAATTTTTTTTTTACAGATCAGCGAATAAGGGTTTAATTGAATGAAAATGTTAAGTTTAAGTGTTTAATCGAACATTCTCAAAGTTGAGGTACCTAAATGACTATTCGTTACAAGTACAGGGACTTATACATGTATTGGGCCAAGAAAACAACATGCATATAACCTTTAAAATTATGCATATAGTGTATTAAAATAATGCATACGAAGTGTTATATCATGCAGTTCCTATAATTTCGGGATTTGGGGATTTGATGTATATAACTTACAAAACACCATGCATATAACCTAGAAAATCATGCATATAGCGTCTTAAAACCATGCATATGACGTGGTATATCATGCATATACATAACTAGCTTGTTTTATTAAAATCATGTATATGACGTGTCATATCATGCATACAGATCAACGGTCCAGATTTATCCACTGTGTAGCACTATATATATATATCATGCATATAATATATATATATATATATATATATATATAAGTTAGATGGTTGCATATATATATATATATATAAGTTAGATGGTGTCCCCATTAAATGCTCCATTTAGTGTTGGTTGCAATCCTCCCTATATAATCATCATTATGAAAATTAAAATCCAAGAAACATCATTAGCTTAGTGGTAATGGTGTTGCACAATAACCTATAGGTTTAAGGTTCAAAACTCTATGGCAATAATATTTTGAAACATATACCATTAATATATTTTTTGATTCTTTTTTTTTTCCACTATAGAAAATCTTAAGTATAGTCTTAAAATGATCTAAAATTAATTTACCAATAATAAAATAAGGTTAATTTATAATAACTTTTTTCATCCTTGACTATAAATATATTGAGAAGATACATTGACTATTTATACTCATTTTCAGTATTTATCATTTTATTATTATTATATAATATTATAATAAGATATTTTATTATTGTAGATCCCTAAAGTATGCCATACAAGTATGTTAGATACTCTTAAATTATAATCATGATATATATTATATTGGAAAAATGACTTGGAATAATCTCAAGTATCAACATTGAACTAAAAATAATCTCATGTTTTGATATTGCCTTTAGCAATCCGAATTATGTTAATATTAACTAAAACTGATCTCGAAAGATTTTCCGGCATACTTTTCGATGAGTTTAATGACATGGCGGTCGAAAATATGACGTGGCGAGGAAACTTCTTATTTTAATTTTTTTTGCTCCATGTCACACATGCCATGTCACATGGTCACTTGCCATGTCAACAAATGTATCACAAAACCCTAAAACAAATATTAACAATTGAAACAAAAAAAAATTAAAACAAAGATCTGCAATCAAGAACAAAACACGATGATGGTTCAATTAGATATCAGATGGCCTACATTTGCTCTTATGAGATCATAGCAGATAGGGTTTATCCATATCTTCCAATTCTATTCATGCATTTGCAATTGCAATTTCAATTGACAATTTAGATAGTGATACGGAAAAATTAAAAGGCCAGAAACAATTTAATTTTAACTTACAACTCAAAATTAGCACAAAGAATGAAGACGAATTCCAGAAACCTAAACAAAAATATCAAACACACCTTAAACCCAAACCTTCCCCTTTCTTTCTTTCGGAGATTCTCAGCCGCCGGCCACACCCAACGACCTTACTCGCCTCCGCGCTCGCTCGCTCCTCTTCCCCCGACTCCTCTGCTTCGGATCTGTAGATCTGTAACCTCCAATTTTGTCGGCCATTCCTAACGGCCCGCCAGCCCCGTCGCCCACCAGCAACTCACCTCTCCGACCTTGGACGAATTCCAGATCCTCCTTCCTCAACCGGCGTCGCTCCTTTCCGGCGCCGACCTCCGGCGGCTGCAACCTCCAGAGAGCAGTGGCGAGCCTCCTCGCTGAGACCTCCGGCGGCGAGCCTCCAGAGAGCAGCGGCGGGCCGGCCTTCTTCCCTAACCTGCTAATCACATTTTTTCATCGTGTTTTGTTCTTGATGATATTTGTTTGATTTTTTTATTTCAACTGTTAATATTTGTTTTAGGTTTTTGTGATACATTTGTTGACATGTCAAGTGACCATGTGATATGGCATGTGTGACATGGAGCAAAAAAAATTAAAATAAAAAGTTTTCTCGCTACGTCATATTTTAGACCGTCATGTCATTAAACTCGTCGGAAAGTACGCCGGAAAATCTTTCGAGATCAATCTATTATATATATTTAAAACCACTAAGGATTAGAGTTTTCTCATTGCGCCACCTAGGATTAATCCACATGGCGATCCCAGGATTTTGCCACATGTCACTATTTGCTTAAGCCATGTCATATAGTGTTTTACACATCATATGCCACATCATCTTATTTCTCTACCCTGTCATACTATATTTTACACCTCATATGCCATATCATATCGACTTTGCCCCGTCATATTTAAATATACATATAAATATTACATCATGTAAATCTAGATATATATTAATAAACCGACTTTTATAGATCATTAAACCCACAATTTATATATCATCAAAATCATCATTTACATAACATCAATGGTGGCATGTTTCAAACGCTCTCTATGAGATTCATGAACCCCAGGACGCACTCGAGGTTCTCCATCTCTCCTAAGGTGCCCGCAGGTAGAGAGTTTGGAAATCTTTAAAGGTATATATGTCCACCAAGGGAAAAGCAGTCCATAGACCCCGAGAAATCGAAGTTCTTCGTTATCAAGTTCTTGCTATATAACAAAGAAAGAATCATGAAATCATAATAGACTTTCAACCATTACTCCATTAGTATCGTTAAACAAAAGCACATAAGAACAAGTAGGATAATATCAACAAAAAATCCAAAAGAGAGAATATGGATTTGAATTTGGGATTAAAGAAGATGAAGATTAAGATGGTAGAAAGAAAATAAAGATAAAATTAAATAAAAGAAAAATTAATCTCCTACGATTTGTACGAAGATAAAATTAAATAAAAGAAAAATTACCCACCTACGATTTATACGTGATCTGATTTGTTTAGTTACCATGATTTGATGATGCTTTTTGGTAAGTTTAGATTTGGTTGCTTACCACGATTTGGTGATAGGTTTTGGTTTCTTTTACATTTTTAATTATGATTTTGATTTATTTTTACATTTTCAATTAAGATTATTGTTTTTTTTCTTGAAAAATTAGATACAAATCAAGCCAAATTTTGATTGTAAATTCCAATTATAGTTTTCCATTTTAATTTATGATCATTATTTTTTCATAGTTTAGTACCTATCAACCAAAAAAAGTTGTTATCAAATCTTAAATCCGATTTTATAACCTTTTAACTTTTTTCTTTTTTCTTTTTACACATAGATCAAATTAATATCCTACATCAAATTTAAAAAGACAAACACTTACGTATTAGAATGGCTTTGAATATGAACAATTTTACTAGCTTAATTAATTAATATATAACTACCTAGATACTAATTAATTTGAAACAAAATATTTGTTTCTTTGATTTTTTCAGTTTTATATCCTTCACTTTCACTTCTCAGTTTCATTATATACTTATATGTTAAATTAGAGGTTATATAAATATAATTTCTGAAAATTTTGGTAATAACTGTACGTTATCAATTGTTTTTGGCTAAATGATAGACTACTATTTTTAACAATATAAAGCTTGATTGTAGGAGCATAAATTAAGCAAAATCATTATTAATTTTAAATTTTTTTATAGCATTAGAACCTAAACATACGGAAGTGACAACTTGATTACAAATTCTAATTGCCTCAGATTAAATCAAAATGTTAATTTATGTATGGAAAAGATAATTGTAGGCTTAATTTCTTAAGTTTTTCAAAATAATTTGCTCGAAGATTTCAAACAAGATTCCATTAATTTATATCTCAACTAAACAAGATTTCAAACCTTCTTTATTTGGTCGAAGATTTCAAACCTTCTAATTTCACAAATAAAATTTCCAGAAAAAGATATGATATTGCACGCTATTAGTTACATAGATAACTATCCTTTTTTTTGGTTGACTATATAGATAACTATCTCAATATCCATCAATTGAAAATATGTTATTTGTATCAGCAATATGAGATTCTAAATCTTTTGTTTCCAAATTTATATATATAGATGTTTTTACCAAAAAAAATTTTAGTAAATAGATAATGTTTATGATGATATGGTTGCTTTTCTAAATTTATTTTAAAAAATAAGGTTGTTAATTATGATAAATGATTTAAAATAAAAATTTTATTCTCCTAAGTGGATAGACTTTGATTATACTATGACAAGTAATTATATACGGTTGATATGCATCCCAAAATTTTCTATAAGCAGTTCCAATATTTTAGGGTTGATTTGAATCAAATATCTATTTTGATATTCCAATAAAATAGTTTCTACTTTCTTACGAAATTATTATTATAATAATATTTGATCATTTTTTAAGGAATTGCATTATATTTTTACTTTCATAGGGTTGAAAATATATCATTTGAGTTCCGTTATGTTTTAGGGATTAAATTATATTGTTTTTATTGCCAAACTCATAGAGATTGGTTGAACAAAAATAAAATAATTTTAATTTTTTTTCTTTTGGTCATAAGAATAACAAGAGTTTATTATGAGTGTATTTTAATTTATTATAGGATGAGAATTTAGATTTTACAAATCAATCATATTTAAGATCAAAAGTTAATTCCGATAATTTTATGATATCTAGAATATCCTAACTTTGTCCATAGGGCAATGGTTTTATTCCACTAATTAATCTATATGTCTTTTGGGTTCATTTTTCATTTCATATTCGTTAAAAATAGACAATTCCTTACTTTTGAGATTCTTATTATTTTGATCATATTTATTATACCTAACTACAATACTTTTTAAAGTAGGTGGTGATTAAATTTTGGGAACAAGTAACTTAAATAATAAGAGTAAACATATATATAAAATTTTATAAAAATCCCGTGCAAGGCACGGGTACTACACTAGTTT
This sequence comes from Polygonum maritimum, assembly GCA_963924305.1. Taxonomy (NCBI): domain Eukaryota; kingdom Viridiplantae; phylum Streptophyta; class Magnoliopsida; order Caryophyllales; family Polygonaceae; genus Polygonum; species Polygonum maritimum. The sequence continues at coordinate 24,529,361 of OZ002734.1, forward strand.
TAGTTAATATTAACATAGTTCGGATTGCTAAAGGGAATATCAAAACATGAGATTATTTTTGGTTCAATGTTGATACTTGAGATTATTCCAAGTCATTTTTCCTATTATATTTTATCATCATTATAAGTTAGATGACAAATTTAGACCAACAACAAATTGGAGAAATCTCATATATATACATATGTATTTATATAGGATGACAGTTTCCATACTAAATTTGTTAGTTAGTAATTGAAAACTAAAATGTTGACATATAAAATAGATTACAATTCTTCATCGATGACTGAAAAAAATAAGAAACTTTATATTTTTCTTAATTTATAAAATATATTATATCTATTATATAATAATATTGGTTGAAACGATAGAAAAATAATAAACTTCTAACATTACAAAATACAATATTCATGCAAAAAATAGCATACTATTTTATTTAAACTTAAAGATGTTTTGAAATTATTTTCTATAAATTAAATAAATGATAATTAAAATAGAGAAAAATAAAAAATATTTTGTGGGCATGGAAAATCACCCTAGTATAGTTATGATACCTAGGATTACCACGAAGTTAATTACCTAGTACAATTCAAGCGTCCAACATGAGTTGAGCCAAAATAAAACTCTTCTGAAAAAAAAACCCGAACCTATCAAAATAAATCAAACGTTATCATCATCTTTTTTGGTACAATCTGCTACTGCCAACCCGAAGAAGAGGATGAATAAGGAAAGGAGAAAGAGAACAACAAGGGCATCAACTGTCTCCTTCTTATCCTCGTCGACGGCGTTGTTTTGCGTCTCCCTAAAGGGCGGCTGCTGCTGCTTCGGGGAAGGGGAAGGGGAAGGGGAAGGGGAAGGGGAAGAGGAAGAGAAGAAGCTGCTGAACCTCTTATTGGGCTTGGCTTCTTCGTCGTCGTGGTTCGCCTGCTCCTTAGTCTTCTTCTTATAGAGTATCCATAATGGCTCGCCCAACTCTGAGTCCCTTTCAAGCATGATGAACCCATCCCTCCTAGCATCTACTCTGCTGTTGGCTGCAATAACCATAGAGTCGTACGTTAGAGATAGTAATTATTGTGTGCGGATATTCGTCAATCGGATAAGTCTCTAGGATAGTATCGAGAGTTCTCCAATTCGACTATGGTGGATGGATAGTACCCTCATACGCTAATTCTTAGTAAAGAAGATAAATTTCAAGGATTCTAATATGTGGTTAGTAATTAATTAACTGACCGTATGCAGCGTAGCCGGCGCCGCCACAAACGCCGGCAAACATGCTGTACAATCCGACCGTTGCAAATTCAGGCAACCGTCGCTTCACGGCGTACGGAGGAGAGGGGATTGCGGCCGAGGAGGTGATCGGGCCGAGCTTTGACAGCTTTTGCTTGGCTCCGGCCATGGGGGAGAACGACCCAAGCTTTGACCACTTTTGCTTGGCTCCGGCGACCAAGAGGCGGTAACTCACCATTGTTTTTGACCTAATTGATTATGGATCCAGCTATGTAACAGCTATCTTTGCCAATTTAGATGATCAACTCAATTGTAATGTAGTATAGATTAATTAGTTGATTTGGATAATTGAAATCTTTATGTAATCTTTTTCTTGTGGTGCAAGAAAGTGTTATTGGGTTTCAACCGAAAAAACAAGTGCGGTTATTGGGCCCTGAAAATGATCGATTCGACCAAAACAATTCCATAAGACGGGAGGGAGGAGTTTGCTAAAAAGAAAAAGGGAAATTCCTTTTGGTATCCCTATGGTAGTCCCATGAATTTTTTTTTTCCTTTTAGTATCCCTGTAGTTTGTAAAATTCCCTTTTTGTAACCAAAAGTTTATTAAACCCATTTTCCATCAATTAAATATACATTTCCTTAAATTTTAAATAAAAAATAATTTAACATAATAATGAAAACTAAATTGATTGTTCCACCGTCTTCTCCGACCCCTTCTCCTCGATCTACGGCTGTCTTCTCGACTCTCCCTTCGGCGCCCCTCTAGTTTCGCCGGCCGCCTGAGCGCGCCCTCCTTGCCTCCCGTCGGCGTCCCTCCTCCTCCCCCGACCTAATTCCCTCCCCCTCCCCGGCGACATCCCGACACCAATGGTTCTCCCTCCCCCCGCCTGGGATCCCCCGCTCGCGGATCTGACCCTCGCCCGGTCCAGCCCGACCCTGCCCGTCCCGTCCCGCCCCGACCCAGTTCATCCCCCCGACCCGCATCGCCCGAGATCCGGACCTCCCCGACCCTCCTCATTCCACCCGCGACCCGTTCAGCCCTACTCCGGTTGGCGCGCCACTTCCACCCGCGACCCGTTCAGCCTTGCTTATGCGGAGCCTGTAACAAAATCGGCCATGGAAGGAGGTTCCGTCGCGAACACCGTGTGCGAATTCCAGATCCATAGAGTTTGCGCGTCCTCGCCGGTGTTGTTGGTCGGAGATTTTAATCCGGCGGAGGCAGCGGTAGGGGCGGTGCCAACTCTGAGTACGTAAAGGAAATTCCTTGACCAGGGGACATGATCAAACAACAACAAATAAAAAGAAGCAAATATGGACTTCCATACTTGAAATTCCTTGATTTAATTATGTCCTTTCTTGCTGTAATAGCTAGATCGAAAGAGTAGTTTGTTGGAAAATGGGCGATGGAAAATGGGATCCATAGAGTGTATTCTTCATTATTATTTTTATTTTAAATTATTTTTTATGCAAAATTTAAATGGAATGTATATTTAATTGATGGAAAATGGGTTTAATAAACTTTTGGTTACAAAAAGGAAATTTTGCAAACTACAGGGGTATCAAAAGGAAAAGTTTTTTTCGTGGGACACCAAAAGCCATTGTCTATACCACAAGGGTACCAAGAGGAATTTCCCAAAGAAAAAGAGAAGGCGAAGATGTTTTGATGCGAGTATATACCCGACTTAAATGGTACTATTGATCCAATCGTGATTTGTAGTCGATACTGGTTTTTCTAAATAAATATTAGAGAAATTCTTTTTAAACTTAATATATACTATTGTTCTAAATAATATGTAGGTCATTAGATATCAAATGAGATAATTAGTTAGTTTATTATATTATTTCAACTTTAAGTATGAAGAACTAAATATATTAAATGTAGTATTTAAAACTCAATAGGATTTAAAACCATTTGAATGTCGGTTAAGCTTGAGTACATATCGACCCGTGATTAATTTGTTTAATCCTGAATCTAAAGTGATCTTATTTAAATCTGATCAGGCAAACTTGTTTGTCAGGTCTAGTCGGTATAATAATAGTTCGATATTTGATAATATTAATATATAAACCTATATATATATATTTTAATCGTATTGATATATGGTAAGATTAAAATATTATATTTAGAATATCAGTATAGAAATTATGTGATCGAGTTGAATACCTAATTGTATCTATTAAATCTATTATATATAAATGGATAGAAAATCTTCATAATAAATCACTTAATTAAAAACAGGATGGGTGGTTTAAAAATACTTATTGACGAAACTGCCTTTAACTGCTTCATGTTTAGAAGTATACTAGCAAATGACCCGTACCTTGTACGGGAGTGCTATTTATTTATTAACTTGTATATATGTGAATTTATTATAACAATTACAAATATTATCATATGCCTACTTTGTTTTAAAATGACGCTTAACTTTTGGATTATATAATGACATAATTTTTGTATACCGTCAAATATTTATGCAAAAATAAATTTTATTTATATATTAACTTTTTATACATACATAAACATGTATTTAAATAATCAAGGAAGAATGTTATAAGATAAGATGCATGATCACATATTATTAAAAAAATCAAAAAAACTTCTTTTGCATTTAAATTAAATTACGTAAACTGTCTTCTCTAATAAAATCAATAATTTTAAATAAAAAAACTCGAATTATTAATATCATTACATTAAAGATGTAGAATAAAATTTTTAACGAATCATTATCTTAATTAAGAAATCTACCTTTTAATCTAAAGCATAATCATTATGCAATATTAAATATATATTTATGGTGAATATAACATATAATATTTTTATTGAGATTTTAATATGATATGGTAGTAAAAAAATATTTTTAATATATTATTTTAATAGAATGCATATTCACCTTAAATATAGTGTAGAATTTTCTACCATTGTTGATTTTTGAAAAACTATCATAATAAAATTACGAAAAATAATTTATAGTTGTTATTTAATTAAATGGGTAAAATATTAAGATTATGATTTATACATTCAATAAAATATTTTTTGTAAATAAATGTTTTATAATAGATCTATGTATTCTTTAAATGGGTATAATGATAGGATTGAGATTTATATACTCAGATAGAATTATTAATTAAACAACTCAAATTTGAAGATAGAACTAATATCTTAATTAAGTATGCATGAGATCTTTTGATAAAATCAAGATTTAATAAGATAACTTTTTAAATAAGGGATATTATGTAAGATATATATATATATTTATAGATATATATATATATCTTAGCTAAATTTGTTTACATGACATATTATATGGAGTATCTTTTACCACGTATATAGTACAGAAAGATAAAAAAAATTGATCAATTTTTATTTGTAAATCCATTGTAAAATCAAAAATACACAATGTGATATAGTACCTACGTTTGGAAAAGATAAAAATTTCATATGTTTTGTACAATGATATACGTACATGTTTTTGGATCACGTTATAATAATACAAAATTTACATAATTGTTCCACTTTAAAGATAGCAGAAGATAAAATTTTCAAGTAGGGAGTAGAAGGATAAATTTTCCAATTTAATAGATGTCAAAAGAATTTAAATAAAATATATTATTTAAATAAAAGGGGTGATGTGGCGCAATATGGTGGCGGAATTTGCTTCCGCTTTAGTATATAGTAATGGATATTGATAACTAAACTCTTATTCATATAATTATACTACTTATCTATTTCAATTGTATCCATTATATGTTGACATAATGTTACTCGTAAATTTCTTCTTCAATTAATTTTGTCACATTTTAGTGATGAACTCAAATCAGTTACCATAACATCTATCTATTACTATATACTAAAGCGGAAGCAAATTCTATCACCATATTGCGCCACATCACCCCTTTTTATAAAAATCTATCTTATTAAGTCTTGATTTTATCATAATTTTATAGATACTTAATTGAAATACTAGTTCTAATTAGAATTTGCGTTGTTTAAATAAAAAATCTATCTAAATATATAAATCTCTATCTTATCATTATACACATTTAATTAATACATAGATCTACCATAAACCTTTTATTTAAAAAATTATTTTTTTCGTCACAACCTATAAATCATAATCATAATATTTTACCTATTTAACTAAATATCATATTAAATTTAAAATTATTTTCAATTAATTTACAAATAACTTTTTAACCTATTATTTAAATAGTATATTATTACTAAGTATTTTTTCGTAATTATTTTCTAAAAATTATCAATAGTAGAAAACTCTACCAATATATTTATGCCATATCTATTTTATAAATATAATATATTATTTTTTCTATCATATCTTATTGAAATCCAATAAAAGTATTAATAAAAAGATTAGATAATATATTTACCATGAATATATCTGTAACATTATATACTGATTACGTTTTAGATAAAAGATAAATTTCTTATTAAAATAATGAGTAATGACTCATTAATATTTTTATTTTATATTTATACACTTCTTATTTATTTAATTTTTTACAAAATAATAAAATATACACAAGATAATTTCGTTTTCTTTTTTATCATATTAAATATTCTCTATATTTTTTAATGTAATACTATATTAATCCAAAATTTGTTTTTAAATTATTGATCAATTTATATAAGTTAGTTTATGCAATTTAATTTAAATTCCTCAATTTTTATTTATGCATAAAAAATTTATATTTATATGAAAATTTTGTCATTTTATAATCCAAAAAGTACACATCGTTTTTTTTTAAAAAATAAACATATGATAATATTTCTATTTATTATATTGAATTCATACACAAGATAAAAAAAAATGCCCCCGTACAAGGTACGGGTCATTAGCTAGTTTTTTTTATCCTGATCCTGTTTAGGACATGTAGATTATGTTATTTTTTATAAAATTCATTAACTTATGTCAACATTTAAATATTTGATCAAATTTAATTTGTAATAGATCCTTAATTTCTTATATATTCATTACTTCAAAATCTAATATTAAGGGTTAAAATATCCCCGGATTGAAAATCTACTATTCTGATGTCTATTATTGTTATAATTCTTCTACTATAGTGATGTCATAGAGGTAGATCACCACTCACTTGTGCGTAGATCACCACTATATACAGTGGCATCGTCGGGGCACCACATATAAGTGATTATATGTGTTATAGTTTTCCTGGTAATATATACAAATGTTCTTGAACAAAAAGGAAGGGATGCTTAGGCTCAAACCAACTATCATTTGTGCGATGTGAATAAGATTAAACCCACCTTCTAGGAAGGGTTGTATAATCTCTCCACAATCAAACATAAAGCTTAAGAGTTTATGTTTATATTTTTTAATTTGATTTAATTTAATTAATATGTGACTGAATACGACAGATTTATGTTTCATGTCGAATCTCCTACGTATCCATTTATATGATATGGAATCAAGTCAAACGTAGTTTTAGGATAACATATTGAAACTTAACTTAAGGTCGTGATTGAATTTAATTAACGCGCTCAAATTTCACGTTAAATTTCCTACGTACCCGTATGTAACGGGATCAAATCACTTGTAGTTCTTAATTAAACTCATTTTTATTTCATTTAAGATTTGCGACTGAACTTGATATATTTAATTTGTATCAAGTTTCCTACGTAGTTCATAGAAGAACATCAAGTCTTCACGTAATTCTAAAATATGTGATTTATTTTATTTGAGATTTGCGACTGAACTTGATATATTATATGATCAATACCAAGTTTCCTACGTAGTTCATAAAGAACATCAAGTCTTTATGTAGTTCTTTAAGACCCATTAAAATTTAATTTAAGGTCGTGATTGAATTTAACGTATACAAATTTACGTTAAATTTCCTACGTACCCGTATGTAACGGGATCAAATCATATGTAGTTCTAAAACATAATTTTGACTTTCAATCCTTGTAAAATTTTTATTAAACAAAGATCATGAAAGTGGATGAAGATATATATAGGGCTTAGAAACTTGTCATACAAGCCCTCTCACACGTAGCAAATTAATTTTGAATAACTTGCGGGAATCAAATATTGATTTAGATTTGGAACTTAATTAAGCCCAGACCTTGACTTGTATTTTTATAAAATAAATTAAGCAAACGTTAGACATGATTATCATTCTAACTTGCTAAACTTATTATGTATATTTTAGATTGGTTAAACCAAATAATAAATTTGTTAAAACCAAATCTTAGCTAGATATTTTAAATTGTTATTTTATATCTTTTAAAGAGATTTTATTTTATTTTATTATATCAAATCTCTCAAGCAAGCATCCACATCCTCTCGTCTCGGGATGAAATTAAAGACTTGAAATTGACTCTTCACTGGATTCAAATTAAGATCAGCAACCTTATCAACTCTTAGTCTTGGAAGATCAAGCAAAAAGGGTTAGAGTTTTCTTGGACCCTCCTTTAACAATTGATCTTTTAATTAACGTGCAACTGCCAAACGGTCGTATTTGGGATGTAGAACTCGGCATTACCGTACGTATTCATGACGGCATGTACCCTGACTAACCATTTATATGTCAGTCAAATTGAAATGAAGGTTTTAGGTTCATTCCGTTTAACAGCCCATATGATCACAATTGCACGTCCCCATTTGCTTAGCCCTAGTATTTTAAGGACATTATATGACATCAATCCAATATTGCAACATGTACGTATATTTTTATACATGATGAATAATGCGGTTTTGTGTTATTAGACCCAAGATATAATTGTAGATATATTTTTGTATTCTATCCATACTTGGGCTCCAAGATATATCTTATGTAACTATCTATACTCATATTGGCAATAACAAATCATACGATTCTTTTGCCCAAATCAATTCTCTCCAAACATTGTCATGGTATCGGAGCCATCGTTCCCTCAAAAACCCTAATCTGATTTTTTTTTCCGGCCACCGTCGTCACCGTATCGCGCCGCCATCATGGTCGATCCGGAGAACTCTACTCAAGCTTCCGCCGCCCAGACCACTGCCGCTCAACTCGCTGCCCTTCAGCAGTTGCTTGCTGCGCAAACCCTACAACACAGTACGCCAAAACCGAATTCAGCTTACTACCTTCATCCGTCGGACCACCCCGGTTTGACGATTTGCCCTATCGCCCTTAAGGGCGACAACTATCAAGAGTGGGTTACCGCTATGCGGAATGCCCTAAACGCCAAAAGAAAGCTTGGCTTCATCGACGGTTCGATCACCAAGCCTGCAGAAGACTCACCCGACGCTGAATATTGGTTGCCCGTCAACTCTATGCTCGTTGGTTGGCTCGTTCAATCTATGGATCCGCCTCTTCGGTCCTCTATCACCTACTTTGAGACCGTCAAAGAACTTTGGGACGATCTCAGGGAAAGGTTTTCTGTCGGTAACGGCCCGCGCATCCTACAACTCCGGGCTGAAATCATGAACTGCCGCCAAAGGGGCAGTCGGTCGCTGCCTACTACGGCACGTTGAAGAAGATTTGGGAGGAATGGGCTACCTACGTTCCTCTTGAATCATGTACTTGCTCAAACTGCAATTGTGGCTTGAACGCTCGGCTATCCAAGGCTCGGGACACAGAGAAGATTCACCAATTTTTGCTCGGTTTGGACGATGTCGCCTTCGGCACCGTTCGTTCCTCCTTGATGTCTCGTGATCCTTTGCCCTCTCTAAGTCAGATATACTCTATTGTTGTTCAGGAAGCAAGTCAGAAGTCTTTTGTTAAAGACAGAGAGTCCAATTCGGACGCCCATGCCTTTGCTGCTCGTTCTCCGGCAACCGTCCCGCCTTCCGGGCATGCTTCTACTCTTACGCCTGAACAAAAGAAGCTATTACAGTGTACCCATTGTAACCGATCCGGTCATGATATCACCATGTGCTTTAAACTTCATGGCTTCCCGGATTGGTTTTACGAAAAGAGGGGCGCAGGTCGTGGTTCTTCCTCCTCCGGCAAGGGTCGCGGCTCAGGTTCCTCCTCTGACAACTCCGCTGATCGCTCCTCTGCTGGGCGTGGACGAGGTTCTAGTGGTGTGGCTAATTCTGTCCAGCAGCCACACGCCTCCTCCGCCAGTGCCTTTCAACCGACCCAGAAAGACAAGCAAGCTCTTGGTGTGCAGCTGTCCAACGATCAATGGGCTTCTATGGTGCAATTGTTCTCTTCTCTGAATAATTCTCAGGCTTCTTCTAGTCTTTCCGGTAAGTCGTCTACCTCTTGGATACTTGATACAGGGGCCTCTTATCATATGACCGGCGCACTTGATCTTCTTCAGGATCTTATACATATTTCTCCCATCAACATCACATTGCCTAACGGGACAGTTTCGGTTGCTAGCAAAGCCAGTGCCTTATTTTTTGGCTCGACTCGCATTCCTCATGTTCTATTTATTCCGGGATTGACTTGCAATTTGTTATCTTTTGCTCAGTTAACTGTTGATCTTGATTGCACTGTTACATTGACAAGTCGGCTATGTGTCTTACAGGACCTAAATACGAAGACGGTGATTGGAGCGGGTGAGCAACGGGGTGGGGTCTACTGGCTTAGGGCGTTCTCGGCTTCAGCTCGTGCTTCTGCTGCTTGCGTTGATACTCCTGAGTTATGGCATTGTCGGCTTGGTCATCCGGCCACTCCTATGTTAAAACATCTACCTATGTTTCGTAGTTCTGCATTTGATTCTAGTTCGGAACCTTATGATATTTGTTTTAAAGCAAAGCAAACCAGGACGTCTTTTCCTGTCAGCTCTAATAAAGCAGAATTTGTTTTTGATCTTATTCATTGTGATGTTTGGGTCCGTATAGCACTGTTTCTTCATCAGGTGCATCATACTTTCTTACTATAGTTGATGATTGTTCTCGTGCTGTTTGGGTATTCTTGATGAAGTCCAAGTCTGAAACTGCAAAGCTTCTTGTTGACTTTTATGCTATGGCTCAGACACAGTTCTCCAAATCTATTAAGTGTGTTCGGGCTGACAATGGAACCGAGTTCCTTCCTTTGGTTCCCTTTTTCGCAGCTAAAGGCATCCGCTTTGAGCATTCCTCACTTATACCCCGCAACAGAATGGACGGGTCGAGCGGAAACACCGTCATCTCTTGAATGTTGCTAGGGCACTTCGATTTCAGGCTGGTCTTCCTCTTGATTATTGGGGCGAGTGCGTTCTTACAGCTTGTTACTTGATCAATCGTACTCCGTCAAAGTTATTACAAGGGAAGACTCCATATGAGTTGCTTCATGCTCGGGTGCCTAATTACACTTACATTCGTGTTTTTGGATGCTTGTGTTATGTCTCCCAAGTTCCCAAAGATCGCGATAAATTTTCTTCTCGGAGCCGCAAATGTGTGTTTCTGGGATATCCGAACAACATTCGTGGTTGGCGTGTCTTGGATTTGGAGACTCGGAAAATTTTTGTCAGCCGAGATGTTATATTTTATGAGCAGCACTTTCCGTTCTTACAACCTCCAAGTTCACCGCCACCTTTTTCGGCTCAATCTGAAATCTCGCCGACCGTCTATGATGAACCTGATATGCCGCCGCCTATCACTGTCGTGCCTTCTCCTGCCGACGACAGGGGGAGTCCGGCTCCTGCGGCGCCTCGTCAGAGCACTCGTGCTCGTCGGCCTCCTTCACACTTACAGGATTATATATGCAGTACTACTCGAGCTCTAGACCCCCCCCCCTTGCACCATCAGCACCCGTCTCCGGTTCACCGTCTTCAGGTACACCTTATCCCATATCTGCATACGTTTCCTGTAGTAATTTTGCAGATCATCATTCTCGGTTTTTGGCCGCCGTCACTGCTGGTCATGAACCGGTTTCATACTCCGACGCCGTTCAACATTCTCTATGGCGTGATGCTATGTCTGCTGAGATTGAAGCTCTTGAGCGTAATCACACTTGGGTGGTTACTCCTCTTCCACCAGACAAGACAGCTATTGGGTGTAAATGGGTGTATCGTATCAAGTATCGTTCTGATGGCACTATTGAGCGCTATAAGGCGCGCCTTGTTGTATTAGGAAACAGGCAGGTTGAAGGCATAGGCTATCATGAGACCTTTGCTCCTGTAGCAAAGATGGTCACTGTTCGTGTCTTCTTATCTATTGCTGCTATTAAAGGCTGGGAATTGCATCAGATGGACGTCCATAACGCGTTTCTGCACGGCGATTTGGACGAAGAGGTCTACATGCGCTTACCTCCGGGATATAGCTCTTCTCGGCCTGGCATGGTGTGCCGTCTTCAGAAGTCCTTGTATGGGCTTCGACAGGCTCCTCGAAATTGGTTCTCTAAGCTTGCTACCGCTCTTCGAGCATTCGGATTCTCTCAGAGTCCTGCTGATCATTCTTTGTTCGTCTTTCTGCGGGATGACATCTGTTGGGCCTGATGTGAATGGCCCACCTTGGAATAAGCCCAAGATCGAACAAGCAAGGAATAGGCCCAAGAACAACAGCCCACAAACCATCCAAAATACTTGTAAACTGCTGGAGAACGTGGAGCTCAAGTGGGAGAGGTGGCCCGAACGGTTACGCCAACTAGCAGAAAATCTAGGAATATAGAGGATGAGAAGATCTTGTAACGGAGAGACCAATATACGCAATCAAAGCTCTAGCCTTGAACTCATACATATGCTCTGTAATCAAACTCCAACTCTTGAATCGATTTACCCGATCTAGGCTAAATTTCGTCGTAATCTCGTGTACAAATTTTAGCTCCAACAACATCTCTCTACATGTTCTTGTCTATGTTGATGATATGATTATTACAGGAAGTGATGCTACAGCTATCAGTCGCCTTAAGTCCTATCTCAGCTCATGTTTCTACATGAAAGACTTGGGTCTCTTGAAGTACTTTCTTGGTATTGAGGTTGCTCGCTCTTCTAAGGGCATATTTCTGTCTCAGCGTAAATACGCTCTAGACATTCTCTCTGAAACCGGGTTGCTTGCAGGCAAACCATGTGATTTTCCTATGGAGCAGAATCAGACCTTGGCTACATCTTCTAGTGATTTCTTTGAGCATCCTGATCGCTATCGCCGCCTCGTTGGGCGTCTCATTTATCTCACCATCACTCGGCCGGAAATCAGTTTTGCCGTACACACTCTTGCTCAGTTTCTTCAGTCGCCTAGGGTCGACCATTGGCACGCTGCTCTGCGTGTGTTGCGCTATCTTAAGGGTCATCCTGGTCAGGGTCTTCTCCTATCATCTTCTAGCTCTTTGCGGATCTCCGCATACTGTGATTCTGATTGGGCTGCTTGCCCTATATCTCGTCGCTCTATTACAGGCTTCTTTGTCTTTCTTGGAGAATCACCTATCTCCTGGAAGACAAAAAAGCAGCATACTGTTTCGCGCTCCTCTGCTGAGGCCGAATATCGGTCTATGGCCTCTACCTGTGCCGAGCTTCTCTGGCTCAAGTCATTGCTTCAGTCCTTCGGCGTCCATCATTCTACTCCTATGAGTCTTCATTGTGATAGCCAGGCTGCGTTACATATCGCCGCCAATCCTGTCTTCCATGAGCGCACGAAACACATCGAGATAGATTGTCACTTTGTACGAGAGCGTATTCAGAATGGCACTATCCGTGCATCTCACATTCGGACTTCTGACCAGCCAGCCGATCTCTTTACCAAACCCCTAGGGCGACAACAATTTCAGTTTCTACTTCGCAAGTTGGTCATTCTTGATCTCCATGCGCCAACTTGAGGGGGAGTATTAGACCCAAGATATAGTTGTAGATATATTTTTGTATTCTATCCATACTTGGGCTCCAAGATATATCTTATGTAACTATATATACTCATATTGGCAATAACAAATCATACGATTCTTTTGCCCAAATCAATTCTCTCTAAACATTGTCATGTGTCTTCATCCCTATATGATCCATATACCGATCAGAATGATTTTCAATGACAACTCCGATTCCATGCATGAGAAAATTTATGGAGTAATTTTGACATTAATTATAACGGCGTAGAAAACGCTTATTGGTGTGGTGTTCGGATCCACTCGGTTCCTCCCAGGCCACTGATTAATAGACATGGTGTTCGGATCCACTCGGTTCCTCCCAGGCCATGATATTAACCATGTTTCAAAAATATATTTTAAAACGAAATCAATTTTCGGTTTGGCGTTCGGATCCACTCGGTTCCTCCCGGGCCACAAAATCGGGTTTAAAAAGATATCAAGGGGGATCGAAGTAGTACATGTATATACATGTACGTACTACCTTTTTCCACAGTTCCTTGGATGCCAAAGACGTTGAAGTACTATGGCTGGAGATGAACAAATATTGGGAATGATCTGCCCCTTGCCTAGTGTAATAGTAGGCGGTTAAAAGTAACCACAATTAGTGGGGAGAGAGATTGCATGCACAGAGATGGGTACATTGCCCATCACCTTTTCTATGCAATTTAATCTCTTTTCTTGAGAGCAATGGGCCATTTCTTTGTGTTTTGTTTTGACCCCTTTTTGATGATCTTCGTGGATGGACGAGCAGAATCCAACCCCTCCACAGTTTCGTTCCCTTCCTCTTATATAATGAGTAGGGAGAAGTTAGTTTAATAACTTCTAAGTAACCACCATCAAGTAACTTCTTTTAACTTTAATTTCTTTTTTAATTGTTGTTTGGACCAAATTGTAATTCTCTCAAATCAATTTCAATTTGGGTCCAAATTTAATGGAATGACATATTTGTCAACTTTAATATCATATTTGCATTTAATTTAAAATAGATTAACCAAATTTAATATTTTGGTTAATTTTTAACTATTTCAAACAAAATCTCGATTTAATATAAATTTGTGAAATTTTGCTCGCAAACAGCCCAATTACAGGGTGATGCACGGCACGTCACGCTTCTCTAGATGCCTTGCTGCTAAACGCTGAGTTTTGCAGCAATTTAAAGAAAAAACAAAAAACTATGGTCCTAGTACAGAGCATCAAGGCTTCATTTTGGTTTTCTAGCATGGATGCTATCATTCACTCTTCCAGTTCACATCTAAATAATATTAAAATTCTAGCATCGAATGCTAGAATGCCCTTGATAAACTTCTCTTAGACTTTTGATATGTTTTTATCGAAAAAGTGCTAGGCCCTAGCGGGGGGGGGGGGGGAGGGGGACTAGGCTCTCGAAAGACGAGAGAAAGTCCAATCCTCAGAGTTATCCAACAACAAAGGAAGAGAGTCCAAAGGAGGCTCGATAAGAAAATGCAAACCAAGTGGAAAATTAAAAGCTAAACTAGCAAGGGGCCGCGACAACGTTCGCTTCCCTGAAGACATGAGTAACACGGACCGACCAGTTCCGCGTCAGGAAGCCTTGGCACTCCTTAGCCAGGCTTAAAAGGGGGTGGGACGAGCAGGGCAATTTCAGTGCAATCGGATTCGACCCAAACATGCCGAAACCCCTTCTCCTAAGAACGCAAGACCATTCCAAATGCCCCAAATCTCAGCCATCGGAACAGAGCAAATCCCGATGTTATGCACGAAACCACACAACCCGGCACCCATCGAATCCCGCAACACACCGGCGGTCGTGGCCCTTCCGTTTATGTCCACCGCCTTGTCCGTGTTAATCTTGACTTCATTCTCGGACGGCTTGCACCACGACATCAAGACAGCTTTCTTCGCACCTCCTCCATCATCTCTGATCCGCATGTCCCACGCGAGTCGGTACTCCTTAGCCTTCATCATCATGAAGCCGATCGGGTCAGGGACCTCCCTAGCATCACTAAACACTGCCTCGTTTCTCCAATGCCAAGTCCACCATAGAGCAGTGCAAAAAACTACAGCCCAGCCGATCCCATCCACCAGAGTATGCTTGGAAAGCATATTCGCCCTCACCCACACTACAAAGGAACAAGCAAAGAAATTAGGCACATCAGTGGCCAAAGAAATACCAAGCCAAAAATGCATAATTTTAGGGCAGTCCCTAAACAAGTGCTCAAAAGTTTCAACTCCCCTTTCACAAAGACGACAGGTCGCATCATATCCGAGAGATGCCTCCTCCTACTCTCGGCATTCGTCAGGACACCACCATTGAGCGCGAGCCATATGAATAGCCGCACTCTCTCCTGGACCTTAAGGCTCCACACCGCCTTTAACACGTCCCTGTCCACCCACGAGGTACTACCTTAGACTTTTGACTTTGAAAGTGCTAATCTTTTCCTTGTTCGCTTCCTCAAGTGCTAGAAATAAATGCGCCAATTGAAAATGATAGGGTCCCAACTAGTCTTGCATTTACCCCTTCCTACATTTGGAATAGCTTTGCAGTTGAACTAACAAGTCGATGGTCAATTAATTTTGTTACTTATCCGATCTTTTTTTTGGTCGGAAGTTACTTATCTAATCATAATCAATCAATATATATTATAAAAGTCGGCCGTTTTTGAGCCACCACGTTGATTCTGGTCTGATTTTAATTTTTTTTACAACTAAATAAATAATAATAACTCTATATCTTTTATTTTCCTTAATTATCTATTCCTCAATTTTATCTTTAAAACCTTAATACTTCATATCTATCTTTTTTTTAGGGCTGAAATACTTCATATCTATCTTTAATTTTATATTTTTATTTGTCTTAAACAATTTTATCTTTTATAAAATATAAGATTAAGTGATGGATGGTTAAAAAAAGCAGCTTGGATTGGATCGGGTCGTAGAACTAGCATATAGTTAAACATAATACACAAATCAACCTAATCTTTCGGAATGTAGTCTTATAATAATAAAAACAAGAACAGAATGCATAGCAGCATAGATTGTGCTAGGATGATTGTTACATGTTTAATTTAAATATATCAAGTTGGTGCATTATATATTGAAATATAAGTAGATATTGTTGAAGCCCAAAAATCTCGAACTAAATACTGGACAATTTTATTACTAACTCTCGGGCCTTTCAACGCGCTAAAAACCGGCTCGTCTTACTTTGAGCTCTCCCACCCCCCGCACATTATTTTATTCTCTTTTCGGAGGCTTATAAGACTTTTTAAGGTCTTTCCCGTAAAATAGTGCGATCTCTTTGGAGATTCAAACACGTCGGGGCCTATTCTTCGAGAACACGTCTCGGGGCTCGGCCTTTTTCCGATCCTTTATTACGTATCACCACCACCCTATATATAAAGGAGGGAGCTGCCTGCTTGCAACTCCATCCTCCGTTGTGGGACGGTTCACTTATGTCTTAATCGCGCTATTGACCCTCCAAAGGGCTTAATCACGATATTGGCCCTCCAACTAAGCTTAATTACAATATTGTCAAGTTACACACTTTTCGTTATTTCGAGTATCCTTGTTCTTGCACGCGCTAAAACGTGCTCCACACGGTGACAGATTTAGCGCACCAACGTGGTGACAGATCCGGGTATCAACAGATATGAATGGCATAATATTATATTTTATTGACTATAAAACGTAAGTACATGATTTGCATAACAAAATATCCTCGATCAATCATATAACAATTAAAAACTTCTAATATTCGATGAAACTAAATTATGTTAAAAAATTTATTATACATTTCACACCAATATTCTATTTGTTATATATCTAAAATTAAATTTAAAAATACAACTCGTGCGTTGCACGATTTCGAGCCACCACGTTGATTCTGACCCCGCTTGATTTTAAATTTTTTTTTTCCAACTCAAGTAGAAAATAACAACTCTATATCTTTTATTTTCCCTAATTATCTAATCCTCAATTTTTTTTAAAAGTCATATCATCTATCTTTAATTTTATATTTCTTAAATATTTTTATCTTTAATGTTCCATACCCACCTTATAGCATCTATTTTATCTTTTATTCTCACCCTACCTTATATTTTTAATAGTTTCTATTAATTTCCTAATAAATTTTTTAAACCAATTGTCTTTTAGATTCAGAATATCATGATTTTAAAAATATTTTATATTTTAATAAGATTTTTTTGGTATACTCATGCATATAGAGACAAAACATTATTCATTAAATATTATGATTAAAGCAAGTACATGTTTAATTTGGTTATATCATTTGACGATTTGCATACTAATATATAAGTAAATATAATTTGCGAAATAATATAAGTTATTGATTATGAAATATAAATACATGATTTGCGTAAGAGCATATTTAACAGTAGGCCAAGTTTTTGGTCCTCATAAATATAAAATTAAGTTTATTATTTTCTCTTTCTCACATCTCTTTTCTCATGCCATGTGTCATCATATGAGACAAAATCCAATTTCTATTTTGGCCACATGGAAGGCAGGTCTTCACCCCTTTCCTCCTCTATTCTTCGAATATAATGAGTTTTTTTTTATTTTCTCTCTCCTCTATTCTTCGAACAAATATTCCTAATCGATTATAGAACCATTAAAGACTTCTAATATTCGATGAGATTAAATTATGTGAAATTTTTTATTATACGTTTTCACACTAAAATTCTATTTATATAACATTCAAAAAATTACGAAACACGAGTCGTGCATGGCACGACGGGTATAACTAGTGAGACTAAAACCCAATTTATACCAAACCTCATAAGCTGCTGCCTTTTGTTATTTTTCTTTACTACTCAATTCACCCTATTTTGCAGTAACTCATTGCAAAGCCAACTAATCGTTAGCAACTTGTAGCAAAACACTGGAGCTTTTTTGTTTTTGGTTAGAAACAAGTCCAACAAAATATTTAATAGATCTCACACTCTCACGTCGGCTAATTTTAGAACATGTGCTTTCTAGCTCATCATCAGTCAAGTATGTATTTTTTTTTTGGTTGAAATCAGTCAAGTATGTATAAGATCCCTTCCGACTGGATATTTCCATGTACTACTTAGTACTTATCCGGTTAAAAATGCACACATTTTACCATATTATTCACAATTCAGTTTCCCTAACATGATTGCTCTGTCCAAATTATTGATCAAAGGAATTTATATATATAGAATAAAGATCAATAGTGGACACCTAAATATGAGTGAACAAGTGAACAATTGTAGGCCTTTAGATGCTATTCCAATGGATGGTCCAGATTACATATCGAAATTTGACCCAAATTCAAATTTGAACCTCATCCCTTAATTATAGGGAGTGTTAATTAATTTTCGGATTTATAGAAAAATCACAAAAAGAAATCCCTTAATTATAGCAAGTGTTACTTAATTTTCAAATTTCAACTCAATCTCGTAATTATAGCAAGTGTTAATTATATATTGGATATCCACACGTCTTGTACGAATTATTAAATATATATACATGTTATAGTCTTGTATATACATTCTGGGAGCATTATATACACTATATTTACAGTATTCCGGGAGAATTCGTTTTACGATTAAAATGTGAATACAAATCGATGAGTGATGTATTGACATCAATTGAGTCATTTTTTGTCGATGTTGGACAAGTCGTATCCATTTAAACTAAAATGAATCCATCTCATGGTGATCGTGATCGTAATTGTGATCGTAATTGTATATATGGTGATCGTAATTGTGATAAGTCATGTCTATACAACAACATAATCTGTATATATGGTGATCGTAATTGTATATACACATACATTCGGGGTAGATCGGTAGAAATAGGTCGCATAAACAATATAGACCCAAAATATTGTTTATAAACATTCATGATATAGACATGTCCATTCTTACTGCACGTATATACAACATAGAATAGAGAGATCACAATCACAATATATCTACATAAAATTTGGTATATACATTCTTTATGTCGTTATATACAGGTATACTGTACATATATACATCTGTATAGGAATAGATAGGTCACAATAAAATCACCAATAAATATTTTTACACAATTCTTAGGTGTCCATATACATTTAATCTGTACGTATATACATCTTGATCCCTATGAATAGGTCACGTAACAACATAAATTTCCGTATATACATATATTAGGATGTCAAATACATTCTTATTATACATATGTACATCTTCATCTGTATGAATAGGCCAAATAAACGATTTACAGCTGAGATAATGGTATATACAAGTTCAAAACATCCATATACATTAAATAAAAATTATATACACAGATACCTAATGCCATATTTAATTGCGACGTGGTGGTGAAATTCTATAGCGAGAGTGACGTCTGCAATGTCGATAGGGAGGACGTTTGCAATGGCGAGAGGGAGGACGTCTGCAATTGCGGTGGCGAATTTCTATAGCGAGAGGGACGTCTGCAATGGATGAATACGGTTATGGAGGATGTTTGCAATGGCGACGTTGTGGTATGTAATTGCGGAACTGCTGCGTTGGAGGACGCTGCAATGGCGGAAGACACAAATCGCAGATGCGTGTCTGCAATGGCGTCTCTGCAGCCTCGCGTCTGCAATGGCGTCTCTGCAATGGCGTCTGCAATGGCGTCGTGAGCGGGGGTTGTGTAATGGAGGACGCCGGCGGTTTCTGCGATGGCGTGGGTTTGCAATGATGTTTCTGAGATGGATTTGTAGATGCGTTATTTTGTTTTGAATAATTTTGATTTGGGTGGTTACAAAATATGGGAGAAAATCTCTCCAATTTTTGTTTTATATTTCTATTTTCTTATAAATGAATATTGCAGATACAAATCCAACCATCCATTACAAATCTCATCCTACGGATGAGATTTGTTCACTTAAATATATATATATATATTTAAGGAACTTATATATAGAAGCCCTAGACTTGAAATTCTAAATTTAATAATCTCAAAGCTTCCAACTTCATCTTCTATCTTCAAACAGCTGGGCTATTGCCCGGGAGCTCAACCGAGAGCACACCGAAGAAGGGATTCGTCAATGCGGATTCTAGAGAACGCATAGCCGCATTCAGGACCGCCATGTCGACTCTGTCCCTCGGGAGGTATAAGAACTGATCGTCGGCCGTTTTCTCAAACCCGCAGAGCTCTAGAAACAGAATGCCTCCCCTTACACTTGCTACTCTACCCTGTACATCATACATATACAATTAGTTTCAAACTCACTTATGATTGTTGTATTTATCATATATATATATACAACTATGAAATGTGTGTCATTGTACGTACCTGGAATGTAGGGTTCGCAAGACAGATTCGTCTATACTTTTCCTCATCCGGATCAGTGATCACATTCCTGAGGTACATCTCTAGTGTTTCAAAGGCCTTTTTGGCTTTTGCATCATCATCCTATGACCATGAGGACAACACACAAAAAGAAATTACAACGATGCTTGTTAAAATAGTCAATGATGATGATGATGCTGCTGATGCTAAACTAACCTTGCAACTTCGCCTTAGAGTTCGTAGAGATTCTGACAGAAGTTCTGCCTTCTTTCCAAGTGGTTTGGTTGATGAGGACTGAAACCAGCGAATCAAACAAAGATGTAGCTAGTATTAGCGACTAGCATTAAACCTAGACTTCAGCTTATTAAGCTCTCAATTGAGAACCAATGCGGGCAATACAGGTATGGCTAATAAGTTAGAATCATTAGATTGTGCATATCCAGAGGTGTTAGGTAACAAATCAAGATTAATGCTTGAATAATTGCGGAAAGTGACCTTGTTTGCCTCTAACTTCTGGCTAGTCTCCGTCGCTCTTTTCTCTTCAGCTTTCTCTGCTGCTTTCAGTGCAATCATCCTGATATGATGTAACAAGTTAAGAGTTGAACATACTATAATAGACATCTTACATTCTTCAGAATGACAATCAAGATCGAGACGTTGGCCTACCTTTTTCTTGCATTTTCTTCTTCAGCTTGCTTTGCCTCTAGAAGTTGCTCTTCTGATTTTCTTCTCTCCTGCAATATCCCTCAAACAAATAATTTGAAGATTGAACTAAACTTGCAGCTTCAAAAAAAATTTTGAATTTAAAATATGTTTATGATGCAGACCAAATTATTTAACATACATTAGATCAATGTCAAATAGTTATATCAATATATCTACATACATCTGTGAAGATACATGCATTGCCTTCTTGGTAATCAATGTCAAATTATTGAACATCTGTGAAGATACATACATCTGTGAAGATATATATAGCTGAATAATAAAACCCTAATGCTAATGCTAACCCTAACGGTCCAACAAGCGACCCATTAAATCAACTAAAACAAATAATAACTAAAACCAATAATAATAACGTATCAAGGACCTCATCTGCCTCTCTCTTCCGACGAATCCTCTCCTTTGCTCTTCTGTGTTCGGCTTCCTCTGCTTCTTTTAAGGCAATCATTCTGGGATAACAAGTTAAGAAGAGCACACATCCGGCGTACGTGGGGAAGCTTGAGTACATAATAGATGACTAACCTCAGAATTACAACTAATTAAGAGACAGATACCTTTTTCTTGCATTTTCTTCTTCAGCTTGCTTTGCCTCTAGAAGTTGCTCTTCTGATCTTCTTCTCTCCTGCAATATCCCTCAAACAATCATTTGAAGATTGAACTAAACTTGCAGCTTTAAGAAAATGAGATTAAAAGATGTTTATGATGCAGACCAAATTATTTAACATACATAAGATCAATGTCAAATAGTTATATCATTAAGCCTACATACATCTGTGATGCATGATACATGCATTCGTGTGTTGCTCACCATCTCACTAGGCCTAGGCCTAGTCTTCTGAACCTCATTCTTCTCCATCTCCTTAACCCTGTTAAGGAGTTTCTGTACCGTCTCGTCCAACTCAAACAACTTCTTGTCCAACACGAGCCTATCATTCCTAGCATCTACTCCGTTGGCTACATACAATGATTAGTTACACTTCGTAAATTTCAGTTCAAAGACGAACAAGATAGCTTATACGCAGTACGTGTTCTAAAAAACACTAGACGTGCACGCCTTAGTGGTCTTAGAGGGTTAGACAGACACTTAGACACTGCCTAGGCGGATTGAAAAGCTAGACGGTTAAAAGGGTAGGCATACCGCCTAGCGTCCAGACAATGCCTAGAAGAGATTTTTATAATACAATTCAAGTAACTTAACGTATGCAAGTCGTACGTAGTAGGGGACTGACCGTATCCAGCGTAGCCGGCACCGCCACAAACGCCGGCGAACATGCTGTACAATCCGACCGTTGCAAATTCAGGCAACCGTGGCTTCGTGGCGGACGGAGGAGAGGGGATTGCGGCGGAGGAGGTGAACGGGCCGAGCTTTGAAAGCTTTTGCTTGGCTCCGGCCATGGGGGAGAACGACTGTTTTGGGTGAAAAACGATTTTAGTTCAATCACCCTGGTTTGGGGTCACGATTTGAGAGCTTTTTGGATACGAAAGACAATTGAAAGATAATGAGATCAAAGATTCGGCAAATAGGCTTTATTGATTGCTAATCAAATTTGAAATACAAGTATTAGTATCTCAGATACGATATCTCTATCTGTTGCTAAGAATCTATCTTATATCTAACGATCAACGTCGTTGCGAATGGATCGTGGGCGAGCTACTGGATCCCGAGATCTTCGGCCACCTTCTCTCACCCGCTCCCGAATGCTTGCTTCCGCTCCCGGACCCTTCGGACATTAGTTCCAACGGACTCCTTCTCAGAGATGGGCTTCGACTAGCTTAAAAGATGGGACTTTCTACAATCATGGGCCTCTATCCAGGGAGAAACGAGGCCCAACAATACCCCTGAGAAGGGTATTCGGCCGGCGGTAAATTCGAAAATCTTCTTAAGCGCGGCCGAAAGCCTTCTCACCATTAGGCGACCGACGCGTGGCGATTGGACGGTTTCCTGTGGAAACTGCTTTGGAAACCGGCACCATCAAATCTCTTAACTGCAGGCTCTTCCTCTTATTGCCATCATTTCGCTTCTTCTCTCTCAAATCTTCCCAAGATCCGTTCTTATCCCCAAACGACTCTCTCTCTCTTGAAAATTTCCCTTCTCTTCCGATGGCGAGTCCAAACGGCTTCGTCTCCTCCAAATCTCTCACCGCCCAAGACCAGTACGCTTGCTCCATGACGCAGGAGGAGGTGGACGCTCTGGTGGCGGAAAGCGGCTTCCCCCCAGGAACTCAAGCGCTGAAACCCGACGTCGAGCTCCTTGATTGGGTGAAACAAGACTGGATCTGCTTTCTGGAGTTCCCGTTCACCATCGGCCTGAAGTTCCCTTTTCCGCGCCTGGTTCAACTCTTTCTCGGCGATCTGAGGATCTCCCCGTCGCAAATCATGCCCTCGGCGTGGAAGATTCTGACCACCATCCACGAGATGTGCTCCGCCCTGGACGTTTCGTTCAACATGAAAGACCTCGCCCATGCTTACGAGATCCGCACACAGAGGCCGGGACGCGTCACCCTCCAAGCACATAATGCCAAGAATCCGCTGGTGTGGAAGCCGAAAGTGGACTCTCCGGGCTGGGCGTCAAGGTTCTTCTTTGTCAACCGGAAGTCGATGGGGGCCATGGGCGAGCAACTCAAGCCGATCCTTTCGACCGCTGGAATGTGAATCGTAAGCAAATGTTCAATTACTTCCCGTCGCTCTTTCTAGGGTTTGAGATTTCAAATCGCTAACTCCCTTTTTCCCTTTTGAACAATCCCCGCAGATAGGAACTTCGCCCCCACCATCTCCGAAGCGTGTGCCGCTCTCATGAATATCCCTCTGGAAGATCGAGTCCTTAACAACTTCCCCGACAAGAACACCTTGGCCGCTCGCCTAGCCGTGTCGGAGTCAGAATCGGAGGATGACGTTCAAGTTGTCGCGACCCCTACCCCCGCTCCTGCCCCTCTGCCGCCCGGTAGGAGATTTCGCACCCTACTTTTCATACTCTTTCTTTTCCTCGTCCCCTTTTTCACCCCTTTCGAACATAACCACTCAACTGACCTAATTGCAGTTTCGGGTCTCCGGAGGCCCAGTGCCAACCGTCTTCCTTCGGCGGAGGAGGCGGTTCGCCATCGCACGCGGGCCTCGGCACAGAAACTGCCGATATCTCTCCCTCCTACTACTGAAACCCCACGGATGATGCCGCTTAAGCGGCCCGCGGAAGTCCCGCTGTCCGTTCTGGAGGCTGGTGAGGGGGCTCAAAAGGAGGCTTGGGCGGCGTTGAGGGGCTTGGTTACGTCAGGGGTCAGGAAGCGATTTCTGATGGGGAGCTTGGATGAGGTGGTGAACGAGGGAGCGCTGTCAGCCCTCAAGGTAAGACCTCCTAATTCGTTTGCTTTGGCCATATCAATTGCCGTCCCTATCTTATTTCTTGCGTCCGTTCCCAGATAGCTCAGGGGATGGTAGCTGTGCTGGAGAAGATCAATGAGGAAAGGGGGTTTGTGTCCCAGGGGGAGGCTCAACTTAGCGCGGCGGTGGACGAGTCCAAGGCGATAGTAGCGAAGGTGGAGCAGCTCTCGGCGGAACAAGGTCGCCGTCTGGAGGAGGCGAGGGCACGCGTGACGGTGCTCGAAGCAGAGGTCAAGGCCTTCGGTGACGAAGCGTGGGGTATCGTGGCCTACTACTCTATGAAGGCCCGCGTGGAGGTGCTGGAGAAGCTGCCGGTGGAGTCCAGGGGCGTTTGGAGCTTGGAGGCGGAAGCGAGGAAGTTAGCGGATAGCTTTCCAGCCGGCCAGCGGCTTCCTGGCGCGAAGTTCGTCAATGAGGGAGACGGAGGATCCGACACCGAGGATGACTCCCCGGTACCCATGAAGGACTCTCTTACCCCTACTTCCAACGCGACAGTTGTTGTGTCCGCCGCTGCTGCTACCGATGCTACCACTGCTCCCGCCAATGCTACTGCCGCCACATCCATTAACCCGGTGACCGTTGCCTCCATTCCTGCTGTTGGTGAATCCTCTCATGCTCCCGAGACTTCGACTGATCAGACGCCTGGTGAGTCTTCCGCCTGATTTATCTAACGATGTTCTTTCACTGCCCTGCGTGGCATTTGTCTATAACTTTCCTATGGCCGGTGATGGCCTTAAGACTTTAGCCCTTCGGGGCGATTTGCTTGACTTGATCGACCTGTTGAGGTCGTGGTACTTTTAGCCCTCCGGGGCGTATTTTGCTTTGCCCGGCCCATGGGGGTCAGTTTAGTAGTAACCTTTGCCCCTTCGAGGGTTGCTTTCTTTATTTGCTATCGTTTGCTACGTTTGAATGCCGTTTTGATGATTTCTGGTCGTAGTGTCTAGGGAAAACGCTCTGCAGTAGCGTTGTAAGTTTAGTGATCGAGCGTATGCGCGGCTCGTTTAGGCTAGTAGCTAGAAACTTAGCGATACTTAGTACGTGCCCGATCTGCTAAGAACTTAGCGTTTCGTCAGATGATTCGAGAGTCTCGGGCCGCAACTGGCGTTTTAGTTGATAAGTCGTGCGTTGCAAAAAGCTTTAGAGTCGTAACATACGAAACATCGTGCGCAAACTTAACACAAGCGATAGCTCATAGCAATCATGCTACGCGAATCATGCGAATTGCACCAATTATTCAAACAATCATTCATGCAATATGGACTGAATCTCAAAGTGAAGAAAGTGTCACTCGCTACCATAAACAAAACCATGCTGAAACCAAATAATGTCACCAAATGTCATGCAAGAATTCAAACAATATCATCAAGTGTCAAGCAAAAAACCACACTCACAAGTCTAAAAGAGGAATCAGAAGTAATACTGCCGAAGGTGGGTTGCATTCCAGCTTCTGGGGACTTCTCGGCCGTCGGGATTGCGGAGCTGGTATGCTCCCTGGCCGGCGACGCCCGAAATCTGGTAGGGGCCCTCCCAGGATGGGGCCAGCTTTCCGGCACTTTGGTCTCTGGTGTTCTGGACGACTTTCCGGAGGACCGAGTCCCCTTCTCGGAAGGTCCTTACTCTTACGTTTCTGTTATAGCTTCTGGCGACCTGTTGTTGGTGACGCACCATTCGGCACCACGCCTGCTCTCGGGTCTCGGTGGCCATGTCGAGGTTCCGAGCGAGTTCGATGGCGTTCTGATCGTTGGTGAGTAAGCCGTACCTAGCTGCGGGGACCAAGATTTCCGTGGGGATGACCGCCTCACATCCATAAACCAAGGAAAAGGGGCTTCGGCCCGTGGAGGTTTTGGGAGTGGTACGATCTGCCCACAGGACATATGGTAGTTCGTCCGCCCACCGGCCCCCAATCTGCACTAGCCGCTTCTTGAGATTGTTGACAAGGATCTTGTTGCTCAACTCTGCTTGTCCATTCGCTTGGGGGTACCGAGGTGTTGACATGACTAAATCAATGTTCCACCCCTTGCAGAAGTCGCGAGTTTTCTTGCTAATGAATTGCGACCCATTGTCACACACAATCTCGGAGGGGACTCCATATCTGCTCAGGATATTCTTTTTGAGGAAGGCTATCACCTGCTTGTCTTTGATTTCTTTGTATGCTTCCGCCTCGATCCACTTGGAAAAGTAATCGGTAAGGGCCAAGAAATACACCCGTTGCCCGGACGACGGTGGGAGTTTGCCGACGATATCCATGCCCCATCTCATGAAGGGCCACGGGGTGAGCGTCGGGTGTAGAGGCTCGGGTGGTTGATGCGAAGTAGCCGCGTGCCGCTGGCACGCGTCGCACCGTTTGGAGAATTCAACAGCATCTTTTTTCAGCGTCGGCCAATACCAACCGTAGCCCAATACCTTGCTAGAGTCCTGCCACCGGTGTGGTTACCGCATTCTCCCGCATGGATATCTTTGAGTATCTTGTTAGTTTCAGCCTGGGTTGGGCACCTTTGGAGGATCCCGCTAGCAGATTTATGGAACAGGACGCCCTCTATGACCGTGAATCTGGCCGCTTTGACTTTGAGGGCTCGTGCTTCCGCTTTGTCTGTAGGTAGGACTCCGTCTACAAGCCAGGAGAGGTAAGGTTTCATCCAAGACTCTTCGGAGTTGTGTGAGAGAGTAGGTTCCTCCTGGGATGGCTCTCGGAACTCGTCGGTGGCAGGATCGGCGAGGGCTAAGATGGGTTTCGGGCATTCTTCCGGTGCAGCCAAGGGTATGGCGGGCTGGGTAATATGTAGCAGGGGTATAGCTCGAAATTTCTTGTGATCAATGGAGGAAGCTAGGTTGGCTAGCGCGTCGGCCTGAGTGTTCTGCTCCCTGGGTACCTGCTCGAAGGTGATGTCCTCAAACTGCCGGCTCAGGGCGCGGACTACCTCGAGGTAGGCAGCCATCCGACTATCTTTGGCTGCATACTCCCCCGAAATTTGGTTTATCACCAGCAGCGAGTCGCATTTGACGCTCAGCTTCTGGATACAGAGATCACGCGCTAGCACTAAGCCGAACACCAAGGCTTCGTACTCGGCCTCATTGTTGGTGGCTTCAAATTCACACCGGACTGCTTGAGCTATACTATCCCCCCTGGACGAGTTTAGTACGACCCCTATGCCCGCTCCCCTGACGTTCGACGATCCGTCGGTGTGTAAGTCCCACTCCGGACAGCCGTCTCTGGCGACAGTGGCCACGACCTGATCCGGAGTTGGGCTTTCTAGGGTGGGACTGAAGTCGGCCACAAAATCAGCTAGCGCTTGCGACTTTATTGCTGTCCGAGGCTCATAGGTGATGTCGAAGCCACTCAAATGTATCGCCCACTTGACCATTCTGCCGGTTATCTCAGGCTTGTGCATCACAGTCTTCATTGGGTAATTGGTTTGAACCGCGATGGTATGCGACTCGAAATACGGCCTTAACTTTTGTGAGCACATTACTAGGGCCAGCACCAGTTTTTCCAGCGGGGAATAGCGGCTCTCGGCAGATAACAAGGTTTTGCTCATGAAGTACACCGGCAGCTGCTGACCTTTTTGCTTCTCTGACCAGAACACCGCTGACGGCGCTTTCTGTTACTGAAAGGTACAACTTCAAGACTTCTCCGGCTTCTAGCTTCGTGAGGAGCAAGGGATTGGCGAAGTAAGCTTTTAACTCTTGGAATGCTTCTTCATGCCTTGATTCCCAGGCGAAACTCTTGTTCTTTTTCAAGACTTCATAGAACAGGCGGCACCTCTCTGCCGACCGTGAGATGAATCTGTTCAGGGCCGCGATCTTGCCGGTCAGCCGCTGGACGTCCTTGACGCATCGGGGGGATCTCAACTTGGCGATGGCTTGCACCTGTTCAGGACTTGCCTCGATCCCCCTTTGCGTGACCATGTAGCCTAGGAACTTTCCTGACCTTACCCCGAATGTGCACTTCGCGGGGTTGAGCTTCATGCCGTACTGGTCTAAGATGGCGAAAGCTTCTGCTAGGTGGGCGATGTGGTCCGGGGCATGTTTTCTTTTGACGAGCATGTCGTCAATGTAGACTTCCATCGTTCTCCCGATCTGGTCTCGGAACATCCGGTTTACTAGCCGCTGGTAAGTGGCTCCAGCGTTTCGGAGTCCGAAAGGCATCACCTTGTAGCAATACGTCCCCTGGGTGGTGATAAAGGCCGTCTTCTCTTGGTCACCTTCCTCCATTTTGATCTGGTTGTACCCACAGAAGGCATCTATGAAAGTGAGGAGCTCGTGACCGGTTGTGGCGTCGACCATGGAGTCGATGTGCGGTAGCGGGAAGGAGTCTTTTGGGCATGCTTTGTTCAGGTCAGTGAAGTCTACGCAAACTCTCCACTTCTCGTTTTTCTTAGGGACTACCACCACGTTTGCCAACCATTCTGGGTATTTGACCTCCTTGATTTTTCCCGTTTCTAGCAGTTTCTTCACTTCATCGTCCACCACCCGGTTTCTCTCTGGCGCGAACTTCCGTCTTTTCTGCCGCACTGGGGGGTGTGTGGGGTCCACGTTCAACTTGTGGGTTATGACCGAAGGGTCAATCCCCACCATGTCGGCGTGGGACCAAGCGAAGGATTCTGTATGTTGCCTCAGGAAACTAAGGATTGCTGATCGTGTTTCTGGCTCCAAGTTGGATCCGAGCCGTAGAGTTTGGCCAGGGTTGGCCGGGTCTAAGGCCACCTCTTCCACTTCTTCTTCGAGTGTATCTACTTTTGTATGGGTAGAGGGGGCCTCCTGTAATTGCTATGCACCATTTCCGGCGGACGTCGGCTTCAAGGCCGACTTGTAGCAATCTCGGGCCAACCGTTGGTCTCCTTTAATTTCTTGCACCCCCCAAGGGGTGGGAAACTTTATAGCTTGATGGTAGGTGGAGGCGACCGCTCTCATCTCGTGTATCCATGGTCTACCCATGATGACGTTATAGCACGACGGATACTCCATGACGGCAAAGCGGACCTGGACGTTCATTCCTTTGGCATAAGTGGGAAGTAGGATATCTCCCAAGGTGTGCTTTACTTCTCCACTGAAGCCTACCAAGGGGACGGGTTTCCTGTCGAGGTCGCTTTCGGACAAGCCCATGCCCTTCAAGGCGTCTAGAGTCATCAGATTAGTGGAGCTTCCAGTGTCGATAAGCACTCTCTTCATCATGACGTTGCCGATGTGGAGGGATATCACGAGTCCGTCGTGGTGTGGTCCGAATAATCCCCCCATGTCGGCGTCGTCAAAGGTTATGGGCGCGTGCATCCAGGCCTCATCGGGGCGACTAGGCCCGGCCATCTTTTCAAAGTTATCTTCTCGCGCGCGACGCTTAGCCGCGAAGTAGGTAAGGCCGCAAACGTCCGACCCCCCCGAGATGACGTTGACAACTCGGTCGTGTGGAGGGGATGGAGGCTTAGCCGACCCTGGTTCGGGTACCCCTGCTAATTCTCGCGGAATTCGGGCGTCGGGGGCTACTTCCGAGATTAGGCCGCGGGCGATCAGGAAGGCAATCTCTCTCCTCAGGATGCTGCAGTCATTGGTGAGGTGGCCCGGACCATCATGGAAGTGGCACCACTTTTTAGCGGTGGCTTCCGTCTTGTTACTCTCTATCTTCTCGGGCCAACGGATCAGTTTCCCGAGCCTGCTCAAATTCCTGACTAGTTCAGCGGGCGACAGTCCTAGCTGGAGCTTGTCTAGCGGTGGCGGGTCGGGCTTATCTCTACTGGCGTCCGCCGTTTCTGGCGCTGCCATGTTCACCGAAGGTGGTGCGTGGTAAGCTTGTGCCCGGCGTTCCCGCCGATGGTCGTGCTGAGTCTTCTTTTCGACGCGGTCCCAGACCGTGGTCCGGGAGCGTAGGCGGCGATCCTCTTCCAGCCGAATGTGGGCTAGGGCCTTGGACTGCACGTCCTCGAACGTGTAGCATGGGAACTTCGTGAGTTCGGCGTACAGATCGCCATCTGGCAGGACCCCTTGCCTGAATGCTTCTATGGCCGTCTCGGCGTCGCACAGGGGAATGTTTACTTTCTCTCTGTTGAACCGATCCAGAAAGTCTCGAGTCGGTTCGTTGGCTTCCTGCCGGATTCGGTAGAGGTCGCTGGAGCGCTTTTCGAACTTGCGACTACTGGCGAATTGCGCTCTGAACGAGTCCACCAGGTGGGCAAAAGAAGTGATACTCCCTTTGGGTAGACTCACGAACCTCAAGGCCGGACCACTGAGGGTCGTGGCGAATCCTTTGGCCATCAGGGGTTCCTTCGAGTGAGACGGGACGGAGCTAGTCATCATTCGCTGCTTGTAGACCGCGACGTGGTCGTCAGGGTGGGCAGTGCCGTCGTAGGGGGTCATCGTGGGGACTGTGAATTTCTTAGGGATGGGTTCTTGAGCGATACGGGATACGAACGGAGATTCGTCGTACCCATTGTAGGACTCTTTCTCCAGAGGCTTGGGCATGCCAGGAATACGGGCGATCTGCTCCGCGAAAGCCTTGAGATGTTCTTGGACCTCCCGACGTACGGTTTCCCCCACGCTCAGCGGGCGTCTCCTCTCCGGGTCCTCTTCCTCCTCCTCGTCGTCCCACGCAAACTGAGGGTGCGGGGTTCGAGGGGTCGGCTCAGACCGTATGGGGACGGAAGGTTGTTGGGGGGCCGAGGGTTGCCAATTCGTTGGCGTTTGGATTGGTGGCACCCCAGGAAGGGTGGCCACAGGGGTAACCCTATCACCGTTATCTCCGCCCTGGGGTCCCCGTGAGGAGCCCTCGCCGCCGTTAAGGTTCAGATTGATGGCTATACCCTCCGTCTCGCGGTTCATCCGCGGGCGTGGACCACGCGCGGTAGTCGACTGGAGTCGAGCGCGCAGTCGGTTGTTCTCGCTGGCGATGCGAGAGTTTTCTTCCAGCATCCGAGAGTTCTCGGTGGCGATGCGGCCGACAGTGGCTTGGAAACTGTCGCGCTGATCCTGCATCTCTTTCTGGAGGTCGAGGATCCTTTGGGAGAGGATGGCCATCTCCTCCTGGCGATTGGCGGCTGGAGGATCTTCAGGGTTCAAGGGATCTTCAGGTTCGATCTCAGGGTCGGCGCCGTTCGAGTGGTCGTCGGCTAGCGCTTCTTGGAAGGCTTGATCGGATCCTGACATGCTGGTAACTGGAAGATCGTGGCGACAACGGCCGGAAAGGTTGAAAACTCTACAGATCGTAGCCCCACGGTGGGCGCCAAATTGTTTTGGGTGAAAAACGATTTTAGTTCAATCACCCTGGTTTGGGGTTACGATTTGAGAGCTTTTTGGATACGAAAGACAATTGAAAGATAATGAGATCAAAGATTCGGCAAATAGGCTTTATTGATTGCTAATCAAATTCGAAATACAAGTATTAGTATCTCAGATACGATATCTCTATCTGCTGCTAAGAATCTATCTTATATCTAACGATCAACGTCGTTGCGAATGGATCGTGGGCGAGCTACTGGATCCCGAGATCTTCGGCCACCTTCTCTCACCCGCTCCCGAATGCTTGCTTCCGCTCCCGGACTCTTCGGACATTAGTTCCAACGGACTCCTTCTCAGAGATGGGCTTCGACTAGCTTAAAAGATGGGCCTTTCTACAATCATGGGCCTGTATCCAGGGAGAAACGAGGCCCAACAACGACCCAAGCTTTGACCACTTTTGCTTGGCTCCGGCGACCATGAGGCGGTAGCTCACCATTGTGTTTGACCTAATTGATTATGGATCTAGTATCTAAGCTATCTCTGCCAATTCAGATGATCAACTCAATTAATTGGTTGATTTGGATAATTGGAATTATTATGTAATCTTTTTCTTTTGGTGCAAGAAAGTGTTATTGGGTTTCAACCGAAAAAACAAGTGCGGTTATTGGGCCCTGGAACTGATCGATTTGTGTGTTTAATGAGAACATCCATACGATTCGACCCGAAAAAAATCCATAAGAGGGGAGGGAGGAGTTTGCTGAAAAGATAAAAGAGAAGACGAAGAGGTTTTAACGTGAATATATAGCCAATTTAGATGATCCTAGATCAAATTTTGATCCGAGTGATTTTTAATCGATAATGTAGCGCCCAAATAAATTTATATCTTATTTGATGATGTATTTTTTTATGCTTTATTTATAAATAAATAAATTCAAATAGTATTAATTTATTGAAATAATATTTTTTAGTATTAATTTATTGAAATAATACTTTTTAGTATTAATTTTTATTAAATTTTTTATTTGATTTTAAGAATATGCCAATTTATATTTTATCTATAAATAAATAAAACACAATCACTTTAATTATGGAATACATTATTTTAATTAAGAGGAAAAAGGCTAACTAGTCTTTTTAAAAAAAATAATGTAGCGGAAGGCCCATGGCAAAAAAAATGTAGAAACTAGGCGGTGTTCCAAATTTACCCATGGCAAAAAAAAAAAATTTACGGACTGCCACCACGTCCCACCCATATCCAAAATTACGCGCGTGCCACTGCGTCCCACCGACCATTCTGTCACCTGTCACCGTTCATCTTGTCACATGTCACCGTTCATCCTGTTACTTGTTACCGTTCACCATGTCACCGTTCATCCTGTCGCCGTTCATCCTGTCACCATTCATCTTGTTACCGTTCATCCCAAATTTTATCAACCCTGGCATCGCTTATTTTTTCGTCCTCTTGTCATCGCTTAACTTGTGGTTAAATCTTGTCATTCTTCATGTATTATCACCTATTTTAATATCATTAAAATTGTCATCGGTTGAATTGTCGTCAAATCTTGACATAAGACTTGTCACCATGTACCCTAATTTATCACCATATACAAGCAAGCACAAAAACTTGTCATCACGTACAAAAAACTTATCATCGTGTACAAAAAACTCATTATCAAAAATTATTATTGAGCCTATGCGGGATTTGAACCCACATTACCGTGCATTAAGCACGTTGCTCTACCATTTGAGCTAATAGGCTATAATCAAAATTAATATATAAACAAATTAACCACAACCAAAAAACAAGAAAAACTGTCACCATCAAAACTCATAAACAAAAGGACGATAAGGGTATGTAGCCTTTGTGGGCTACATTATGTGGTGGGAGGCCTCCCACAAAAATAAATGTGGTAACTAGGCTTTTTTCCGAAAATGCCCCTGGGAAAAAAAATTTACAATTATGCCACCGCATCCCAACTCACACCCCCTGTCACACAAAAAACGACCTGTCATACAAAAAAAAATTTTACACCCATTCCACCGCATCCCACCTCACACCCCCTGTCATACAAAACCTGTCATACAAAACCTCCCATACGAACAAAAAACGACCTGTCATACAAAATCCCCAAATTTCGTTCATTATCCACATACAAAAGGCTTGTCACCACATTCCAAAAACTTGTCACCACATACGAAAATTGTTATACAAAATCATTATTAAGCCTATGCGGGATTTGAACCCACATTACCATACGTTAAGCACGTTGCTCTACCATTTGAGCTAATAGGCTATGATTAAAATTAATATATGAAGAAAATCAAATCTGTCACACACAAAATCCATAACAAAAAACCTTTCACACACAAAAACCATAACAAAAAACCTGTCACACCCAAAACCCCTGTCATACATAAAACCTATAACAAAAAACTTGTCACACACACACAACCCATAACAAAACCCCCTGTCATACACACAAAACAGACCAAAAACCCTATCATACACAAAAAAACAGACCAAAAACCCTGTCACACAAGCCTGTCACACAAAACCCATAACATAAAACTTGTCACACACAAAAAAACATACTAAAAACCCTATCATACATAAAACCTATAACAAAAAACTTGTCACACACAGACAACCCGTAACAAAACCCCATGTCATACACAAAAAACAGACCAAAAACCCTGTCATACACAAAAAAACAGACTAAAAACCCTGTCACACAAGCCTGCCACACAAAACTCATAACATAATACTTGTCACACACAAAAACATACCAAAAACCCTGTCATACATAAAACCTATAACAAAAACCTTGTCACATACACACAACCAATAACAAAACCCCCTGTCATACACAAAAAACAGACCAAAAACCCTGTCACACAAAAAAAACTCATAACAAAACCCCCTGTCATACACAAAAAAACGAGTTGTCACACACAAAACCCATAACAAAAGCCCTGTCACACACAAAACTCATAACTAAAACTTGTCACACACACAAACCTATAAACACAAAACCTGTCATACGAACAAAAAACGAGTTGTCACACACAAAACCCATAACAAAAGCACTGTCATACACAAAACTCATAACAAAACCCTGTCACACATAAAACCTATAACAAAAAACTTGTCACACACACACAACCTATATCAAAACCCTTGTCACACAAAAAAAAGACTAAAAACCGTGTCACACAAAACTCTTGTCACACACACAACCCATAACGAAGCGATTTGCTTGCTTACCGCGGTGGTGGACGGTGGAACGACGGTAGAAGGGCGGTGTCGACGCTCACTTTTCTAGATCTAGGGTTTCTAGATCTAGATCTACAATTTCTAGATCTAGATCTAGAACCCTAGATCTATTCCACCAACGCCGACCACCTTGGTTGATTCCCACCGACACCGTTGCCCCGTCGTCGTCTCTGGGCGTCGTCGACCGACACCGCTGCCCGTCGTCGTCTTTAGGTGTCGTCGTCTCTGGCCGTCGCCGTCGCCGCCGACCGGATCTAAATGAAAAAAACAAGAGGGGGAGAGGGGGGAGCCTCGTTCGCACGCTGCTACACCTCGGTGGCTGTTGTCGCCGCCCAGTGGATCCGGTGGAAGAAAAAAAGAGGGGGAGAGGGGAGAGAAGAGAGAGAGGGAGAGAGTGAAATGGAGGAAAAGAGAGAATAGAATGAAGAAAGAGAGTAGGTTTTTTTTTTGGGCTTTTATAGTGCAAAAACAGACCTCATAGTGCATTTATTCTAGGAGGAGGCTAGGGGCTGAATGAATGTGTAGTGGGCGGACACTCTAAACAAAAAGCCTGTCAGCACCAAAACCTTGTCACCGACAAAACCCAAAAACAAAAAACCTTGTCATCGATAAAACCCATAAACAAAAAAAACCTGTCATCGACGAAACCCATGAACACAGAACATGTGATTGACAAAACCAATAAGCACAAAAACCTAACTATGAGATAAGCTCACAATTACGCAATTCAAGTGTGTGAGAAAGAGGATGATCTAACCAATTCTTAGCCACTAATTAACAAAGCATATATAGGACATGGGTAACTGATTGAAGGAGAAATAAAATCAAAAAGCAAACTAAACAAATGTCATATATAGGACACAATGTCATAAACGTTTATTGTTCCAAATTTTTACACATATATCCACCATAACTAACAAGTAACAAAGCACATGAAGAGAAACCAAGAACACAATCTCAATCTAATACGTCCACAGATAAGACTAAAAGCATCAACTATATAGAAAATACACAATTCCACATGTATGAAGTACTGTTTTCTCTATCGCATAAGGCCTGTTTAGTACCACTCGGTATTCAACATTTGAGGTTTACATTTTCATCTCTCTTGTCACAATAGGTAACTCCGTTTTGATTTTGAGACCCCCGATGGCAAGTAAACGTTAAACGTTAAACGTTAAACGTGAAATGAAAATACAGTCATCCATATTCAACCCAAACATGATTATAATCGGCAACCAAAATCAAAAGCCACCAAAAGGTAATCAGTGATTAGATCAACATTAGTTTATTCTCCAACTGAGTGGTACACCAATATTAACAATTTGCCACCGCCGTGAACAACACATACATGAACTGCTTCTTGAAAGAGGTATAGCAAGGGGAATCAGCCCTCATTTCGCACCAGGAGGAAGAGTGAGGTCACCTGCCACAATGCACATCAAATATCTCAATCAAAGATCACAGTATCACACAGATCAGACTCACCATAACACCAACAAGGATCTCAAAAGGTCCACCTCTGCTCTCAAGCATTTTTAGCAAATGAGGAAGATGCTCAGGAGGATGAGTAGCAGCAACATCATTGATAAATGATACATGCTTTGTGCAGAGGAACATAATTAGCCTAAACAGTCTCAGGTAGCCAAATCACACAAGCAGAAGATGCGCATACGAAGGATTAAACAAGCGATGAAATCAATTGGAAGAAATGTACAGCATATAATCAGCTCCTATCATCAATGTGCATGAAATTGCAAATTCGGAAAAGGTAGGGCGTGTGAAGTTCGATTATGGTTGTTCGACGGAGAAAGGAAGCGGATCGAGAAGAGAGGCGTAACGTACCGTTTGATGTGGAAGAGAAAAACCGCCGTAAAAAAGCGCCGCCGGGAGAAACCCTAGAGATCGCTCTATTGACGCCGTAAACTATATCGACCGCTACGGAGCCCTGCCACCGGTGTTCGCCTTAAGGCTTGCTAAGCCATCGTATGCAGACGAGATCCGCAGGCGACAGGTTGAACACGGTGTTGAGATCTGCGAAGTCGAGATCCGCCACCAATCGGAGCCCAGATCCCTAGTCGAGATCTGCGAAGGCGAATTCCAGTATTGCGAAGGAGAGTTGCTGACTCAAACCGAAGGAGAGATGCCGATTGAGCGAGAGATCTTCAATGGCGGCGGATTCGTGAGGGAGCGAGGAACGTGAAGAGAGAGGAGAGAGAGGGAGAAGAAAAACATGACCCGTGAAAAACGAAAAGGGAAAAAGAAGGGGTTTATAAACTGACTACTTACTACATTAATTTTTATTTTAACCTAATCATAACTATATACTAAAGTGGAAGCAAATTCCGCCACCATATTGCGCCACATCACCCCTATTATTATATAAATATATTTTACATAAATTCTTTTGTCATCTATTGAATTGGAAAAGTTATCTTTCTTTTTTTTGGTTGAAGGAAAATTTATCTTTGTACTTTCTTCTTGGATAATTTATCTTCCTAGTTGAAAAATTCATCTATTACCACAAATTTATCTTTCTACATCACTATATAGTTATTTAATTTTTTTTATCAACGTACATATTTTATTCTTCATTTATGGTAATTGTGAGTTTTAGGATAAGATTTTACATGGATAGATTTATTTGTGAAGTCTAAGATATAACTAGCACTTTTTTGATAAATAAGATTTATTTTTAAGGTATCTATAGATAGAGATAAATCCATCATTCCACTAAAGGATTACGTTTATATTTTAAAAAAATTATGACCATATTAGTTTATTTTATTTATTTATGGTGATTTGTTATTAATTTTTTTTGATAAGTCTTTTCATATATAGATTTTTTATATGATTTCAAAATTGTATGTGTGAGACTAAACGAATAACTATATTTTTTTTAGTGGTCACATCTAAAGTATTTATAATCTCAATAATAAACCCAAATTTTGGTGCAAAAACTACTAAATTAATATTCAATTTGGATATTGATGTTATTACCTATTTTTTAATGTTAAATGTTTAACTTGATATCACAATCACTGTTATTGTAATTATGAATTTCATTAAATAAAGTAGTATATACTATTATTTATTGTAATCCAAAACAACAAAATTAATTGAAAAACATTAACCCCGAGCAAGGCGCGGGTCCTAAGCTAGTTAGTAACCTAAATTAGTAACGAAAAGGTAGAGAGGATCTAGACTATATCTATATGCATAGGATTTTCTATCTTATCTAATAATACATGATCATTTCATTTAAACAAAAAATCAAGATAAAATTGAAAATTAATTTCTGAAATATAATCCTGAAATTATGTTTTAACAAATATAATATATTTTGGAATATAATTCATATTTTTAAAACAAACAATCTAGACTCTATCTATACGTACATGATTTTCTATCTAAGAATCTAAATCTATTTGAATTAAACCTGATCTTTTCAATTAAAGTAGGTGAATTTCAAATGATTAATTTAAGAGATTTTACCTCATCTAATAAAATTTATTAGTTGAAAATATATATTTATCTTTATAGTTTAGACTTTAGATCATAGACATAAATATCTTTATGATATTTTATAAATTATTTTAATTAAATCTTTGTTCAAAAAAGTGAAATTTGTAGGTATAATATTTTTCTTACCGATGTGCATAGCAAATTTGTTATAGTTGTTCATACATGGTACGAGAGTTATACTAGTTTAAATAAAAGTTATATCTTCTTAAGATATCAACATTACGTAAGATATCGCAGATATCAAATTTTGGATATGATATCAAGTGGATATAAAGATTATTTTTAGAGGATACAATTAAACAAATTCAAATATTATTTTATTTAACATGGATGATGTGGCGCAAATTTTAGCAAAGACTTGAGTTCTGTTTTATACTGTATTTAGTAGATGACTTGGGTTTAATTTTTTTTGATTTAATATCAAAAGAATGGAAAGCTGGTTTAAGAAAAGTAAACTCGGAAAAGAATAGTGATAGGTTGGTAGTAGGAGGTTATAATTCACTCTGGTATTTAGAAATCTCTTCTTCTTTCCCTGAAAATTTGCACGGTGAGGTTTTGCTAATTTCGCGTGATATAAAAGGTTTTTTCGAAAACCGCATGGTGATCTTGAGGCTTTAATTTGCACATTTTGTGTAGTAGCCTCGGAGTATTATAATATGTTACAAGTAATTAGTATATAACCACGTTTCCTTGTGTTTGTATATAGTATGTATCAGAAGGTTCTCCTCCATCACTCTATCAATCCTTTTTGCTCAAATTTCTGGCTTGTCCTATCCTGTTGCTTCGTCTTGCTCTACTATATATACATATATATATATGTTACTACTCTGACATGCAACATGGGGCGGGTCTGAGGTGGTCGTCCACCCATGCCTCCACAAATCCAATGTTGGTTAATCTAATGATCCATAATTATCCAGAATGTATCACTATAAAGTATGAAAAGTTCAAGTGCACATTTAACGTTTAACGATGCACTTTTAATTTGGATCGTAAATGGAGTGCATTCAACAACCAATAATATACCTCATATTGTACATAACTATTATGTCTCGTATGATCTACTCTTCGTATTAATGTCACCATGTAACTCAACCATTATCTATTTACAAATGAGCATCTACCTTAACCACTAATTATGATAAACAAAGTGATCAACTAATAACCGATGATGAACAATTTAAAACTTAATATGATAAGTTTTCTTGTTAGGGATGAAATAGTTTCTTTTCGAGAAAACGGGGCAAGCTTCCAACTGAATAAATAAAGAGGTCTTAAGAGTTCAAGATGCACGGGGTCGATCGCCCTACCTACAACATCATCATACAAAATTTGGAGGACACTCAATGGTGCCTCCGTAAGAATATAAAAACCAATAGAGTAAGAAAATGCAAGTTTAGTGATGGAGTCGGTGACCATATTCGCTTCCATGAAAACGCAAGTTTAGTGCGGGAGTCGACGACCATATAGGCATAAACCCATATAAACTAAATTAGCAAAACCGTAAGCCATAAATCCGCAAAACCAGCTACCATGCGGTTTTTTCGAAAACCGCATGGTATCTGGTTAACCTATAAACCGTAAGCCATAAATCCATAAAAACTAAATGCTAAACCCTAAATGCTAGTAGTCCTAATTGATAAATTCATACACCATAAGTTTTCCAATTGATCATTAATGAGAAGAGGAAAAAGCAAACACCTTCTCTTTCCATCCACCTTCTCAAGTGACATAATTGCATGTAATAACCTAAGATGGGATTGGTGAGTGAAGAAAGCTCGTAGCCCGCTAGATAGGTAGAATGGGAACATGTCCGAATAAGAATACATGTATGAGCCTAGCATATAAGCTTATGGGGTTCCATCCTAAAATAAATTGTCTAGGAGTAACCATGCATGTACTTATACAA
Source organism: Polygonum maritimum (assembly GCA_963924305.1). Taxonomy (NCBI): domain Eukaryota; kingdom Viridiplantae; phylum Streptophyta; class Magnoliopsida; order Caryophyllales; family Polygonaceae; genus Polygonum; species Polygonum maritimum. The sequence continues at coordinate 24,569,632 of OZ002734.1, forward strand.
CATGCGGTTTTGAAATCTAATTTCAAATGTAGAATAATTAATTCTCAATTGTGAGGGCAAACCTCTCCCACCAAATCACTTTTATTTTAGAAATGACTAGAAAAACGGGCTCGTCCGTTGGACGAGCGAAAGCACGCCATAAAACCATTACAAGTTCTTAATAATACCATGATATATTATAAGTTTCCCCTTGAGCTTTAGAAGCGTGAATTTCTTCTACCTAAAACCATTAAAACCATGTATTTCAGAAGGTTTCATAGAAAAATATAAATAGATATAAATTCCCTTCCTTTACAACTACATACCTACAATGTCGTTGGGTATAGCTGAAGAGTTGAAATTTGAACTACACATGGATGCACACTTGAGTACCTGCTGCAATGTCCTTGCTCTACAACCATATTCCCTTGCTTCATAATAGTGTTCCTTTCTCTTCTATATATATACTAGTTAGGATTCATTCATTGTTCAAAACGAACTCCACCAATAATTTCTCTTCTATATATACAGAGCAGTCTATATGGTAAGCACGCTAGACAAATATTAGGAATTCTTAATAATGTCATGATATATTATAAATCATCAAAATTTAAAGTGCATAAGCACGTCAATGTTCAGGAATGGTAGAGGACGGGTTAAAACATAAAGAAAACATACGAATTTTCTTATTAAGTGGTTGTGTATACGTGTTATTCATTAATTTACTTTAGATAATAAAGGCCCTCGACAATTAGAATTTTCTCATATGCCATCGAATATAAAGAAAGGATTGGAACATAAGTGTGGATCATTTTTTTGAAATAACATTCTCAATCACTTCTCCTTCGCCTACAACCTTTGCATCTTCTCGGTGAGACATAAAACACTAATTCTTATACATTTCTAATACAATATTTTTTTCTAAGACAAAATTTATAGTTTTCAAATGATCACTTTTTGTATTCACTTTTTAGTTTTCTATGTGAAACATAATACTAATTGGTATACATTTCTATTGCAATGATGTGTTCTTTCAAATGATAACTTTTTTACAAAAAGTATAGTGCATCTAGAAAGTGGACTTATTGCCAGAAGAGCAGAGAATTAGAACAAAGTGTGTTTTCCTCTATATGTAGAAGCTTGCAAGACAGGCTATTACATTCATTTCTTGCACTTCCCTCTGGTAATCCCTTAGTGTTAGCAACTGCACAATTAAACGGCCAAAACTTGAATAAAAAGACAAACGGAGAATCCATCTCGGAGGGCGTTGTGTCTGTTGACCATGTGTTTGCAACTCTCAATTTTCACAATTAAGCTTGAATAAGTATCAGCAGCAGCAACTACCTAGTCCACCAAAATTATCATAAGTATCTAGCAACACAACTAAGTTGAATAACCATAAACTCCAAAGTGGTACCATACAATAACCAAAATCACAAGCCGTGGAGTTTGGATTGGTGGTTTCAATCACATCCATTATTTAGCTACATTCTTCTTCTATTTCATACTCCAAATGGGTGATTAAAGTGTCACATCATAAGACCTGATTCAATTGTACCATGAAGGCACTATAACTCTATCAACATCCAGGCCTGTCTCACCACTACACAAAGACACTTTGCTCTTCCTATTAAGCTATGATCCGCCACAAAACATTAATTTCACTGCAGCTAAATCTCAAGTTCGATTCCCATCTTGATATCTTACAGAACTTTATTAAAAAGACAAACAAAGGGAAACATGTTTAGAAGTGATTCACAAGTTAGCAAACTTACGCTTAATCGAATATTCGCATCCATGAGAAAGTCCAAGACCTCGGTGTTGAAGTCCGAAAACACCGAAAAGACTATAACGCGATGAGAGCAGCGGGTTTGATTTCAACCGAGTCAACAGACGAAGAGATGGAAGTGTTTGTTCGCTCAAAGTGTTTAACGCGATGAAGGTAGTATAAAAGGGATTTTTGTATAAACTGTGAGATTTTAAGCGTAAACGGAGATTCTCTATCGCGTTGAGTGTATCAGGTTACAACAGTGATCTTTAGCTCGAGATTTAATGTATATGGTTCGCGAGGTTTTCGATCCTTGTTCTGGTGCACAAAGCTCGCTATTTATAGCCGAAGTCTGGGCTGAGATTGGTCGAGATGTCGATGTGGGACGAGTGCCGCCCAGGTACGTGTCGCTCTCTGGTTGGTTCTCGGAGCGGTGGCCGCGAGACCGGCCAATGGGAGGCCAGGATGGGACGTTGCCACCCGCCGCTCACTTGGATGGGACGTTGCCGCCCACCCACTTGCGTGGATGGGACGTTCTCCTCTCTCCGCGAACACTATTAGCGCGATGAGAGCAGAGATTTTGAGGGATTCTGCACAGGAGAGGATCGCCACACAGGGCTTTTGAGATATGTGTGTGAACGCGATGAGAGTAGGGCCTTCGAAGCCGCCGATATACTCATACTTGGTAATATTTTGTTTTGGTTGGGGTGGTAAGACCGCGTTGACGGTTGGTATCAACACAACCCCATGGACCGGGCCTCGATGCCTTTTTGAGGACGGGTCCAAATAGCACTTGGGACCGGAGACGTGGGGCACGGAACGCGCTACTATTTAGAGATGTGCGTGAGAACGGGAGCGGCAAGACAAGGAATGCGGTGAAGGAGACTGTTGGGCCGGATAGCTTCCTGGGCCGTTTGTCAGGCGAGGCCCATTCCCTCCTGGCCCGCCGAAAGTTGAACAAAAAGAGCGGTTTCCGTCTCTCATCTTCCTCATTCCCTCATTTCAACTCTCAAACGCCATTTTCGCTCTCGAACCGTTCTCGTCCTCCGCAGCCGGCAAACGCTTCCACGCTCCTCACAGTCGCCTTCTCGCCTCCCTTTGGTTTCTCCGGTATGTTCTCCCCTTCTTCTTTTCTCTTTCTTCTTCCTCTTCCTCGCTTCTCTGGTTTTTTTCCTGCCTTTTTCTGGGTTTTCGGGCGAGCCCTAGATCCAGCGACGGCGGCACCGCTGGTGCCTGTGGTTTCGGGTGCGGACCTCCCCGAGGGCCGCCGCGCCGAGGGTGGGTTTTCCCGTGTTCTGGGTGGCGGAGGGCGTCGCTACGCCACTGCCCTAAAAATCCGTGGGCCGGGCTTGGGTTGCGCATCGCTCCGACTGTCGGTTATTCTGGTTAATCAAAGCAGTTTGATCATTTTGTTTTCAAACCATGATTGTGGCATTGAAAATTGCGATCGCGGTTGCTTCAATGACTACTTTGAAACTAGCCGCTGAAGCTTGAGGTCGCGGTTTATAACCCACAATCGATCGCGACTCAATTGTTAGTTTAAATTTTACAATTGAACTTTGAATTTTATATTGATTGATTTAAAGATGCGCTAATGTCTATATATATATATATGAATGTGTTAATGTACTTATCATTTTTCTAATCCCTCTTAATCTTTGAACTTTTATCTATCTATTTTGCCACTTTCTTCGTCCCTAAATGTCCTTCACAAATTACAAAGAAATAGGGACGACAAACATTTATGGACGAAGAGAGTAATTTTCTTCTATTTCGGTAAGATTTTCATTGTTCTAGAAAAATGTGCGGTCAAGTCATTGAGACGGGTCATGTCGGTCCAACGGTTCCAACGTCGCCAAGTCCAACCCTACAACATAGATTTCGTCATCTCACGTGTTTACAATTCATTATCAAAAAGATGATGCTCCGATTGCTAATTGAAATGGAAGTAAACTTGATGTTTAATGTTATCAATGTACATTCGAATGGGCAAAAGGCGGAGGCTATAAGGGCATTATTTTGATGTACCGAAATAAACCACCCCAGAGAATTTTACACAGTAGAAGAGGTTTGCATTGTCGGATCTTTCTAACCAATCTTAAATCTTAATGTGTTATTCGTCCAAGTCGCAAACTCGCAATTAGTTAATTGTTTTAGTTTCTTATTCAACCGTTAATTTAGTCCTTTAAAATATTGATTTTTTGTGTCATTTAATGTGAACATCTTAATTAAAATTGATTAACTAATCACTAAAATCACATATTGCAAATATAGTTGGTTGCAAATTTTTTTATATCGATTATTAACCGGTCAAAACCAGCTGAAAACTGATCCAAATCAAAATTGAAGCGGAGCCAGAAAATTGGGATTGTGTCGGTTTGGTATAAAGTTAGATCTAAACTCTAACTTTATCCGACGGTTTCCGAACGGGAACTATCGGCTAACCTAACCGACACACCGATCATCTAGTAAGACAGTTATACTTGAAGAAGTCTGACTCACATGGTTTATTAGAGCATGTTTACCGGTGCAAATAGAAGCACTGATGCTTGAGATATATTATTTGTTTTGTGAAAAAGTGGAGGAGGGTATTCATTGTCTTGTTTTTATTTTATTTTTTGATTTTTTTCCATCAAAACGATGCATTTAGTAGAGTGGAGAAAAAACTTCTTTACCGTGACACGTCATGTGTTGCCCAGCTATTTGGCGGCGCGTGGTTAAATATATTTTTAAAAAATAACAACTTCTAGCGTATAAACTTAAGTAAAAAAATAAAAATTTACCATAATTCTAGATTTTTTTCCTCTACATTTAGACATCCGTTTTGACTATGTTTTAAATATTTTAAATAGTGTATTCTATGTTATTTTTACCTCCAAAGACACTTAGATCTTGATTAAGATTTTTAATATTTTTTCAAAACATATGTGAATTATTTATCAAAAATAATGTTAGATTGCTTATTTGTGATAGAAGGTTTGTAATAATGGAAAGAAGTTTTGTTTGTTGTAGACTTGTAGTGTTCTTACATCTTTATTAGTAGTGTTGAGTTTATTCGAATGATCAAATTTATATAGTTTCTTAAATGTTTTGTTTTAATACACTTCAAAATGTATGATTTGTGACTGTTATTTATTAATTTAAAATAAGATATAATAAAATAAGTAAATTATAATATATAGATATATTGGTAATTGAAAGTAGAGGGTATATTTAAAATAAAATTACTAGATATCTTTACAATTTGATATAAAGTAAAAAGTAGTTTTTCAAGTACTTGAGAATTGATTGATAAGGGAATGCTTCATGTGAAAATAATATCTAAGGAGAGAAATTAGAATAAATCATGTCCACTAAATCGTGTTATATGTAGAGTTGAGATCGTGCGTGCATGTATAATTTTTTTCACTCTTACAGATTCAAAATATAACAAATGAATGTGTATTTTCACTTAACTTGATTGTGTTTACAGATAACATGACTATGCGTTTTCGATTAATATGAATGTGCATGCACCTAATCGTATTATACGTGATTTTCCATGTGGGTGTGTAATGAGTATGCAAAATTGGACGAGAATGACTGTGTATTTTCACTTAACTTTATTGTGTCTTTTCAAATAACATGATTGCGCACTTTTTTATCAATATGTTTGTGTATGCTCTATATCGCATTATGTATGATTTTTCATGTGAATGTGTAATGAGTGTGAAAAATGTGACGAGAATGACTATATATTTTCACTTAACTTGACTATGTCTTTTCAAATGACATAATTGTGCATTTACGACTAATATGAGTGTGCATGTTTTGAGTTGCACTATGTGTGATTTTTCATGTAACATGTAATAAGTGGGCAAAACATGACAAGAATGACTTTATATTTTCACTTCACTTGATCGACTATGTCTTTTTAATTAGCATGACTATGCGTTTTTTATTAATATGAATGTGCATACTCTATATTGCATTTTGTGTGATTTTCCATGTTAATGTGTAATGAGTGTGCAAAATATAACGAGAATAACTGTGTATTTTCATTTAACTTGAGTGTTCCCTTTCAAATAACATGACTGTGTATTTACGATTAATATTAATGTGCATGCTCTGAAATGCATTATGTGTGATTTTTCATGTGATTGTGTAATGAGTGTGGAAAATGTGACGAGAATAACTATGTGTTTTCACTTAACTTGACTGTGCTTTTTCGAATGACAAGATTGTGTATTTTCGATTAATATGAATATATGGTACATGTTTTACATTGCATTGTGTGTGATTTGCTGTTCAAATCAATGTTTAATTGACAAATGAATGTGTCTTTGTTCAAATAAGATGATTGCGTATTTTCCCTTATCATGAATGTGCATTTACAGTTAACATGACTGTGCATGCCTATATCTAATTGTGTATGACTTTTTCACATGTAATATAATGTACAGTTAGTAAAAATGTACACATTGTCTTTATTATTGTCATACACAATCATTATGTATGAAAATGTGCAGTCATGTTCTGTGGGACTACATAGTCATGTTTTAAAATTCACATTTTGAAGGTAATTTTTTTTACATCCGTGCCGCGAGGATCCCACATGTCTAAATAGTGATTAAGATTCATCCTTATTTTTTTCTCTTATAGACTCGATCTTGTATGAACCACCCTTTGATAAAATGAGTATAATACGTTTGGACAATGTACTAGAAAGAGAAAGTGAAAAAGTGGAGAAAAGGTGAGACCGTATGTTGATATGTCATTGATGAACATACTCTAAGTATTTAAGTATATGCCCATCGTGGAGAGTAGTATCGCGGTGTATGCTTGTGGGAACGGTTGGAATCAGTTGAGGCTTTGTTCTACACTAGTGGAATGGGTAGCGTGTTCCGCTAGCGGAGGCAGAATCCTTAAAAAAATAGCACTTTTATATCGCTAAGGGGATTGGATTCCACTAGCGTCTTCCTTCTTCCGCTCTCCGCTACCTGTCCAGCCGAACAGAGCCTGAATTGTAGTGGACTCCCCATGATTGATGAAAGTCTTTTGAGCCAAGTGATAAAACTCCTGTCCAAATAAAACATAATAGGGAAATTCCGCATGATAACTATGAGGTTTTACAAATTACGCGTGGTACACAAAGTTTTTTGGGATTCCGTATGGTGACCACAAGGTTTTGAAAATTTTGTGTGGCAGCCTAGATATATTATATAAAAAAGCTAAAATTATATAAAACTTACCCATAATATCTACCTAATTACACAAAATCACCCTTATCTTTAGTTTTTTTAACTATCTAATATTTTTTTTCAACAAAACTATCAAATGTATTCTCTTAAAATACTTATGAGAAGTATCACTTAGTACATGAGCTTTATTATTTTTAGATGTTAGTTCATTACAAATAAAAAAACTTGCCTAAATTTGTACATATCATAAAAACAATCTATCATTTTTTCACATATTTAATGTTACTACTCACTATATATGTATACTGTATTATGTTTAGAAAAACCAATTTTATATTATTTTAAAACATAATACTTGAATTAGTACACCCACTTTTGAAAAACAATCCCTTCAAATACCAAATAACTAAAAAAAATCAAGTCCATATTTTTTTAAAAAGAAATGATTAAAAAATTCAAAATAAGCTATGACTTTGTTAATGTAAAAATGGACTATTTTGGTAAACAAATTTTTAAAATGTGGTTCATTTTGCAATAAAAAAAAGGATGATTATTTTAAAATAATAGCATATATATAGTATCATGAAAAAAGACTAAATAAAAGTATTTATAATTCTAATATATTTATAATGTGGTTTTTATTTTTCTATCTATTTGTATTTTTTTAAGATGGGGCTTTTTAGGTGGTTTAGTTCGTCCTTTTGGGTTGTATTGAGGGTATTTCATCTAGGTCTGAGATATCCCCATCCTGACCCCTCAGATCCCGTTTTTGCGGGTTTTTGCCTGGATAAATGTTGTTGTTGTCTAAAATTAAAAACTTAGGTGTTTTTATAAAAAAAGATTATATAGTTTTAAAAAACTAAAGAATAAGGGTGATTTTGTGCAATTAAGTAGATAATATGGGTAAATTTTATATAATTTTAGCTTTTTATAATATGTCGAGGTTATTATACAAAATTTACAAAAACACAATGTCATTATACGGAATTCCGAAAAACTTTGTGTACCACGCAGGATTCGCAAAACCTCGTGGTTACCATGCGAAATTTCCCAAAATAATAATAGAACACTTCATTCATTCCCTCATTCTTCAAACCGAGAGATCCACGGACAAGGACTAAAAAGACTCATGGTCCTCATGGAAGACGTGGGGCTAAAAAGACTCATGGAAGACAACTATACAAACTAAATTAACTACGTAGTACATTGAACCCAAATAAAAAAGTTTGTGTATTTTTATATGATCCTATTTCTATACATGTTTGTGTAGTTCATGTACGATGTATGTTGCTAGAAGGTATCATTTGATGGATTGAAATGCGTACGCCTGATTATTGATAAGTGCAACTACTACGCAGCATTTTGAGTATATATGTCCATCAATGTCTACATTGCTCTTCGATCATTTGCTCTGCCAATGGTAGCCGTTTATGGCTTATGTACATATTTGCATATATTAGACTGTGTTTACTCACCAAGGTTAGATAGGGAGTAAACCTTAGTTAGTTAGTTACTTAGCTTGCTGACCACAACTTTAAGTACACCTTTATAACAACCGAATTCTTTGAGAATTGATTGGGAGCATCTATCATCCTCTCCAGAAACTTCTGGACATGGCGTGTAATGATCTCAGCATTTTTCAAATGCTCCTCAACAAATGTCTTCAAGTTGTCAGGTGCAAACTCCTCTTCATGAGGTTTACCGGTCGGTTGAGGAAGAGGACATCATGTATAGCCACCTGATGTGGCAGCCTTGGATAACCTAAACCAAAGTCACCATTAAAGACCCCATCCTCTTCCCTAGCTTTGATGAGCTCAGAAGTCCATGCTCTTATAACCGGTATATCTCTAGTGGACTCCTTCCCAAACACCATAACACAATCAACATACATAACCTAAACGCAAAAAAACATACATAGATTAGAAAAAGCACACAAACATGTCTATTAAAAGTATATAGGCGTGTCTGTCGATAGTACACAAACATGCTAAAAAGCAATACACACACATGTTAAACAGCAATGCACACCATCACACAGACATGTATTTGAAAATACACAGACATGCTTAAAACCAATAAACAAAGATGTTTAAAAGCAACACTCAAACGTGTATTTTATGAGTACACAGACATGCTTACATACAACACACATACATGCTTATAACCAACACACAGACATGCTTATAACCAATAAGCAAACATGTTTAAAAGCAACACACAGACATGTACTTTATGAGTACACAGACATGCTTATATACAACACACAGACATGCTTATAAACACTAAACAAACATTTATAAAAAGCAAACACATAGACATGTATTTTATGAGTACACAGACATGCTTATATACAATACACATATATAACATGGAGGGATACACAGACATGCTAAATATCCCAAAAAACAGACATGTTTTAAAGAAACAAACACATAATATGCATTTTATGAGCACATAGACATATAATGCGAAAGTACACATTCATGCTTATATATACACATACATAATTATAGGCAACACACATACATATAAATGGAACCAAAAGAATATAAAATTACCATCAAAAACAGCATTGGACCTCTGATCGCTCTCAAACGCGAGGGTCCAGAGATAAATTTTGAACCCGACCCCGATGTAGTACGTGGTGGGTGTCGAACGCTCGGGAAATCTATTCGATTGATGTGCCACAACACTAAGAAAACGAGAAAAGAGAACAAAAACAAAGGAAAACGAAAAAAGCAACCGGGACCGACCTAATTGTCACGTCGGGCCCGAGTTAGCTGAGAAAAGGACGTCGGGACTGACTCACTGGAAGTCGGGACCGAGGTACTTGGGAAACTCGAACTTCAAATTATGGAGTTAGATCTTGGGCTTTGGGTTCCTTCTCTAGTAGATTGAGCCTTTTCCACCCCAATTCAAGCAACAAGTGATAATCTAGGTTGGATCGAGAGGTTTTCACCTCGTCCAAACCGCTCTACACATCGAACATGGGGTCGATTGGCTTTCGCTTCTCCCCTTCGATGCAAGGTCTCGTGATGGATGTTTTTCACTTTCGTTACTTCACCAATCACAAGCCTTGATCTCCAACTTTCGCAAGGGATTGTAACTCTATGTAGAGTGGATTCCTAGATCAAGCACTCAAGGCTTATGGAATTGGGGTTTCAAGCTCAATCTAGCTAGATTATTTCCCCATTACCCAAGATCAAGGAGATCTACTCCATATGGAAAGCAACAAAAGCAACAAAACCACAAAGCATCACAATCATCATCATCGATTTCAAATCCAAAGCAAGTTTCATTCACAATTACAAGATCAATCCACAATCTCAAGACCAAATTGCCAAATCCAAAGAGAACAAACTAAAATCAAGCTAGAACTAGACTATTAAACCGAGAAATTTCTTCCTCCTTGGCCGATCCTCCTTCTTCTCTCTTCTCTTCTTCTCCTTTTCTCTCCTTTCTCTCCTTGCTCCCCAAGTATTGTCTTGAGAAGATTGTACGTGTGTGTAATTGCCAAGTGGAACCCCCAAATTAAGAGAACAAAAGGGGTTTTATAGGTGAGGGGCAAATGTGGAAGAGTGATCACATTGCGCGCCTTGGCGCCCAAACTATAAACCGACTCAGACCGACACGGAACCACCTCGGGCCCGACGTATTGGGTAAGTCGGTCCAAGGCTGAAATCTCATTTTCTTGCTCGACTTGGTCCAAACTCGATCCACACCTCGTGCCACCTCTTCTTCTTTGCTTTTCCCTCTTGTTTCTTCATGGCCAAGTCCTTCTCTTCCTCCTTTAGCTCGTGGCTTGCTCCAAGCTTCAATCCACCTCCAAGAAGATCCTTGATCCTTTGCCAAAATCCTACAAAACACAAACAAAACTCGCATAGCTCCCGAATCTCATAGAAATACGGTTACTAAGCTAAAAAGGAACAAAACACACAAGAAAAGAGGGGGAAAGAGACAAAACTACAAAGGAAAACATACACTAAAACACCACCAAATAAGACGACATCAACCTCTCCAGGTCTTTCTAGTCCTCTTCCATTCCTTTGACAACTCAATAAGCTTGTCAAATACAAACCGACACTAGTTAAACTCCCTTATCGACTTTGTATCAACCAGAACATCCAAAAGCTTCAAATTAACAGATCCATTTGGTTTACTTTCAACAATAGCAGTAACAAACAACAACAAAAATATCCTCTTAAACCAATCTCCATCCAGCTTTGCCATCTTCTCCCTTAATAACTTCAGCCATATAGAATTCAAATCCTTAACCCCACAAATATCCCTTAGATCCGTCAGAAGAGCTGAATTTGAAGAGTAGTAAGGATGCATAACAGGATTTGGTCCCTTCCACAGATCAAGATAAACCTCTATGTCATTCTCATTGACCCTCACATCCTTGGTCTCGTCCATTAAATTTATAGTGCACGAGATAGGGTTGAATCTGTCCGCTAGCCAATATGCTAAACGGAGAGGCATATCTCTCAAGGTCCGTCCAAAAAGACTCCCAACCCCATCTCTTCGACGACTTTAGTCCGATTGGTGGTCAGACCAAAGACAAGATCAACAACTTGTCTTATAGAATTGGTTGAATCAAGTTTCATGAAAGGATCATTGGGTGCAGCAGGGGCTGGATCCTTCGACTTAGGACCAACAACATCCTTCTTACTCCTCTTAGACTCCGCAATGAAAATGACAGGTGCTCGATCCTTACCCTTTCGACCCATTATGACAGGGGAGGGAGACGGAGAAGGATTAGCAGAAGAAGATTCTGGTGTTGGTCTGGCAACAACAGTTTTGTTGAATTTCTTGAACACACGACTAGCTACTTTGCCTTTTCCTCTTCCTCTTCTTCTATCTTTTCCCCTTACTCTTCCAACAGCTGTATTTACATTTGTTGTCCTTGAAAAAAAAAAAACACATACACTGAATAAACACATAAAAACAACTTGCACAAAGACAAACACCTCAATATAAAACACACAGACACTTATTATAAAACCACAATACATTTGTTAATAAACACACATACATCTACTATGAACAAATTGAAAATATACAAAATGCACAAACACTTTATTATGCAACACACGGAAACTTGTTAATAACAACACAAACATCAGTTCATATAACACACATACACCATTTTATGCAATACACATACATGAACTCAAAATATAAAACACACATATATATCTACTATGAACAACTTCGAAAATACACAATACACAAACACTTGTTAGCAAACCACACACACACGCACGCACGCACGCACGCACGCACACACACACTTTTATTTAACAAACCCCACATACACTTAATATGATATATACAAACATAAATTCAAATAACACACATATCTACTATGTACTTGGAAAGAACACACAAAAACACGCCAACAATGTTCGAAATGCAACATATTATGCAAACACGGCAAACACAAATCAAAAAATTGAATACCAGGATCGACATGCAACATAGGATCTTGTCTTCTCTTGGTTCTTGTTTCTCTATTAATCACAACAACAGGGCTCGATTGTTCCTCAATAGCACTGATTTGACCAATTTCATCGGCTTCAAAGCAAAACTAAAGCAAAAACGAACAAAAAACCATTAGATATTCTAAAAACCTAAATTTGAACACCTACCTCAACTGTTAATGGACAATAAGAACCAAATAATGTAGAACAAAGCAACAATAGATTAAGAGACTAAAATTCGATAAATTAAAACCCTAACCTGGAAGTGGGAGTTCGCCTTCGATAGATCTGTGAGAAGAAGACATGTCAAAATAGAAGATGAAGTAGATGTCTGAAAAACTAAATCGAGAGATATGAAGATTGAAAGCAAAAGATCGGTGAAGGATGAAGAGACAAAGCAAAATCGCCGGAGAAGAATGCAAATCGCCATAGGGGGAAATCGGATAGAGAGATACGAAAAAGCAAAACTAATTTGATTGATAGTTTACGAGGGAAATATAAAAGGGCGTGTAATACAAACGAGGGGGAGGGCGCGTTCCAACTAGGGCTGTGAATTTGATATCCGATCCGACGATCCGATCCGAGATATCATCCGTATCCAAATTAATCTGACTAAAATCGATCTGTATCCGATCCGATCAGCTATTTTTTCCGGATATTTGGATCGGATACGGATCGGAGTTTTAGATAAATGGATATCCGAAAATATCCATATATATTAATATATATACTCCCTCCGTTTCAAAATACATGGCCTTTTAGACATTTTAGGTTGTTTCAAAATACATGACCATTTCATATTTTTTCCCTCTTCTTTCCGCATATGCCCTCCATGATTGCCTCTATAGATATGCTTTTTTCTTTTTGATAAAAAGCATGCATGACTTTTAGTTGGCATTATTATTATGATACAAGGGTAGTTTAGGTAATATGAAAATTCCTTAATATACGTGAAATGTTGAAAAGGCCATGTATTTTGAAACGGAGGGAGTATTTTTTAAAAATATATATGTAAATAAATACATGTTTTTACCAAAAAAAATAAAAGGGAAATTCCAGATGGTGCCTCTGAGTTTTGGACTTTTCCGGATGGTGCCCAAAAAAAAAAAGTTATTCTGCCGAATACCCCTGAGGTTTTGGAAATGTCCGAACCGTGCCCCTTCTCTCCATTTCTTTCAAAACCTCCGTTAACTTAAAAACAGTAAAAAAAGAAAGAAAAAAAGGGGAACGAAGAGGTTGCTGATCGACGGGGGGCTTTTGGCTTCGTTGTCGACGGCGGCGGAGGAGGCAGGGGAGGAAGGCGACGGTGGCGGCCAAGGAGATGGCGCCGGTGGATTCCGCCCAAGTCCCAGGCCTGTGGATTCGCCCATGTCATGACCAATTTGGCCAATTCCGTCGCCTCCTCCGCCGATCCCGCCATGGCCGACGTCTCCGCCCGTGGCTTGCCCTCTTCCAACTACTTCCTCTGTGCCGAGGTCATTAGGGTTCAGTATGATCCCCAGGAGTGTAGCTACGACTCCTTGCTCGGTGTGTTCTGGGCCAGGCATGATTCTACCACGCTCAATCGCCAAGTCAACTGTGGAATTTCAATTTAGTGGTCAAATGTGTGGCTTTTCAGTTGTGAATTCTGTGTTGGAGAGCTATGTCAATATAGTTGGAATGTTGATCAAGATTGTAGATGTGATTTATAACTCAAAAGATTCAGGAATTGATTAATCAAGATTGACTTTAGGTTCGATTTTGATAGTTTGAGTTGCAATGTTGAGTTATCTACCAGTCTTGTGTTGATTTTGGTTGTTTGCTTGTTTGGTTTGGCCTGATCTTGTACTCAATCAACAAGTTTCTTGCTCCCTTGTTTGGTGTCTACGAAATCAAACTGCTAAAAATGTCACAGTTTTGTTAATGGATGGGGCTTTTGTTTGTTCACCACTCAACCTTTGAAGGCTAGGCAGATCCCTTGCTGCACAAGACAGTTGACTGGCTATTTTTTGATGGACAATCATTAATCAGTAAAGAGTAGTTAACAAAATCACTCTTGTCATTTCTTGAAAGGGTTATCAATAAATTAAAGAATACAGTAATGTTGTATTGACACCTCAATCATTGTGTGAATTAGAGAAGTTAGATATTGTTTCCTCTTCTTGTCCTCCTCCAACCTGGATCGATGCTTTTTGCAACAGGGTAATGATGTAGGCACACAATACAGATCCGGGATATACTACTATATAATAAGTCCCAATCGCATCCAAAAAACCCTAATTGACACGCTCACGATCAAATCGGGAGACCGACCTTGAAGGAAGTAGTCGAACAGGGCCAGCCACGGGCAAAGATGTCGGCCATGGCGGGATCGGCGGAGGAGGCGACAGAATTGGCCAAATTGGTCATGACATGGGCGAATCCACGAGCTTGGGACTTGGGCGGAATCCACCGGCGCCATCTCCTTGGCCGCCGCCGTCGCCTTCCTCCCCTGCCTCCTCCGCCACTGTCGACAACGAAGCCAAAGGGCCCCCCGTCGATCAGCTTCCTCTTCGTTCCCCTTTTTTCTTTCTTTTTTACTACTGTTTTTTTTTCAAGTTAACGGAGGTTTTGAAAGAAATGGAGAGAAGGGGCACGGTTCGGACATTTCCAAAACCCCAAGGGTATTTGGCGGAATAACTTTATTTTTTGGGCACCATCCGAAAAAGCCCAAAACTCAAGGGTACCATCCGGAATTTCCCAAAATAAAAATAAAGACACGTCTAACGTGTATTGCATTTCTACCATTCCACTTGTTTAGTTATGCAATCCACATGGACCACATGTGTATGAATTATTAGACGTTCGGCTCCCAAGGCCCAACACATCACTAATGGGCCTAATGACATTTACGCAGCAACAATATACATGTTTTCTAATAGTGTTTGACCTAATTCAATAATACCTCATCTCATCTACAATTTGGTGTTCACGGCATCACTTCCTTCTAAACACCCGACGACGCACAAGTAATGGCTATCGCCTCTTTCTTTCTCTAGAGACTCACCCTCAACTCGCACTCGCAGGCTCGCAGCTCTCAACGCTCTCTCACAATCGACGTAACCCTCTGCTTCGCCTCTCTCGGTGTCTAATTCGATGGCGCACAATTTGGTTTTCTCAATCTCTCACGGTGAGTTAACTTTATAAACCCTAACTCGATCTCTAATTCAAGTCCCGCCCCTCCCACCTCTCTCGTTGTCCAACTCGATCTTTATACATGGCACTACGTCATTCATAGGTTCGCTGTTTGGAATGAAAGGGATCTGAATCTAAATGGAATAGGGTTAGGGTTTTAGGCTTTGTCACAGATTCACAATCATGCATATATAGTGGCCTTCTAATATGGATAAAAAGCTGGTTTTAGGCTTTGGGTACATTGGCCGGACTGCTTGGTGATTACTAATGATGGTGTGTGAGCTAGTTTAATTGATTATGTACACTTATTAGTGGGTGGTCCATATAATAATCCGATCCTCACTATTCAAGCTAGCTAAGCATGCAACCTATCATATATTCATATGTACAACTCTAATCTTGGCTTCGTTTGTACTGCTTACTTTCATCGATCACTTGCGTGTTCAGTTAAAATTAAGCTTTGTAATTGATAAATTGGTAATGAAGTTTGCCTTCATTTGTACTGGTTACTTCCTCAACTCATTTTTTTTGCAATCATCGCTTATGGGACCATATTATGGAGGATAAATTGGTAATGAATAACATTGGGTTGGGCCTTCGTCTCATTCTATTATATGAATTACATGATTTTACAAGAAAAGGGTAAGTCAAGTATGGCATCTCATGAATTAGGTGATATGGAAATGCAAAGCAAAGACAGAAGATGTGATGTTGAAACAAATGTGGTTGCTGCTCAAGAAGATTCATCAAACAAAAAGAAAGCCAAAGCTGCAAAACCACCTCCAAGTAAGCGTTAAAAGTTTTTTGCGTGTTTGGGATCATTTTAATGAACTTGCTGAGGATCCGTATCATGCTCAATGTAAATACTACAGTGCATTAATTGGTTGTGATCCTAAGAAGGGAACTAGTCCTATGAATAATCACATTGAAAGATGCAAAAAATTGCCTTCTAATATGGATAAAAAGTAGAAGATGTTAGATATCATGATAAAGACTATTATTCGTGCTGATGGTGTAGTTGAAAGTATGTTATTCCGACTTTTTGGCAATTTGATCAAGAACTGTGTAGAAAAGCTTTAGCTTTGATGGTTTGGAAGAGTTGCCTTTTGCTATTGTTGAGCATGAGGGCTTTAGGAACTTTTGCAAGTGCATGAATCGTGAATTTAAAGTTCCTTATCACGTCACAATTGCTAAAGATTGTTATAAACTCTATAGTGAGGAAAAGAAAAAAATGAAGATATATTTCAGAATTTATCTAGTCGGGTTAGTGTTACTACGGATGCGTGGACTTCTAGTCAAATCTTAAGCTATATGTGTCTCACAACCCACTTTATTGATGATGATTGGGTTCTACACAAAAGGATCATAAACTTTGTCCTCTTGTTGGCCACTCAGAGCAATTGATTGGTAGAGCTATTGAAATGTGTTTGATTGCTTGGGGAATAAAAAAAGTTATGACAGTGACTGTTGACAATTGTGTTTCTAATGATTTAGCCATTGCTCATTTGAAAAAGAAATTAAACCATTGGGAGTGTGGTAATCTTCAAGGAAAGTATTTACATATGAGATGTCATTGTCATATTTTGAATCTTGTTGTAAAAGATGGGTTGAAGGATATTAAGGTTTCAATTTTGAGAGTTTGTGGTCTTGTGAGGTATGTGAGATCTTCTCCTGCACGATATGAAAAGTTTAAATTATGTATGCTACAAGAGAAAATAGAAAGTAAAGCTGGTGTTTGTTTAGATGTAGAAACCAGATGGAACTCAACCTATTTGATGCTTGAATCTGCCCTCAAATTCAAAAAAGCATTTGATAATCTGATAATAAGTGATTCTGGTTGTGTTAAAGAGAATAGGAAGATTGATGTTCCTAATGATGATGATTGGAAAGAAGTCAGTAGTTTTGTTTCAATATTGAAAGTTTTTTATGATGCTACATTGACGCTATCTAGTGCTCGATATGTCACTTGTAATCTTGCTGCTGGAGATGTGTTTGGAGTTGGTAAGATGATAAATATTCTTTGCCATGAGCACTCAAAGGAGTCAGAGCATAGGAACATGACACTGAGAATGAAGGCTAAGTATGATAAATATTGGGGTGACGTCTTGAATATCAATCTGCTGATGTTTGTTGCTGTTTTTCTTGATCGAAGGTTTAAGCTGAGATCTGTTAATTTTATTTTTAGTAAATTGTTTGATGAGCCGAAGTCACAGATCTTAACTTTGAACATAAAGCTTCTTATTGATGATTTATTTAAGAGTTATGGTGAGTCTAAGTCTGCTGCGAACAAACCATCAGAAAGCTCTAATGTTGCTTCTTCTACATCTACAACTAGCTTGAATAATTTGAATGAGGCAGATCAGAGGGGTAATGTTCTGAGTTTTGGTTCTTTATTGAGTGTTGAGTATTAGATGGAGCTGGGATCTGATTCTTGTGAGAACAAATCTGAATTAGATAAGTCTTTAGAGGATGTGTATGAAACTTCATCTTCTACCAACTTCCTAGTTCTACAATGGTGGAAAGACAATCATAAGAAATACCCAATTTTATCCAAAATAGCTCGAGATGTGCTAGCGATACCAATCTCCACTGTTGCTTCTGAATTTAGTATTGGGGGTGAGGGGGGGCGTGTTCTTGATTTATTTCGTACCTCTTTGTATTCATCTATGGTGGAGGCGTTAGTGTCACGCTCCGCGTTCCTTCGACCAAAATAGACGCGGGACAAGTCACCGAGGCACGGTGCCTAGGTGATTCCAGAGGCTTCCGGGGCCTTCAAGATGAGGCCGGGACGCTCCGGAGCCTTCTAGAGGCCGGCACGCCTCAAACGGGGCAAGGCGTGCCAAGGCCGGCGCTTCTAGAGACATCTAGGAGGGCCGTGCCCCATGCGGAACAAGGCGGGCCGCTTCTAGAATTGTCTAGGAGGGCCGCGTCCCTTGTAGGCCAAGCGCACCCCGGGGCGGAAGCTTCTGGAGCGGTCCAGAGATATCCCGCCCCTTCCGGGCGTGGGCGCGCGCAGGTGTGCCTTCCGGAGAATTCCGGACGTAGAAAACTTTCTCTACGGCATGGAGCAATACTTTGATGGTGTGGGCATCAAGGAGGACGAACGGAAGGTAAGTACCGCTAAGCTTTATCTTGAGGACACGGCTTTACTATGGTGGAGGCGCCGCACATGTGAGAAGACCGGAGGGTCTCCAATCAAGACTTGGGCCGAGTTCGAGGCGGAGTTTAAGAAGCAATTCTACCCCGTCTATGCCAACGATGAGGTTCGAGCCAAGATACGACGACTCACACAGCGGGCCACTGTGCGAGAATACGTCAAGGAGTTCTCCGAGCTCATGCTTCAAGTCTCAGACTTGGCCGAGACCGAGGCGTTCTTCCAATTTATGGATGGTCTCAAACCGTGGGCCAAGCAAGAGCTTCAGAGGCGCAACGTGCAGACGTTGAATGAAGCAATGAGCGCGGCCGAGTCACTCATCGAGTTCAAGAGTCGAGACTCTCACCGCACTAAGGGAAAAAGTGGGGGAGAGGAAGGGGAGAGCAACTCGAGTAGCGACGACGAGCGCACATCGAGGCGAAAGTCCTCAAGAGATCGAGACGACGAATCGGAGGACGACGATGGGCGTCGTTCCCGACCAAGATGGAGGTCCGGAGGGGACCACGAGAAGGGCAAGCGCAAGGAGAGGAAGCCGCTGGCTTGCTTCCTCTGCAATGGGGATCACCTTGTGCGGGATTGCCCACAAAGGAGCAAACTCAATGCTATCGTGTCCCCGAGGGATGAGGAGGCCGAGCGAGGGACGCACCATCGGCTAGGGGCGATAACGTTGAGCTACAGAAAGGAGCGCGACAAGGGGTCGCCAAGGCCACAGGAGCGATCAACCCAAGGTCCAGATAATGCCGGGATCCGCGAAGCAGCACAGTCTCCAGGGGAAGAGAGACGTGGGGTGCTCAGCTTGGGCGCGATACGGTTAGGGGAGCGACCGAGGGAGGAAGGTCCAAAGTCCGAGGCACGGGGCCACGACAAGGGAACTTCCGCGATCGACGAGGGACCAAGACGCCATGGGGAGACGACGACCAAGGGGAGCGATGGTATGCCTCGAAGGGAGGCGCAACAACCATCCAAGAGAGTCGAAGTCAGAGATGGCGCAAACGGGAACAAGTCCGAGGGGGACAAAGCCGAGGCGACAACGACGTTGCAAGGGGCAAACGAGCGGAACGCGACGAGGGCGTCGCTAGATCTAGTGGGGGAGGATGTCACGCTCCGCGTTCCTTCGACCAAAATAGACGCGGGACAAGTCACCGAGGCACGGAGCCTAGGTGATTCCAGAGGCTTCCGGGGCCTTCAAGATGAGGCCGGGACGCTCCGGAGCCTTCTAGAGGCCGACACGCCTCAAACGGGGCAAGGCGTGCCAAGGCCGGCGCTTCTAGAGACATCTAGGAGGGCCGTGCCCCATGCGGAACAAGGCGGGCCGCTTCTAGAATTGTCTAGGAGGGCCGCGTCCCTTGTAGGCCAAGCGCACCCCGGGGCGGAAGCTTCTGGAGCGGTCCAGAGATATCCCGCCCCTTCCGGGCATGGGCGCGCGCGGGTGTGCCTTCCGGAGAATTCCGGAGGGGCCGCGCCCCATCTAGAGGGCGCTAGAGAGAGGCGCGGGCCGGCGCCACGATGGAGCATTCCGGATTCGTCTAGCGGGGGCTAGACTTATCTAAGGGGCATTCCGGAGTATTCTAGCGGGGGCTAGAATTTATCTTAGGGGCTTATCTTCTAGGGAGAGCTCTAGATTAATCTAGGCTCGGGTGTGTCTAGATTCTTCCGTTATAAGAGGGGGCCTCAAGTATAAATAGACCTCACCCCCTCATTTGGGAGGGCATCCTACAATCCACAAATCCTCGAAAATCCACACTTAGCACACTTGTAAACATTTCTCTTGTGAAATACAAAGTCCTCTTTTCCCACGAAAACCATCTCCATCTATCGGGGCAAGGCCTGACTTAGCACGATCGAAGGTGTTCGACTAGCTAAGGGCCGCACGAGTTAGAGAGCGAGTCTCAACCCGTGACACTAGTACGTGGACAAGATTGGCAACGCACTTCTAACTCTCCTATTAATATTGAGGAGATTTTGCTTGATATGGAGATGATAAATGAAGGCAATGTGCTCATTGAACAACCAACTATTATTATTGATGATGAAACACTTTAGTAGGCTAGTAGTAGATCAGTAGGGAAACGTAATTATCTTCTATGGACTATGCATCCACTATTCCACTATTCCAAGTATTGTATTTCACGTAATGAATGGACTATATACGTATTTAGTTAGAACTTTAAACTTCACTTTTGGATATGGTATGTAATTTTGGATATGGTATGTAATGTTTTTGGATATAATTTGTAATCAAATGGATCAGAATGGATCACGTAGATATCCGATCCAAACGGATATATTAGAACTTTAAACTTCACTTTTGGATATGGTATGTAATTTTGGATATGGTATGTAATGTTTTTGGATATAATTTGTAATCAAAAATGGATCAGCTTTGTGTGTAATTTATTAATTTAAGCAAGTTTAATCAAAATGGATCTTTTGGATATCCGCCATCAGATATCCGATCCAAACGGATATATTTTCTCGGATATCCGACTAAAAAATGGATCGGATACGGATCTTGATTTTAGGCAAAAAAAAATTCAGATATCTACAGATTCGGATTGGATCGAATCGATCCGAATTCACAACCCTAGTTCCAACTTCAAGTCTACAACCATACCACGCGCGTCAGGTTTCTCATCATTAGATTGACACAGATGAACGGCTGGGGAACATTCTCAATTCTCTCTATTAACCGTTCACACATGATACGTTTTCTTATAATTTATGGACAAATAATTTGGAGCAAAGAGAATAAGAAATAAATTAACGGGAAGTGTACTTCCCACGTCCAAACAACCAACTAGTCTATACAACACTTAAAATTCTCCCACTCTTGTCACAATAATGACTTCTTTCTAATTTTTTTTTTTTTGTTTTTGGTGAATTATTTATCTCTACAACTCTTATTTTTCTTTTTCTTGTCAGATAAATGCATGTTTTTATGTTTTTTCTTTTACTTTTTTATTTGTTTTTTATTTGTAATTGATTATGAATGCATGCTACTATGTCTTATTTTTTACATACATATATCATGTTATAATATTATAACTTGAATGCAAAGCCTTATCATTTTTTCTTTTTTGAGCGAGAATGTAAAGCCTAAAGAGCTAACCATATGCTTTTGATTTAAATTTCCTCCAAAATGTCTATAAAATTATAAAGAGTAATCCCTACACATGTTCATTCGGCTAAATAACTTAATTGTAATAGAAAATCCATATTATCAACATAATTCTCATAAGAAATTAATAAAATCAAATAAAATAATTTCATATTTTATACTTATTTTATCTACTATTTTTTGGACAATTCAATACAAAATACTTACATAATTTATTAATTAGAACAAAATTGTGTTATGACGAAGATTATAATTTTCACCTTCCGGAAAAATACGGTGAAAGAAATTGTCCGTCCATCGGACGGACAAAGCTTTCTAGTAATATTTAAGATTGCAGACCAAAACACAAAAAATAAGAAAAGAAAATCCCAACTTTGAAGAATTCAGGTCACGTCACGTGGGACATATCTATACTGTCTATAGTATAAAGCAGAGACAAAGTCTTAAAAAAAAATTGCGTCACGTGTCATATCTTTAATAAAATAATCAACTGGGCCCTTGCGTATATAAAAAAAAGACTAATCACAATAGAAAAATAAATATATATGATTTGATAAAAATAAATAGCTGGACCTGCTCTATGTAGATTAGGTAGTTAGAATCTCATATAATTTTATCCCGTAAAAATTGCCGAATATTATAATTATCCCGAAAATTATGAATTATCCCTTACCAAGAAATAGTTGTAACCATAAAAAGATCATCCAATTAATAATTATAAACGTACGGGTAACTAAATTGGGTTTAATATACGATTTACATGATAGAGAAAGAGTCATGTAGGAATGAGTCTTCAGGTGAGAAATAGGAATGATTTTCGTCCCTTGGATTATAACAATCTGTACGGTCCAGATCAGCTCAAAACAAATGAAACAAAACGCGTGTCAAAACAACACGCCTGATTTCACACACCTTCCTCCAAAGACGACGACGAGAGCTCAATTCCTACGCCTCTGCCTCCGAAGACGACGACGGCGTCTTCCTCCGCCGTCCTCCCCACCTTCCTCCAACGCAGAATCCGCCGTCACCGACGTCTCTCGCTCCGAGATCATGAGCTTAAACCGCGATCCTACTTCTCCCGTGTGGTCGCCGTCAACCGCGTTCTCTCCACCTCCGTTCTCCTCTCGTCCGTGTGGCCTTGGGATCCAACGGTCGATCGGGGGATCCAAACGCCGTCGTTTTGACGGAGAACGCTAGGGATTCCGGAGCCGTTGTCGCCGACGAGGTGAACAGTAAGTCGGCCGGCGGCGCTGAAGACGTCTACGGCGAGGATATGGCCTCCGAGGAGAAGCACGTCACTCCCTCTTTTTCCTTTTACTAGTCCCTCTTTTTCGATCCTTCAGCGTATGTCCTTTCTCCTTTTACTAGTCCCTCTTTTTCGATCTTTTTCTAGGTCAAAACACTCAATTAGGCTAGCACGTTGATGTACTTGTGATTATTGTTGCAATGCCAAATCCTCCTGTTTGCTCAATTACAGGCAGCATACGATAGTAATTATGTTCATTCCTTGCTTAATCTTTGGGATTATTGATCTTCTGATATGGTGGGAGGGCATGTGTTAGACATTTTACAAATGCAGAAAAATGGTAACTTACATGTTCTTGAGAATGTCAAATCATTTCATCAAGTGAGGCATTCGTTATCTTCCAAGTTTTTTGCGTAAACCAAATCGGTTGCCTCATTTGGTTTTTTGTAAACTTGCGTGAGATTTATTAAATTTATTTCATTTTATAGGGATATAGGTATGTAATTTGTTTGCTGGTTATCAATTCCTTCTATGAACTTGGTTGATTTATGACCTTATGTTTTGTGAAAGATGGATGAACAAATTGGATGGTTGGAGGTGTGTATCTTGGTTCAAATTGAATCCTTGTGAATGTCACTCACTTGTTACAAAAATTTTATTGTTCAATTGGACATGAACTGATTTTGCTCCCGTGAGTTCTTTCTTAAAGGTCATGATTTGTACAAATTAACCATTGAGTTGCACAAATTTGACCATTGAGTTGCACAAATTTGACCATTGAGTTGCACAAATATTGATGAATAAATTGACCATAGAATTCAACACATTGGCAATAGAGTTGAATAAATATGAATGAACAAATTGACCATTGAGTTGCACAAACTTGACCATTGAGTTGCACAAATTTGACCATTGAGTTGCACAAGTATTGATGAATAAAAATTAACCATAGAATTCAACACATTGGCAATAGAGTTGAACAAATATGAATGAACAAATTGACCGTTGATTTGCACAAACTTGACCATTGAGTTGCACAAATTTGACCATTGAGTTGCACAAATATTGATGAACAAATTGATCATAAAATTCAACACATTGGCAATAGACTTGCACAAATTGCCAAAACGAAACAAACTATACGAACTTCGACTGCTATAAAATATGAAATGAATGCAAAATTGATCATAGAGTTGCACAAATAAGCAATAGAGTTGCACAAATATGGTTGCACAAATCGGCCATAGAGTTGCACAAATCGGTCATAGAGTTGCACAAATACGGTTGCACAAATAGGCCATACGGTTGCACAAATCTGGACGCCCATGCCGTTTTCCGAAAAATACGCCCGTGCCGTTTTTTTCCCCTTTTTTTTCTTGAGCCCTTGATCTCTCCTCATCCAATGGCTATGATTCATTCCTATTTCCTACCATAATAATCATTCCTACCGGATCCGGACCCTACATGATATGTAAAGTTGATGAAAGGTTGGATGACAATTTTATATAATTACTACCTTATGTAGATATTATGAGAATATAATCGATTTAATAAATAATTATAGAGAACATGATCAATTTAATATGAGATGGGATCATTGTTAAAATTCGGTTTCTTTTTATAGGTGTAGGATAGACCTGTCAAAAGCTGACCCGACCCGTAAACCCGACCCGACCCGACCCGAAATTTCTCGGGTTTCAACCCGAAAATTTGAACCCGAAACCCAGTTTCAACCCGAACTCGATAAACCCGAAAATTTAGGGTTAGGGTCAGGGTCAAACCCGCTGGGTCAAGAAATCTATAAGGCGGTAAACTTATTTTAGAATACACTCTATTATAATGAAATGACGGATTGACGGGTAATTGTGCACCTAAAGGTTTTAATTATATTACAATATATAAAATTTATTTTATGAAATTATGATAAATTTTAGGCGGATTTGCGGATATACCCTAAAAATGGTTTGTAATATAAAGAATACCCCATTTTAGGCTAAATGGCAAGGGGGCATTTTTTTTGGGTATTTCTACAATTGTTTAGTCTTTCATATTAAAAAAATCAATAAATTAATTTCCAAAGAATTCGGCTTCCACAACAGCCCTGAACCTGGTGCTTGAAAGTGATGCTACCTGTATATAGATGAATTAAAACTTGAAAGTGATGCTTTAGTGTTAATCCTGCCGATAATCAATGACAACTGAAACTTGAAAGTGATGCTCTTACAAATCCGGAAATGGAGCATGGCATAACAGAAGCCCTAGACTGCAATTGCTTGTCAACCTCGGTCTCCGGATCCGTCACATTCCGGCCGTGAGTATTAACGCTCAATGAAGAGAAGAAGGGGACGAAGAAAACGTCGGACAATTCCGGATCTGAAACCCTAGCAACCTCTCTCTCCTCCGACTCGTACAACAATGAAGCCATCATCCAATACCCAACGCTATGCTGGCTGTTGAGCCCCGCTCGCACCGTCCACGGAGGAAGCGTCGACAGGGCGGATGAGCGCTCAAAGCCTCCGCCGGCGGTTGCGCCAGTTGCTGGAAGAACCGGAAGACATGTTATCGGAAATCGATTGTACCCGAGAGCAGAGACAAGGTGAGTAGTGAAACTCCCTATTCCGCCACTCCGGCCTCGAAGCCTCCCAGCGGACCGCATCCGCCTCCTCTGCCGGCGTCTCCTTCCTCATCCTCACCGCCAAGCATCACGAGGGCATGTGCCTCTAGCCCTCCTCCTACGCCCACAAAACTTCGTTGCCGCCGATTCTCCCAACCCCCTTTAGTGATTTTCTCATTAATTTCTAAATGAGAAAAAATGTAAAACCATTAATTCCTTTAAAATTAAAATACATAATCTAAAATTCAGGGCATGGATGCCAATTTCTAAAAACTTGGGTATTTTTGCTATTAGAAACCTTTTTAAGGGTATGTACCGCTAATAACACTAAATTTTATTATTAAAATATTTAAAAATAATATTTTATTATTATATTTTATTATTTAAATAATATTTTATTTAAATTTTAGTCAAAAAATTGATACTTTTGACCCGTTGGGTTGACCCGACCCGACCCGAAAACCCGAAACGACCCGACCCAGTTTGACCCGTAACCCGATTGACCCGAACCCGAACTCAACCCGAACGTGAAATGACCCGACCCGAACCCGCCCGACCCGACCCGACCCGATTGACAGGTCTATTGTAGGATCATAGTATAACGTCGATTTAATTAAACTGGTTTGGTTCATATAAGGTACAACCCGATTTCTGAATTGGATCAATTAGTTCTTAACATTACATATCTAATTAAATTGGGTTTATAATCGCATTATTCTTACATGATACGGGGGTTAAACTAGTTTTGGATGAAGTAAAAAACAACAGCTTGTTACAACTGGACGACTCGGTGGCAACTGGCCCTCTCCCTCACCCTTCCCTACTTTCTTCCGCGTTTCTCCGCCCACCCCAAAACTCCCATTCATTCAGATTCAAATTCTAAGTCAATATTTCACCAAAAAAAAAAAAAAAAAATTCTAAGTCAATCCAAAACTTCCTTTTCAGCCAATCGTGTACTGCTTCTACTAATATCTCCTTTGTAGTTTTCGATTGAAAACGACTCTCAATTTTCAACTCCCTCGATCACACGCCATATATTCTCCGAAGGTTGAATCCGATTCGCGATCCGATTCGCTCTCGACTTCCAGTTTATCTATTCCGATTTTGGATTTGTATTCAACACTGATTGATTGTTTCTGTGCTTTCGGAAGAATGGGGAGTTTGGGAGCGATTCTGAAGCATCCGGATGAACTCTATCCGCTGTTGAAGCTGAAGATGGCGGTCAACCACCGCTGCCAAGCAGATCCCCCCGGAGCCACATTGGGCCTTCTGCTACTCCATGCTTCACAAGGTTTCCAGAAACTTCGGCCTCGTCATTCAACAGCTAGGCACCGAGCTTCGGAATGCTGTCAGTTCTTTTTTTCCATAATTTATTTCTTTTTGAATGCTTAATTTGTTTTGGTTGATTCTGTGTTTGGTTCCAAGGATGGGGGAATATGATGCAGTGATGGTTGATAAGATCATGTTAGATCTTGGCAAGTAGAGTTGACTAATTCCGGTGTCAAATTGTACTAACATAATCAATTATTCAATTCTTGAATTGTCTCGAGCTTTTGTGATGTAAAGACAACTGTACTAATCATATAGCATCTGTGATCCTAATCTGTACTTGGTTGTCAGTGGAGAATTCATGTTATGTGATCCTAGCCCTGTACTATTTTGATGAATATTTGGCTTTTCGAGTTCATGTTAAAACTTAAAGTTGTTTCTCATGTAGTGTTTAGTCTGGGTTCTGTTCAAGTGTTTTAAGTCAGGAATAAAGCATTTTCTACAAGGTCTTGTTTTTTGGCATATAATGTGTTGGACATTCTGTGATTTTGCTAAGCTGCTCACCTTTTTCTTCTTCAGTTTGTCTCTTTCAGGTGTGTATCTTTTATCTAGTCCTTCGAGCCCTTGACACTGTAGGTGTGTTCCATTACCTTTAAATTTCTTTTGGTTTATTGCATTTCTACTATGTTTACCAAATGTTCTTGACATATTGGAATGAGTTTAATGAAGTAGCACTTTAATAGAAATACTTTTTATTAAGTCACCTCTGTGGTTTGTTGATGGAATTTCTCATAATAACAGTGGCAGAGCATTGTTTGAGACTTTTGATACTTATCTTTGTGTATGTCGTTGGGTATTTGATTCACTAACCTGTTTTATCTTTTTGTGATCGTATAACTGCAAATAGAGGATGATACAAGTATTCAGACAGACGTAAAAGTTCCTATCCTCATAGCCTTCCACAAGCACATCTATGATCGTGACTGGCATTTTTCATGTGAGTACCATAAATCTTCTCTTGCTTCCCATTACTGTGTCTTCCTTCTGATTTTCTCATTTGTTAACTTTTGTTTTGAAAGAGTAATGGTCAGTTTGCATCATCCAATTTAATGCATTAAATTGTGCTATCCAAGAAGGCCTTAATACTTTCACTAGCCTGGCCTTCCCTTTGAGACTTAAGCGCATGATTTATTCTATGTTCTAGCTAGTTACTGGTAGAAACCCAGCCTTGGTACTATCCATAAACCAGTGATATATATGTAGCCTCTTGACAAACCCATTTAGCTGTTCCTATTTCTTATTTCTACCATTGACTGAATTGTCCATCTCTAATGAACAATGAAAATGCTCTAGAAATATGTGAAATATTATTGACATTGATCTTTCAATGTTTGCAATGAAGGTGGCGAAAAGCACTACAAAGTTCTGATGGATGAGTTTCATCATATTTCAACTGCTTATTTGGAGCTTGACAGAGGGTATCCCTTTCATCCAAAGTGTTTTCTTATTGCTTAAATTTGCAGAATTGGATGAAGATTTGTTGGTTTATGCTGCAATCCTCTTATGAGAGACTTGCATGTAGCTTGAATGTTACACCTGATTTGTTCTGAAGTTCTATAGTTCTGTTCCTCATGGGTATGATTTGGTTTTTTTATTCTTCAATCTTCAATCTGTAGAAGCATTGAATACATATCTATTACTTATTGCTAAAGAAAAAACCACTAGCGGCATGTTGGCCTTTGAGGCCACTTTTGTGATGAGTTAACTTCTTGTGAAAAGATTATCTTGTTGCTTGTATACCATGCGTTTTTTTTGTATTGACATCATCCATTATAAATACTGGAAGACAACCTATGGAATCCCCTAAAATCTTAATAAAGGTTTGTAATAGTATAATCACATTAAATATTTTA
The DNA here is from genome assembly GCA_963924305.1 of Polygonum maritimum. NCBI lineage: Eukaryota > Viridiplantae > Streptophyta > Magnoliopsida > Caryophyllales > Polygonaceae > Polygonum > Polygonum maritimum. The sequence goes on from OZ002734.1 coordinate 24,598,509, forward strand.
TCTGCTGGGTTGTCCCAATCTTAAGTAGTTACGTGTAACTCCAGTTTACACTGAGCCATGCCTTTTGGCTTCAATATAACTATTGCTGGATATTTGAAAATATATTTTTATATTATGCTGATCGTTCATTTTTTACCCTACTAATATTTTTCTGTAAGGACTTGAATGCATTGTTGCTTTGGGATATAGTATATGGTCAATGCATTTGTTAGCGTGGCAAACTTTGGTCTGCGTGACATGATTGATTTGTCATACCTTAACCAGTATGTTGCTTGTTTCCTAATGTGTATCTGCCATCTGGGTGCTCCTTGGACACATGTATTATTCTGTGTGTCAGGAAATGATGTTGTATTGTAGTTCATTGTGGTAAACTTCATTTTCTTCATTCTGTAGTTTCCAGGAGGCTATTGAAGATATCACAAAAAGGATGGGCGCAGGAATGGCAAAGTTTATCTGCAAGGAGGTTTGTGATGGCTACAAATAGGGACTTACTAGATATCTTTTGTTGTTCCATATACTAACTGATAGGAAGAGTATTGGCATATACTAATACAGCATGAAACTCTTACCTTTATTTATTTGTATGTTTATTTCACGAAACTGTTGCACCATGACCATTGCCTTCACTTTCTGATCAATGAAATCATTTCATTGTCCAGCAGAAATATATTTAAGTTAGATCTCCTACTTGATGTATGCCTTGGTGAAATATATAAGCGTTCTAATATTCTATAACAGTGCCTATCAATGCCTAGATAAATATATCTTTCTGGAAACCTTTGTGTTTGAGAACATTGCATTAGGCCCCTATATTTATAGTCTATGCATGGAAGTGGATTACACTTATTATGTAGGTTACCTGATGGGAGTTTTTCCTTTGAAATTGCTTGATACCAATATGCTGCTGTAGCAAGTTTGTTCTTGTTTATGAGCTTTGAAATTTGATGCGACTCTTCTTGCTTGGTAGGTGGAATCAGTTGACGACTATGATGAATATTGCCACTATGTAGCAGGACTTGTTGGCTTGGGGTTGTCTAAGCTTTTTCATGCCGCTAACTTGGAGGATCTTGCATTTGATGATCTTTCCAATTCAATGGGTTTGTTTCTTCAGGCAGAGTTTCTTTTTTTGAAGCAAGCATCCAGAGGTTGATATAGTGAATTAATTGTCTAAATTAGATAATAATACTGTATGGAATTCATTGCAGAAAACAAACATTATTCGAGATTACCTCGAGGACATAAATGAAATCCCGAAATCACGGATGTTTTGGCCTCGAGAAATTTGGAGTAATTATGTGAACAAACTTGAGGTAAGAATTGTCAAATACTTCAAGTATCATTTTAGAGCAATAGGCCATGGTATTGATCAGCCAAAAGCCAAATATCTGTTATCAAGTTGTTTGCTTCAAGTTCAGTCTTAGCTTTTTATATTTTATCACATGGAAGCCTGGATTTTAACTTTAATCTTGTTTCAATGCCTTTCAGGAGTTGAAAGATGAGGAAAATTCAGAGAAGGCTGTGCAGTGCTTAAATGATATGGTGACAAATGCTTTACTGCACATGGAAGACTGCCTCACATACATGTCTGCTTTGCGGACTCCTGCCCTATTCAGATTTTGTGCCATCCCACAGGTATATCTAATACATGTCACCAATATTCTTGGTGTTCCTCTTTTACTAGATATGTGGAGGTGCTATAAAGTCCAGGGTTGGACTCTGAAAAAGAAATCTTAAACTTCGAAGAAAGCAAAAAAAAAGTTGTAAAATATGTTCTCTTTTGACAGGTCATTGAATAAAGGTTCAGTTGAATAATTGTGCTTGCGATCTAAGTTTTTCATGATTACTGTTATATGACTCACTGCATCAGTCTTGTCAGTCAATGAAATACTTATGCTTTTATATTTGCTATTGTCATTAGTACTTAATGATATTGTTTGCTCCTTCATAGATCATGGCTATAGGAACCTTGGCTTTATGCTACAACAACATTGAAGTCTTCAGAGGTGTAGTCAAAATGAGAAGGGGTAAGTTCCCTCGTACATTTTATCATATGCTAAAAAAGTTGATCGTTATAATTTATCATATTACTCAGAAAGGAACTGTTACCTTAATTCCATGTTCTCTCTGAGATGAGAGAGGACCATGTTTTGAAAATTTTGTGTTGCCACAGAGCCAGCTAGTATATTTTGCGCTCTCCTGATTGCAGACGTAAATGAATATATTGTAATGCTCACGATTTTCATTTCTCTAGGTCTTACTGCTAGGATCATTGACCGTACACATACCATGGCTGATGTCTATGGTGCTTTCTTTGACTTCTCATGCATGTTAAAGGCTAAGGTAATGCTGTGCTGAGCAAAGTTTCAACTAAATTTTGAGCAGTCAGTACGTTCTATCTAGTTCAATATTTCTTGTAGAAAATTCTTCTAATATAAAAACAGAACAGATAGACAATGTTTAGCTACACTGATCATCCATATGAATCTGTCATTCAAATGACTGGCTGTTTTTGTGGATACAGATTAACAAGAGTGATCCCAATGCAATGAAAACAATAAGTAGAATAGAAGGGATCCAAAAGATTTGCAGGGACTCTGGAACTCTTAGCAGAAGGTCAGTGTTATTTGTAGCTTACAACTTGCCTCTTGAAACAATTTAAAGGTTTGCTGACTACTTTGCTCTTGTCTTCAGGAAATTATATGTGCTGAGGAGTGAGTCACAATACCGTCCAGTTCTGGTGAGCAGCTATACTATAGTCTATCCGCCTTTGTTTGACAATTCAAGTTATGATGCTTATTGTGGTTCTGTGCTGAATTCTGTATGCAGATGATCATCCTTTTCATCATATTGGCAGTCGTACTTGCCCGTCTCTCTGCGAACAGGCCTAACTGAGGTAGGTAAATCGAATTTATAATCATGGATGATATAGTGCTGATTATTAGACCATCTGCACTCCTCCTTGTTTGAAACGGGAATTGGTTTGGGTTATGGGCAAGGTGTTATTTTCAATAAGTGAATAAAAGAATAGTTTGCCCGATTGGTTCAAGTATTTGATACCATTTTGGTGATATTATATTGTAATTCTATAGCATCAAGCCCTTCATTCACATGTACTTACAGGGACAATGGAGCCTGAAAGCTGAAGATGCCCACGAAATCTACCTTCAGGAATGCGTGATTTGAATTACTAAAATGTGAAATGGCAAACCTGCAATGTGAATGTTGAGTGCTGCAATTCCATAGGATTTGTTGTTGTGATATTTTTCGTATTTTGTAACGCTAGTTCCAGATCAAAGATATACAGTAATTTATAGTTCAAAGCAAGCAGTTTACTCTGAATTCTCCAATTTGAACATGCTTTGTTCCAGTGACTTAGCAAGTTCTGAACGGAAACCTTATTTCGGAATAGTGAGATTTTATCATTTTTGTCAGAGGAGAGGGAGCAGTTCTTGCTCCAATGCTCCTACACCAATGTGGTGATGGATAGTGTGTGACTTGGCCTACCTTGGACAGCGATCGGCCCGTGTCTGACTGGGTCCATGAGCTGAATGCTGACCGTATGTAGGAAGAAGACGATCAATTTCACTGTCTGGAATGCTTGTGTGACGGCAATGATCTTCCTACCGTACTGAAACTACACATTCTGACCATTTCTCTATTGGAATGTGCAAATCTTATTGAAAGTCATTTGAAAACTTGAATTGGATCAAAATGCTTGAAAAACAATCCGAAAATGAGGAAGTTAGTGGCTTTCCAAGCTCGGGATAGAAGAATTAGTTGTGTAGATAGTTAGGGTCCGTTTAGTGTGATACCTAGAATCTGGTAAAATTCGAAATGGGTTGAAGAGGACGGATACGAATTAAGGGAATCCTTTTTTTTTTTTGGTGGATGAATTTAGGGAATCCTTAAAGGCCGTCATCGTATGAGCTCTTGTGTAATTTTAGGGAATGACTCATTTCAAGAATCAACCATATGTAAATCCTTTTTTTTACCGCATTCCTAATCTGAGAGTTAGGTTCCGGTGAGGAATACTCTTATGGTAAGGACAACTCCTTACGGTAAGGAGTAACCTCATCCATTGGATTTACCTCCTTATCTTATAATGGATGATCCATATTATTTTAATTTTTTTATTTTTCAAAAAAAAAATTTTAATTTTTTTCATTAATTTTGATCAATTTTCATTTTCAAAAAAATCGAATAATATAAAAATTGAACTTACTTCAATAAAAATTGAACTAATACTAAGAAAAAATTGAACTTATTGTACAAAAAATTGAACCCGTACAAAACTACAAATTACAAAATTGAACTTCTAGTACACGTAATTGAACTTTTAACATAATAAATTGAACACTTTTGCTTTAAAAATTGAACTACCACACTTCAGGGTTATAATCATTGTATTTGTGAAGAAAGATATTTTTTATATTTTTAAGTATTTAAATTTTTTAGTTTTTATTTATGTATTACAGAAAAATATTTTTGAATTAATAAATTATTAAACTAAAACAAATTTATTTTTGTGAAAATCGAATTATACAAAAAATCAACTCAAAAGATATAAAAGTTGAACTCATAGAACAAAAAATTGAACTAATAGTTAAAAATATATATATCGTTTTCGTAAAAAAAAAATAAAAAACTTTTTCCAGAAAACAGAATATTTAAAAAAAATCTGGACCGTTCATTATACAGTAAACGAGGTAAATCTAATGGATCAGATCACTCCTTACCATAAGGAGTAGTTCTTACCATAAGAGTAGTCCTCACTTGAACCAAAACCCCTAATCTGATTCCACATATCCAACTTATATAAATAAACGGGTCCTTATTGATTTAATTCGAACTAGCTTAACCTGTCGTACCATGTACGACTATGCCTTACATTAATTTTTTTTTATAGATACGTCATAATAGGGAGTTTATACACCTTTTCGCCCATTAATAAAATCCAATTCGAATTAACCGTACTTAAAATTTAAAAGCTTTGAAATTTATATAATTTAAATTTCAATATTTTTCATTTAAATCAATTTGAGTTCATCGATATAGTGGATGTTTTTTATATTTTTATGATTGGTAAGGAAAATCATAGTACTTATGTATCTATATATACTATTTTAATAACAATAAACAATATCAATATGAGATGAAACTACCTTGGTCTAGGATGAAATATTGAAAAGAATTTGAATCAAATCAAAACTTCCCTTAACCTATAAACTGTAAACCGTGAACATGAAATAGAAATACGTGAACATGAGATAGATATACGTGAGCCCAAAACAGAAATACCTGAACTCAAAAAAAAAAATTATTTTGTGTTATTATGTTATCTATACTGTCTATAGTATAAAGCGGAGACAAAGTCTTCACAAAAAATTGCGCCACGTGTCATTTTTTAATAAAATAATCAACCGGGCCCTTGCGTATATAAAAAACACTGATCATAATAGAAAGATATCTATAGAAAGATATAATTTTCATACTATTACCACCAAAATAGGAAGAAATAATTTTCATATGTGATACACACGTACGTCAATTTAATACAATGTTATCATTGAAGCAAATACTACTGTATTATTTAGTTTTGTACAACTTTATCTTTGAACTAACATTCTTTTTTTTGAAAACGTGGTATATTCTAGATCACTATAATTACTAAAAAAAAGAATTTTTTTGAAAACGTGGAGTATTATTTAGTACAACTTTATCTTGAACTAAAATTTTTTTGAATACATGATATATATATGTATTATTTAATAATTTTTTTTTGAATACTTGATACATGTACGGGGTTAAATTTAGATCATAAAACATAATCATATGTTTGTTATAAATTAGGTAGTTAGAATCTCGTATAATCTTATCCCGTAAAAATTTACCAAAAATTATGAATTATCACTTACCAAGAATTAGTTATAATCTTCTCATAAATATTATTATTTAATAAAACATGATATTTATCGTAAAGTAATTTTTGAAAAAATATCCAACTTATTTATTTTATGAGTTGATTTATTATAGGTAAAAAAAACACTAATCATAATATGAAGATAAATATATACGATCCTATAATTTTAACGTAATCATTGACATTACATATCTATATTAAATTGGATTTATAATCACATTACCCGTACATGGTACGAGGGTTAAACTAGTTATATGTAGTAATCTTGTCCATAACACATGATATTAAGAAATTGCGTTATTATATATATTAATACGATTCATAACATAGATTTATTATGTTCACATATTTCATCCTAATGTTCACATATTTCATCATAATGTTCACATATTTATCTATTTTGTTCACATTTTCAGTTTATAGAATAAAAAAGTTTTCATGGGAGATATGTATGGATAAGAAAAAAGTTATAAATGAAATATATATATATATATTCTAGCAAAATCAATGTTATTAAAGGGACTTAAATTGCACGTGGAAATATATGGAAACCAATGGTGAATGTTTATCAATATAGTTTTTCTAAGCATACTACTTAGAGGAACTAAATTAATTAACCATAAAAAATTTATCCTAGATAAATAAAAGGCAACAAAGTTATGATCTTAACGTATGTAATTATTTAATAAGGAAACATGTACAATTCCAATAAACGATAAGGAAATAGCAAATAGATAGATACGAAAGGAGATGAATAATTAGATCCAATATGAATAGATAGATATTAGGTTAAAAAAGATATGTATTATGAAAAACAAAAAAGTATGTATGGATCATAAATAATTAATAAGGAAAGCTTGAGTGATTTAAATATCTTGTTTTATCAAATATGCGGTGGGACATAATTAATGTGGTGACTCAAAAACAATCGCCTTTTATAATATACTGTTAAAATAAAAAAAAATCTATTAAACATATAATCATTATTTTATTTAACATTGCAATTTTGGTACCTGAGCTAAACCAAAAAAAATCTTTTAAACGTGGTATTTATATAAGGTAGGCTGCTTTATACTCCGTATAAGCTATCTTCTTATTCATCTCTTTTAATAAGGTAGGTTATTAATAAGATATTAAGATAAGATATCATTCAGATTATATAAGTTTTTCGCATATATCTCTTTATTACCTTTTTTTGAAAATTTATGTAGGAAAAATCAAAATATTAGTAAGGTAGTTATTTAAAAGAGATTGATAAGGTAGTTAATTAAAAAATTGAAAATTTTCGTAGAAAAATTATTTTTATGATAGTATGGATAGATATTGTTGATAAGGTAGTTAATTAAAAGATTGAAAATTTACGTAGCAAAATTGTAGCAAAATGTTTTTTTTGATAGTATGGATAGATATTGTTGATAAGATAGTTAATTAAAAGATTGAAAATATACGTAGAAAAATTATGGTAGTTAATTAAAAGACTTTAAATATTTATTTTAGTTAAGTATATGGTGGGGCCGGAATCAACGTGGTGGCTCGAAAACGGTCGGCTTTTATAATATATATATATTGATTTTGATGTGGTTAATTGGTCGCTGGAACCATGGGAGCATGGTGTTAGAATTTGGGAGGGTCTCTCTGGCTGTTTAACTTTGGTCTGTAACCATTTACAATGTAGTTTAATACAACTTTGTTAATTTTTTCTACCAAAAATAATGTATAATAACATCTTGCAATCTAAATGGAGGGACCTCATTGAGACCGTTCTTTTTGTCCCCAAAAAATTCTTTCATCTTTCTTGAAATCCGTTCACTTCTTTCTACTTTTTACGTTTCTCAATACACTCAAAACAATTTTTTACTCAAAAGATCTTTTCTCTTAAAAGTGAAACAAGCCTTAATTGTTGGTTTTGATCTAACTCCTGTTTATAATGTTCAGTTGGAGATTGAGTTAATCATACTTTCGAAGCAAATGGCAAACCCAAGTGGATATTCACATTCTGATTATTTTCTTCTTTTTATACAGACACTTGTTCACCAATTTGCTGCCCAAATACCTAGCTATGCCCACGAGGCTTTTTAAACAAACACTACTAGTACATATCTACGAGAAAAATAATGAGAAGATATTCAAGACTCTTTCAAAGTTAAAGAAACATCGTATTCATAAGATTGTACACTTGTATAATAAAAGTTTTTCTTTTCTTACGACTTTATTAAAGCTGAATTCCAATTACTCACCAAAAGAAGTTTAGTAAGGGTGTTGCGTTTTAACGCACCCCTTTTTCTCGAAATAGCGCAGGTATAAAATGGGATAATTTACGATTTTACCCTTCTCATTTTGGGGCCAACTTCAATCGTCATTTCCCGCAAGCTCTCTTCGCTCTCGACTATGCTCTCTCTCGACCCTCTTCCTCTTCCGCCACCGCCTGACGACCGTCCCCCTCCACCAGCCGACCGCCTGACGACCGCCACCACCGCCTGACGACCCTCTTCCTCTTCGGTAAGCTGTCTCTCTCCCTCTTCTTTCGGATCCTACTGATTCGGCTAATTCGGCATAGTCTCTGAACATGACTGTTGTTAGGGTTAGCATTTGTTGGTTCCTTCTGATCAAATTCACAGGATTAAAGATTGTGTCTTTTTTATAATTAGGGTTTGTTTCGATCGACGATTTCCTATATTGTTTTGCTGCCTTCGTTTTTCTTCCTGGATTGGATCTTTGATATCGACTAATGTGGGGTTTTGGGATGTTTGTTCGAGTTGTGCACACATTTGGTCTTCAATGGAAATTGATAGCTTTTAAGGGGAATGTACAACATGAGGGTTAGCATTTATTCTACTCTTCAACGGAAATAGTTAGGGTTAGCATTTATTCTACTGTTCTAAAAAATTTGACTTATGTTCATGATGAAGATCCGTCCAAAACCAAAACTGAGTTTGGAGGATCTGATTTTGGTGGATATCCATCATTGCAGCAGAGGGATGATTCATATAACATCAGAGAGTCAATGAATATCAATTGCGGGTAAGATCAAGGTCATCAAACTTGCTCATGAATCCAAAAGCTATAATTGTTTGTGTAATTTAAGGTATAATATAAGAACTCAGATTTTCTCAATTGTTATATATATTAATTGCTTCCTCGCATATCATCGGATTTGTCAAAGGAACTAGAGTTGGTAGAGGGACTGGATATGACATTGATGATTCCGATCTTAATGAGATGGATCAGTGTAGGGGGATAGTTGTGGCATCAGCAATATTTGGTAATTCTTTATCACAAACCTTATTTGATAATTTTTTAGACATGATTTTAGTGCCTTTATAATTTGCTGATTTAATTTTCTGTCAGGGAATTTTGATTTGTTACGACAACCTGGACCATTAGCATGTTTCTAGACTGTGAAAGGCGTAACTTTGGTTCAGGTACACCAAATATCTCAATTCATTTTTATCATCCGTTATACTACTGAATATGGATTCAAGATTTGGTTCTTGTGTTTTCTTTCCTACACAAGTTTTCTTGCATATTCCTAGTGATTATTGGTTCTTCTGTCATATGCCCCCAAAATCCTCAGTTTTTCCTAAGGCATAGGATAAGAATACAAATTCATTTATCTCCTCTGCATTAGACTATTAATTTTGCCATTTGGGTTCTTATCAAGTGCCCTTAGGGCATAGAATAGGAATAATGTATAATTATAAGGAGCTTGTGGGCAATTTGTTTTGCTCAGTAATAAACATAATGTTGCTAAAAACTGTTTGTTCCATTGCAGGGTTATCACAGGGATGTTTTAGAGCACGTGAGAGCTCCACACCTTCCTCAGCACCCGCCACCGCCTCCTCTCGTTCAACCACAACCACAAATGCCACCTCCGCCGCCCTCACCATTACCTGAAACTAGGAAACCACCATCTAGGCGAGGAAAAGGCAGGAGACGTAATCGTAAAGTCAGTGCTGGAAGTATATTGACTGATCCTAGTTGAACTTTTTTCCTTTAGGTGAAGAGAGAACAAAAAAGAAATTTATACATTTACCTTCGATTTTTGGGGCTAGGCCAATTTATGAAAGGCCTCATTCAATTTTTGCTGGTGTATATATAAACACAATCAATAATATCTTCATATCAATTTTCCTGTTTGTCTAACATTTTAGTTCCAGCCCATGAGGTGCAACTAGGCAAAGCCTCGATTGTGTTGATTGGTTTGCGTGGGATCACTCGAAAGACTTGCCTGCCTGCGGTCAAGGCAAACTTGTTAAACAAAAAATCATATTGAAGTGTAAGGTCGTCATGTTGTATATTCTAAGTTGTGTCCCCAACCTCGACTCCAATATATACCTCAGGATCAGCCTGGTTCAAACACATCAACAAAGTTTAAAAAAACGTGTAGTGTAGATGTCCACAACAATATAATGGACATAATTTAAATGTCCATAGTCTTAGTGTGGACGCACTATAAACGTCCACATAACTCCGATGGACAAAGTATATTTGTTGAATGTGTATGTTGTTCTATGTTGTTGTATGACTTCTATGTGCTTTATGTTTCTTATGTTGTTCCATTTATAATGAGTGTTGTTATTATGTTGAATAATGTGGTTGAAAATGTCTTGAAGAAAAACACACAAGTACCATCAATTTTCATAACACCAAACACATGACTCGATTAAAATGTGTTAGTTGTGGGTTAAGTAATGCTATACTTGATTAAAATGTGTTAGTGGTGGGTTAAGTAATGCTATATAAATGCGATTTTCAACTTTTCACGTTCTGATAAATCGTCCATTATAAATACATGGAAAAACGCGATATGTCCATACAAATATCATGGACAACGTTTAAAGGTCCATATGTTTTTCACGGACGAAAATTTAATGCCCATTAAAAAATGTTGGACAAGATTCGTCAACTAAAACTGATCACACACCCGGCCAGTGAAAATGTATGGACAATATTAACTTGTCCACAAGTTTTCTGCGGTCATGTATGAACCGTCCATTCATTTTTAATGGGCAAAGGGGTGCGCTATAACGAGATTTTGGGGTGCGCTAAATCGAAGAGCCGTTTAGTAAAGATGATTTCTTTTTCGGTTGAGTTCAAGAAAAAAAGTATTATGCTTTCTGGTTAAGATAATATGGTTTATCACAGTTTATGATATTTTTTTGGTCGAAAAAGTTTATGATATTTTGTAAGAGAAAAATGTTTTGATTCAAGATAACATCTATAATCTATAATACAATAAAGAAGGAAAATTTGTGGCAATAAATGCTCTTCATTTTATGCATATAGTAAGATTTCTATGATATTATTTTTGGTTTGAGATGAAGAGGTTTGAGGGACTCTTAATTGCAGGACCATTTATTCTGCATTTACCAGGCTAAAAAAACATTAAATATGTTAAAAAAACGTCAATATTAACTAGGCAATAAGGGTCATGGACTCTTGACCTAGCCTGATAAATTGCAATAAAAAACGCTATTAATATTGACTAAAAATAAGGGTCTTGGGTGTGAACGGTTGAATGGAGAAATTACACCAATACTAACGTACGAACCCCAGGACTTCCCCTTTCCCAACCTTAAAACGCCTTCCCTTCCCCTTCTCTGCGCAACTCCACATCAGCTCCTCCTCACGCCATTCACCCCCGGTCTCTCTTTCCCCACTTCCGCACGCCATTACCCACGCGATTGACCGCCTTGCCCCAACTACCCATAGCCCGACCGGAGAAGCTAAAGGTGGCTTTGAGGCTTACCGAAGACGGCGCCAGCGGTCGCCCACGGACGTCGGCGACTATCCAGGTTCCGGCGAAGATCGAAGGCCATTCTTCCATCTCCAGAAGCTTCAAATCTTCCAAATTCAAGGTAGGGACAAGCGGGAGCGTGATGGAGGTTGCCTTCCCTCCGAAACTCCGCCGACAAGGTTGCCTTCGTCGTTCGTTCGTCCTTCCTCACTGCCTGTTTCTTCCTTGCCGCCAATGGTCAACCGGCATTTGTCAAAGACGCTCTAATCGGAGTGACAGCGACTCCGACGCTCACTCGGACGGAGTCCCGGAGTTCTACGAGCCGATAACCTCAATCGGCGACGAAGATTCAGACGATAACCGAAGTTTCGAGCGTCGGATTGCAAATTTCTCAATTCCGCTTAATCTAATAAGCGACGACGAAACATTGAGGTTAGTATTCTGCTGGTGAAACATTAGGCTCTCACGCCCTGAAAATTTCTCAATTCCGGTCCGGCGTAGATTGTTAATATTCGGGATTTGTTTGCCTTTCACTAGGTTCGGAGATTGCAAAGTGATTATTGAGGGTACAATAGGTTTGAATTTGGGAATTAGGGTTTGTTTTGAATCTCTGTTTTTGTCGGATCATGAAGGTACGAATTCTCATCCAATTGTATGGAATTGATTCAGAAATTAGGGTTTATTTATGGTTTATTTTAATTTTGGAAGAAAAGACTCATCCAATTGTGGGAAATTGATTCTGGCATGCTTTTGAATGTGTATTGGTCTACGACGTTGAACGGGGGTAGAATTAGAGATATAGCCAATGAATAAGGTTTAGCACATTAAATGAGCAATCGGAAACAGAGATTACGCTGTTCTATAGCCAATGAAATAAGGTTTAGCACATTCTATTCATTAAATGAGCATTCTATTCATTGGTCTGTTCATTTAATCGTGTTTTTGTGTTTTATTTTGATTTTGATCAATCTCAGTTTAGCACATTCTATAGCCAATGAATAGAATGTGCTAAACAAAGTGTTGATTAAAATGAGCAAAAGAAAGAAGCAAAAGTTAGGCTGGAGTCTTTTATGTTAATTTTGTTGATAAAGGCTTACTGAGAGGCTAATTCCTTCTTGCAGAGGAAAGAAATTCCAAAATCCCTATAATGGAGATATGATTTGGTAATATTGATCATAAACCCGATTAACAGAGTTAAATGTTATTGAAGTAATGGCTTTTGGTGTTGGTGCATTGAACAAAGAAGATGTTGACTCTGCTTTCATGGCTAAGCTTGGCAAGATCGCCACAGGTGAAATGATATTACTCAAGGTACTTGGCTGCAAATTGGTCCTGTATCTTTTGTAGTTTAGTTTGCATGTATGACCCAATAATTTGAAGCTTACATTAGAAAATATGAGTTTCTTCTTATGCATACTTTGGTTTTTTCAGGAAGCGAGAAATGAGTTTCTTTGGTACTTGGCTGCAGAGCTGGTAAGATTAACTCATATTTCCCAAATATGAGTTTCTTCTTTTGAGATGAAATGACTAAAACTTTTTTTGTTCAGGTGTGAGGCAATGTACCTATCCAAGAACTCATGACTTCATTCACCCTGATTTGGTGTTCACTTTCTCTGAGGGAAGGTGAGACAGCTCAAAAAACCTGTATTAGAAATCCATTCTTCCTGAGATGCCGAATTTGTTGCTGTAATGTGAAATTGAAGGTGTGAAATGGAAGACATTCTTATGAAGTTTTGCAAAGTCAAGATGCTATTGTAGCTAAGATGGTAAATGGAGATTTGGACCACCTGCAAATTTGCTCCTTTTTCACACTACTGCCTGTGTTTGTTTTTCTTTCACACCTGCAAATTTGCAAATTCAAGATGCTTTTTTTTTTAACAAGCTTGATTGTTACAGAACTTCAACTGAATTCTAATTACCGATGTTAATTTACTATTTTCAGGGGAGAGCCAAAATGAGAATTGACAACGAGGCTGACAATCTCTGTGCCACACCTAGATCAATGACAAACAGAACATTATATCAAGACATGGACAGCTGGACAAATCTTTGATGGGCTAATCGACAAATATTATTCAGACCAATATATGAGGAGGATTCATGAGTACCTGAACTAGGAACATTATATCAATTTATTTCTCTCCATTCGATCTGTCGTCTCAATTTGCCTTCGAACCTCTCCTCAGAAAATGGGTAATCGAATTTCTCACCGGCAGCCAACATCGCCTCGATTTGGAGGCCATGGCGTTCGATTTTGGGAGTTGCACAAGAAGAAAGTATTTCGTACTCTTTTTCCCCTTCCCGATCTCCGTTTTTCTCTTATTAGGTTCTTGGATTCGAAACCCTTATTTTGACTTGATTGTCCCCCTACTGATTTCAACTATGCAATTTGTGGTTCCTTTTCCTGTTTGTTAGGAAATGGCTGTTCCTGAAGCTGATAAGCAATTGCTAATATGATATCGCCGTCAACTTCACAGGTAAGGGAATTCCAAGAGCTAACTTGCTTTCATTCCCACATATTTATTCGTTTGTGTGCAGGAGATTGATTTTCCCTCACCCTAAACCCTCGCAGATGGCATGTTCAAGGGGATCCACCATGGCAAGCAGTGCCATGTTTCCGATATCCAAGCGGTGTTGAACAAGGCTTGGACTGCTGGCGTTGATCATATTATCGTAAACTTCTTCTTTCTGATTGTGCATTTGCTATTCTAGAACGATTAATCTTGTGCTACTGTAGTCTATTGGATCCCTCTTGCTTCGTCTTCAAATTGTGCATTCTGTTTTAAGGGTTTTTTAGGCTATCAAATTGTGGAATGTACCCTTATTATTAATTTCTGGATGAATTTGATGTTTATAAGAATTGATTAAACCTGTTATCTTTTCTCTATGTAGGTTACTGGTGGTTCTCTTGAGGAGTCCAGAGAGGCTCTTGCAATTGCTGAAACAGATGGTGTGTATTGTGAGATTAATGTTTTGTTTTATACTGACAAAATAGAGATTTTTTATTCAGCTGCAAATATCAGTTTGAACCATTCCTTATACATAAGTTTAGCTATGTTAGTTAATCGCCATTTATTTTACCCTTCAGTTGCTCGCTTCTATGTAATTGATAATTTGAGTCTCTCAAGCTCCAATTGATGTGTATTGATAATTTACATCTCACAGATGATGAAGGGTTTGTCAGATTGCCAATGCCGGATGTGATTAAAGGTGTGGATTGTTATTTATGATCTTTGAGTGTGAATAAAAACCTTTGAATATAAGCTTGCTAAAACTTTATGAAAGCTAGAACATTTTTCCTGAATATCTAATCTCATTAACATTTTTGCTTTTGACCAGATCATTAGGTATCAAACATAAATGTACACATACTGGATTCAAAATAATGTTGATTGGCTACTTTAATTAAATCACAAAATTTGTGCAATTGTACAAATATGGGTACGCCACTCTTCTTCATCATTGTGGGTTTAATTAGCTGTACCCATATTTGTAACTTTTGCTTATTACAATTGTATTAATATCAATATGACAGGTTATTGGCATACCTGTGAAGCTGCAAGAGCGTGATTTTGCTGGCACTGCTTATGTTCCAGTATATGTGGTGCTTCCTGTAAGATTTTTATCTTGTGTTGTTGTTGTTGTCTAATTTGGTTTTACCATTACAGAATTCTGCTGTATGTTTTAAAGAAAATTCCTTAACTTTTAATTACTTATTTTTTTGGGAAAGTGGTTGCCAATAAATGTGACACGAAAAGGTAACAATTTCTTTTGATGTTTGCTCTTTGCAATCCAATTTTGAAATATAGAATTCTTGAAAAGACTTTTGTTTCGGATTTACTTGATGCATTTGCGAGTTATTAATATAATATGAGATCTGAGCTGGTTGATCCAGATGCGCTGTTCAAGCAGCTACTGATTCTAACTAGAATGGTTACAAGAGACTCTTTCAGATTGTCCATGAGCTGAAGTTAAAGTTGGAGGTATGCTTCCAGAAGGTTAATTCTTCCCTTTTTCTTTTTCCTTTTGGCTAGCGAGCTCCTTTCTAATTTATCAAGTAACTGACAAAGATTTGTATGCTTGGACGACAGATGAAGTATTTGGCAGGGAAATGCTAGCCGGTGTCAGCCCTGTGATCATTTAGTCTTTGAAGGTATAGAAAACTTAAACCTTAGACTCAGTACATAATGACTAAACTGTTGATTTGCGTTTTGTTATTCCTGATGGAGATGGTTTTTCGTGTTTACTTTACACGGGTGATAGAGACTTCAATTTTGTGCTAGATGTATCCAGTGCTGAATTGCTTGCGATCTGGATTTGTTGCTGGTGTAATTTCCGATTGTTGAGTTGGTGTATGGTTATGTTCGAGCTCAGTTAGTATTCTTGCATGTTGGGTATTTTTCTGCTTACTATGGGGTGTTCATCTCGATTTTGAAACACTATTCAATTGGGATACATTATCATATCATTGGCTGCTTTCAATTTTGGGGTACGTGATTGTCTATCTGTAGCTACAAACCAGGTGCAATATTCCAAGGGTCCATGTGTTATGTTTTGCAATTGATTTGCTCTGGTATTGTTTGGTTTGATTAGGGAGGAAGGATTTTGTTACGGGTGTTATAGGAAGTGGGTATGCTCTGTATAAGTCATATGATGCTCATACAAGTCGTCTACGTGAATTGGAGGCAGAATATGAAGCGACCCGGATCAATGATGAGCTCATCAAGGCTCAGTTAAGATGGATGGATAGTTGTTCATGCTTAAATTGGGGATGATGTTTTCATTTATAGCATTGGGTTTTGTTATGCTAACTTGATTATTTTGTTTTCATGGAACTCTGATAAGTGATAATCACAATACCCCATTCTATAAGTTACTTGAGCATCCAGGTGGCCGGAGAATTAGATCTTTCATTACAGAAAGATTAATGCAGGCAAAAGGCCACCCAGTTCCTTCACTTCTTTTTTTTTGGAGCAATCCTTCACTTCTTTTGAGATACTTGAATTGTGGGAAAGACAAAAATTTCTAAGTATGTTTTCTTGGTAATTTTTGACTGATTATGGTGTAAATCATCTCTCTTTGTCTATATTATTCCAAATTGTTTCATTTTGTATGCGAGTGATAGACCGATCGTCGGTAGGGTGGTCGGTGGTCGCCGGCACAGATCTGGAAAAGTCGAGGCACTCGATTGGGCGTGTGAGAGGTGAGCCCAGAGACGCTCAAATATGAGGAGGGCAATTTTGTAATATGCCTTATATAAGGGGGCAATTTTGTAAGTATACATCTGCATCGTCACTATTGTCTTTCCACACCAAACCGTCATTCCGCCTCTGTCGCCGCCGCCGAGCATCGGCGCTTACACGCATCTTTCAATTGTGTGCGAGTGTGATGCGCGCAATTTCAAAGACTAACCTTTGTTTAACATGGATCGATCGGTGTAATACACATCACACATCCTTGTATAGCTTTTTGTGTGCGATTGTGCGAGTACAGGTACTCCGATTATTTTTTTGGCCGGGTGGAAGTATGTTTTCAATTTTGTACGCAAATGATGTTTTAAATTTCCTGTTCCCTAATTTTTTAAAATACTAGTTAACGCACGGGGGCTGATGTGGACAAAATAACTTTGCTCACCACCACCAGCAGTTTGGTATGCAAAAAATGAATTCGTATGAACATCAAAAAAAATCAATTTGTTGGTGTTATGTAAAAAAAGAAGTATCGAAAAACTCGTCGGAAAAGACTTCCGAATCTTTTTTTGGTTAATATTGTAATAGTTCGTATTATTGGTGATGATTTTCAAAGTTGGGATTATTTTTGGTTGAAAGTTGATTGTTGAGATTATTTTGAGTTATTTTTCCATTAAAGAATATGTAAATTACAATCTAATCGTAGGTAACTTAGTTGCGGCGAAGGCAAGAATTGTCAAAGAGGCCATGAAACTCATCATTATGAAACTAAGGTTTTAGTATGTTGATCAAAAAAAAGCAAGGTTTTAGTATCATCTTAATTGATTAGTCAAAAAGACAAACTAATTCATACAATGCATATGGGTTACCATTTTATATGGAATTCCAAATCGTTTCCCTTAGTTCTATTCCTCTCTAAATGAGAAGTAATACTGCAAAACCTAACCATTCCCATCCAACATCATATACACTCACAATGTTATGATATTAATACGTACATGGAACAAAAGTTGTGAAGCTTGTAAAGCAATCAAATAAGGTGTCGTTGATGTGCTTTATTCAGTGAACATCACCAACCTATGTAGGAAAGTTGGACAAGATTTTCTCAAGCTCTTCTCTTGTTATGATCTTCCCATGCTGATCAAAAGACAGTTTCACAAACAAACACAATAAATAAAACCTGGCCATCAAGCAAAGTGTACGCAAAGACTTTGACACCATACTCGAAATCGTCAATTGCCTTTTAATTGTAAGACAGCTTCTACGAGAGGCCAGGCTCGGGCTCGGGCTTGGGCTCGAATGAAGGAATGACGTAGCAATAGACTTGACCAGTGTGATGATCATAGCCACGCTTTGGATCAGTGAGTCGTGTGGAAATTTTGCGCATTGAGCTAGCGCACCGAAGAAGCCACTCTGGCTGCACGAATGACGCTCCGTGGATATAGTGTCGTTTTGTCTCTAGCAATTCACTGTAAACAAGGAACTCAGGCGCCGATTTTGAAACAGATGACCAGCGGTGTAAATACACCCTTTCTTCAACCATTGGTGCTTGATAAGCAACTGGATTTACCGGTTTGCCGTTCTCTGAAATTCACTTTGCCCTGGTGATACGTGTGGCCACTCTATCAACCCAACCTGCACCAATAGCTCCCAATAAGATGGCCTCTTCAACTGTGGAAAGAGGGTTCTTTTCGGTTGGAAAATCAAGAACATATATAAATTACAAAATCAAGAACTTGCATGCTCAAGGAAGTCCTCTTCAACTGTGGCACTTTTCTTCAGACAGTAGTTCTGCATGGACTTCATCTAAGGCTTGCAGTTGCAGCCTATAGCACCTTCGAGTAATAAGTAATTGCATAATCACCAAACCATAAAATATGGTACATATTAAAAAGCCATTCTCGTCCTTTCTCTCCTTCTCCAAAGTAATATTTTCGAGCATAGAAGAAAAAAGATGTAAAGAAGATGGAGTAATTACAAGAACACCATGGATTTTTGCTACTCTAAGAATCAGAACCTCCAAAGCAACACGTAACTTGCAAGCTGTAAATTGCACTTTGAAGTCAAGCAAAAAAAAAAAAACAAATCGCTGACAACACAGTAAAACTACCGAATCCCAAAAGCGTTTTTTTGCCAAATTCAGAGCAAATTATGTTTTCAAATCCGGTCTCTCATCAGTTGAACAGCCACAACAAACCACCCTCCCCAAATTGAATTCAACTTTTGTCATCAGTACGAGAAACAAAATTTAAAATGTAGAAAACGAAAACGAACCTCGAGTCAATAAGCAAGCCAAATGGTTTGGAAAGTGATCTTACAAAAGCAGAGAACACGAACTCATCACTTGCATTGGGAGTCCCAATGGTGATAAACCTGTTGGGAAACAAAACCAATACAAAACTATCCCACATCGGAAGTTGGGACACAAACTTGCCTAGTATATAAGGCCGTGGGTTACTCCTCCTATTGCCAATTGGTTTTAGGATGGAATCCCACCGGGCTTGTATCTGGACCACCCACACGTCTATTATGGTATCAGAGCGGGCGGTTTGGCTCCGTTTCTTCAAGTGTCAACTGGGCTCACCCAGTTGCACTTGAGGGGGCGTGTTGGGAAACAAAACCAATACAAAACTATCCCACATCGGAAGGTCAATTGGTTTTAGGATGGAACCCCGCCGGGCTTGTATCTGGGCCACCCACACGTCTATTAAAACCTTCACAATCTACCAATACCATGTTTTTTAGATTTTCTTCATGGAACAAATGCAAGACTCCATACTCGATTTGATAACCTGCATAGTCAGCAATAGTAGTGTGTTGAAATATTCACACGTTTTGTCTGACAGTGAAAAAGAAAAAGCTAGTCGAAACACAAGTAAGATAACACAAAGTCATTGTAGCTGACTCCAATTTCAGACCATTGCCAGTGGTAAAATGCTCATCTCAATTTCATACATCTTCAATCAAATGTATTGGTATTGGAACGAACAAGTGCAAATTTTAAGGTTTTTTTTCACACCAGCAATACAATAAAGCATGATCCGAATGTATATATTTATAGGCTTGTACCCCCAAAGAGATAGGAGTAACATGTTTTTTAAAGAAATATCGTGAAAGTGATCCATCTGAATAGAGCCAAGTATATACAGCGGCGGATTTAGGGGGGGGGGGGCGGAGGGGGGCGGCCGCCCCCCCGTGGCGTGGGGAACTAAGAAGGAATTTCTCGGTGGAGGAATTTCTCGGGGGCGGTCGCCCTTGATATATTTCCTAAATGAAGCTGGATACAACATTAAGAGTTTGTAGCAGAGCTGGCAATAAGTCCGTATTTTTAGCTTGTATTTTGGTTAAACGTCCCTGGTTCAAATCTCTATATCAGCATTGGGCTTATTTTTTTAAAGCCTTCATTTAGTTTCAACTAGCAGATCCTTCATCCTCTCCATTAATATTTTTTCACTTAAAGGTTAAAACACCCATTAACTCTTATGTCTTCATAACTTTTGTAATTAATTGTATAATTCATTTAATACTTTTGTTCCTTATTTTTGCTAATGACAAAAAAAAAGTAATTATATTGTATTGCTTATATTAGATAATAAACCTAAATCTCCCATTAAAATGACTTTTGTCTAAGAAAATGTAATTGGTCATATATATATACTGTGTAAAAACTTAAGAACTTAGCATATCATATTATATTTGCATTATTTTACATGCTTTTGAGTAATTTATTATACAACCAATTATATTTTTTACAATTGGAAAATTGGCCGAAAATAATCCCAAGTATCGACTTTCAAACAAAAATAATCCCAAGTTTAAAAATCACCGCCAACGAACCGAACTATTACCATATTAAACGAAAACGATTTACCGGTGACTTTTCCGTTAGAGTTGATGACGTGGCAAACGGAATTGTGACATGTCAAATTAATATATAACACTTTTATTTTTTTATGCCATGTCACTGGAATAAATAAAAAATCATTTGCCACATCATTTAACTTGTTAGATTTAGCCAATTGCCTTTAGTTAACAATCAAAAAGAAGTAATTGACCGGGAAAAAAAATCAAAAAGAAGTCTACGTACATAATCGGAACAAAGTTGAATGTCAAAGCACGATACATGGAGACTATGGAGTAGAATTCCGGCAGATCGACGGAGACGACGAAGGACCTCGAACGCGCTCACCACCACTTTCAGCGACGCCATTCAAATCTCCCATGAACTCCTAAATTTTTACAATTTTATAGTTAGGGTTTCAAATTTTTTTTTGCGAATTGTGGGAGTTTGGGATTAGGGTTTATGATTTGTTTTAGTAATTGGAGGTGTGAAACCCAAAAATTGTCAATTTTCTTGTTCCCCGCCATTTCAAGGTTTGGGTTGCTACTGATTTTGTCCATTTTGCACATGACCAATAATTCACAGTTTGTGGTTGTGTGTACTGTACTTGTAATGGTTGATTTTGCCTTTCATTTCCATGATCTGTTTGTGCTCACTTTCACATTAGAAAAACTAGACAAAGAATCAAGATGGTGCTTACTCCAAAACAAAAATCATTAACATTTTTCTTTGTTCCTGTTGGCTATTCAGTTTATAACTTCTAGCTTGATTGTAATACAAAAAATTGAATATATGTTGCATACATTTTTCTTTTCAAGTAGATAGAAAAAAAGAAGCAAGGATCAACCATTAGGCATCAGGTTTTCCTTTTGATAAACTAGCCACACCAGTAGTAACTTGTGTTGATACATATATTTTTGCATACATTTTTCCTGTTGGCTATCCTTCGTTGCTGTTTTCCTTTCAATTGATTATATGTTGCATACTCACTAGTAACTTGTGTTGATACAAGTAGCAAGGATCAATCATTACTTTTGAGTTGATTCAATTGCAACGAGACATAAGAAGGAATTAGCACTCTTGATCACATACAGTAGAAAATGATGAGTCATAATCCAAAGTGAAGCTTGTAGAATCCGACCAAAAAAAGGGAAGCTTGTAGAAGAAAACAACAAAATCAAGATAAGGGACTGAGATTATAAGAAAACAATTGCAATGAGAAGGAAGAAAATAATATGTACTCCAGAGAATCAAAGAGGAGATGGCAGTAACGTATGAATAAGAAGGAATTAGCACTCTTGAATAATGATCGATTAAGAGGCAAGAAATGCAGTAATGAAACCACAATTCTAAAGGTTTTAGAAATAGAGATATCATAATAACCATTGAGAACTATAAGAATAACAAAATGACAGTAGTAATATAAGTTTAAGTAAGTCTTCAAATTAGTGTTCAAAGTAGTGCTCATTTTAGGATAAGGACTGAGACAATTGAACAGGGGCACTTGAGCCAAATAAAAACACCCCAAAGAGAAATACAGATAAAGAGATTATCAAACACCAGACATCTAAGAAGAAGAAGAAGCCACAAACACAGACTAAAAGAAAAGCGCCCTAGATATTCCTTAGCAAGCCATTTCGAGGTAAGTAAACGATTCCGTTGCATGTCTCTAACACAAGTGTGGTTAATTTTAACCTTTCTGACCATCAAACAACCCTCTCTTTGATGCCATGATGCATAAAGATAGAATGGACAGCCTTCCTTACACTTTACTCCAATTCTTCCCCTATGTTTGTCAGACAAACCAAATGTCAAACTATAGCCGTTGAAGATACCGTACCTTCGTACAGATTCCTTAAATACAACAATGTTCGGAAATCTCAAACCAACTTCCCACTCTAGGTTTTTGTAGTCTGTTTTTGGACCAACTGTCAACTTGCTTATTGTTTTCCTCCTATTCTTAGCATCATCGTCTTCAGTTTCAGATATAATTTCCATGTCACAATCAGAGTCTTCATATTCACTCACATTTGCTTCTTAACTTCTGTTTTGTATTCAATAACTCTCTTTCTCATAGTCTGAAATTCCTCATCAGAAGTATCCATTTCACGTGCATTAAGGCCAATGAAATCCATTTCTTCTTCTTCAGATGACTCTTCAAGTTCGTATAAAACTTTTTTACCTTTAAAACTCCTAGTCATCCTCCCTTTGTTCTCGTTGGATTCATCTTCATCACTACATTCATTCTGATCAGCTTCTTCCACGTCAGATTCATCCTGACTGAATTCTTCTCCATGAAAATCATATTCATCACATTCACTGACATCATTAAAATCATTCCAGCTCATGTCTTCTTCATCAGATTCACTGACTTTTCTCAAGGTCATTTCGAACATCCATCCCATCTATATTCATGACTGTACAAACAAAATAGCAAAATAACAGTTCATATTCAACAATATAGTATGCACCAAAATAAAAATTGGTAAAATTTTACCTAGTTGTTCTTTGGAGCATTTTAACAAACATATAATGTACTAAAAGCCTATGTTATCAAAAGCCTTTGAAAATCAAATTATCAAGGCAAAAAAACATGATCGTAATCACCACTATACACCAGCAGCAAGTAAGTTAGTTATCAAAACAAAAAATCAATTAGGAGTCCTTGTAATATTGAATAGCATGAAAGTCGAGTATATAGCAGCATACCCACGTACAAACAAGAACGGATTCGAATAAGAAATCCCAAAACCCTAAATTCGAAATACTAACCTGTTCAAGCGAGATGGAGATTCGAATGGCGTCGCTGAAAGTGGAGGTGAGCGCGTTCGAGGTCCTTCGTCGTCTCCGTCGACCTGCCGGAATTCTACTCCAGCGTCTTCATTGTCTTCATGTATCGTGCTTCAACTTTGTTTGATGATTTTGTACGTAGACTTCTTTTTGATTTTTAACTAAAGGCAATTGGCTAAATCTAACAAGTTAAATGATGTGGCAAATGATTTTTTATTTATTCTAGTGACATGGCATAAAAAAATAAAAGTGTTATATATTAATTTGACATGTCACAATTCCGTTTGCCACGTCATCAACTCTAACGGAAAAGTCACCGGTAAATCGTTTTCGTTTAATATAGTAATAGTTCGGTTCGTTGGCGGTGATTTTTAAACCTGAGATTATTTTTGTTTGAAAGTCGATACTTGAGATTATTTTCGGCCAATTTTCCTACAATTTATTAACTATTTCATGTTTATTTTGCTCTTTTATTTTGTGTATTCTTATATTTATGACATATAAGTGAATGTTGTTAGCTTGTCTTAACCACTCAATCTTGCCCAAACGATTTATACATTCAAAGATTTTTCGCCCCCCATCGGAGAGATCCTGGATCCGCCACTGGAGCCAACAGTAGGCAGAGTTAGTATTTTGGACAACATCATTCAGTAGATGAAATTAATGTTTCTGACATGCTGTAATCATAAGCACCTTCATAGTTGGCAGAGGTGAGCCACTGGCAACCTCCATTTTTATCCTCATCCTCTACAAAAGAAAGAAACAAAAAAATTGAATTTACACACATGGAAGAAAATCCTAGTAGCAGTTAATTAATCCCTTTTGAGTGTGTACAGGCCAGTTTCATGGTTAGTAAAGCTAGATCAGAAACACATACCTAATCGTTTGCTTTGGTAGCAGCAAAGCTGTTACCAGTGAGCATAGCGCTTCATATGCCCATTGTTTGAGAGAGAAGCACCAAAACCATCCCTCCTGACAAGTGGCAAGCCATCTCTTGAGTTTTGTGGTCTTCTCCATTTCCATCTTCGTTCTCATGTCAATCCCAATTCTGGTCATGATTTGGGCCACTCACTCTGTCTCTTGCCCAAGAATCTCCTGAAATCAGATTGGTAAAAGCAAAAGTACCCACATGTCAGATGTGAATTCTGAGAAGCCCATATCATAAAAGGCTAAAAAAGATTGATAATTTTTGAAGTTGAAAGATTAATTAATTACTTCGATATTGAACTTTTTTATTCAAGTATGAATTTTTCTTACATCTGGAGCTACAAGACATGGAGAGCACACGTTGTCAATAATAAAATCCCTGGCTGTATAGACCAAGCGAATTAAAAAAACAAAAGAACACTTAATAACTTGTAAGGTGAAAGAAGAGCAGCAAAGCTCACTGTGTGCATCACATATAGGTAGAATGGAAGTATGGCAATTCTTCCTTGCTCATCTTTCTCAAGCTGCATCAAATTCGATGGACTAAATAACCGCCTGCATTTGGGACCATTTTGTTGCGTGCAAACAGAAGCTATGTGACAGAAGTCTTCATAGTTAATCTACAAAATGACAAAAATAGAAAGCAAGCGTTAGGAGGCAAACTTGGTGGCATTTCTTGCAACATATTTCATGAAAACGAAAATACAAATGAAGTCATTGTAATTGGGGGTGCAGAAGAGAACAAAAATGGACGTAAGATACACATGAAGCATGTTCCTACAAGAATCTAATATATGCAAAAAAGGTTACTTACATTAGGAAAAAAAATGGAACTACAAGAACAGGTTCAGCAAATACAAACATTGAAACACCCAAGGGAACCCCAATTTCAAAAATAAGCATTCAAATCAAGAACAAAAAAAAAGGCAAAATCTTGAAAGGAAACAAAAAAAAAGGAGCCTAAATTTGTAGGATATGATTCCAGATACATCAAAATATGAATAGAAAGCAAGAGACTAAAACATTTTCAGGGTAGCAAACAACTTTCAATAATAAGTATGTACATCTGCCGAAAAATGAATGGATTCAATAGGGTTTATGAGCATGTGTACTGCTAGAGAGGTGTTTCAAAATCAACAGAGTTACACAAGATGAAAGTAACTAATTCAACTGTGAGCTATGTGTATAGGTTTGCATACACTTTCCAAGAGGCCTCTTTCTTTTTTTTAGACTGTGACTGCAAACATACATTTTGAGGGCAATAGCCAAAGCTACCTGCAATAGGAATATGGCAGCGACAATAAGAAACCACCCCCACAATAAGAACCCACCTCTCTCCCGCTTACATTAAGGTCCCGCAGATTAAGAGCCACAAAAGATGCTGACATAAACCCAGGCACGCCAGCAGATGCCCATCTAAACACTTCGAAGGGCACCACAGAAAGGCACTGAATGCAAGAATGCAGGATTAGAATTACTGAATGAACAATCCAAGGAAAGCTAAAACTCACAGACTCCAAGGTAATAGCAAGTATCAAAAGCACTATATCTGAACACATTGTAACCTATAATGATATCAGATGCAGATAATGAACTAATCTCATACTGTCAAGAACCAGTTTTGCTTACTACCTAATTAAGTGGAAATTAAAACACAGATCACATTCCGTTTGGCACTCCAGAGAAATGAAAACGAATTAAAATGGAAAGGCTGCTACATTCCACTCATAAAAATGGAAACGTACAACCTATAAAAAGATCTAGGTCACAGGGCACAACAATGAAAAAAGTAAAATGCTATTACATACCACTCAAAAAAAGGAAAAGCTGCTGCCAAAAAAAAAAAAAAAAAGCGAGTACAGGGCACAATAAAAATGACAGCAAATTGAAAAGGTTGTTTTTGTGATTTGGCATGGCCCCTTTTTGATAAACTGAATATAATCTCTATAATTCAGTGAGGTCTGTTTGTTTGTTTCATTCATTGGTACTTAATTACCTGATGTACAACCTCCAGCACCTTCACCCAAAGTTACTCAAAGAAGTTGCAGATTCATATGAATGAAAGCAGGGCGAAAATGGAGGCGAATACTAACACTACAAACTTCTGAAATCTATGCCTCCACTTTCTTTCAAGATGCAAAATTGATCTCCATGTGGCATATAGGGCAGGTCTGGCAAGCCAAAAAAAAAATGGTTCACTTTCACTAAGAAGAAGATCTGCAACATACAGCCCCAGTCAATGCTCTTCACTTCCCCAGGAATGTAAATTGAAGTATGACAATAACAAGATAAGAATATGGTTCACTTTCACTACACAAAAGATGAGATATGGACAAAACTGGGGCTTTAAAAAAAAATCAATCCATCCGAATTCAGATCACGACAAAGAACACATAGAAGTGAAATGTGAGAATGATCTTAGTCAAAACCTTGTCAAAAAAGTATTCATTCTAGCCGACTACACCACAACAAAACCGTGTATTTCAAAGTGCTATGAGAAAACTTTGATGGTAATGCAATTTAATCCAAGCTTTTAATAACAGGGCATGGCATATTTCTCTGATCAGTGTGCACACCTAAAAAAAATAGTGACCAGCAGAGACGTGTATGCCCCACTTGGACAGCTAGTAAGGGTAAAATATGTAGTGTCTTTTGATCAAATCTTTGAGGCGATAAAAAAAATCCATCCAGGAAAAAATAAAGAGAAAGCATTCTTCAATTTCATGCATATCATATAGCTTCATTTAGTATATATACTTCTTTATAAGATGGAAATGTAGGAAAGATCCAAAGCTAATGACTGAAGCCAATCTAGATATAAAGAAGCATCCACTGTTGAAAAAAAAAAGGACGCTGACTTGATACAGTATGGAAAAAAATGAATGGGAAAGGAAATACATAATAGAGCAATCAAGCAAAATATGCGACACACTTAATGACCAAATTTGCTGAAGATAGCATGGAAGTGCTTCTTTGTTTTAGAGCTGCACAATGAAGACATCACAAAATTAAGGGAAAAAAATCATATTGCCATCTCATTGTCATTTCATTATTATTTTTTGCCAACTCATCATACTAAGTCATTAGGGTGGACTACCCACAAGATAACGTCATTAGGGTGGACTACCCACAAGATAACCTTAAATGTCTAGGAGGATCACAAAAAGGATCTCCCATTTAGCCTTTCAAATCAACAATCTATTACTCTCCAGAGTGACTTACTATTACTATAACTGCTCTGTTCAAGTATTTACTTAATTCACAATGTGCATCTAGGATGGATACCTGCCTTTTACATCAGTATACTTTTAGACTGGCTCCATCACATATTCACAAATTTCATTTAATTTATACAAACCCAAGATGCTCATCTTCGAAATTCTCACTGTAATATTCAAAGCTTCATGTACTATCATTCATTTGAGGCAAATAAGCTTTACCAACTGCACTTAAAATTTTAACCAGGGTTCAATAGGTTAAATATACAAAAACAATCAAGTGTATTTTATTTTTTGAAGGGAAGTAACATATCTATAGACATGTTATTTCCCTTAATCCTCTCATAAAAGTGTGTACCAGGTAACCCTCTATTTTTTTTTGGTCAGGAGGAACCAGGTAACCCTCTATATAACCGTTTCCTAGGCAAAAAAAAATCTCAGTGCACAAGACCCAAAATCTTGCTGCCGTGTTTTTGTAAGCACAATATTCCTATAGATTAAACTGTGAACTTACATGCAAGCTTGCTCACGTGCTCTAGGTCTCAAATTTTTTGTGTTGGACAAATACCTTTTAGAGGCAACAATTTAGTAAAAGAAAACTCTGTCTATAGGCTAAGAAAAAGGGGGCCATAAAAATGAACAAACCGCCACAAAGATGCATCGACGGAGTCATTATGTAAGTAAATGTATAAAACAGCAGTCACTGTTGAAAAAAAATGAAACACATGATGCATCATATTTCATTTCAGACAGCATAGCAGGAGACTTTCACTTATTAAGCAGATCTCTGATCTATTAATATTAATTACAGTAACATCCAGTCATAATATATACACCAGACACAATTCAGCAAATCCATTCAGTCATTACTACAATCAGGAAAACAAGGCACCTCTAAACCAAATAATATAGATTAGAGAGCAAAAATGTGAACAACGCCAAATGGCAGCTGATGAACAAAACAAAAATTATATTTGCAATTAATTGAATACAATCACATATTAACAGGAAAGTTCAAGGCACTGAGTTGAATTCCTTTGTAGGATTGAAAACTCACCGTGATACCAAGCCTCTCAATAGACTGGCTCCTAACATCATCATCTTCCATTTCCATTTCAGTGTGTTCCTGCTTTTCTTGCCCTTCTTCATCATCTTTTATTCCCTCCCCCAAGTCCTCTTCAACTCCTTTTGTTTTTCCCTTTCCTTTTGATGAATCAAGACATTATCTCGAACATCTTCTTCAGGATCCTGTTCCTCCGACAGAGTAAGTGAATCCCTTTCTTTAAATTCTTCCACCACAAAGCTGGGTTTCTTGACGAGTTGTTGATCCTATTAATGAAGATATAAAACCTTTTTTGGACCTTTGTGACAGACTAAAAATGCTAGACACAAAAGAACATGAATGATAAATGTCTGACCTTTATAATTACAAGTAATTTCCTCTTCTTAGGCTGCTCCCCAAGAAGTTCACACACACTACAAGCCAATTTTTAATCAAAACAAATGAAACAAACCACAAATTATATTTTTGAAAATGGAGCAAATAAAGAAGGGTTTGAAATGCAACAAACCTCAGATTCCATAAGCTGAATGTCACTTTTAAAAGCATCTTTAACTAATTTAAAATGATCAAGAATGTTCCCCACACAAGGCTTAACGTCATATAAGTTACAGTTAACAAGTCCTCTTCAGAACAGATATATCAATATTAGCATGGCTATATACAGTAGCAATTTGAAAGAACAAAGTATGAATTACGAAACCTGAAAAATCCAGTTCCTAAATAAAAAGCTACTGAGCAAATGCATTTGAACTACCTTGTTTAGGAGGGTTGGTGGCCTCAGATTCCATAAGGTTGGGGTTGGTGTCATCTGATTCAACAGCAGAAGCAACGCCATTAGCCTCGGAAACAACAGACTCAACCAGAGCGGCTGTCTCAGCATGACTAACGGACACAACAGGGGCAACCGACTCAGTAAAGGCAACCATCTCAGCAGGTGCTACCGTCTCAAGTAGGAGCTACGGACTCAGGAGGCGCAACCAAATCACTGAGGGAAGAATTTGGCAAAGCTGCTTGTTGAGAAGCGTTAGCAGTAGCAGCAGCAGTCTGGAAACGGTATTAAAGTAAGTGACAACACTTACCAAACATAAGAATATGAACGGGTAGATTCCAAAAATGATTTCACTACTGCAATAATCAGTAAGAGATTAAACCCTAACGCCCTAAACAGGAAAAAAATAGGTTTCGAAGCTGAGGCGGTGAACCCAAGCTCGGAATGACGACGACAATAAAACATCAAGGCACACAAGGAAATAATTTCATAGGTAAACAAATGAACACATAAAAGCTTAATGCTAGCATGAGAGATCAACGTGCATGACCTTGTGTATTCGAAGTGACAATTCAGGCAACCCAAGTTGAGCTTTAGGGGCCGCAATTCAAGCATGGCATGACTGCATTAATTTATTTTAAAAAATGCACACCTGAATATTGTGTGAAATAGAGAACACGTGTTAATCTTCACTTAACCTGATTATATGAAAGAAAACTAACCAAAGCCAATTCCAAGCCACCTCCGAGGGCAAGCCCTTGAATAGCAGCAACATATGGCTTATTCGCATCTAGGAGACAATGAAGAACACCAATCTAGACCCGTAATACATTATGTTCGGTCATCAATTTCGAAGGATAAACACAAGTACCTTCAATCAGGTTTATTGCAAAGTCAATACATGTGCTCGGCAAATCTGAGACATTTCCTGCAAACAAGAGTGTGATGATCTAATAAGCAGACAAGCATAACTGTACAAGCTTTGAAGCAAGAGAATAGAATACATACCAGTCTTCTGAACTTTCCCAAACTCAGTAATGTCAAAACCCCCCACAAAACTTTCAACCATCACCTTGAAAATGAACAAAAATACATAGTTAAGCACCACTTGTTGAGTCAATAATGAATGCAATGAATCAAATCATAGGAATCAGTCAGTTATGCTGTTTACACAAGGGATGACGCAAGTAAGATCGGAGTCTAGAATATGCCTCAACAACCAATCACAAATCTAAATTGATGCACCCAAAATTTTACCCAAATCTACTAAATAGAAAGCCATCTTACCAGTTACAACAATAGCCTTCACATGGTTTCTCCTTATGGTTTCATCAAACTTCTCCTCCAAGCCTGCAAATACTGAACACGGACAAAAACCACAAACACAATTAGCACTTTAAAATCACAATCTCAATATCAAAACGTAACACATCAGCAAAAAAGAAACCCACAAAGATTCCACCTTTGGATGAAAGGCTATTTCTGAAAAAAAAAGAAATCAAGAGCAAATCGAAATCTCAGTTGAAAGCGCAAGCGCCTTGACAGGAGGATTGCTGAAGGTGATGAGTACGTGGAACGCCATGAGTTCCCACCTCCGTAAACACCCGAGTTTCCGCCATTGTTCTGCAAATTAACAAAAGAAATTGCCCCTTTCTCTTTTAGGTCTCCTTTCGATAGTCTGAAGATAGATATGAACCTAAATAGGTGTGGATTTGGGTCTAAATCGCGGTAAAATCAAACTCAGAACGGAACCCTAAATCAAACAACAGAGCGTATGAATTAATCAAGCAAACCGTCCATCAAAGGGAAACAGAAATCAAATCACCAACTGCAGAAGATATGGGGAGAGACGTAAAGGAAACCCTATACCTGTGGTTCGCCGATTTTGTCGTCGGAAACAGGAGCACTGAGGACAGAGGTGGAGATGGGGGCGGTGAAAGGCATATAGGGAGTGAACTAAAGTGAACTAAGGCATATAGAGGTGGAGATCCATCAATTGGTTTACCATCATGGATCTGAAGTGAACTAAGGCATATGAAGGGATGATGATGGTAAACCAATTGATGGATCTATCAGAACATATGGAGAAGTATCGGTTTTAATGGCAGAAACATTGGCATTATGGGATGGCGTAAGAAAAGCAAAGCATATGAATTGTAGAAAATTAGAGATAGAAGGGGATAATATAACAGTTATCAAAGCAATAGTTGGGCAAATTCGCTGCCCATGGGAAATTGAAAGAATTGTT
This sequence comes from Polygonum maritimum, assembly GCA_963924305.1. Lineage (NCBI taxonomy): Eukaryota > Viridiplantae > Streptophyta > Magnoliopsida > Caryophyllales > Polygonaceae > Polygonum > Polygonum maritimum. The sequence goes on from OZ002734.1 coordinate 24,630,211, forward strand.
GCCGACATTCTCGTGTCCCTTCGGGGGTTCGAGTCAGTCCGTTTTTATCATGGGAGTAGACAGTGTAACTCTGTAGCTGATAAAATTGCTGTTTTGGGCCACAGTCTCTCATGGGAATCTATATGGAACCATCACGAGCTTTTAGCTCTCGTCTGAAATGATGCTCTAGGTACCCCGCCGTAAGGCGAGGCCTAATTCTCACCGTTTCAAAAAAAAAAAAAATAAGGAAGGAAAATCAGATGAGAAAGATAGAAATGAAGGAAGAGGTGGAGATGCAACAGGAGGTGGAGGGCATGGGGAGAACGAAGAGATGGAGATGCAGCAGGAGGTGGAGGGCATGGGGAGAACGAAGAAGAAGAAGACACGTAAAGAGAGAAACGAGAGAGGGAAACAGGGAGCAGGAGGTGGATGGAGGAAGGAAGCAGGTGGAGAATGAACGGTCTTAATTTACAAAAGCACTATTTTTTAGCAAATTAGTAAAATAGACAAATCGTGACCGTAAAGTCTTGTATGGATATGGATATGGATATGGATATGGATTATTTCCACTTATAACAAAAATTATAAACGAATAATGCATATTTGTTCAATTTCATGTTAAACTTAATTATTACCCGTACCTTATACGCCACGGGACACGATCAATAATAAATTTTTGATGTATTATTCAATTATAAAGGAAATCATAATAATAATAGTAGGAATTAGATATTGATATCATCTTTTTTATCCGAAATCATTACAATATATTGTTAATTCAAAATCGCGATTTGATGTTAAGAATAAATTTAAATTTGAACTTTATATAATGTACATAGAAAGTATAGATAAAATACTATGATTTTATTTCAAAATATACTTGATTGATTTAAAAAAATCATATGTGATACAATATGAAATCTCAAGTAAAATATATCAAAATATATTTTTAATCAATAGATTTTTATATGATGATAGAAATTAAAAATTAAGTTAATAATAGTTTATCAAAATAGAGTTGTATTAGTAATAATATTTTTTTAAATAAAATGAATATTTTAATAGATCTTATAAAATTATAATTAATTTAATAATCGTAAATTTTCACATCAATATAATTTATAAATGAATATTATAACACAAATATATTTTTTAGATATATGTATCTTATATTATAAATTTATTATTTATAGGATAAAAAAAGATTGACAAAACAATATGGCGAATGTATATGTATATAAAAATACAATAAAAACAAAATTCAAAGTGACAAATAAGTTTAAGAAATTAATTTTAATTTGAATTGAAAAAAAAAATGTGTAAGCAAATACTTGAAAAAGATAGAAATTAGAAATAGAAGAAAATAGATGATAGACAATTAATAAGAATACGAAAGACTTTAAAATTAATTTTTTGAGTTTTTTTCTTAAATGAAGTGGGGTCAGAATTAACGTGGAGACTCGAAAAGTCTCGACCTTAATATATAGTATAGATTTATAAATATTTTGTTCAATGTTTCTTCAAATTTAACAAAAATGCTCTATTTACATGTATATATCCCCATACGAATTATTTGATCGTGTTTATCAAGTTGATTTACTGTTTAAAAGCAACCAATGATATGACAGACAAGTAGCATGAGAGGCTTGATCAAATACATGATTGTTGCTATCGAAGAATACCAGTTATTGTCATTGAACCAAAAATTATTCCAACTGCAAAAATAGTAAAAGCATAACAAAACTATATTACCATTAACATGTTCACTAAAAATAAAACACGGACAATTTTCCGGTCAAATTTTGGATTATTGGTATATTGTACGTTCCTTATATATAAGTTAGCGATATACTTCAAGTAGATTTAAGTTTTAAGAAAAAACAATCAAGAATAGGGTCATATTTTACTAAATTTCGAAACTTCTCTTAAGTATATTTATGTAATTTTATCACATTATATTAATTTATACTTTTATTGGACCCTTATATTTCTATAGTGGTTTTTCGATAATTTATTATGTTATTATCTTATCAAAAACTGCCAAATTTTACACTGGCACAACTCGGGACCGGAGAAGAATATTAACTTAACGTGTTTATTAATTTATCGCGTATTAATTTATGGAGGTTCTAATATAATATCATAAGATGATGAAACTTATTGATCTAACTTCTACTACGCATATATCATGGATGAAAACTTTGGAAACAACTCGGTCATTAAAACATGATCATATTTTTATGATATGCACAATTAATATTTTGATTTCTTTATAAAGCAACAATCATTTTGCTGTAAACAACCCTAGTGACATATAAAGAAGAAGAAGATAAACACGTGGGTAGGGTAGACAGAGCATTAATGATTAGGAGCTAACAAGGTAGCAACAAATTAAAATCAGACTTAGGCGCGTTTGATCGGTTATAGTATGTACATGGAGATGAGTAAGAGTACTAGTATTGCTTCCAGAGCGTTGAAGTCGAGCAGCTTGGTCTCCGAGCTGCAGGCTGCTGCAGCCTTCATGGTTAACCCCTACGTAGGAGGAGTAGGACATGACTTCTTTTTCTTCTCATCTGCCGACGCCGGGGACGATTCCGTCGACGTCGACAAATTCTTCGACCTCCACGGCTGCGAGGAGGATGAGGAAGGAGGAGGCGAAGCCCATGACGACAAGACCTCTTCCAATTCCTCTTCGTCTTCGTCTTTGTCTTTGTCGTGGTCCTCCTCGTCCTCCTTCTCCGCCACCGCCCACGACTTTTCTGCCGCCCCTGATGGCCTCGCCATCCCGGTAAGGCCACCGCCATCATTTTTTACAAAATTTTCTACTCCCTCCATTTCAATAAACATGTCGTTTTAGCTCTAAAATTTTGTTTCAAAATACATGTCGTTTTACATTTTTTGGCATTTACTTTACAGATTTACCCTTATAATCATTAGCAGCTTATTAGTAGTGGTTTTCAATAAAGTAAAAAAGTGAGGTAATAATTAAGGGTATAATAGTCAATTTAATAGCTTCCTTAATATATGTGCAAATGGCTAAAACGACATGTTTATTGAAACCGAGGGAGTATTTCTTTTATCTTACTCCAATCAATATACTTGATTTTTCCACTTATTTGTTCAAGTAATTCTCCACTTACGTACCTATGCAATCAGTTTTGTTAGGAAATCATGAATTTCAGGGGAGACACAAAACCCCAGATCGGTCGAGGTTGTTAGGAAATCGATCAAGCTTTTTGCGATGCTTTATAAATACCATTAAATTAATTTCTTGACGATGTTCCTATATTTTCAAATGAATTCCCTCGTACATTTTCAACTCCTTTTTCAATTAATAGAGTATTCCCTTCCCGAACAAATTGATTCTTTCTATGTACTAGTGGGTTGCGGACGGACAAATGTTCTTGGCTAACAATAGATGCACCTGTATTTTCCTATGCTTTCTAATTATATAGAATTGCGACTCTAAGTAACGGTTTTGTTTTGTTTGTTGTATGGATGAGCTCTGATTAGTATGAATAAATTATAATATCATTGATTGAATGCAAATTATTGTGTAGTAGTAGAATTTGAAGTAAAGTGAAAACGCAAAAGGTAATAAAGTACATAGTGATACGTAGAGAAGTATCAAACTTCGTTACAGAATCTGAAGGAAAAACTAAACTAATGCGCTACTGTGTTTTTAGAGAAATCATTGCAAGTTAAGTTCATGGGATATGCGGACGGATGTTGTAAGAATAGCCGTAGTCTCTCTGGTTTGAGCCAATAGCCATCCAACTTGATTACGTAGGTACATACTTCGTCTGGATTAACATTTTTACAATCCTCCCGACTGTCCTTTCTAATTGTGCAAACACAAGAAGTAAAAATATACCTGGATGCTCTATAATGATCCGACACCCTATTGTTTGATCACACTGAATGAATTAACATAATTTGATGTTATTGGTTGATTATATCATTAACCTTACATAATAAAAAAAATACCAAACAATTATTTTCTTCAAATGCCCATTTCACAAGAAACACGATCCTGCCACATAATTTGATGTCAAAAGAAAACTTAGATTATAATGCCTTCCTCTTTTCTTCCACATACCTAGCCTCTCTTTTCACCAAGAAACAAGATCCTGCCAGCCTATACCGTAATTCTAGACAAAAAGGAAAAACTCACAGCATATCCTGGAGCTGCTTCCAATACTCTGGATTTTGTAGCATCCCTGAGAAGAAGCATAAATGAGAACCATTAGCATGATCACTATAGGTACAAAGTGACAGCAAATGCATATGTACAAAGTGGCAGCAAATGCATATGTACAAAAAGCAGCAAATGCATCAGTTTGTTTTTTCTACAAAGAGGATCCATTTTCAGTTAAACCATTGCCTTTCTCTTTTCCTCAAGTATCTTCTCATACTCCTCAAGGGTCATTTCTTATTGACAGAGAAATCAAAAAGCGAATTGGAAAGAATCAGTTTATATCTCTACGGATAGCTAAAATAGTACAAGGCCAAATAAATCTCAAAAAGAAAAACTAAAAAATTGGATGAGAGCATTGTGGTGGCAGTTTTAAACTATATAGAATACAATTCGATATGCTTATAAATAAGCTCTTGTCTAATTCAGTGGAAAACTAAGTGAGGCTGCCCCCGGCTAAACAAAAAGAAGACAATATGAAGAAATGACACACTCGGAGCTAATTCGACTTAAGCATGACACATATAAACAAACATTAGCTGGACATGGTAGGTTACCTTGTCTTCTAGTTCCTTCTCCTCCGCCTCATTGGCTGGGTTCTCTTTGTTGGTCTCCACAACGTCTTCACCGTTCACCTGCTTCTCAGTAGCAGCAGTTGCCTCGTTCTCGGCAACACCTTCTTTAGTCTCTCTGTCATTTAATAAAAGTAGATTAATACATCAGAAAAGGAAGAATTGTTTTTTATCGGTACCTTTACAAACACAACTGACACTCACAGCTTAAAATCTTCACCAGGAGCACCCCAGTTTCCACGTCCACACATTTTGAAGTAAGCCCACACATTTGGCTTGCTTTTTAAAACTTAGCTCCTAACAGAACAATCCCAAATTAACACCGAGAAAGAAAACAAAAACACTTGATATATATGAATACATGCCCGAAGAATAAGAAAACTAACCAGTACTTTCCCACCAGTAGGCTTAAATCTGTCGTCTGGATCTTCACTGGTCACACGTACAGCAACACGTACATGTAAATTTTCTCCAAGCATCATAACCTCCACCGTGTGCTTGTCCATAGAACCTCCTAATTTCTGAAATGCAATAAAAGTCAATCAATTCTTATGTCAAAGCATGAAGATAGTACACTAAAATTTTGATTGGGAATTTTCTGATGACATACCTGGATTTTGCCAAAGAGGAATACTCGAATGATCTGCACTTTCAAATAGCCGTTGGTTGACTTCATCCATGGCCATTCATGGATGAAGTCAACGTTTCGTAATAATACTCGAATGATCAAGGTAAGGCGCCTTCTCTGAACCGTCTGTGGTTGTGATCTTCATACAAGGAAAGGAGAAAAAGTTACTCATAGAATCATTCAGGTGTAAGAGTACTAAAACCTTGTGATAAGTTAAATCAAACCAATTTGGAAATCTGAATGAGCATTATGATGTCTGACCTTGGATACAAGAAATTAGTTTCACTACTGCCATGAAGATACTCTTCCATCATTTTTGGGTGATATTCTAGAATCTGATGAAAATAAATGGCAAAGGAATCAAATTGGCAGGAAACCAAGCGTGTGTACATCAGAAGAAGAAATATGGCATGTAAAAAAATTGAAAATACGTCTTTGTATATAAGCGCTCTCACGTCTTCCTTTCTCAGTTTCTTCTTCTCAAATGCAAACTCCAGTTTTGAGATTGGTTGTGAAGATGGTTCAGATATTGCTTGGGTAAAGCCATGAAAATATGAATCCTTCAACGCCTGAAAGAAGGGGATCAAGTGCAAAGTAAAATCAACTTCATTATAGCAAGTAACCAAGCCAATCACAAGAGATAATAAAACCAGTCGTTTAGATTGATTTACCTCTTCAGCAGTGGGATGGTCTCTTGGATCGAATGCAAGTAAGCGCTCCAGTAAGCTAAGTGCTCGGGGATCTATATTGGGGAACTTCTGTGTGAAGGGAACGGTGTTCATCCCCTTCCTCCTACACCAGACGGAGGCGTTTCTCGACGGCATCTTGTACTGGTCATGGTCCGACATCCTCCAATCGCTCAAGAGCTGCGAGGATTTCGCCTCCAATCATCTGCTCGCTCCTCGCCAAGATTGCGCAGAACAGCGCCGATTTCGCAACCCTAAGCAACGGCGGGGGCGGGGGCAGGGGCGAACTCCGACACCGCAGACCTCGGCCTCGCCCACGGCGTCCACCGGAACCTTTCGCTCGCCGCCTAGGGATCCACCACGGGTGATTCAGCACCGTCGACATGATCTCGACCTCCCGACGAACGTCCTCCACGTCCACGGCCGTCCGCAGCTTCCTCTTCGAGATCGATTTGCAGGCCAATCGCTCCTTCGTCTCTCGATTTGTGCAGAGGTAGGTTATGCCGAATTCTCCAGGGCCAATCGCTCCCGGCCGATTTGTGCAGAGAGCCTAATTTGTGAGAGATTTGGGAAGGGCATAAGGCATGAAAAAGAGTAATTAAGTAGAGGGAAGGGCAGAAGGCATCAGAAATTAATTAACCAGCCTTTTGTATTCCCCATGGTTAAGAAAACAAATTGCCGTCATTTATGTGGAACACAGACAGACAACTGATCATAATTGTGATTTGAGGGACGATTTTTCAAGTTGTTTAGATGAGAAATCTGAAATTCACTAGTGTCTATAATCGTAATTAAGAATTCCTTCAAAAAAAGTTCAAATTGAAGAGTCAGATGTTTTTGTTGGCATGCAGGGTGATGAGATCAACAAGGAGCTCGAATTGTGGTCGCATTTGATGGACGGCGCCCTCCACGATGATTTTTTCACCTGCCCCACCCGTAACCCTTACGCTACCACACCTGTCCGGAACCGGGTCCGGTTCGAACCCAAAGTCAAACCGGCTATAGTGGTGGAAGCAACCCGGTTTCCGCCACCGCCCTTCACAAGGCCCAGAAGCAAACGCTCCAGGCCCATCACCGGCGCTTCTTGGTCCTCCTGCTCCCTTCTCGAGCCGGAGTCCTCTCTGTCGTCATCGGTTTCATCATCACCTGAACCCGGTCCTGAAAAAACCGGAGTCAAAAGGATGAATCGAAGCCCGGTCGAGGACGATGGGGACTCCGTTTCCGCAGATGGGCCGGCTCAAGCGAGGAAATGCACGCATTGCCAGGTTGAAAAGACCCCGCAGTGGAGAACCGGGCCGTTGGGTCCGAAAACCCTTTGCAACGCGTGTAGCGTCCGGTTCAAGTCGGGCCGTCTTTTTCCAGAGTATAGACCGGCTTGTAGCCCCACGTTTTCTAGCGAGGTTCATTCCAATAGCCACCGCAAAGTTGTTGAGACGAGGCCGGTTCAATTGGGAGATTTTGGCTTGGCGGTTATAGATAGGTGGGGTAGTTGTAACAAATTCTTTACGGGTTTAGAGATGTAGACTTGATTTTAGTGTAATTTTTTTTAGTGCATTTTCAATGTAATTCATGCTACAGTATTAGTGATTTTTCGTACTAATTACAGTACATACTATGTGGACACATGTAATTCATGATCGCATTTGTCGTAGGAGCTTAAACAATTTAATGAACATTTGCATACTTTGTTGAGAAAGAGAATGATCATAACTTTATTTGAAAGGGTTAGATGATCGTTTAACATTAATTTATGTCCAAAGTTTAGGTGATTTTTCTATACTTATCTTCTACGTATTACATGAGTATTTTATTCAATAAAATGAAAACCGGGCAGTATTACATACGGGCAGTAGCATTTTAGTGGGGTTTTATTCGGTCAAAAAAATAACCAACGAAAATTCTAAAGTCTAAAGCCGGCGATTGAATTGTAGCCGCCAGACCACGTCAACGAGCAAGTGGTTGACAAAGATTGACGATTCAATAAATCTCAGTGACGAACCTGGGGGCATGAGTGGGCCTTGCCCCCTTTAGTCGGGTTAATTTTTAATATATATATATACATAATTTTTTATTAAATATTAATATATTTTAATTAAATTTGTATTAACATGACATGAAAATCAACTAGTCTAGATGGTTTTTTGTTTAATTTTGTTTTAATTCCACCAAGGTTGAAATCCCCATAACACCCTTTTGTTTTTTTATTCAAATTTTGTTGGTAGAAGAGCTTTTTTATTCAAATTTAATTCATTCCTCTCAAAATTTTGTTTATAAACTAGCTATTTACTGAATAAATTAGATTTCATACATACCGTAATTATTTTTTTTGAAAAATAATTACCTATTTTATTACTATTTAAGAGTATTAAGTAGCTAAATTTATCGATTATTCTTGAATCATTGGATCTCGTACACGAGCTGGGCGGCTGTGCCCCCTTTAAATCCGTTCTGCGTTCGTCACTGCATACCACAATGGAGTGGGGTAAGTGTCAAGCGGCTTACTCCACATTCATAAGGTTTAGGGTTCAAGTCCAATGGAGGTCAGAAAATTCACTTTGGAGACTCACCCATCAAAGCCAGGTGCACGACCCAGGTCGAGTTGGATGTAGTCAAGACGAATCTCTGGTGAACTAGTGGGCAACCGAAAAAAAAGATTGACGATTCATTACCTTCCCCTATATTACAAAATTTATACTACTATTATTCCTACCCTCCTCAATTCAAATTAAGTTTCGTTTTGTATTTCTATACAAGTTTTAAGAATTTATTTTTTAGATGATAGCACTATTTGTAAAAGGCGAATTGGTAATTTCTAGGTATTATGTTTGAAGACTATTTGGTTACTTTTTAAAATGATGGGAAAAAACAAATAATCACTTAACTATATGTTTGAAGACTTTCGTAGCAAAAATTAATATACTCAAAATCTTAAAATCTTTCTCAACTTTATACATATCAAAGTGGGAAAATGAAGCTTCTTTTGAATCCGCGGAGTACGTATTATTAGACATGTCAATTGGGTCCGCATTGGTCATTTCAGGTTGGGGTTTTCGGGTGGATTGGGTTGACCAATGAGTTGAAAATATAATTTTTGTTATGATTATTAAATTAATATTATAATTAAATAATTACAGAAATTAATTAATTCTATGTATTTTAATAATATTATAAAATATTATTTTCAAAATAAATTATATACACGCTTTAAAAATACTAAATTGGATCAACTTACCGATTACTAAATTCAAGCCAAACGGATTCGGTTTATTTCAGATTTCAGGTTTAAACTCAAAATTTTGAACCTAGTTAAGATTTAAGTTATCAGATTCAGTAAAGTTTTAACGACTCTAATCATAATCCAACAGCCATCACGAAGTTATTTCTCATCTCCTTTCTAGATGCATACAAAACTACCTTATTCTTCCATTTTTTGTTTCTTCTTCCATTTCATTAGAAAGTCGTCCTTTGTTTCTTTTGCGTTCTATCATTCCGTGTTTCCTTACGAAAGTCGTCCTTTCTTCTTCCATTTTTTGTTTCAATTTAGGTAGTTGAAACGGTCTAAAAGTTGATTGAATTTGGATAGGATTTTCCTTATGAATCAACCAATCAGGACATGCCTGTGAATCTAAGCTTGGCCTTTAGTTCACGTTTTTAGATTTTTTTTCGTCAACTTGCCACATGGTAAGACTAGAAAGGTTGATACATATGTGTAGAGCATATCGATCTTTAGCCGTTTAACCTGTACTAGTTTTGCCCCTCGTGCGAAACTTCATATCGGTTTCGGTTAGTGCATGTGACATAATAGTGTGTACCGATCCAAATTCTCTGCAATTAGATTCAACATGTTCTTATATGATCAATTCTGCACCCAAGTTAAAAATTCCAAGTACATTTCAAGGAAGCAATCTTACAGGCTTGCGTGTTTTCTGTATACTGAATGACAATTAGATTGAATTGATACATATACACCAATGATTATGAGAGGAGGAATATAAATTATAGATTACAAAAAGGTTACTAAGATGCAACATTTACAAAGCTTATCTTCATACCCTGCAAGCAGATGAGCTATTATACGAGGCGAGATCAGAAGCCTGTCCCTGAAGAACATGGCGCAAAATGTCTGCAATCTGAGCTTCACATAGGATGATTTCATGCAGCTAGCTACAACAATTTGAACCTTTTAAGTTAGTATGCGGAGAAGTTATTCAACAAAAGTTGATGATCTATGTGCTATCAAATAAACATTACCTTCATCAGCTAAAACAACTCAGCTCAATGATTTCATGTGAAATAAAACTGGAGCAGCTTTTGCACATTAGAATTAGTAGAATTCTGAGGAGCCAAATGTATGTGTGTATACAACTGATGTAGTCTGCATTGCAATATATCATCAACTTCACAGGGTGCAACACGTTATCAGCATCTGTACAGAATTCACATGCCGTCTCCGGCTCCCACCAATGCAAATTACAATTTGCCAGGACCAAAATCCAACCCTGAGAAAAAACGTCAGGAAACCTTGGACTTGAGAAGGAAACAAAATCTACAAAAGGTTCAAAACTATGAGATAGTCAAGCATCAAACCTGTACATATGTGCATGTATAACAGGACCAGATGGAGATGCAGCTCCACGAAGATGAATCTCTTTGTTAGAGAATCTAAGATTGATTAGGAAGATGTTGAAAAGTTCCAACATTCGGAATGCATCCACCCATCATCATTTTCTGATACACAGCATACGCTTGTTCAGGATGCCCAGATACCCCATAAGCTCGAATCAGAGCATCGTATGTAAACACATTAGGCGTTAAGCCCTTAGATTGTAGCTCTTCATACAATTCAGTCGCTTCTTCAATCATCCCAACATTCCCTAAATGAAGTATCATGGTATTGTAGGAGTACAAATCAGGTGTAAGCCCTCTCGTCTTCAGCTCCTCAAAAAGAGCAAAAGCTTCTTCAACTCTCTGGAATCTTCCAAACCCATTAATCATTAGATTATAGGAAATCAGGTCAGGTTCAAGGCCTTTAGACTGAATCTCCTGAAAATACTGCCAAGCTTCATCAACTCTCCCAGCAATACATAAGCAATCAACAAGAATAGAGTAGGATTTGAGATCTGGTCTTATTCCCTCCATAATCATCTTCTTGAACAAGTCAGTAGCGTCTTCTATATCACCTGACTTACCGAATCCATTAATCAGGATGTTAAAGATAACAGCATTTGGTTCACATCCATAATCAGTCATTTGATCAAAGAACAGCCTTGCTTCCTCCAGTCTTCCACATTTTGAAAGACCGTCTATCAGAGGACCGTACAAGGTGTCGGTGAGAAATCTCCACTTACAAGATTATAGTACAAATCCACAGCTTCATCCAAACGCCCCGAATTCACAAGTCCAGATATGACAATATTATGTGTTATAGCAATAGGCTCAGACCCACGAGTTTCCATTTCTTTATATAGTTTGAGAAGTTCATCAACTCTGCCAGTCTTTCCTAGGTTATCAAGAAGCAGATTGTATGTGGAAGCATCCAGTACACACTTATTCTTTTTCATCTCTTCAAATACTTCCCAGGCTGTCTCAGTTAAATGAATATCCAGAAGCCCTTCAATCAAAGGATAGTAAACTTCTAGTGTTAACTGAACTCCATAGTCCCGTGCCTTAATAAGCAAGTCATACGCTTTAAGAGCTCTTTTCTGTCTAGATAAAACCTTACACAGAGGGACGAGAACTGAGTCTTCTTGGCAGAGCTTCAGCAAATGACATGGCAAGTTCTATGTTGGCTTCAACCAAAACCCCACTCATCAAATCTTCCCAAAAACATCTGTCCAAGGATAGAATAGGTTGTGCAACAGACAAACTGACGAGCTTCAAAGCATCATTAATCCGTCCATCCTTCAGCATGCCCGGAAGAAGTGTGCACAGAGTAACAGAATCAGGACGGACTACTTTCCTCATTTGATGGAACATCAAAAAGGCTTCATTCACCCTGTTATCCTTAACCAGACCATATATAAGAGTGTTGTAAGTGACTACATCAGGATAGCAATTAGTTGATATCATGTCATAAAGCATCTTGATAGCCAAATTCACCTCATCATTCTTACACAGGCAGTCAAAGAGAGTATTGAACGTAATTGTGTTTGGAAGACAGCCACGCTCCGTCATTCCACCAAATTACTCCATGGCCTCTGGAATCCTCCCTTCCCTTCCTAATCCAGCTAATAATGTGTTGTAAGTCACAACAGTTGGAGATACATTAATCTCATTCATTCTTTCATACAAGCCCCATGCTTCTGCCACTCGATCAGCTTTATAAAGTGCATCAACTAATGAATTGATCACAAGCAATCCTATGAGAGCACCCATTTCCAATCATTTGACCAAGTAAATTCACAGCTTCATCAACTTTTCCCACCTTACTGTAGCATTTCATCATCATATTATAGGTTATAGAGTCTGGAGCAATCCCACTTCTCTGGAGCTCATTGAAGACAACTTTTGCTTCCTCAAGTCTCCCTGCCTTGGCTAGACTGTACAAAGACGCATTACAAGCAATGACATTAGGAACTATTCCTTTCGCTTTCATCCTCTCAAACATCTCAACAGCTTTGCTAGAAGCTCCAGACTTACCATAATAGTCTATGAAAAGAATATAGCTGTAAGCAGTAGGCTCAATCCCAAGAGACGGCAATCTGTCAAGGAGATCTGCTGCATCAACCAATCTATCTACTCTCAGAAGCCCACATATAAGGGAATTGTATGTATGAAGATTTGGCATAATATCTTGCTTCTGCATTGTGTCAAGCTGTTGAAATGCTTCATCAACTTTCCCAGCCTTGCATAAGGCATCTATCATTATGGTACAAGTTACAACGTCAGCAGCATAGCCATCAGCTTCCATTTCACTCCACAATTCCCTCACACTCTCAAAGTCTCCTTGATCACTGAACTTGTTCATCAGGGTGATATAAGTCACTCTATCGGGTTTTTGGCTTGTGGATTTCATCTTTATAAACAGTGATTTAGCGTCTGTAAGTTTTCCAGAATGACAGAGGGCATCAATTAAAACTGTATATGTAACAACATCAGGCCCACACCCCTCAGCATCCATTCTTTTCAAGATCTTATACGCCTCATTGATTTTCCCAGCCCTCCCAAGTACTCTGATACAAATGGTAAATGTATATACATTTGGCTTCAATCCCAGACTTTCCATCTCCTTCAACAAACCCATCACTGTTTCGGTATCCCTTCTCTTCCCCATTGCAACCATAAGTGCTGAATAAGCCTTGAGACTAGGCTTGATCCCTTCCAAGATCATCCTCCTATATACATCCAAAGCTTCCTTGTAAAATCCAGATTGAATAAGCAGATGTATTAAGCCATTGTAAGAATATGCGTTCAACACAAGGCCATTACTCCTCATTCTATCAAGTCCATGTAGAGCCTGCCGAATCCCACCCTTCACATCAAGTGCTTTGAAAATAGTCAAGTATGTGGTCAAATTCCTGTTGATGATTTTCTTTTGCATCAAGTCAAACACAAATGCCAAGTTACCAGTCTTTCCGCCTACCCTCAAAACTTCAAGCATGTAATTGCAAGATTCAGTGGTGTGGAATACAATGGGCATCTTTCCAACTGACTGGAAAAAGTCAAAAGCACAATCTGGGTCTGAAGTTGACTTCAATATCCTCATAACCTCCTGTGATGAAGTGACCTTTTTTTGCTTACCACCACCCTTCAATATAATCTGATTTTGACACTTCAACAAAGCAAAGAAAATTAAACTATATACACAATAAAGTACGTCTGCAATCAATTCCAACGTCAAAGAACAATGAAATTATCTTCTATGCCCAAGTATCAGCAGAGAAAGTATAGGTTTAAATCAATGACAGGAGACTACTATTTCAATGATCTTGAAAATTTCTGAACTCACAACTCAGTGAGTAAGAAATGGTTGCAGAGATCAAATGTGCCACATTAATCATAAGATTCATACTAATCCAAAGCAGGGGAAAAAAATTAAAGTGGGTACATAGAGTGTTATATTATTACGTTGAAAGCAATGCAAATTCTTTCTGTGGCAAGATCCAAACTCTAGGTCTCCACTAATTGAGCTCGAATAAATGTATCTCTTAAACATGATCAAGAATAGACATCATACATAAATAATCAACACATTATGCAATCTCTAGGGTACTTCGCTTTATATAGAAAATAAAATAACAAATCAAAACTGAAGAGTAATTAACCATCCATTACGTAATATACAGCTGAAATTGTTAAATAGCATTATGAAAGCACACACCAAGGTGAGTAATTGGTCATTCCTGCATCAAATTTACAGTTTATACCCAGCATTCAGAATGAACTGAGACATCATAGATTGAACAGACAAACCCACCAGATAATAGAAGATTAGAGCTTTACCTTTGATGATAAACCCTCATCCTTTTCATTATCTTCATTTTTACTCCCAACTAAACAGTATACACGTATAGGTCCTATTATCCTCCTTGACTTTGTACAATTCCATGCAAAAGATTGGGTCTTTACAAGACTACTCCGTGGTCTTAACCTACCTGCAAACCACCGAAGACAGCTTTAATTGAAAATGCAGTGAGCTACAAGGGACTAACTGATACAGAATTTGGTGACTACAACATTGACCCATTACAAATTGATACAGAGCAGCTCTTGTGAAATAGGAAGATGAGTTTTCGAGGGTAGGAAGCACGAACACCTTGTCGGCGAGAGGGAAAGTCGGAAGGGCGAGAAGAAGACGCCGCCGGGAAGAAGGGGGGAATAAGGTCGAGCGTGTGGGCGGTGCAACTGCTGGTGTCGGAGAAGAAGGGGGGAATCAGGTTGAGATTAGGGGTCATAATTTGCAAACAAGCCATCCAAAAATTTGGACAGGATAACCAAATTGGTTACCGGAGTATGAATGGGAGGCGGAGGTGTTAGTAAGTGGAAGAGGGAAATATCAGGGATATTCATTTTTAAAGCCCATCAAAATAATATATGTAGTCCCAAAATATCCAACATGTCCATCTCCGGTTGTTAGGATATTACATTTCACTTATATCAAGTCTCTTCTGTATAATGATCTTAAATCAATACAGTAAAGTAGGAGTATTCAAAATTAAGTTGTATATCACTATATATATATAAATATTCATTTTGGGATCCTCCACATTAAAAGCTTGTAAATATCATGTCTATACACTTTCTTCCATCTTTGAGGTGGAAATGTCAACGTAATATCTTTAAAGACAAACAATTTTACATACAAATGATATTCATAAACCAAAACATGAAATTTCATAATACCTTAATAATTTTACATACTTATTTTACATACAGTTTTGAAAGAAAATTACATAACACCTTAATAATTTTGGACTCTCATCCTCGCACCTTCTCACTCCTCTAATAATCGCATCGGTAATTTTTAGGACGCATAACGGATAATATATTATAATTATCATAATTATCAACATGCTAAACACCATCTTTAACAAAACCCAATCGGTTTTCGTCATATCGTCGATGAACCGAGACGTGGAATTAAGAAGGTGATGGAGATAATGTGGAGGAGGAATATGAGGGAAGATGAGATTTAAAAAAAAGGGTGGGGATCCACGGGAAACTCGCAAATGCATGATCTAGGGGGTTAGGATGGAAACATTCCAGACCTAGATGGAATGCGCCTAGAACAACCTAAGTGGAATCACTCAACAAACTTAAATTAAAAAGCCTAAACACAACAGCGCAACTAACACTAAAGCTAAAACTAAATTAAAAGAAAGAAAATGAAAAGAAAAGAAAATAAGACTAAAACTAACAAAACCACGCAACAGTTCGCAAAGCTCCACTAACAAGCAAACTAGTTGTCTAATACCGTGATCTTCTCCCTCCAATGCTCTCTGCACTGCGCCAACTCGACAGAAATACCTAACAAATCGATGTCCTGCCTTATGTTGTCCATCCAACACTTCAACCTCTAGCTCTCTTGTACACCCCTAACTTCAAACGCTTACACCTTCTAACTGTAGCATCCGGACTACGCCTCTGAACATGACCAAACAAACGGAGTCTCGCTTCTCGGAGTTTGTCCTCAATGCTAGCCACCCCCAGTCTGTTTCTGATCTCCTCGTTCCTAATCTTATCCAACCTCGTGAAGCCACACATCCATCTGAGCATTTTCATTTCTACGACTGCAAGCTTCTGCTCTTGGGCCTTCGTCGTTGGCCAACACTCTGCCCCATAGATGATCGCAGGCCTAATAACAGATCTGTAGAACTTTCCCTTGAGCTTAAGCGGGATCTTCTTGTCCCACAGAACCCCTGAAGCAGCTCTCCACTTTTGCCAACCTCTTTGGATCCGAGTCCTAACACCTCGTCAATACACCCGTTGTTTTGCAAAACTGATCTCAGATACTTAAAGCTATTCTTCTTCGCAACGACTTCACCTCCTAGTCGCACCTCACTCTCAGACTCATCTTCCTGACCGAAAATGAACTCCACATATTTCGTCTTGGTCCTACTCAACCTAAACCTCTTAGATTCTAATCTCTCTCTCTCTCCAACCTTCCAATCCGACACTAACTCCGGCTCTAGACTCCTCCAACAAAACAATGTCATCTACGAACAGCATACACCCTGAAACCTCTCCCTGAATGTCTTTCGACAACACATCCAATACAAGAGTGAATAGAAAGGAAGTCAACACATCCAACGCAAGGGTGGGGATAGAAGCATAAACTTAGAATAGAGAGAAATTCAATTACTACATTTTCCCCATAGATACGAACTCTTTTTCACATATTAGCATGATATATTTGAATGATACCATAGGCTTGCATACAAATAATAGCATACTATTAAATAGTCAATGTGTGTTCCATATATGCAAATACTACAACTTGGCCTTGGCCAAATTATGGTTGCCAAATTATGCAAATACTACAGAAGGCGACCTAAACTATATAGTATATACACAATCAAAAATAAACAATCATTTATTTTCTATACAACCAAATCAGAAGTTAGTGCATGTTATAGTTCTTTTAAAATTATTACAATAAATAAAACATCATACTTTGAAAGTTGTCAAGGTATACTTGTTTTGTCAAAATTTTAATTATTTGCATTCTCAATCAAATTAGAATTTATATTCAAATAAAACAAATTTTGAATCAATATTAAAAATGTCGATATAGATAACTAAAAAGAAAATCAAATATAGATCACAAATTTTGCACAGATAATAAAAAATTAATCAAATTAATAAAAAAAAATTCACATAGATAATATTTCAAATATAGATAATAAAATTTTGCATAGATAATAAAAAATTAATTAAAATATTCGCATAGATAATAAAAATTAATCAAATATAGTTAAAAAATTAGTAATTTATAACAATATAATACAATTTAACATGTAATATTTCAATGTCCGTGTAAATAATAAAAAAATTCTCAATCATATAATAACATAATATATATCATACCTCCTCTATTTCGTTTTATTCTTGTGATTCTCCTCCTCCTCCTCCTTCATTTTGCGTTTGTGATTCCTTCTCTGAAGATAGTTCTAAAGGCACTTAATAGGACGCATCTAAAAAATCCAACTCGATGGATGAATTTTCTTGAGACGATGTATTCGACAAATCTGATTCGCTAGATGACATATGGTTCAATATGATTTTTTGGATGAATGATGTTTTGTATGTGGTATTATGATGTGTTGGAATATGTATAGAGATTGCAATATGATGGACTTATGATCGATATGGATAAAAAAATTCATGAGATGGATAGATTATTTTTGTTTGCAATGATGGATAGTTACGAACTAAGATATGGGGGTTCTAGGACTATCGAATTGCGCGTGAAGAAATACGATTCTTACGCGCTTTGCCCACGCCTACCCACGAAGTACGGTGCTTCATGCAGGCCCGTCTCACTCGTTTCAGGGGCCTTAGGGCGGGATAAAATTTTGGGGCCCTTAACATGACCAATAAAAATAAAGCCCACGCATTTCGGTTAGGTCGCTGCAATGTTGTTGAGGGAGTCAAGCTATCAGATTTGATGGGCCTTTTTTTATGGGCCTTTTTAAATACTGCTCTAGATGGAAGGCGCTGCAATGCTGTTAGGGGAGTCAAGCTATCACAACCTATCAGATTTGTATGGGCTTTTTTTACATTGATGGGCCTTTTTAAATACTAATGGGCCTATTTTTAGCGGTACTAATATTCTATACGGGGCCTCTATATGTTGGGGGCCCATGGTGACCGCCCTACACGGACTACCCAATTATCCGGGTCTGGCTTCATGAAGCA
This sequence comes from Polygonum maritimum, assembly GCA_963924305.1. NCBI lineage: Eukaryota > Viridiplantae > Streptophyta > Magnoliopsida > Caryophyllales > Polygonaceae > Polygonum > Polygonum maritimum. The sequence goes on from OZ002734.1 coordinate 24,648,628, forward strand.
TGACGCCTCACGAAGCTGAATTCTTCGCCAACATGTTGCTGAAATCTCTCTGAATGGATACCCGAGGCCCTGGCTACGCCGTTTTTTCTGTGCACGAAGAACTTCTTTGTTGTGCACAAAGCATCGCCCATAAGACAATATGAATAACTTTTACGTACCACTTCATCCGTTTGGTTATGTTTGATGTTTTAGCATTTCAACATAAAATTAAGAAACCCTATTAAATTAATGAATCACCCCTCTTAGATTATTCTAATTACTAAAGCTCTAAATCAATCCTTCCTTATTCTATCCAAAAATAAATCACTCTTTCTTTTTATTATGTTGATTAGTAGTTTATGGAGAAAATCTTTTGAGAAATTTATAAAGGGTAAATTTAAAAAAAATACATACATCAAGTACGATAGGCTAAAACATCAAATATAATCAAATGGCGGGAGAGTACAATATAATGAAACCTTGTTATTTTGAAATTGTTGGTAAAAAAACTATATTTGCCTTAAAAAATGATTTTTTTTAAAGAGTTCTAAATTAAATTTATTAATCTAATTTTTTTTTTTGTATTTGGATTATCATTTATCAAGCACCAATATCAATTTTAAGAAAGAAAGAAAAAAATACCCTCAAATTAGATTTGATGAGAGCGGGAACTGAGAATTCCCCTCTCTTGTTCCAAGATAAAGTTTCCTGATGGGCTATCACATCATAATTCAAAATACCAATCTAATCAAATCTAACAAACTCGAGCTCAAAAAAAAAAATCTAACAAACTCTCATCATTTCCCGCTCTACTTCGGCTCCCCTTTCCACACTCTCTTTGTCGCCATGGGCTATCTTCAAGAAAGAGAATTCTCAGTTCTAGTCCTTCCATTGACGCTCCTTATGCTTTTGCTGGTACGATTTCGAATTCTATCTCATATAGTTCTCTTCTCTCTCCGGATTCCTTTTGGCTTCTGATCTGATTCGACTTGCTGGCGAATCGTCACATTTTCTGCTTTTCTCATAGTCAATTTCGCTATTTCTGTGCATCTTTCAACTCTAATAAGGTAGATCGAAGATGTTTCTGTACGAATCGTTAGCTTCTCAGTGTTCAATCTGGTCAATTTTGGAGAAAATTTCTGTTTGCGATCGAGATAGGAGCTTCTTGATGGAAAGATTTGATATGCTTATCTCAAGTTTGAAGGATTAAATCGATCTGCTGATAGACTAGAGATTCACTGACAGGGAAAAGGAATCTTCAGTTCTTGATGTCTGAACGAGGCTGTTTATAGGATCTGAAAATTTGATTCCCGACTTAGCACATTTGGAAAACAAATGTTCATTCCTGTTTCAATTTAGGGTTTATCTTTGGGTCTGTACTGTTATAACTGTCATAATTGCCATGTCTGTGCCTCTTTTTAAGTCTGAAAGGGTTGTCTCTGTGGAGCACTAGCCTTTTTAAATTCAGACGTGATCTACCATGGCTGGAATCTCTTGTTCCAAGATAAAGTTTCCTGATGGAAAGATAGGAGTTTCCTGATGTGTGTTCTAGTTCTTCCAATGCTGATAATATATTGACGTGAGTATTATTGATTCCTGAATAACAAGCAAAATCTGAGTGCAGTAAATTCAGGTTACAAAGCTGCTTGGAAAATGTTGCTTTGCATTCAGATTTCAGAGGCATGTTTGAACTGTCTTTGGCCTTACTAACATAAATCACACCTTTTCTAATTTTCGAGGACAGGCCACTCCACATATTACATTCATCCAAGCGGAGCTGTCAAAGCCACGAAACATGTAAGCTGATCGAGCATTTTGGGATGTTTGTATGGGAATGGTAAGATCGTCTTTGATGTATAAGCTCTATAACATTATCACTCTCTTCTCTTCCAGGCAACAGAAGTTTGAGCAATGTCAATATCAATCTTACTGGAAGCAGCTGAACGAGCCAAAGGTTGTCCTTATGTCACCATATTGTTTTCATTTAACACAGTGATTCTATTTTAGAGTTCATGATGTTTACAGATTCTGATATAGTGCTGATGCGTGTATCTTCCCTTGAGTGGCTGACCTATGAGTGCTGAAGAATGTGAGATTATACACAGAAAAGAACATGTCTTATTGCTCCACTGAAGCTAATGAACTCTGTATTCTGTGCTCAGAAACTGCAATGCAGTAGGAGGGAGCTTCTAGCAACCGAACTTAACATGGATGATGAGGAGGACACCAAAACGAACACTAGTCAAACCACTGCCAAAGGAACAAACAGCGTCTGGATAAAAGCCTCTGAAGATCCAAATTCAGACACCATTGTCAAACGAATGCGTGATCAGATCATAATGGCCGAGGTATATTCCAAACTGGAAGGAAGCCAGAAGGAACCTGATCTCTATAATTCCCTTATCAGACAATCTAAAGCCTGCTCAGAAGCTATAAGGGAGGCTGATCTAGATCTTGAACTGAACCAGCCTAGGTAAAGAGCTAATTTCTCTAATCAACTAACATTATTCTCGTTCTCCTTTGTAAAAATTTACTAAGAGAAATCGGTTTGCAGAGCTTTGAGGCAAGCTAAGAAAATGGACCATATCCTGTCAATAGCAGAGACGAAACTCCATGACTGTGCAGCCATCTCAAAAATCTCTGTAATTGGTAGAGGTAAATCAATTGTAATAGTAGACATGCAAATTAAGATGAGTTTGTATCTGTCATGCAAATGTGAAATTATAGTGAGGAAAATCTATCTGGAGGCCAGTTATAATGGGATAGTAATCAATTATTTATTCTTGCAGGTGTATCAAACTCGTCGTCCATGGGTCTTGAGCCGCCCAGGTGGTTTTGGGCCCTCTTACTCGCAGGCGCTGTTGCGGCCGCCACTCTCACCAACCTGCCCAAGCCACCACAAAACCCCCCAAAAAGGGGAGGTGAAATATAAGAAGAAAGAAAAATTTGATGTGAACCTAAAGAAGAAAGGCAGACGTGGCTGGAACTTGAAGTGAGTGTAAATGACATTGATTAGTCTTATAGGCAGTATCTTTTGCTATTTTCTCTCCTCTTCAGTGCCGGTGAGGTAGTTTGAACTTGACTACTCTCAGAAAGTATATGTTGGCTTGCACGTGCTCTATACTATCAGTATGTGTTTTTTTGAAATGACATTATACCTTTAGTCCATCAAATGGCATCTTTTGCTGCATTGGGTTAATGAATTCAGCCCGTTGCATTGCACTTCTATATATTTGTTGACCATTTTGCTATTTTCTATTTGGGTTGAAACTAGATGAAGAATATTACACACTGAAATGGGATCATCATTCTGAGGCTTTTGTTGATTTAACATATAGCTTTGTCAAGTTCCTTTAATGGAAAGTGAGTCATCTGTCACTTGGGCTGCAACTGAATTTAGCCAATAGCCACCCTCTTTTGCACCCCCAACGTCAATATTCAACCATTGCCAACTACTGGCATTAACTACCATTCTTCAACAGACTTGTGGTTACCCCATTTTCCGTTTTTATTTTGGGTAACATGCTGAAATGTAAAGTGGTGTTTGGTATGATAACGTCTAACAGTTCTAAATAGGGAGCCTAACTAGCTGTCTAGCCACATCTACCATTACCACTTTCGAGATACACACCCATAATAAACAGATTGTTTCCGAACGCCTTATTGTTCCCTTGTCATCTCCAAGGCCCCTGCATATAACATCATACCATTAATGGTAAAGTCATGTGTGGCGTTATAAACGTCTAATAGCTTTACCTAGAGCAGCAGTTTCACTAGCTGTCACTATCCAAATGGAAGAAGAAGAAGAAGAAAGGGATGGTCACAGTACAACACCTCCACTTCCTCCCTCGTCTTCTGGCGAAACTGAGCCTTCCGACTTATCCTCAACAGAGTTACATGCTCAACAACAGCAACAGCCTCACACCCATCAAACCCACCAACACCGTCGATTCCTCCAGGACTCGCCGGAAAACTTGTCTTACCATTTCGACTTGTCCGAATTCGACGTAGCACCTAGTGACACGATGGATAATATCGTCTGGCCTTGCGTTGCGGTCCTCATCACATTATGGCTTTTTGGTACGTAATTATATATGATTAACCATTTTGCTTCTTTCTATATTATAGTCAAGTGGTTTTTTCTCTTACAGTTTTTCATCAGCAACATCCATTACTGTCATCCTGGGGTTCTACGGATCCTGGACCTTACAATTGGGGCCAAATTGCTCCCGCTTGATCACTTCAATAAATCCATTCTTTGTGCAATTTATTCAGGTTTATTGTTTGTAACCCCTATTCTAAGAGATCTTCTGAAACTTATGTGCAATAAGTTTTGTACTCTGCAACATTCACTAAGTTGCAACTTGCAAGTTTCATTTATTTTAATTTTTTTGGGTCAATCAGGCCGTTTGTTGACAAACTTGTACACTTTTTACTCTGACAAATTACTTATTTCCTTAAAATGCAGGCACAGCAAATGGAAGGAATTCCAGGCCCCATGGTATATGGGTTTAGAAGTAGCCCAGTTCTTGATGTGGACACCACATGGACACAGACACACAATGCATCTCTTCAGCCTAACTTGCACAAGGTATATGTAGCTAGTTAAAATAGGAATGCTAGGAATCTTAAGAGTACTAATGCATGTAAATGAACCTGTCGATATGTGTGTGTGTATGTGCAGGAGTGGATGTATTACCTAAATACAGGATCAAAACTGGATATATCATACTATGTGAAGAGCCCGAGCTCGTCCTCTTTGACACTCGTGATTTCGCACCGTAAGTAATGAAATGACTTGACCATAGGGAAACAGAAACAGAATTCATTGGATTTGAGCTGATGTAGAACTTGTAATGTATATACTGATTGGGTAGCTCATTTACATGAGTAATGTACAAGGATTAATGAGAATGAAATGCATTTTAGTTATAAGTATCCTACATACTCCCTCCGATTTACTTTCGTCTTAACTTACCAAAAGCTGGATCGTTAGTACTTGGAATTTGCACTTAGACCAAATGAAGGAGCATACTAACTTTTGCAGTACTCTTCTAGGTGAACTAAGCCTCATCGAATGGCTAGAGGATCCCACGGATTCGAACGCAACATTATCATGGAACCTAATCTCCGGTTAGAGAATCAAATGCAGTAAATTTTAACAACATTTTCTTTTATAGCTAACAAATAGGGCTACCTTGATCAGGACACGGTAGGATTGAGCAGGAAATCGCCAACTCTGCTAACTACTATATAGCAATAGCCAACTTGAATGCTGATGCTATTTTACAGGTAATTCAATCATTCTAAGTGCAAGAAATAAGGTACACTTCCAATCACTCTATAATCACATGCCGATCTTATATTAATGGTTTATGTTTCCTATCAGGTTGAATTGAACTTCACCATAAAGGCTCTCCTCTATAACATCAGTCATGCCTCCTTCAGATGCTCACCTTATAACCGAGTCTGTACTTTCTCGCTTGTGTTTCCTAGGAGTAACACTATAGTCCTTACTTCCCCAGGCCCTCAACAGGTTGATACCGAATCAAAAGTTCCTTCTTTTTCTTCCCCACATTATGTAACGTTCAATGAGTTTTGAATCACAGATATTCATATGCTTGTTATGATCATTCATCCAGCCTAATGACGACGATGGCTGGTATATCAAGTTGTCATACAAGCCAAGATGGCTTACTTACATTCTAGTATCAGGTTTTTGCTCTTTTTGAACATTTTGTTTCTGATTCCATTTCAGCTCCAGTCCCTTTCTCAATCAAATCCATGTCGATTTTTGCAGGTGTTTTGGCAATGGCAGTGCTTGTAGTATACAAATTCTACACTCTCATCCAACCAAGCCGTGAAGATGCCAATAGAGCGGAGCCATTTGATGACTATGATCAAGAGGAGTCATTGCTTTCTCCCAAAGACGATGACCTCTCAAGCTTGGGATCGTCTTATGACTCTGTTTCTAATGATGAAGATCACGAGTTTGAGGAAAAGCTCCTAGAGGAAGAGAAGAAAGCTAATGCTCTTAAGCTTTGTGTTATATGCTTTGATTCCCCAAGAGATTGTTTCTTCCTTCCCTGTGGCCATTGCACGTACAGCTTGCTTCGCCTGCGGATCAAGGTACATAGTTAGTTGTTATATTAGAATATAACATATGAACATTTTTTTATCTATCTATCTATCTATCTATAATCTATAAACCTATAAAGAAAGGTTTCTAGCGTAATTAATGCTTCGCATTTTATACAAATTTATATAGTTTTATTTCCCTCTTTTTATCACGTTAATCAAATTCACCTATATATCATCACTCATTAATTGTCCTATTTAATGTCCTATGCAACCCATTCTAAAAGTATAACCGGTATGTAATTAAATTGGTGCATGTGGACATTTTATATCGTCTGATGAATAGCATTGTAGAGGCTCCACCTTGATTCAAACCAGCGTTTTGAGCTGCTGTGCAGTTAGTGGCAATTAAATGCCAATTTATGTTGTGCATAGTCTTAATTCCTTATTTCCAGCCCATCTAACCCCTTTGACTTCCTGCCTTTTTGGGAGCCTTGCTATTCATACAATAAATGACTATTAGATGCTATTTTCTAATGTGTAACGCCTTGCACAATTGAATTACATCTATATCATTCAATCCTAATCGATTTACATCCCTACAATTCAGTCTATCTAGATAATTTGGATGTAAAGGCAGTGAATGTGGTCGTTGACTCTGAACGTATCCATAGTTCTCGACGGTTATGCTCTTCTTTTCCCCTTGAGAATTTGAACGGCCAGCTTTAACCCATATCCTGCCGGTTTTGAACCACATTAATAAACATGCCTCCACTACTACATTGCACCTATAAATAGATTCAACTCATCAGCACAGTGCACAAACCGTTCGCAAACATAACCGGGAAAAAATGGCTCACCAAACCAAACCAGGTACCTAAACGAGCTTTTTCAGGTCAGATCGAGATTATACAAGTTACTTCCGATGTCAACTGCTTCTTCAGGTCTGTTTTCATCTAAGAAGTACTCTATATTATTTCGATTCTCCACAAATTGATAGTAGGGTTGATCTTCCTAGCTTTCATTTAGCTTCAAGTTGAAGAATCCCCATAGTATGTTTTTTCTCCCTAATTGTATTATGCTATTCCCATCCCATCAAAACAAGCATGATTTTCATAATGAAAACTATTTGGTTATCACATATCTATACACATAATGAAAACTATTTGGTTATCACATATCTATACACTTCGTGACATCACCAATGTGTGCCTCTGAAGCTAGAAGTGATGATCCTCCTTTAGCATGCAGGGTGATGGCTGATCAGTTGGTAGATGATCAAGAAGAGCGCAAAATATATCGCCACATAGTTGTGACTATATCAAGGTTTGTGTTTTTTCCCTTCTGTATTCACTTTTTAGAACAATGGTTTCATTAGGATTAGATCAACAGAATCTGAACAACTTCTACATTGAATTATTACATACAGGTTAGCAAGATTAGGATATCTAAAATACCGTCTTTCTAAGTTAAAAGCCTGATTTGGGACTACTATCCTACTCAACACTAGCGTCTAATGGAATCTTTGTTATATCACATACATTTGCTTGGCCTACAATATGGAATTTTGCCTGGAACTAAAAAATTAAGATGGAGACAGGTGGTGGATACTGTAAATTGTAGTGGAAGTCAACCACTGTGTGCACAATTTTTCTTACTTATGTCATTGTTGCCTACGTTGGGCATTAAGATATTCTGAGTATGTCACAACCTTGATGAACTGTCCCTATTCTGTTTGTATGCAAAAATGGCAAGCGGTTATGCTAAATTCATTCCATTTTTATGAATTATAAGTTTCTAACTTCGGTTGCAGGAAGTGTATGAACAACAAATAGCTCGGTCTATTAATAGTTAATAGACTATTGAGCACTGTGTAGTTTATATTGCAAGCTGATTTCAAAGAATTTCAATTTTATTTACTACATAATTAATTATGGATCAAGGAAGAAGTATAATCAGCTTCATCAAAGATATCCCAAAGCCCTTGATACATTGTTCTTATAGTAGAGAATTTCAAAGAATCAATACATTCTAGACTGACAGTTCTTCACGAACATTCTATCATGCTTAAGGAGAGAATAATTTGACAACGTATTAATTAAATGTTATCGAAGCATATAAAAGCAAGAAAAGAAATTAGCATGAGAAATGGCTATTAGATTCAGCATATAATGACAGAATAAAACCCGTAGAACGATGGACAAGTACATGCTATAAGAGCTGAAAAAGAAATTCATTACCTTTTGCTTAATCGTCTGTGCAGCAGCTGGGTCTTTTTTATTAATGATCTCAGAAGAAATAAGGCTAACATCTTTCAATGGATGAGGAGTTTATTCGACCTTACCAACAAGAAACATACAAGCTGTTGCAACTGTCTGCAAACAACTAACATGGAGTCAAAAGATGTAATTGAACATCATTACCATTACCTTGAATGCCCACTTAGATTAATTGCTACAAATCAAAGATCATTAGCTGAAAGTTCTTTCCTATCATATATTTTAGTAGTCATACAAGATGACTACAAGCAAGTGGCAAGAACAGCAAATTCCATAAGCGAGAAACTACTTACCTTTCTATCATTCTTTGCATGGGATTGACGAAGATAGAAGCGGTGAGGCGGATCGAGGCCAACGGGGGCTGAGCGAAGCCGGCGGAGGGCGGATCTAGGCCGACAGAGGGCGGAGCCAGGCGGATGTTGGTGGAGCGAGGCCGGAGGGGGCGGAGCGATGCTGACGGAGGCGGAGTGAGGCCGACGGGGGCGGATCTAAGCCGACACAGAGGGCGGAGCTAGCGAGGTTGACGGGGGCAAAACGAGGCCGACGGGGGCGGCTCTAATCCGACAGAGGGCGGAGCTGACGGGGCAGAGCGAGACCGGCGGAGGGCGGAGCGAGGGGCGAGGCCAACGGGGGCAGAGCGAGGCCGGTGGAGGACGGTTCGATGCCGGTAGAGGGCGGATCGAGGCCGCAAAGGTGGAGTGAGGCCGTCGGCGACCGGATCTGGGTACCAAGCTAAAAGGGAAGTGAGGAGGGTGAAGGAGGCAAGAAGCTTCCAGATCTTGCTTTTCTATGGGAAAGTGGAGACATGGTTTTTTTGGGATGTAATTATTTTTATTTTTTTACAACTTTTAAAAGGCTGGGAATTGTGGGACCATTCCGCATCACTGCGAGATTAAATTTTGCACAATTTGCGAGATCTGTACCATTCTCCTTTATAAATCGATGAGAAATATTTGCAAATGTAGTCAAATGCATAATATATTCAAACTGTGTCAATATTTGACAAATGAATTATTAAGATTTGGTCTGCTATAATATGCTGCCAACTTTTAGAAAATAAATAAGGCCATATTATAAATTATTTAAGAAAAAAAATAGTGAAATTTGATGAATTTGCGAGTTTTCGAATAATTGTCATATATTGGATTAGTTACCCAATTTAGGTCGGATATCTTTTAATCTTGAAAATATAAATAAATTTAACAATAATATTTATGAGTTACCAAATAGTAGTGTATCTTATATTGGAAGACAAAATAGATGAATTGCATAAGTAAATATGATGCGACGTAAAAAAAAAATCATAGGACACAATAGAACTCTTTCAATTATATTTCTACATTTAAATCAAACCAGCATGAAGTACGTACAAAACCGGATGCTGACTACATCAACCGATTCAGGATTTCAAAGTGCAGCCGATACCAAAATATCGTCTTAAAATGCATAACATAATACTTAAAACATGGTATTTTTAGAGAATGGTTGTGTATTCATAAGCTTGGCACTGATGTGAAGAAAATATAAATGCAGCAGATACCACGTACGTGGTCAAACGTATCTTGCATTCAAAACGTACAATGTATACCTGCCCAAATCAATTATCAAGATTTGGTAAAAAGGAATATACTGCCCAAATCAATTATCAAGATTTGGTAAAAAGGAATATACTGCCAACTTTATAGATCACATGATATTTTTTATTCGACCACTCTGTACAGTACATGATTGCAGACAATGGCTGTGTACACTATTTTTTAGTTTACAAAATTAAGATACACATTCACCCACGACATACCGTGATATCAGATGTTTAGGACGCACTCTAAAATTGTCGACTGCCTTTCTAAATTCACGTAAAACTACATCAAGTCCGTATCATAAGAATGGCACGGGCCGGAAACCTAGGGTTAGTAGGTTTCCGGTGCAGAGCACGGGGACCAGAATAGTTATTTTTCAATGCGTCTTTACACGTGCAAATCAAATAGTATCTACAAATTCAAATATCTAACACATGCAAATCAAATATTTTTTGAATAATATAGAAAATAATACGTTCAAGGTAAATATTTTAAAGATTATCGTTCACTAAACAAAGATGGAATGAGGAAAGAGAAAAAAGAATGATGAAAAAATAGATAAGTAGAATAAATAGTGATAAAATGTGGTTGTTAAAAGTGAAAAAATAGTTCATAGAAAAGAAAAGAAGGGGTGGTACGACAAACATTTCAGGACGAAAAAATGGAGATGAGACAAACATTAAGGGACAGAGAGAGTAATTCATCTTTTACCGAGATCTTATATTAATATGGCGGTCTTTCGGTAATTTGTTATCTTATTATCTTATCGTAAATCGCCAAATTTTACAGTGGCTCAAATTAGGACTGGAGAAGAATATTAACTTACCGTGTTTATATGGTGGTCTTTCGGTAATTTATTATCTTATTATCTTACCTATATTTCTACATTTAAATCAACCTAGAAGAAGCACGTATAAAAAGAATGTTGCGTACCGCACCGCAGGGGCTAGCATTCTTCTCTATGTGCTATAGGTAACTTTTCACAATCCATTAACTTCTATTTTTAATATGAGTTCACATTTATATGGCCATCCTTTACCAATAATCTGTCGTACATGTTGTTTAAGCCAACAATAAGTCCATTCAAAACAACAATTAAAAGCCACAACTCTAAACATGAACTGATTTCTTGCACCGCTACATACTTTATTACATATATATACCGACACACTCTCAGTACTTCTATCGAATGTATTTCTACATGTACACCAAACTGCGTTACGACCGTACACCAAGAGCGCAGCCCCGTGCCGTAGGCACGGGCCGGAAATACTAGTAAACCTATAATCAAAGGGTTGCGGAGTAATTAATGACCCGCATTTTATACACTAAACCTATAGTTTTCGGTGTATAGAATGCTATGTAATTGAATGTGGAGCATTTTATTGGATTGTAACCTCTATTATAAAGAAATGACACTAATTGTCACTAATTGAGGCGGGGATGTAACGTCCGTGCCATGAAAAGGCGTTGGTATTAAGGTGTAACACCCCGATAATAATTACTCCTCTCCCTAATTAAGTGATGGCCACCTCTCTCCTTAACCCTCACTCTTTTAACGCCCCTTTATCCCAAACCCCCAAATTACAAGACCATGGACGGCTATTGGGAGAACGGCTTCCCGCTCACCGTCCTCCCGCTCGACGGTCAACCTCTCGCTCGCCCTCCCGACTACGTCGCTCCCGCCCTCCCGCTCGGCCGAGGCCCTCCCGAGTCCCTCTCCGCCGCCCTCCCGCTCGCCCGACACCCTCACGCTCGCCCTCCCGACTCCCTCTGTGCCTCCTTCGCTCACCCGCTCCCCCACCCGACAGCCTCCTTCGCTCTCCCGCTCCCCCACCCGACAGCCTCCCTCGCCCTCTCGCACGGATGCCCGACTGCCTCCTTCGGCCTCGGCGTGAGATGCGATTTGGCGGAGAAGACGACAGCGGATGTCTGCGGCCTCCGCAGCTCCCCCCCGCCGTCTCCTTTTATCTCTCCCTTCTTCAACTCCTGACCTCTTTCCTCCTCTTCCCGGAGCTTTTCTTCTGATTCAGGTCTTATATCTACTATTCCTTTGTTTCGTAGTATTTGGATTTCCAGTATTAGGTTTCTGTTTATTTCTCGATGTCTGCGGTCTAAATTTGTATCTATGTGCTAATTTGTCTCAATTGATCGATTAGGAGGAACGTGGCTTACTTTAGCATGATGATTGGATGCAGATTGTGATTTGATTTGTCCAATTCTGAAGATTGCGATCATGAATTGTTGGAAAACTCGATGATTGCGATTTTAAAATTGAAAACGAATGTTGCGTTGTTTGTTGACCTGTCAATAGCAAGGAACATATTGGCTGAGATGCAGTTGCTGTGTTGCCAGGCGTCCCTGTTTGTTTTTGGTACTGTATTAGTATGGATAACACTTTTAGTTGCAAGTAAACTGAGTCTGTGATGATCATACATTTCTTTCTGGATGATGATTTCAGATTTACCAGCAAATAATGTGGTCATAAAGTCTGAAAAGGAGTTGAATGATGCTTATAAGAAGGCTGAAGGTACTAGCAAATATTGTGGTCTTTTTGCTCTTTCTATTCAATGCGTTCCGGAACACCGCCACTTTCTGGTGCGATTAAATTGAGAAGCATGCTCTCCCACTTACTCCAACTCCCACTCCTCCGTCGGCAACCACTCCCGAGATTCCTCCTTCTCTGGCCTCTCCGGCTCCCTCAAGCCCGGATCTCGCACAGGCCAAGGTTTATGAGCACGGGTACCGAGTTGGATTTAAAGGGAAGTATTCTGGGGTGAGTTACACATGCCAATCCTTCTTTATGCAAATATGTGATTTCTGTTTTCATTTTGGAGAAAATAACATTTAGCATGCATTGCAGACTAATTAATAGAGATATTTCATCCATAACCACCTCAGCTTCAGAGTCATGTACCACATGGACTTGAAGATTGATTCTGCTTGCATTGTTGGTTTTGAGGTCACACCACACAGGTTGTGCTCTCTACCTTGCTTCTCTCCGCACCCTGCAGATATATATGCATCTCACTATCCCTATTTTGTTAAGTAGCTATTATTATGTGCAGGACTATGAAGAGATGGATGAGCTTGAGCAGTGGCTTATGGATGGAGACTTGAATGATAGTGACTAGGACGATGACAACGACGACGATGATGATGAGATGTCGGAAGCTGAAAGTGATGAAGATGGTGGTAATGGTGCAAGTGATGAAGATGATGGTAATGGTGGAGCAAGGCAGATCCTCAGCGTGGCTGAGAATTCTACATGGGAAGAGATTATAAGGTCCATTCTTCTTTTCTAAACTTCTCATTTTTAAATAAATGCCTTTGTTCTTGCATTTTCCTCTTACCTGGTTTCTGAAATTGTATGCAGAAATACGATGTTTTGTTTGAGAATAATGCAAAGCAAGGAAGCTTCTATCTCCAGCCCAAGGTTCATAGAGCAAAAGAATGTCTAGAGGCTGTATATAATCCGGGCAAGGGTCAAGGAACCACTAGCGGAGGAACGGGTTAGATCTTCTATCATGTCAGTATCAGCATTAGCTATGTATAAAATCTGCTTAATTTGGTAGTTAACATACTGGGTTAAAAGTATTAACTAATTGCTTACAGCGGCAATGTTCAGTCATGTTTTCCTGGGCTTGGCATTTCATTGAGCTTTTGTAATGTTGGTTATCTATTAAATGACATCTACAAAAGCTAGAACTCCTTGCAATTTTATTAAAAACAAATGGATAAGCTGTTTCAAATATGATGTAACCATAGAGGAAAACTCAATTGGTGTAAAACTGGCATTTTATGTTATATAGTTCTTAAAATCCAATATAGGGAATCTGTAAGAAGTTTTCTCATTTTCCCATCTACCATTCTATGTGAATTTACAAAATCACATTTGTGGGTATGCATGTGAAAGTTGTGGGTAGATGATCCTGCTGTATTTTTTTGATTCCTCGAGATCCGATTCGTGATGATTTTTGCTCCACTTTTTCGGTGTAAGCCATTCTTGATCTCTTATTCCTCCGGATTAGGGTTGTCACGTTTTTTTAGCAATTGGATAGAGGCTATGCTCTCAATGAAATTGAATTCTGCACACAATGTCAATTGAGTAGAAGTTTGAGTCTTGCAGTTTAATGTACTATTTTCTTACTTCCAAACTATTCTGTTGCGATGTTTCAGGAAATAGCCTGCTGGAATTGTCAATGATTGTTTATGCTAACACCAAGTTGAGGCTGAGGTGGAGGCTACGCTGGCCTTGGCGGTGGCCTGACAGGTACGTAGGCAGCAGATTCTTAATCGATATCCCCGTTCTCTTTTACATGGTGATTTGATCTGATATTTTGCTGACATTTCTTTATGCTTTATTAATCAATGTCTATTGACAAAAATGTTTATTTTGCAGCTTAAAGTGTGGCTGAGGATGCCAGGAACCAAGATGGGGAAGGGGTATTACTAAGAATTTTTTCTTTTGGTATCATAAAGTGTTTGATTTCTTATGTGTGGTATTCGTGTTTCTTTGGTGATGATTTTGTGCATGCTATATACTCTAATTGTGAATTAATAGGTGATGGTTTCTCCATCCATATTTAATTACCCAGTCATAGAAGTAGCTCCAGTGCAGCATAATGAGATTGTTGAGCCTCCAGAGGAAGTTAATGGAGGTGAAGTGTATGATCCTTCTGAGGCTGAGGAAGGTTCGGTGGTTGAACGGGCAGAACCAGAACCTTTAGCTAAGGTTGTCAATGAAGTTCCAGTTGAAGCAGAGGTTCTGCTGGAATCCGAGCCAAATTCGGAGGCAGCACCTGAGAGGACATATGCTTCGATTGTATGTGGAGTTGATTTTATATGATATTGTGCTGACATTTCCTTATGCCTTTTTAAACGTATCTAATACTTTGTAACATTGTTTAGATGTTTATATGGGAGTTAGTGAACGGATAGTAAGGGTTGAGAAATCAATATGACCAAAGAAACAAGTGCAATTTATATGATTTGGCTCCTGAGCATATTGCATGTGATTCCTGTACTAGGTTAATTTAATGATCTAACTCTAGGTAATATACATGGATGTGCTTTTTCAGGAACAAACTGATGAGAGAGATCAAAGAATAATGGCGTTGGAGAGTAACATGGAGGACAAAGAAAGAGAGCTGCATGCTATTAGACGGGACAATGAGGCTGTGAGTTTACAACTTTCCTATTTTTCCCCTGGTTGAATGTTTTTTTCTTTAAAGAGAAAGTTGTTAACACATATCGTATAAATTCCTGTTTTTTTTACAGGCATGGGCCAAAGAGGACCTCCTTAGGGAACAAAACCCGGAAATAACAAACTTCCGGTTAGTGACTCATTCCTTAGAAAGATCCAATCATGAGTTTCGAAAAGTCGGAGTTGGTTTGACATGGTTACATGATACATATATTTTAGAATTGGTTTTTATTTTTATTGAATATTACCCTAGATTTCTTCTTTCATAGTGACTGTTTCTTCTCATTGGTAGTTGGAATTTTGAATGCAAGACAGAGAAACGTTTGTTACTAGAATCGGTTGAGTGCTTATGAATTATGATTTCCTTTTTTGCAGGAGAGAACGCAATAATGTTGAAGCGGAGAGAGCCCATCGTATGAAGCAGATTCATGATTTTCAAGAGCATGTTCAAGGAAAGGACAGGCAGATGATAGAGCTGCAGGAACAGGTCTGTTTTATCCACTGAATATGTTATATCATTAACCATTTCTCAACATGGGCTTCACAGTGACCAGTTTTCTAAATTATTGTGCACTTTGTTTTTTACCCACAACTTTGTATCTTTTGGCAAATGTTCTGTTTCTTAGTTAGTCAAGTAGACAATAGGATCACCCTAGGATTGCTACACCAACACCTGACCCTGTTGCTGAGAATGTAGATGCTAACTCAAATGTGGCTGAGGATGCCAGCAACCAGGATGTGGAAGGTATTACTAAGAATTTTTTCTTTTGGTATCATAAAGTGTTTGATTTATTATATGTGGTATTGGTGTTTCTTTGGTGGTGCATGCTATATACTCTGTTTGTGAATTAATAGGCGAAGGTTTCTCTATCTATATAAAGAATCTTCCATTGAATTTTGGGCCTGTTTTGGTGGAGGAAAGCTTTCAAGAAATTTGGTGTCATTAAACGTAATGGTATCCAAGTTCGAAGCAACAAGGCAGTACTAAAACCAGATTAAGTTATACTGTTGGCCTTTTTTCCTTTCCTCTCATTAAATCTTGGTGTGATGCAGGGACTCTGCTTTGGGTTTGTAGAGTTTGAAACACCTGAAGCTGCTCAAAAGGCAATTAAGGTATCTTCTTATGCTCCCTTATTCTTTTTATGTTTATCTTTTCCACAAGGAGGTGCCTGATGGTCATTGTTAGTCTGGAGATCGGAGAGATCGAAGTTGCAGATAGTGAATGCCGTTAGTCTGGAGTTGGAAGCTACGATAGAGCTGCCGACGAGGGTTCGTTATGGGTTCCATGGGACCTTCATCAGAGCAGAGGATTTACAGAGTCAGGTTTGAGAGAGAGAGACAGTAGTAGAAGAAGAAACTGTTGTGGTTTTGCAATTGAGGGCCTGCATGAGGGATTTGTTTGCAGATACGTCCCCGGAGGCCCCTCTCTACAATTTTCTTACTTTTGTTTTTAGTTTGAAGGGTTTGGGGAATTTGGTGGGAGCCAGCTTGAAGCTTTTTTCCTCTATTTTGAGTTTAGAAATTAGGGTTTAGAGATGATGAAGCTCAGCTGGTTTCTGCCGACTTTCTTTCACTGTGTATGGAGATGTATATAATTTAATCCAGTCTCCTAATAAACCAGAACGTTGCAGTCTTTATGATGAGTTTGTGTGTGTTTTTTCTACTGAGTTTAGACTTCAAAGAAACCTAATAATTGGCAGTCAATTTCGTAGTCACAACCATAATAATGTGTGTAATGTTTAATTGGCAAAATAGTGTACGTATGATGGTGGGGTGGGTCTCTTGAAAACTTTATGCTTCCTTGAATCAAGTAGCCAATAGGAGCATGCAACATCAAAAGATAAGTGAACGTACTAAATTATAAATTAATAACGGGAATAGGTTAACTACTTTGATAATGACTTTTGATTAAATGACCAAAATACTTTTGGCAGCTGTTGTTTGTTGTTGACCAACAAACCTATGTTCTGAAATTGTTTGTGATACTTTTGGCAACTATATTTATTATTTTTTAAAAAGCAAAAGGCTCAATTTAATTTTAACTAAAAATCGTGAATATGCTGGAGAAAAAGTGCATGCACATACAAATTCCAATCAGGTAGAAATCAGATCAACTAACTAGAAAATGGAAAAAGAAGCAGAGAAATTATACTCCGTAGCTAATACAAATCATTTCTGGGTTTTTGTCTTTTACTTTACAGTTTTGAAAACCATTGTCTGCAGGGTGCACTTACTTTTTCTTAGCAAAAAGGGTGAGAAACTCAAACAACAAAAAAACGAAGCCCACACATGCGTAAATGAATGGGTAAATTGGTCAGATTGATTCAGACTGGGCTACATGTAACTCATCATAGTTTTGGTAAATTGGTCAGATTTCTAATTGGTCCTCAAATACTGTATTTAGGACGTTACTTTTCTTGTCTACTTCATTCATGATTATATAGGCCTATCGTTTATCATTTAATTGGTCATTTATTATATATTAATAATTTGTTTTGCTGTCCTATGTTATAGTCCGATCCTAATAATATACCCATGCATGTTTTCTAAGCAATAACTTTACAATAATTCTGCAAGGATAAGGGAGGCGTGCTTAGTGTGGCAAAGATTGCAAACCCAATCCCACTTTGCCACAACATTGGGATTGAATAAGGAGTATATCCATATTAAGGGCGAAGCTAGAACTACATGAAAGACAACAATTGAGATGAAAGCTGATTGTTGTCACCACTACCAGTGTTGAACTTGCTTTGTTGTTGAAGCGATTAATCCCTGCATTGTAACTCTTGCTTTGATGTTGAATCAATTAACGGTGGTATTGTAAGCATGTGCTTAGAATGGAAGAACCACTCTAAGGATTCCTGAATTCCTAATTTAACTAAACTTCTTGCAACTACAGAGCAAACAACATATTTGAGACAACCAATATTTACTCCTTGGAATTATTGTAAAGGACACCAGTCTCAATTCCTTCGGCCATCGGAAGCTAACTTCAGGGTGATTCAGAATTTAGATTTTTACAAGCCAACTTCAAATGGTTTGTGATGTGACTGCGCCCGGGCCACATCAAGGCACCGGCGCCCAAGGCACCGACGCCCCGGTGCCTCAACAAGGCACCGGCGCCCAAGACGAGGGTGCCCAAGGCATCGACGCCCCGGTGCCTCATCAAGGCACCGGCGCCCAAGACGAGGGCGCCCAAGGCACCGACGCTCCGGTGCCCCGTCAAGGCACCGGCGCCCCGGTGCCACTCGGCGCCCACGACGCTGAGGCGCGGCCCGGCGCCTCGTTTGGGCACTCGACTCAGGAACGTACGCGACCCGTAACGAGGTCGGTTTCATCCAAAGAGGCGAGCCACATTCCCGGGGCTATAACGCGGCGTCGGGCTAAGGCCATACAAGAACGACTTCGGGCTCACTTGGCGGTGCCAAGTGTGGTGCAAGGCCTGTCCGGAGATACATTTTTGAGTCTCCAAATATTGGGCCCCAGAAATGACACCGTAAAGCCCGAAACCCATTATGAGGAAGAACCATTCAAGTCCGATTTGATGGAGGCGTGGCCACCACACTAGGAGCCTTCCTTGGCCGCCAAGTTTGCTTCTCCCCACGCATTTAAAGCCTTAGCTTGGCCGCCAAGGAATCGTAATAAAAGCGGCTGCCTATGCTTGCCTTGGACGCCACTCTTCGCCACCTCCATACAAGAACTTGGCGCCTACTCCAAGGTGGTGCCTTTGCCGCCAATCTTCTACACCTCCTCAAAGTTGCTTGGTGTCCACTCCAAGCACGCCGCCCTTCCCCCTCTCTCGTGCCTATATAAGCGCAAGCCATCCTTCATTTTTTCTTAGATTGAATTTGAGTAAGAGAGCTTTAAGCCCTACTCAATCGGTCTCTTCTCCCTCAAGGGAGAACGGGCCGAGGGAGTCCCCTTCTTGTCGGCTTCTAGCTCTCGATTCCTTCGTTGATCTCTTGTTTTCCTTTTCCATTACTTTGTCCCACAAAAACGCTTGTACTTCAGTTTGTAACTTCAAACAAATCGCCACCTATTTTCAATACAAAAGTCCAGTTTGAGTTTCGTACTCGTTCCTTACACGACACCTCCACAAAAAGCTCAGTCGAACCCAAATTCGACCGATCCTGGAAGTGAGATCACATCATCTGGTATCAGAGCCTGTCGGCTTGAGTTCCTCAAGTTGTGGGGGTACAAATTACTACCCTACGAGTCAGGTTTTCAATTGCTCGAATCCCTTTTCTTGTTCCCCCAAATCTAGCCTCGTTTTTCCCATCCTTGCCTTGACCGATTTCAATCTCTTCAAAAAAAAAAAAAAAAAACAAGAAAAACGAGCCTAACCTTTTCTTACCACCCTCTCGTCGAGCCCTTTGTCTTGGCCGACCCTCTTTCTTCGACCTTCGAAAGCTTTAACTTGACGAGGCACAAATCTTTAAGTGCGCCCGTCTTGTTCAAAAAAAAAAAAAAATTTCAAAGAGAAGGAAACCTTCTCTTGGTCAAAGAAAGAACACAAGAAGAGTTAGTAACTCTTGTTCGAAAAAAAAAAACAAGGAGAAGTAGTACTTCTCCTAGCAAGAAGAAAACAAAAGAGAGATAGTATCTCTCGGTTCAAAAAAAAAAAAAAGAAAAAAAAACTTGCGAAGAAGGTCGAACAAGCAAAATTCGAAAAGGGGCCAGCCAAGACGTGTTTTCGTATTGGCCTTTTTCCTTGCCTTAATTTAATCCTAACCCCGAGCAACGGGATTCCCGACTTGTGGGGATAGTAAATACTCGCCCACAAGCTCCGGTCGCTTGTTTTGATTTCCGGTTGTTGTTGCTCTCACTCGAGCGAGTGGAGGAAGGAGTTGTGTTAAGGACTTTTGGTGGCGAAATAAACAGTCCTAAAGTCGAGTGCGTGAGTTCGAGAGCCACATAAAATCGAGTCTAAACACGAGTCAATCCTTCCCCATTTGGTCGCTTCCTGAAGAAAAAGAAAAGAACAAAAAAAAAAAACAAGTTTTTCAAGTCAAACACAAGTGGGTCTTTGGATTTATCTAACCTTCACCGAGTTCCGTGTTTGTTTTCCTAATTATGTCTCAGGAACCACTAAAAAGCAAGAATCTTCCCGACGATACCGAGGAGGCGGATAACACCTTCTCATGGAAGGTGCTACGCGGCCTCTTACGAGAGGTCCGAGAGGATGCCCGAGCAGACGTTCGGGAAACTTATCAGAAGTCCCGGGACGAGCTGCTCCGGCTCATGGATGATAAGATCGAGCAACGCTTGAGCATGTCTCCGCGACACGAGCGATCACCTAGCCCTCAATATGAGGAGGGACAGTATTCGGGAACCAATCATGAGGTCCTGGAGCAAAAGAAGCCCGTCTTCCCGAAGGAAGAGTCTTTAAGTTTGGAAGCTATTCTCCCTCCTCCTCGGAGGCCACCGGCTGTCTTCCCGGAACACGAGGAGCGCCAGCCTCAACACCGACAACACCGAGGGCCGCTCACGGCATCCCTCGGACCCCGGCGCAACCTTCCGGATCCTTTGGCGCCGCGGGAGGATGTTCGGTTCCGCGACCGGTTGAATGGTCAAGGTCTTAATCCTCCAATGGATCAACCGAGGGACCACCACCACGGAATTAAACTCACGGTGGAACCTTTCGCCGGAACCTCGGATGTCGAGGCCTACCTTGATTGGGAGGCTAAGACCGAGGCGGTCTTTGAATATTACGACTATCCGGATCGCGAACGAGTGGCGATCGCCACCATTCGATTCACCGATTTTGCCTACTCATGGTGGAAAGAAGAGAAAGAGGATAGGGCGTATCAAGGCGAGGACCCCATTCGCACATGGGGTCAACTTAAACGGGCCATGCGAGATCGGTTTGTGCCCGAGGATTATCTTGACCGCATCCAAGTCAAATTGGAGCGGATTAAGCAAGGGGCCCGCAGCCCCGATGAGTACTATAAAGAGCTCTGACAACTTGTTTTCCGGTCCCGAGTTCGATTTCCGGAGAGATATATTATCTCTAAATTCATCGGAGGCCTAAACTCCGAAGTGGCCGTTTACATGGAGATGCAACGATTTGGGGCGGAAGCCTCCATTGCCGATGTTCTCCACTACACTAACCAAGTGTACCAAAACCTACAAAAGAGGCGGAGTGGTGGGAGTGGCCGCACTTGGAGCTCGGGTTCTTCGAGCTCTAACCCACCACCCAAGAGGAGTGAGGCCAAAGAGCCGAAGGCCGAGGCTAACCCTCCTCCGGTTAGGCGAGACACCGCGCCTACCCCCGCCGCTCCTAAGGACGGCGTCAACCCCCGAACGCGCGACCTCCAGTGCTTTAAATGCTAAGGGCGGGGTCATTACGCTCGTGATTGCCCTAACCGAAGGCAAGTCCTCCTTACTCAAACCGGAGATTACGAATCTGACGAAGAGTTTGACAATGGGGAGGACGAGGAGGAGGTCTACGTACCTGCCGTTAGTGGGGAATGCTTCGTTGTCCAACGAGCACTATTTACTAACGAGGCACCCACCGCCCCATCTCAACGGGAGAATATTTTCCACACACGATGCTTTATCCAAGGCAAAGTGTGTAGCGTGATCATCAACGGAGGATCCTGTAGTAATCTCATAGACACCGAGGTGGTATCTCGTTTCAACCTTGAGACGACGCCTCGCAAGGTGCCCTATTCCCTCCACTGGCTTAATTCCGATGCTCCCGTGATGGTCAAGGAGCAAGCTTTGATTAATTTTCAATCGGGCCTTATGAAGACGAGGTTCTTTGCGACGTCGTGACCATGACTGCCTGCCATCTTCTATTGGGCCGACCTTGGCAATATGACCGAGCCGTCATTCACCAAGGCGTTTCTAACGAGTATATCTTCCATCGGGATGGCAATAAATTCACCTTGCATCCTCTAGCCCTGCACGAAGTGATAGCCGATCAAGAGGCTAAGGAGCTCCGAAAGAGGAGTGCTAAGAAGAAAATGGAGCTTAAGGCCTATGAAGGCAGCTCCAAGCACTTATTAGTTGCCCGGGGAAAAGAAGTGGGCCGAGCCCTCCTAGATAGGCAGATGTGCCTCATTCTCGTTTACAAGGAGTCTCTGCTTTCCGACTCCGAACTCTCCGAGCTACCTCCAGGCGTCTCGGCATTGTTGCAAGAGTTCGATGACGTTTTTCCCAAGGAGGCTCCAATGGTCAATGATCACTCTCCCATATCACATTGTTCTAAGGCTATTCATACTCATAACTCAACCCCGGCCGATTTCAACATTTAATCTACAAATTCCTTATATTCATACGCGCGGTTTATGAGTATATGAGAGTTTGCGTTAGAACGGAGATACTTGCCAATCTCATTCAATTGAACTCAAACAACAATGCCTTTTATATAGGCTACAACCACTAATAAACATACGAAAAATTAATAATAAAAATTACCTAATGAAGTGGACACATTCTTTAACTGCACGTCCACCACTAACAAGTAACAACACATGCATGCAGTGTTCATGGGCATTACTCTCCTAATTTAATCTTATATCTCCAATGTTCAACGCAGTTTATTATGAGATGAAGCCCCTGACTAATTTCATTCTTTTGCTAATTACTTTTTGATCACATATCTCTAACTTTCGTTAGGGATGGACCAGCTTGCGGACGTTACAGAAAAAAATGGTGATACCTCTAATTGTAAGAATTGGTTTGAAATTGCAGAATGCAAGCATCTCTTACTTGCGGTTGTGGTTAGGGATCG
Organism: Polygonum maritimum; assembly: GCA_963924305.1. Classification (NCBI taxonomy): domain Eukaryota; kingdom Viridiplantae; phylum Streptophyta; class Magnoliopsida; order Caryophyllales; family Polygonaceae; genus Polygonum; species Polygonum maritimum. The sequence continues at coordinate 24,671,488 of OZ002734.1, forward strand.
ATATTTAGGGGGTCAACTTGATATATCTTATTCCCTAGGAATCCTAATTAAGTTGTTTCCTAGGGTATGTTTGACGTGATGCATGTGTTAATATGGTTTGTATTTGGTACAAAAAGCCTTATAAAGTACTATAAATTGCATAAAGATCTCTTTCTTTTCGTGGTTATAATTACCAAAGTATATATGTGTATAGTACGTACGTCGAGAGGCTAATTCACACTCATGGTACATATGCTGGCTTTTGACAATCAACCATTTTGATAGATGGCTACAAGTTCTTCATTGCTTGTAAATCTGGTAAGGAATTAATCAATTTGTAGCCTTCCTCAACTCTTGGAATTATTTAAACACATGTCTCATCTTTCATTGTTCAATTTATCTCAATCTAGCTCCTTAAATCCTATAAAACTTCAAGATTGAGTTCAAGACTCTTTATAGAAGCTTCAAATGGGATGTTGGAAGCCCAAGGCCGATCATGCACATCTAGAACCACCGGAAGATATCAAGGCGTTGTTCGAAGATCCGAAGTACTCGGACAAAGGGCTAATGTCCCTTGCTCAATTCCGCAAGTTCTTGTGTGAAGTCCAGAGGGAAGACCATCTTATTGATGCTGACGATATAATCAATCGCCAACGCGATCATCGTCGCATTACCCAACAAAACGGCCTTCATCTTGATGACTTCTTTACCTTTCTTTTTGGGGACCTTAATCTACCTCTCCAAAAAGAGGTATTAACAATAAGATCGACCTGTATTATGCCTTAGAAGCTACTTGCATGATATTTTTTTTTAACCTTTTAAGCATATGTTTAGATGTCATACATGATATATGTTGGTAAACAAAATACAAACATATAAAAGTTGCAAACACGTCTAATTTGGGTTCACCGAACCTAGCTTTAACAATATATTGTAGATAATGTAGCATTTACTTGTAAGTTGACATGTGTGTTCATTGTTCACTTGTACGTTTTTAGGTGCATCAAGATATGAGTGCTCCATTAGCTCACTATTTCATCAGCACAAGAGTCAAAATACGTTTGTTTTCAGCTCGCAAAGGCCAGTCGAAACTAACCAAGTCAAAGAGAAACATTGCAGCAATTAGAGAAGCTTTGAAGATGGGGGTTCGAATGATTCAACTAGATCTTTCCTATATTCCACATAAGAATGGAGGCATTCACAATCATACCCATGAAGAGTGAGATCCTAATTAATCCTACTTAATTTAGACATTTTGGGCTTTATTAATATGTATCAAGCTATTTAAAATGTCACTAAGAAAACTACAAGTTATGGTCCGTTAGGATCGCCATAAAAATGACATTATCTTACATTATAATGTACAATTTCATGCGATTTTACGTTAAATCCTGCATCGTAAATGTAGGATAATGTCATTTTCATGCCGATCCAAACATGCCCTTAATTGATTCTTGTTCTGAAGATCTGTTGTCATGCAGTTTAGATATTCGTGGGAGCCTAAGACATTATATGGAAGCAATCAAGGAACTTGCATTTGAAAATAGTGATTATCCTTTGATCATAGCATTTGAAGGTGATTTCGGTTCAAGGATTCAGTCCATCGTAGCTGAGGTGTGTAAACATTTGATACTTTACCTAAACAATTTGTGTTACGTACCCAATATTTGTAACTATATGTTTGTCATTTCTAATTAAATGGTTTTATGCCTTGTTCTCAGATGGTTCAAGCAATATTTTCGGACAAATTGCATAATCCAAACGTGAGGACCCAAATGGTTCTTTCACCACAAAATTTAAAGAATAAGATCTTATTAGCCCAAACACCAAAAGACCATGAGATGGAGAAAGAAGAACACACCCAAAAGGTTAAGAAAAATACAAAAAGAGTTGCATCCAGAGAAGCAAATGTATGTAGCTTTGTTTAAAGCACAAATGGGCAATTATTATTGTTCAAATATTTCCATATTGCTACTTTTTTCTTACATTTTTTTTTGATATTATGATTCTTTTTTTTGGTTGAATTTGATATTATGATTCTTGTTTGTAGATGAACTTGGAAAATGAAGAAAATAAAGAGTATAAGAGCTTGATTACGTTTGACAATGTGAAGCTAGAGCGCAGTCTAAGCGGGATATTAACTTCTAAACATGACAACATTTGTTACTTTAGACTGACACAGCCAAAGCTAGAGAATGCCATAAAAACACATGGAGCTCAAATTTTGGAGTAAGTTTGATGGATTTTTTTTTTGAATTAAAGGGTAAATTGTATTAATAAAAGGCGATTACAAAAATGCTAGAGAACTAGCTATTTACATCATTTACAATCTCTACTCTCTCCAAGAATTTCCTAAGAGCTATTGAACTCTTTTTCCATCTAGCACGACAACAGTTTCTAATGTGTTTGCAACACATAACACTACACTCCTCAGCACTGATGCTTTGTTGGTTGAACACCATCAAATTCCTCGCTTTCCAGATAAAGAACATTGTCACACTAATGCTGTGATTCCAAAGGTTAAAGTGGAAAGATTTCCTATTATGGAAACCACAAGTTTGGTCAACCCAATCATCTAAATTGTTGCATCTTCTGCAAATGTTTGCCCACCTAAGCACAGACGTGAGAACCTTGCGAGAGAACCTGCACTCAAACCAGAGGTGGGACTTAGTTTCCTGCATTGCATCATTACAGAGAATGCAAGAGGCGTCCTGGATGAGACCCCATTCCTGGAGTTTGTCTCTCGTGTGAGTTCCATTGCTAAGAGTTTTCCACAGAGTGAAAGACACTCTGGGAGTATTCAGTCTGTTCCACACAAGGTCTGCCCAAGAAACAAGATCACCCTTATTTCTGCAGCAATCATACATACCATAGTTGCCAAATCTTCCAAGTCTTGAGGTAAGGACAATGGCACTCTCTCCATCATTCACAGAAGTTTTAATGTCATCCCTCATCCTCATTATCATCTTCCACATAACACTGGACGAGGATTTGCAATTTATATCCCATATACTCTGGGCCTCTAGTGTGGGTTTGGGCAACCCAATGATACCAGATGGAGTCAGGTTCACCTGGGCATCAAAAAGGAGCTCAGTGACACACACCTTGTTCCAGGACAACAAATCTTTTAAGCCTAACCCACCCTCAGCCTTAGGTCTGCAAACTTTTAGCCAGGCAACAGGTGCTCTCATGCCACTACTTCCACCACTCCATAAGAAGTTTCTCATGGTTTTATTGAGTTCATTGATCACTGCCTTGGGAAGAAGAAATATCTTGAGCCAGTATTGGATGACATCATGGAAGATCCCTCTTATGATCTCAAGTCTCCCTGCATAGGAGAGATGCCTAGCAGCCCAAGCATTAGCTTTGGATCTGATATTGGTCACAAGTTGCACAAAATCTTTACACTGAGCACGAGTACTGCATAGGGGAACCCCCAAATACATAACTGGAAGAACACCAACACTCATGCCAAGCACATCACTTATCTCTTCTTGTTGCTGGCTGTTAAGACCAGCACAAAAAACTTTAGACTTATCCAGGTTCATCTTAAGACCAGAGCAAGCACCAAAGGAGTTAAGAACAGACTTGATAGCAGCAGCTGAGGCATGAGAACCATGAGTAAAAATGAAAAGATCATCAGCAAAACAAAGATTGATTATGTTAGCACGTTTGTAACCCGGGTGAAGCATAATGTTTCCATTAGAAGCACAATCTCTGAGAGCCCGGGAAAGATACTCCATGATGAGAACAAAGAGATAAGGAGCCATTGGATCTCCCTGCCTTAATCCTCTGGCAGCTTTGAAGTGTCCACAGTGATCAGAGCCAATTTTGATTGTAAATTGAGAGCTAGTAATACATTCCTTGATCCAATTGATCATGACAGGATGGAAATTAAGTGCCTCAAGGAGATTGAAGAGAAACTCCCAGCTAACAGTGTCATAAGCCTTCCTGAGGTCAATTTTAAGAGCACACCGAGGGCTAATGTACTTCCTTGCATAGCTCTTGATAATGTCTTGACACACAGCAATATTATGGAGTATGCTCCTGCCCTTAAGAAAAGCACCTTGGTTCTTATCCACAATTTTTGGAAGGATGTCCTGCAGGCGAGCAACAATCATCTTGGAAATGACCTTGTACAAAACATTACAACAGGAAATAGGTCTGAAGTCAGTTATAGCACTGGCATTGTTGGTCTTTGGGATGAGAGCAATAACAGTGTTTCCTAGCTCTTTCAAAAGTCTTCCACTCGAGAAAAACTCAAGAACAGCATTTGTGAACTCATCACCTATAATGGGCCAAGCTCTTTTATAAAGTGTGCATTAAAGCCATCAGGGCCTGGTGCCTTGTTCTTATTGATACTCCAAAGTGCCTTTCTAACATCTTCCTTGGTGAATTGATCAACCATTCTGTTTTTGTCAAAAGGCTCAATATATAGTAGGACCATTCTGAATTATTGAACTGTCAAAGGAACTAGTAGAGCTGGTGCTGCCAAGAAATTCTTTGAAGTGGTGCACAATAAAGTCTTTGATCTCCTGTTCATCAGTCAAGGTGTTGCCACAATTATCAGAGAGAGAGGAGATATCATTGTGAGCTTTTCTCTGCTTGATTGAATTGTAGAAGTAGCTACTGCAGCTGTCATGATGTTTGAGCCAATGGAGTTTTGCTAACTGTTGCTGCTGAATTCTTTTGTTCTTAATGCCAGATTTGAGAGCTGCAAGAATAATTTTCTCCTCACTCAGAAGGAAGTTATCCACTGGAGAGCCTTGAAGCTGCAATTGCACTACATTCAGATCATTGTGGAGTTTAGCAATCTCAGCTTCCTCAACATCAAGTTTCTTGGATTTAAGGCTTCTTAGGGGCCCTTTGAGAGACTTCAATTTGCTGACAAGTTTGAACATCTTAAAGCCATGGACAGAGTTAAGCCTCCACTTCTCACTTACAGTGTTGAGGAAATCTGGGTGATCAGCCCAGGTATTGTTGAACTTAAAGGGAGGTCTAGAGTAAGATTTCAGGCCAAAGATTCTCAAAATTGCAGGGGAGTGATCAGAACAGCTGGGAGCTGCAAACTCTGCTGAATATTTGTCAAAACTGTCAATCCACTTCTGGTTTGCAAGAACACGATCCAGTTTACATCTGATCAAGTCATCACCTTCTTGCTTGTTAGACCAAGTAAAGAAAGCTCCACTAGCCTTGAGATCCATGAGGCCATTTCTGTTTAAGCAGTCAAGGAAGTGCTTGCTGAAGCTAGTATTGGTACCACTCCCAAGAGCTTTTTCACTGGGATCTTTAACTGCATTGAAATCACCAAGAATCACCCAAGGAAGGTCACTAGCAGTTTGATTAATTTGATCAATGAGTTGCCAAAGCTCATCTCTAACTGAATCATCATTTGAAGCATACACAAAAGAAACTTGGACACTTCTGTGGAGGATGGGAGAGTTGATGGAAATGTGCATAAGTTGTGCCTTTCTTAGAGAACACATTTCTTAGAGAAATAAGATGTATATACCATTATGTAGTATCTCAGAAGATTTGATGTTACACTAATCTACGATTTGATGAACACTGATCTCAGATTCACCCAGAGAAATTTGCTGACAGTTTATCCTGTGCACAAGCTTTCGGGTTCTTCGAATTGCAACCTGTTAGGGTTGCAATTGTGCTTCCCACATCGAGAATTGGTGGGAAACCAAGCTCACTTATAAGTACATGGGTTACTCCTCCTATTGCCAATTGGTTTTGGGATGGAACCCCATGGGCTTGTGAGTTGGGCTTGGCAATTGGGCCCGTCTCCCCTCTAACAAGTGATATTAGAGCCGATGGTTCGGCTTAGGGACCGGGAGGGTTCGCCGTTATCGGTTGTGAGGGATTCACAATTGAGGGGGAGATTGTTAGAGTTGCAACTGTGCTTCCCACATCGAGAATTGGTGGGAAACCAAGCTCACTTATAAGTACATGAGTTACTCCTCCTATTGCCAATTGGTTTTGGGATGGAACCCCATGGGCTTGTGAGTTGGGCTTGGCAATTGGGCCCGTCTCCCCTCTAACACAACCCTTTGACTGGCTGGAGTCATGGAGCTCAAAGGGTTGCTGTTAATACACAGGTGAAACTTTCTTAACTTTTACATTTATTAAATCTATTATAACTATTATATTTCTCATTATCTTATCACATTTTGCTCCTCTTTTGTAATATGGTTCATTAACCATTTAAGGGTCGTGATAAGTACCTTGGAGTCATGCAAGGAATGTTTAGAGCCAATGGTGGATGTGGTTATGTTAAGAAACCACAAATCTTACTTGACCATAAGAGCTTTGATCCCAAAATCAGTCAAGCACCTAAGAAAATTTTAAAGGTACTAAAAAATGACATGTTTATATAAGAAAAATCTATATTATCTCTAATTTATCCACTCTATTTGAGCCTAATTCAATTTTGTGTGTGTACATGTATATATATATATATATATATATATGTGAAAATATATATGGGTGATGGATGGCATTTGGATTTCTCTTCTATTAAATTTGATTTACTTTCTCCACCAGATTTCTTCTTAAAGGTATGATCCTATTATAGAGCAATTTTTAGTTATGTCTTGAATTTGTAACTTGCATAGTGTTAAAGTAATTAGTATTTCCAAATAGTAAATGAGCTAGATTGAAGACCCAATATCAATAGGGTAGTGAGTCTTGAAAGTGCAAGAAGGGAAAAAATGAGAGATCTAGAAAATATGAGAGGTGTGTGAGGAGATTTTTCTAGAGCTGTGGAGAAGGCCGGTAAAAATGTGTTGTTAAGGTAATTAAGATGTCACGATAGTTCTAGAATATTTTAAAAAGTAGGCGGGTTAGGTGGATAAATCTAAAAAAGTCTAGGGAAGTTTGTGTAACTATCTCCTTATAGTGGGTGAAAGTGGTGTTTTTGTAAGGCTTGGTTAGCTGTTGAAGGGTTTTTTTGAACAAATAAATTTATATTCAAGACCCCGCTGAGTATAGCGAAGTCAGGATCGTCCACGGGAGTGAGAGTAGTGCTAAGTTCAGTCGAAAAACTACGAAAAGCAAAGAAAACAAGGGCAGAACAACTCAGGCTCGACCCAAAGAGGGTCGATCTCGACCCTAGGGGGGTTGATCCTGAGAGCAAAGGAGGCACGAACACACAAAATCACAACAACTAACTCGAACACGACGGAGGGAGTCGGGATCAAGGCAAAAGATACGAATTTCACTCAATAAAAAGGACAAATCCTAGGGCTAGGGCTACCACAACAACAACCATACATGCTTTCAACAAGAATTCACAACTATCATGCCATCTAGATCATAGAAAAGTTAACTTTCGCAAACAATTCAAGTCATTCAATCGACTTTCGCAAATCAAATAACTTTCTACCTATCCTTCAACCTAGGAATATCAAATTTCGCAAATAATCCTATTAGATCTAATCAAGCAACTAACTTTTCACTTTCGCTAGGGTTAATTACAAGACATGCCTCAACTTTCGCAAAGGATTAAGCACAAGATAGGTTAGATATGATTATCAAGCATTCAAGTCATGAATTCAAGTTTTAAACATGCATGATTGTGTTGGGTTTTTACCCAACCCTAGAACTTAAGAAGACTACTCACTCATAGCAAAGAAGAACAAGGAAGAAGAAGAAGAAGAAATGATAAAACCAAACTAAAATTCAACTAAAAACCAAAGGGCAATCTTACAAACCTCAAACTTGCTCCCCAAGTCTTCTTCTTAACTCTCCAAGTCTTGATGATTAATTGATTCAATGTCTCACCAAGGGATGAATTATCCCCCAAAGCCCCCATAAAACTAAAGGGTTCAACCTCCTTTTATAGAAGAAAAGGAGTCCTAATCTAACTAGGAAACACAAAGAAAACACCTTCCTAAAATACAAACTAGGAAACTTCAACATGTAAATCCGGATAGGAGGAAGTCGGTCACAAGGTTCGACCCCCATAGGGTCGATCCTGAGGCTCTTTTTCCTTGCGCTCCAAGTTTTGCGATGTGGCTCGAGCTCGACCTCCTTGGGCTCGATCCTGGGACTTTTTCCTTGACTTTTCTTCTTGCTTTGGCTTCTCTTTAGCTCTTCTCCTTGACTCTTCCATTTGAAATCCTCCTCCTAGCTCGCTCCAAACTCGTCCTCAAGCTTCAAACACCTACAAAACGACACAAAAGCGCGTAGTTTCCGAATCTCAAGGAAATACGAAAACTTATGCAAAAATACTCAAAAACACAAGACTCAACTACGAAAAACAACTTAAACTAACCTATCTAGACCCTAAAAATCTACCTAAAAACGCGGACATCGAAACACCCCATACTTAGACTTGCTTGTCCTCAAGCAGTAATCATGCAAATAAAGATCAATAACACAATCTTCAAGCATAGCCCTTGTCAAAACATTTTAAGACACAAGTGAAAAAGAAGACAAGTAATTTTGACATCATCACATATGCATAAGTCTCAAGCATAGGCAATCACAATCCAACCTCACAAGGGATATAAATGTGTTTCTCTCAACTCTCATGTGTTTAGGCTATCAAATTAACTCTCATCTCAATCTTTATGCAACATCTACTTTATCATTGAGACTTATATCACCAATCTCTCTACCTAGAGAAGTCAAAACACATCAATCTTCATAAGAACTTAGGCTCAATGAAATCTTCATAGAAGACTCATTCGGCCGGGTTGTAATGAGGCTCGGTAATAACATAAGGCAGGGAGTTATTTGGCCATGTGGTGCTAAATCCGGGAATCAAACTCCTAAATACAACACTTCAAACCAAATCAACTCACTTCTTCTCTTTCAACTCATAACCAAACACTTCAATGAAACTCACACCCTTCAATTTCTAACCCAAACTCCCATAATACAACTTAGAGATACTAGGAATTCTTGGCTTTGCACTTATAACATTTTTTTCTTTCTCTTTCTCTTTCTTTTTTTTTTTAGCTCGAGCCTACAAGGGGGTCGTGATCGACCCTATGATGGTCGATCCTGAGAGCATTTTTCTTCACGATGAGGTCGTGATCGACCCATTAGGGGGTCGATCCTGAGAGCTTTTGCTCGAGCTTCTTTACTTCTTTTCTTCAATTTTTCAACAATGTGCAATCCAAGCCAAGAATCCTTTTACATTACACTTCAACAAGTTGTTTTCTACCCTTTAACAATGTCACCTCTTTCAAACCCAACCAAAATGCCACTCAACAAAACTTATTCCCAACACTCATCTAAGTTCAATTCCCGAAAGAGGGTCAAGCTAATATGGGCTAGGGATAATTTTTGTGGAGCTTCAAACAAAAGGTCAAGGCTAGAACGGGGTTTCAAGCAAAGACAATTCAAGGTAGGCATGGAATAATATGGGCTAAAAAAAATAAGTCCTTAATCACAATCAACATACATGAGCACTCTCATATCGGTTTCAAGAAATAGATAACCATATCAATGACAAGAGATATATGCATAAAGAGAGCAAAATCTCACAAACAAAGAAGAGGGAATCAATGATGTTCTCCCTATAAGGCCAAAATTCTCACTAGGTACAAATTTGTTGGATTGCAATTACTTTCACTCAAGACACATATGCTCAATTTCATCACAAGTCTCATTCACAATCAAAAGCAATTTCTCAAAAACTTGGGCTAAACTATCCAATTATGCCAAAGGAATTACATAACAAGCATGAAAATTAGTTTTCATCATAGGACATCTAAGATGGAATGCTCTTCTATCCTAAAACAAAACACACCAATATTTTTTTGTTTTTCGACATTTTTTCAAATTTTTTTTTTTTGATTTTTTTGACATTTTCTCAATTTTTTTGGATTTTTCTCAATTTTTCTTAACAAGCAAACTACTAATCAAACAAAGCAATCAAACAAAGACTCAATTATGTACAACATGTGAGATTTCTTCTTCCCCACCCCATACTTAAATCATGCAATGTCCCCATGCATGAAAACACATGAAAAAGTAAAGAGAAAAGAAGAAGAAAACTCACAAAAACTCTTTGAAGCTTGAGTGGAGGTGGAGCATAGAAGGCCTAGTGTGCTGGCACGACCCTCTTAGGGTCGAGAACGACCCTCCTAGGGTCGATCCTGAGAGGTGCATGAGGGGGAGGTAGAGCAAGGGGGAGGTCGTGATCGACCCTTATAGGGTCGATCATGAGGGCTCATGTACCTCGTTTGAAGTCATCTTTTCCCGTCCTTTTTGAGCCCGCATTTGAAGCTTAGCACCCTGTAAAAATCCCACAAAGATCCTATCCCAAACAAATGTATATCCTATTCTAATCTAAGGAAGGTTAGAAAAATCAAATCAAAAACAAAATAAAAAATCTAATCTAAAGACCGGGTTGCCTCCCGTAAGCGCTTGTTTAACGTCATTAGCTAGACGAGAAGTACCTTAGCTCAATCTCTATGATCGGACATCGTCAAGGCTCTAAGTAACCTATCAAAATCTTGTGAAGACACCTCATGAAAGCATATGTAGCATATTGATAAATTGAAAAATAATGATATAGCACTCAAAGATCGTTTCAACTTATCAAAAGCGCAAGAATAACTTTTGTGAGAAGGGTTAGGATAAAACCAACTTGGTGCGTGCGGTGGTGCCTCACAATACTCGACAAAGGGATCCTTGTAGGTCCATAGCTCCTTGCGTCCTATCTTGAAAGGAAAATGATAGAATTTGTAGGCACCTTCAAGCCTAGGGACCATGATTGACTTAGGGAAGTCGAAAGGACCCACGGTGATGATCTTCATCTCTTCATGATTGGCCCACTCTTTGCTAGCATCTGGGGTCAATGAATGTCCAAACCCGACCACATTTTCTTCACATTCCTCCACGAGTGGGATTGGTTTCAACATTGGTAGCAAAGACCCCGTCCATCCTTCATCCTCTTGGGCCTTAACCTCCTCAATTTCGCCTTCTCCTAGAAAGAAACTCCCTTCCTCAACTTGAGTCTCATCTAGCAAGATATCTCTTCCGGATCATCCCCCAAATTCTTCATCTCCTCTTCACGGTTCTCCTTCAAAGTATTGTCGAAGCGGATCTCTACTTTCTCTTCACCACTATCATATGATACGAGTCCCTTCTTAACATCTATGATAGCTCCGGTCGTGATGAGGAATGATTGGCTTAGAATGAGTGGAGGACTTGACTCGGATAAAGGCTCAATATGCTCAATGGAAGGTTCCTTAGCCATCTTGGATGGGAAAGGAAGCGCCTTTGTTGTCGAAGAAGAAGGAACAGACTTCGGGACTTCGGTAAGAGGGTCGACCACGACCTGATGATGGTCGGTGACGACCTCTTCCGTAGTGGGGAGGGGGTTGGTGTCGACCATGTGGGGGTCGAACATGAGCTCCCCTGGGTTGGGTCGGTCTTCTTCATCCGCCGTCTTCTTACTCGTATCTTGCTCCGACAACTTCTCTCCGCTCCTTGGGTGAACTGCGGCAATGTGGCCTCTCGGGTTCTCATCGGGGTGGCCCGGTAATTGCCCTTGAGGTTGTGGAATTTGAGCCGCTAGATCACCATGCTGGGAGTTGTCATCCTTCCTCCATGAGTCAAATTCTCTGTTTTGAACTCCATTAAGGTCGGAGAAGACTTCATGGATTCCTTCCATGAGTTTTTCTTTTAGCCCTTGCACCCATGATGGTTGCTCTTCATAGCTAGGAGGATCATAATAACCCCAGTTGGGATAATCATCACTCCTCCAATAGGGATCCCAAGTATAATTGGTCTCTTCAAATGGACTTGCATAAGTGTGGCGTGGTTCATAATAACCCCAATTGGGGTAGGCTTGGGCTTCCCATTCTCTTTGACTTGCATAAGCATCGGCTTCTCTTTTTCTTTGGAGGTTTAGCACTTGAAGTTCAAGATCGGCCAACTTTCTTTCAAGGTCCTCAAAGGTCTCCATGGCTACATCTAACCTAAAAAAAAACAACAAAAACAAAACAAATCAAAAACACACAAAGGGTTTGGGCTAGTCCCTCACCCAAATATCAACCAAACTCGGCACTATTGCACACTCCCCGGCAACGGCGCCAATTTGTTGAAGGGTTTCTTTGAACAAATAAATTTATATTCAAGACCCCGCTGAGTATAGCGAAGTCAGGATCGTCCACGGGAGTGAGAGTAGTGCTAAGTTCAGTCGAAAAACTACGAAAAGCAAAGAAAACAAGGGCAGAACAACTCAGGCTTGACCCAAAGAGGGTCGATCTCGACCCTAGGGGGGTCGATCCTGAGAGCAAAGGAGGCACGAACACACAAAATCACAACAACTAACTCGAACACGACGGAGGGAGTCGGGATCAAGGCAAAAGATACGAATTTCACTCAATAAAAAGGACAAATCCTAGGACTAGGGCTACCACAACAACAACCATACATGATTTCAACAAGAATTCACAACTATCATGCCATTTAGATCATAGAAAAGTTAACTTTCGCAAACAATTCAAGTCATTCAATCGACTTTCGCAAATCAAATAACTTTCTACCTATCCTTCAACCTAGGAATATCAACTTTCGCAAATAATCCTATTAGATCTAATCAAGCAACTAACTTTTCACTTTCGCTAGGGTTAATTACAAGACATGCCTCAACTTTCGCAAAGGATTAAGCACAAGATAGGTTAGATATGATCATCAAGCATTCAAGTCATGAATTCAAGTTTTAAACATGCATGATTGTGTTGGGTTTTTACCCAACCCTAGAACTTAAGAAGACTACTCACTCATAGCAAAGAAGAACAAGGAAGAACAAGAAGAAGACATGATCAAACCAAACTAAAATTCAACTAAAAACCAAAGGGCAATCTTACAAACCTCAAACTTGCTCCCCAAGTCTTCTTCCTAACTCTCCAAGTCTTGATGATTAATTGATTCAATGTATCACCAAGGGATGAATTATCCCCCAAAGCCCCCATAAAACTAAAGGGTTCAACCTCCTTTTATAGAAGAAAAGGAGTCCTAATCTAACTAGGAAACACAAAGAAAACACCTTCCTAAAATACAAACTAGGAAACTTCAACATGTAAATCCGGATAGGAGGAAGTCGGTCACAAGGTTCGACCCCCATAGGGTCGATATCGACCCCCTCAGGGTCGATCCTGAGGCTCTTTTTCCTTGCGCTCCAAGTTTTGCGATGTGGCTCGAGCTCGACCTCCTTGGGCTCGATCCTGGGACTTTTTCCTTGACTTTTCTTCTTGCTTTGGCTTCTCTTTAGCTCTTCTCCTTGACTCTTCCACTTGAAATCCTCCTCCTAGCTCGCTCCAAACTCGTCCTCAAGCTTCAAACACCTACAAAACGACACAAAAGCGTGTAGTTTCCGAATCTCAAGGAAATACGAAAACTTATGCAAAAATACTCAAAAACACAAGACTCAACTACGAAAATCAACTTAAACTAACCTATCTAGACCCTAAAAATCTACCTAAAAACGCGGACATCATTAGCCGACATAGATTGCCTATAAATAGGCAATTGTAGTCCTTGCTTGAAGCATCACTCAAGTTAGAGTGATTAAGTGTGGGTAGGATAGATCGAGCAATAGTAGTGGGTAGGCTCGATCGAGTGTCAGTGTGGGTAGTGTCACATGTGTAAGTTAGAGTGTCTACGTGTCACACGTTATAAAGAGTCCTGAGTCACCCGTATAAACTAGTCTTGTACATTTGCACTATATAATACAAAGTCCATTTTGTAATATCGTGTTTTTGTGTCAGTTAGTTTCGGTGGGTGTACAAGTGTCTTGAGAGAGGGTCGATTTCCCAACACATAAAATATAGATATCATTTATCATACACTTGTTCTTGACAAAACTCTGAAGTTTTACCAGAAAAATATTGTACAATTGTTAAAAGGTCCAAATGAGGCCCCTTTTAATTAATATGCAACACAGAAGATGTCCCATAAGTTCTATATCATGGGTTCGGTTTGGATCTTAAACTACATTTTTGCAGGTCCAAATATTTGGAGTTACGGCCGATGATGCAAAGGATGAAACATATTTGGAAGAAGATAAATGGACACACACTTGGAATCAGAATTTTGAGTTTCCCCTCACAATTCCAGAATTGGCATTGTTAAGGATTAAAGCTCAAGATTTCGATGTAGATGGAAGTCATGCCTTTGGAGGCCAAACTTGCTTGCCGGTGTGGGAGCTTCAAAGTGGAATAAGAACAGTTCCACTGCATATTAAGCGAGGCGAGCAGTACAAAAACGTTAAGCTTCTTGTACGGTTTGATCTCGTTGATCCCTGAGTAGTTTATATATGCCTTAATTGTGTGTTATGGGTTTGTGTTTGTTAGTGCCAATACATGGTTTGCTAGTACATCTATGAGTTAATTTGATTGAAACAAAGATGTAAGTTTGTGAAATGAATTAAGATTGATTTAATGGCCTTTGGTGGATTAGTGCAAAGCCGAAAATTTTTACGGGTGGTTTGCTGGAATTTCGGTTTTACGGGTGGTTTTGTACACAACCTCAAAATTGGCGGGTGCTTTTGTGAAACCACCTACAAAAAGATAAATTCCAGAAAACCACCCTTATAAAAGAAACTCTTTCACTTAACCACCCATATTCTAGCTATCTTAACTCCAGGTTAGCTAATTAAAATACCATTTATCTCTTACAGTTAAATAGGCAATAGTGAAAGTATATGTAATCCATATAATGTCCAATTACCATATTCTATACATTAATATGCACTAGAGCTTTTTCTTTGGACTATGTACATATATGCAAAGAAGTGAATAACTCAAACACAAACTTTTAGTGAAATCCAAGGCATACATATGCATGTAACTAACAACAACAAACAAGAATCTCAAAACACAAAAACAAAATAGTTTTTCATGATACATATGATATACTTCAAGAGAAATAAAGTTACATTATTATTGAAATCCTAAACTATCTAAACGAAACCAACAGATGACAATTCTTCACAATTGTCCACAATACAAGCATCAAAGTATGATTTTTCTTCTTGCAAATGATGAAAATTGAACCCATAAACACTTTAAAAACCATAAAAAATACTTGATTTGAAGGATCAAGTATGATAAGAATGAGCATCAAACTTTCTTTGTTCGTTCTCTCTTCAGTATGTATGTGAAAGAAGAATTTCAAAGGGTTAGTAGGGTTAGAATTGAAATTACGTTATCCACTTAATTAAATATTTATTGTTTTATGAAAATAAAAAGAAGGTTAAGGAAATAAATCTCATTTTTTAATTAGAGTTAGGATGTGTGTGGTTAAGTGAAAGAGTTTCCTTTATAAGGGTGGTTTGCTGAGATTTATCTTTTTGTGGGTGGTTTTCTGAAAAATATGGTAATTCAAGGGTGGTTTTGTGTAATTTACCCAAAAATATTAGTAGAATGTAAAATAACTATTTGGAGTTCGGGACTTCGGGTTTCAAACTAGTTTTGGTGTCCGAAGAGGCAATGATACATAGTCTACACATGTGTTAAGATCGAAGCAATTCCAAAAGTTACTAGCTAGAAAGCATTGTTGTAAGTCCAACAAGTTACGAACTTAATTCCCAACATGTCTTTGAGGACAACTAAATTTAAGAGACCAAGAACCACACATTGCGGTATACAATTGTGGAACGATAAGAAGTCAAATCTTCCATTTCTTCGTATAATGTAACATTTAAGAGAATTGATCGATCATATCAGAATCAAATTATGGAAAGAAAATAGAATGAATCTGGGTTATCCGATTGGGGTACATTAACGATTCAGATCGCACGTGAGTAAAACATGGTTACATGAGATTAGGTATTTGTGACGAAGGACCTTTATGGGCCGGAACTACGGAGGTAGTCAAAATGCCCACCAACCAAATCGTTTGATAAGCTCATATCCTCCCTCCCTTTAAATACCTCATGACGTCCGTGAGAGCATAATAATCTCATTCTCTCTGTAATCTGTCTAGTCGCAAAGTTTGCGAAAATTAGGGTTTTTTGTGCTCCCTTTTGCTTTCTCTTTGAATTGGGATTTTTGTAGTGAATGGGGAAGCTTCATTTACTGGTTTATGCGGAGTTTCAATTCTCATATGACTCGTTCCCTTGAAGCCAAATTAAAGTGGGTAGCTCCTTTTATTAGCTCTCTCCTTCACCCTACTACGTATTAGTATTAAGTTGGTGTTGGAGAACATTGGAGCAGCCACATTCTTGCTTAACTTAAGCCTTGTTTCTGGTCTATGGATGAGTTTTTGTTGCTACGGGTTTTAACTTTTGTTGGAGGGGAAACTGTGATGAGCCATTTATTTGCAGACCTGTAATGATTTGCGGACATGATCGCATTCCTTTATGAACATCTAAGGGACTGAGTTTTCTCCTCCATCTTTCCAGTTGTTCTATTGGATGTATTGACAAAAATAACCTTTTAACTCTTTCTGTTTCACTCTTTAAGGTGAATTAATTGCTTCATTACTAAAATACTTGGGCATTATAAGTTAGGATGCAATGCCTAAATTTGTGTTGAAACCCCAGAACAAGAACATGGACAATTATAGGACTCCCCAATGACTCACATTTACTGCTAGAGCACGAAAGAAGTACTACAAAAATAAGTTAACTACAGTATTTTTTTTTGTTAGAAAGAGGCCTAGGCCAATTTATTACGAGATCATGAACGAGTAAAGATACAATACTGGGTTGACCGAAAAAAAAAAGAAAGGGAAATCCCGCCCGGTAACCACGAGGTTTTGCAAATTCCGCGTGGTGCCCAAAGTTTTTCGGTATTCCGCATGGTAACCACGAGGTTTTGCAAATTCCCCGTGGTAACCTTGGCCTATTATAAAAAGTTAAAATTATATGAAAACTTACCCGTACTTTCTAATTAATTACACAAATCACCCTATCTTTAGTTTTTTTTTAAACTATCTACTAATCTATTTTTATAAAACATCTAAATTTATAATTTTAGTATTATATTTATTTTATTATTTTCTCTTTTCCCATGGCATGCACTATATATTATTATTTTACAAAATCTTCTATTTTTATTATTATAAAAAGAGCCACATTTTTCAAATTTGTATAAAAAACAGTTCCTTTTTCAAATAAAAAAAATCATACCTAATTAAAAAAACAAAACTACCAGTTCATATTAACAAAATATAAACTTGAATTTTATTAATAGTTGATCTTTTAAGGGGGTGTTTTTAAAAGTGGGTGCACTAGTTCAAATAATTTGTTTTTAAAATATAAAAAAATTGTTTTTTCTAAACATAATGTACATATATAACAACATTAAAAATGTGTAAAAATTATAGGCTTTTTATGACATGTACAACTCTAGGAATTTTTTTATTTATAATAAATTAACATTTAAAATTAATAAAGATTATATATTGAGTAATACTTTTCATTAGGTATTTTAAGAAAACAGATTTGATAGTTTTGTTGAAAAAATCTATTTAAATGATATTTCTCATTAAGTATAAGAAATTAGGTTGTTATTTATTTTTTCAACAAACCTATCAAATCTATTTTGATTTTTTAATATAAATTTGAAAATTGTGATTCTTTTTTTTAATAATAAACAATGAAACATTTTGTAAAATAATACTGATATATAGTGTCATGTAAAGAGAGTAAATAAAAATATATATATATATATAATGATAAAATTTTTGGTGCCCTCGTGGTTTTGACAATTCCTTTTGGTGTCCAAAAAAATTTTGATTTCCTTTTGGTACCCCTCAATTTTAAGATTTTTCCTTTCTGTAACCAGATTCGTTACTTTGTACAAAATACTTAACTTTGTTAACGGCAAAATGAAAAAAAAAGGGAAATTAAACTAAAAACCCAAAATTACAGGTAACAAAACAAAAACGCGAACGTCACCTGCGTTCCAAACACAGAAGTTAGGCCGGCGACGGGAGAGACCGGCGAAGGGCGCCAGGGGCAGCACCAGACCGGCGACGGGGAGGCGACTTTGAGGATGGCGACGGGGAGGCAAAGGAGATGTAATCCCTAATGGAAGGCGAAACGGACCCGAAAGCCGCCACCGGAAACCTTCTGCAGACTCTAGACGATGCCGGATCCGAAGTCGTAGAGCCTGCTCCGGCCGATGCCGTCGACAAGGACGTTCTCCGGCTTGATATCGCGGTGGATCACGCCGTGGTGGGGGCAGTAAAGGACGACGAAGAGGAAGTTCGAGAAGATCGCCTGCGATTCGCGCTCAGGAAGGTGGTGGAAGGCGGCGATGTGGCGATTGTCGTCGGAGGAGAGGTGGTGGAGGCATTGGTTGTGGATGGCGGACCGTCGACGGCGTCGTTGGGAGGCGACGGAGGTTGTGATTTTGGGACTGGAAATTGAAAGGCAGTGTTTTGGGGTTTGGTAAATTAGTGAATTAATTTCTTTTTTTAATTTCCTTTTGTTTCTGGGATTGGAAATTGGAAGGGGTAATTTTTTTTCTTTTGTGGCCTTTATGAATTATGGTTAACAGAGTTAGGCTATTTGTGTAAAGTAACGAATCTAGTTACGGAAAGGAAAACTGAGGGGTACCAAAAGGAAATCAAAATTTTTTTGGGCATCAAAAAGAATTGTCAAAACCACGAGGGCACCAAAAGGAATTTCCCTTTATAAAAATGGATTAGATATTTAAAAAAACTAAAGATAGGGTGATTTGTGTAATTAAGTAGAAAATATGGGTACGTTTTTATATAATTTATACTTTTTATAAAAGACAAGGTTACCACGCGGAATTTGCAAAACCTCGTGGTTATCATGCGGAATACCAAAAAACTTTGGGCACCACACGAAATTTGCAAAACCTCGTAGTTACCGAGCGGAATTTCCCATACAATACTGTGGGACAAGCATCCACAAGTTCTAAAAACTCCTCGTCTAAAGGGAAAAGCTAGCGAAGCAAGCGCATCAGCGACTTTATTTAAAGGTCTAGGGGTATGAGAAGCTACCAATCTCCACCCATTGTCATGAAATAGAGAGCGCAGTGGACCACCAGGGAAAAATCCGGGTGGGTGGCCGGCATGGGCCCAGACGCCCAGTTAAGAGATCTATGGCACTACCTGGTGAATAAATCATCCACGTCATCTCCCGCCAAGTCCAATATCGAATTTTCCTATTTTATCCTTCCCTTTACAGAGTAACAGTTTTAGGTTGTAGGGACAGAAGAGTCTTTTACAAGCGAAGTCGGTTCGCTTCTTTCCCCTCTGCTTCATTCGTAGTTAATCTCTCTCTGGTGTTCTTTTGCTCCGTCGTATACCACCGATTACCGTTGCAGACTCACGAAAATGGCCCCGAAACCAGAAGAAGTTCGTCGATTCCAAATCTAGTGGAAAGGTCGTCGGACGACGAAGAAAGTTCTTCGTCGGAAGACGAAGAGGAGCAGGTTGAAGCTGAAGACGAAGTTGGGGATTTTGGCGACGTGGAGGAAGAGACTGTGGAGAAGGAGTCGATTGAGGAGAAGAAAAACAAGAAGCCGATCACTATCAGTCTCAAAAAAGTTTGTAAAGTGAGGAACCGCTCAAACCCTCCGAATTTCTAGGGTTTTTGAGAAGAGGATTTTCTTAGTTGTTGAAACTTTGAGTGATTATTGGTGTTAGTGATTGATTCGTAGGTTTGTAAGAAGAGTGGTCATCAAGCGGGGTTTCAGGGTGCTACCTACATTGATTGCCCTATGAAGCCGTGTTTCCTCTGCAAATTGCCTGGTGAGACTCTCTTAGTTCCTTAATTCTTATGTAGTTGAAATAGCAAATTTGGAGATGCTCAAAACAATAGGTTTATCCCCTTTAGAAAGGTCTGTTTTGGATTTTTATTTTTATTTTCACTAGCGTAGACAATCATCAGCATTTTTAACAGCAAAGAATGTTGAATAGTTTTGGCTTGTTAATTGAAGGCCATACAACATTGACTTGACCGCATAGAGTTG
Organism: Polygonum maritimum; assembly: GCA_963924305.1. Lineage (NCBI taxonomy): Eukaryota > Viridiplantae > Streptophyta > Magnoliopsida > Caryophyllales > Polygonaceae > Polygonum > Polygonum maritimum. The sequence goes on from OZ002734.1 coordinate 24,691,395, forward strand.
CCACCGAGCACGGTGTTGTTCCAGCTCCTCAAAAGAGGAATACGCGTCTCTTGGTGGATTATGTATTCAAGCGCCAGCAGAAAGATAAAATTCCATCGGTAAGCTTTCCGCTTAGCTGCTTGCATATGCATATCTTATTGCATTTGAACAGAGAAATCGAATGTTTATGAATCATAGGCATGCAAGTGTATTGGTCTTGTAGTTTGTGATGTTCGATCGCATTTCCATAAGATGCTCTCCACATGCTCAATTTATACTGGAGTTGTCGAAATTACCACGTTGAATCGACTAAGCGCCTTCTAGACACTCTCACCATAGTTTGAAATGTTAGATAAATTACTCTTACTTTCCTTTGTTATATTATCTAAAAGTACTAAATGTTGAATTCTCATAGAGAGATTCTATATCAATATTTTGTTAATGGATCAATGCCTGATATTCTAGATTGAAAATATAAGCTTGAGAACAATTTCTAGAAGTTTAGATATTATAGCCAAAAGTCAGCGTATTTCAAAATTCAGTGTTTAAAAGCATCTTATTTTTTCGAGTCATGAAAGTTGCCTCTCTTTCTTTTCTTTTAGTGTCACATTCATCAGTTTGTCCTGTTGGCACCTCAATGTCAATTTTTAGAATCCTGAAGATCTTATCAGTCTCCAACTAACATAGTATGACTTACCTCTTGAATTACATTGGTTTATTTCTAGGTTAAGCCATCATATGTGATTCCAGATCATCTGAGCTGCGGGGTTCTCAAATATCACTCTAGAAGAGTCACATGCTTGGAGTTTCATCCAACCAATGACAATATTCTTCTATCAGGAGATAAGGTGAGCTTTGCCTTATATAATATATGATGTCAATTGGTGTGGTTGTATTTGACATTTGACACCTATAGCACAATTTCTATACATATGCATTCAGAAAGGGCAACTTGGAATTTGGGACTTCCATAAAGTATCTGAAAAGGAGGTCTATGGAAGCATACACAGTTGTATCCTTGATAATATGAGGTACTTGTTTGCTAGGAAAATCTATGATGCATCCAATATCCTTACATGTGTTCAAATAACATTGGATTTTTTATGCAGGTTTAGTTCAGTCAATGATGGAACCGTATATGCTGCATCCTCTGATGGAACCATTAGTTGCACTGACATTGTGACTGGAATCTCAGACTCAATGATGAATCTCAATCCTAATGGATGGAATGTACGTAATATCTTATATATAAATCCTTCTTGCAATTCAACTATCACGTTTAATTCTTCATTAATGTAGTATACTGTTTTCTTACATTTCAACTGAATTTGTGGGTTTTACATCTAAATATGCTGTAGCAATTCCTCAGCTCTTCAAATCCTGTATATATTTTTTGTTATGTTCAATTACCTTGTTCTTTTTTTTAATAATCCCTTGCTATTATATTAACTAGTGTTTATATGGACCAATGGAAATGTACGTAGGGCCCTAGCAGTTGGAAGATGCTCTACGGTCTGGATGTCAACCCAGAGAAAGGTCTAGTTCTTGTTGCAGATAACTTTGGCTTTCTTTACATGTGAGTAATTCTACTTTCAAGTTATCATTTGAAGAAGCACTCGTCTAATGTTTGTCTACTGCTTGCTTAGCACCTGTTCATGCTTGGTTTGATGCCTTGTTTTGTCACCACATTTCATCTTCTATAATTTAGCAGTAAAAAGCCAATAACTGAATATGCAGTAATGCAAGTAATGCAAGTACCTGTTTTTCTGACATGTCATCTTACCTATGTTTTATTACGAGTATGTAGTCATGATCAACCTATTGTTTTCGACAGCTCTTAGAAGTTGTGGGACTTTTGTCAGTCATGTATGGTTTCTATTCGAGCCATTTAGTCTTCCGTTTTAAGAATATGATTATATTTTGGCATACCGGTCTTCTCGTTCTTACTTCTTAGGTTAGTTAGGTAAGGATCTGTGTCATTTTGTGATGAAGATATAATGTGCCTTAGTCATTGCATTTAACTAACAGAGTGCTTAAATCTTCGTCCTACATTCGGCTGGACTTACCATCTGATGAATGCAGGCTAGATTCACGGACCAAAAACAAAACTGGCGAGGAACTCTTGATTCATAAGAAGGGATCAAAGGTTGTTGGGCTTCATTGCAACCCTCTTCAGCCTGATCTATTCTTGAGCTGTGGCAATGATCACTATGTAAGCTCTATGCTCTGAGTCTATTCTAATATCTGTGTATATCTGAGTTTATAACAAAACATTGGCTATCATAACAAGGATTTGGCATTATGAATGAATCATTATAGGGGATTTGATCAGCATAATTCAGATTACTGTATAACTCAGAATACTTCTTCTTTCTGAACAGTTTGATCCTCTACTTAATTTGTTTTCACATTATCAGGCTCGATTGTGGGACATACGTAGGTTACAACCTGGAGGTTCTCTAACTAATCTTCAACATCTCCGTGTTGTAAACTCAGCTTACTTTTCTCCTCTGACCGGAAGCAAAATTCTCACCACATCCCAGGACAATCGTATTCGTGTGTGGGATTCAATCTATGGAAATTTAGATGTCCCAAGTCGAGAAATTGTCCACAGTCATGATTTCAACAGACATCTGACTGCTTTTAAAGCTGAATGGGATCCAAAGGTGTGTAGGATATCACTATTTTCATAGATGCTTGAAACCCTTTTTTTACTAAATGACTGAATGGTCTCATGTATGATTTGTATAAACAGGATCCTTCAGAATCCCTTGCGGTCATTGGTCGCTATATAAGTGAGAACCATAATGGGATCGCATTGCATCCCATTGATTTCATAGATGTCACTACAGGGCAGCTCGTTGCAGAAGTGATGAACTCTAATATTACCACCATCAGTCCTGTGAACAAGCTACATCCCAGAGATGATATTTTGGCGACCGGTAGCTCAAGGTTTTCCCTTCTTATCCTCTCATGGTCTTGTTTCCATTCCAGCATTTAGTTTGAAAGGAGTTCTTTCCAAGTTCCTTGCTTGTTACGCTTTCTGGTCTTAATTAGCCATTCTATGAATTGGGTTGTAAATCATGATTCGTTTTCTGGTTACAGTATTTTGAATAGCTATTCTTATGTTATACAGATCTCTTTTCATCTGGAAGCCAAAGGACAAATCCGAACTCCCACAGCAGGATGAGTTTGCTCAGAAGATTGTTCTGTCTGGTAAAGCCGAGAAGAAACCTGGAAACCGCTCCAAGAATGACAGTGATGAGTCTGATGATGATATGTTTAAATCCATCAAAAAGTTGAAAGGCAAAGGACCCAAGTCGAAATCAACTCCCATGAAATCCAGGAGGTGACTAACAGTCGTCTTTTATTTTTGGGATGCGGAGTTTTCTGAGGACCCGTGATTTTGAACAGAGTAACGCAAGTAGATCTCAAGTTCTTATCTTGAAGCTCTTCATTTTGGTGGTTAGAAATGAGCTGCATGTATTTGGTACTGGAATATTCAAACTGCCTTCAATTCTACCTGTAGAAACATGAGCTGGTTGCTCAAAAAAAATAACCATGAGCTGGAAAACAATCAACAAGATTAGTTGCAGAAACAGATGTATGAGACATCCATGCAATATCATGCATTCATACTTGATTGGGAAAAGCGAAACTGATTGGATGCACGTTCAAGGAACTGATTAGATGCAGCAGATCTTGTTGCTGGAGGTGTAAACTTGGTTGTTAGGCTATTTAGAGTGTCAAAACTGCTAATCGACGCAACGTCCAGAACCGGTTCAATCATAATATTTGATGGGTAAAACCGAAACCAATTCATTTTAGTTGAGTCTGTTGCTGGTAATGGATACCTCAGATGTGGATTTCTTGGGCTGACTTCAACTGTGCTAGTAGATGAACCAATTGAATCCAAATCAACAGGCATAGCTGCAAAGACATGTCTTAATGAGATCAAAAGATGTACAAAAAAACATGCTTTTTGACTGACAATGTCAAACCTAATTGGTGAAAGCGAATATGATTTGATGATGGACTTGGAAACCTTGATACTGGATTTTTCGGGCTGACATCAACCGAGCTAGTAGACGCACCAGATGAAGCCCGATCAGCCGGAAGAGCTACAAAACATGCTTGAAGAGATAAAAAGATGTTTTTCTTGTAATGGGCCAGATGAATGTGTTCAACTGTTCATGACTGACAAACTCATACCTGATTTCGAAAGACAAATATTGTTGGATGCAGGAGAGCTTGGTGTTGGAGTTGAGAACATCTTTCTAATTACATTACACGCTGAAATGAAGGACACAATCACCAAACTAATCAATGGTCATCAGCATCTAGCAAAAGGCATTTCTATGTACCTCGTGTTCTTCTGTCTTGTCGTTGGATAAGATCTTTTCAAGCTCTTCTCTTGTTATGATCTTCCCATGCTGATCAAAAGACAATTTCACAAACAAAAATAATAAATAAATAGCTGTAACAAAGACAAACAAGTGTGATCATCAGATGCTCTTACTCCAAGTGTATATATGGAGAAGTATAAAACAAACAAGTGCTTTATTTGATGATGCTCAAATTCTCTTCTTCCTAAATGTCCAGTTGTTAATTGCTACTCAACAGCGACATCCTACTTGCCTAGAGAATATGGATATTTTCTCAGTTTTATGTTCAAATGTGAATAAAGCATAATGTAATTTCTGAACAAGATTTTCTTCTGATAAGCCAGCAACTAAGATTATTTGAATGGAGTTGTATAATTGTCTCACCTCTTCAAGAGGAATCCTTGCCCCTAATTGTGAAGAGCTTGCACGCAAATTGGCAAATCTCCGCAAATCCCTTTCAACAATCATAGGAAGGATGTATTCATCTGTAATATAAATTGAAATAGAATCAAAGATGAATGTGACAGGCTCCAATTACATTTGTAACAAAGACATTCTTATGGTGCAAAGAATCATGTCTGTGTAGAATGGAGAGTTGACATACCTGTTTTCTCTAGAGGACAATTGAGAAACTGAGCACATATTTGGTGAAGCCTGATATGCTGAAATGGCTGCACTGCAAGAGCTCTGCATCAATAACACATCACCCAGAAAGCAACTACATTTTCTAAACACTAATTTGCAACTACATCACCCGGTGCAACTCATGCCCGATGCAAAGAAATAAGCTAAAATCCAAATCAAAAGTGCGACAACAATCAAAAGCTCGAAACCCTAGGTCTGATAACGCATGCCATAGTAATACAAGAAACAAACAATAAAATAGATGGAAGAATCAAACAAGAAACATCCTGATGAAATACTCTGATTACTCACCGCTAAACCGAATCCAACCTCCGTTAAAACTTAACCCCAAACCCAAATCGAAAATACAAATCAAACAATATGATAACTGCACAGCAAAAACCCAAATCCAAATCGAAAATCCAAATCAAACAATATGATAACTGCACAGCAAAAACCCAAATCCAAATCGAAAATACAAAGCAAACAATATGATAACTGCATAGCAAAGGGTATTGAAAAAAAATGAATCGACTTCCGTTAAAACGTAATAGATTCATTACTATAGGTGATTAACATGTGCCGAATCTCTCGACCGGAAAAAAAAAAACATGTGCCGAATCTCCGCCGTCTGATCGGGCACGGGCATTTTCGTCCGTTGATGTCTCTTATCCTTAATACGTACGTGGGTTTACTGGGGGAACACAATCGATAATATATAGAGAGGAGAGAAAGTAAGCCTAGTCGCCAACCTTTTTCTTCATCGCTCTCTTTCCGTGGTCGCTGTATCTTTCTCTGTCCCTACCTCCTTCATTCAGGTATGATTTTCTCGTGCCTTGATTCTTTGATTATGGAATTTGATGTGCTTCCTGCCACCTTCCAACTTGTTAATAATATGATGTGCGATCAGATAGATACATTCATGATCTGCCATGCTCTTAAGCCGTTTAGCCGGTTTAGGGATTCCTGTTTCATGGAGTTGGGTGCTGCATGTGTTTGCTATCTGAATTTGCCCCCTTTTTCCCTCTCAGATGTTTTCTACTATTCGTAATTATCCCTCGTTAATGTTTATTCTGAGTTGAGTGGCGTATTGCTTTTCATTTGATTAGGAACATAGAGCCTGCGGGTGAAACGGTTTAAGGATGGCTAATGGGATGGGAATTGTTGAAGAAGCCCCGGTGGCTCAGAGTCAGAGTCCTCTAGTTCCTAGAGTGCAGCAACCTCAACCTGCTGAAGAGGTGGGAAATGAACAAGTTGAGCAAGGTGATGAGACTCGAGAAAAACTTCAAATGATGAGGGTCAAGTTTTTGCGCCTTTCTCATAGGCTGGGTCAGACACCTCATAATGTTGTGGTAGCTCAAGTCTTGTACAGATTAGGGTTAGCTGAACAACTTAGAGGTAGAACAGGGGGACCTGCTGGTGCCTTCCACTATGACCGCGCCAATGCGATGGCACAACAACTTGAGCAAACCAGGAGAGAGCCGCTTGATTTTTCCTGCACAATCATGGTTCTCGGCAAGGCGGGAGTTGGTAAAAGTGCAACTATTAACTCGATTTTTGACCAAGTCAAATTCAGCACTGATGCTTTTGGATCTGGTACCAAAAAGGTGCAGGATGTTGTGGGCACTGTTGAGGGAATCAATGTCCGGGTCATCGACACACCCGGACTCTTACAATCTTGGTCGGACCAGCAAAAGAATAAGAAGACCCTTGTATCTATTAAGCAGTTCATGAAGAAAACTCCCCCAGATATTGTCTTATATCTTGACAGATTGGATATGCCGTGCAGAGACTCTGCTGACATGCCTCTGCTACGAACGATTACTGATGTATTTGGACCGTCGATATGGCCTAATGCAATTGTTGTTTTAACTCATGCTGCTTCAGCACCTCCAGAAGGACCTAATGGTACTGCCACAACGTATGATACTTATGTGACTCAGCGTTCTCAAGCTGTTCAACAAGCAATTCGACAGGCTGCTGGTGACATGCAGCTCATGAATCCCGTTTCCTTGGTCGAGAATCACTCGGCATGTAGAACAAACCGTGCTGGTCAAAGAGTCTTGCCCAATGGTCAGGTGTGGAAGCCTCATTTGATGCTGCTCTCCTTTGCGTCAAAAATATTGGCTGAAGCAAATACGTTGCTCAAGTTACAAGACACTCCAGCTGGAAATGCTTTTGCTGCTCGTGCCAGACCACCCTCTTTGCCTTCCCTTCTTTCTTCACTTCTTCAATCAAGACCTCAGTTGAAGCTGCCAAACGAGCAGTTTGGTGAAGAAGATGACGATGATTTGTCTGATTCCGACAATGAGTCTGAATATGACGAATTACCCCCTTTCAGGTTGCCTGCTTCTTTTGATGCTGACTATCCCACACACAGGTATTTTGATTGAAGGAATAATTATTTTCTGTGTACGCGTTACAATATTCATTCATCTTATTTATAAAAATAACCGACTTGCAGGTACCGAGACCCTGACACATCTGAGCAGTATCTCATAATGCCAGTCCTGAAAGCTAATGGTTGGGATCATGATGACGGTATTGAAGGCATAGAAGTAGTGAGGCCATTTGTGGCCAAAGATAAGGTACCCGTGTCTTTCTCTGGGGTGGTCGTAATGGTCAAAAAGGAAGCCAGCCTTAAAATGGAAGTGGCTAGTTCAGTAAAGCACGGAGAAGGGAAGGGTACAACACTCGGTTTTGATATGCATAGTGTTGGAAAAGATATGGCCTACACAATGCGCAGTGAGACGAAATTTTGCAATTACAAGCATAACAAGGCTTCGGCTGGACTCTCCTTTACTCTTTTAGGTGACGCCATTACTGCTGGATTGAAACTTGAAGATAAGTTGGTGGTTAATAACCGATTCAGAATGGTGATGAGTGGTGGTGCAATAATGATGGGGCGTGGAGATATTGCTTGTGGTGGTAGTTTGGAGGCTACATTGAGGGATAAAGAATACCCGTTGGGTCGTTTCCTTTCAACTTTGGGTGTTTCAGTTATAGATTGGCATGGAGATGTTTCTATTGGGGCCAATATTCAGTCTCAGTTTCCGATTGGGCGGTTTTCGAATCTGATTGCTTGTGCAAATCTGAACAATAGGGGAAGTGGGAAAGTCAGAATTCGCATGAATAGCAGTGAACAAATTCAGATTGGCTGGATTGGAGTTATTTCGCTGCTCCTGAAGTTGTGGACATCTCAAAATTCATGAACTTGTTGCATTGTTGAAATTACTCGATGCGTTTGTCCTTTCTGGGTGCCTCATTATTTGCTGTGTACTTTGTTTTTGGGTTGTTAGATATATGCATCATTTAGAACATATTAGGATTATAGCTTTGGCCTTAGTATTGTCCTCTCGGATGTATTCTCCGCTGTTTTACTACATTCCGCTGTTTTACTAGTTTTGGTACCTCTAATTGTTCTTTGTCAAAGAATAACTACCTGTATAGGGTGGAAGCATTTATAAAACCTCATGGAAGGTTCAATACAATCGGTTCCTGCAAAGACTGAAACAAGCAAAATTTGCATGGAGAAACAAATACAATTTTCATCCAAGTCACATCTACTATTTTTTTTTGGTGAAGTAGTCACATCTACTATAATAGAGCACAAGGGGTTTTGTTTCCCTTCACTGATATATGATTAACATGCAGATAAGTAAAGATCAACAGAAACATACTAGTTATAACCCGGGTCTTGCCCGGGGTTTTCAAATAAAATCTAACATATATTAATTTATATATGATATAAGTATTATAGATTAAGTATATAATTTATTTGAATCCGATAAATATTGTGAAAACTACAACACATGGAATCTGTTTATTAATTAATTTTAGTGGCATGAACCTATACAAAGTGAAAATGACCAACTTACTAAACCTACTATGCCAATAGCTTTATTTCACAAATGAAATAGTCCAACCTTGGACTCAATTCGAACTCAGAATGATCAACATATAAAACTAACCAATAAATAGGTTTATTTTTCACATAGAATAGTCCAAACTTGTATCCAATCTAGACTCAAATGACCAATCTACTTGACCAATCTTATGAATAAGTTTATTTTCTATATTATGCCTAATCCGACACCAAAATGTTCAGCTCATCAAACTAACTTAATTATTAATTTTATTTTGGATACATTGATAATCTTTTATATATAAAATTATTGATTATAATATTAACCGGTCGGCCTAAATTTGCAATTATGCGATCCAATTTGAGCTGTGGAAACCTTACTTGACTCAAGAAACTGACCGAGAATTTAAGGCTTAAAACCCGACTCGAAAGTAGTGGGCAATGGAACGGTTTACCTGAATCCGATTGAGTTGAATCCCGAACGTCCCGACACCTCTTTTTGGATTGACCCAATTTTTTTTACATATGTAGAATTAATATATATTTTTTTAATTATTATAAGTAATTTAAATATAAATAACATTATTTTATAATTAAATATCATTATTTAATCATAATATTTTTTTAATAATCATTAAAAATTCAAGTTCTTGACTTGTTAGGTTGCTGCAAAATAACCTGTCAAGACCCAACTCGACTTGACTTGTAACCCGATTGACCCATCCGCACTCAACCCAAACCCGAAATGAGCGAATGCGAACCCATCCGAACCTACCCGTTTCACAACTCTAGACTCAATTAGCTCATAAATTTCAACAACACAAACTTGTACACAATCCGAACATAAAATGACCAACCTACCAAATCGATCCGATTAATATTTTTAGAAAATTTAAGTTATAAAATCATGTCCACATGTATTTGATATAATTGTGTATATTTAGGATTAAAAGTTATAAAATAATTGCATGCCTAACAATTTAATTTAATTTATTAGTTTGTCAATATTTCATTAAATTCTTCGTAGATACAAAGATTGACAATAGAATTTTGAAGGTATGATATTTAAAATACTTGTTCTCATTATTTAAAATACTTGATCGAATACTTGTCCACAGGTATGATAACGTGTTCTCATTATTTTGTCAATATGAACAATTTAGTAGTGTATATGGTATCAAATATTAGTACGTGCTTGCTCTCCAAATACGTACGTATGAACACATTACAACTACCTATTCAAGCTATATCCTTTTTCAGATTGATAAATTTTTGGATTTAGAAAATCAAGATTACGTGAGATCTTCACATATATATTTTATTTAGAAAATTAAGATAGAAACTACCACATAAATATCTACTTATATAATTTGTTAAGTTTAAATGGATAGAAAATTACTATGAAAATCACTTATTAAAAATAAGGTGAGTGGTTTATAAAACCTAAATGACAAAACTGCCCTTAACTGTTTCAGGTTTAGAAGTATACTAGTATAGGACCCGTGCCTTGCACGGAGGTGATGCCTTTAAAATTGTTTTTTGTTGTATTAGATATTAATTATAATTTAATAACATATACGAATAAGGAGACGAATTGTTTTGCCATAATTCTTGTATATCATCATATATATAAATAAATTTTATTTATGTATTTACTTTTTATACATAGATAAACATATATTTAAATAATTGAGGAAGAATGAAATAAGATAAGATGCATTATCACATTTTATTAACAATTGATACAAATCTTTTGGTATTTAAATTAAATTACGTAAACTAACTTATATAGTAAAATGAATAAGTTTAAATAAAATTCGGATTAATATATTACAATATTAATAATATAGATGATATTTAATAAGTTAAATAGAAAACCAAATTATCTCGTATATATGTTATTTTTTCTGAAAAAAATAATTAAATAATAAGTACATAAAAATGTAATGAAAATGTGAGCGAATTATTATCTTAATTAAGAAATCTATCTTTTTTTTTCTAAAGTGTAATCAATATTCAGTATTAGTGATATATATGTTAAATATAACATATACTTTTTTATTGATATTTTAATATGATATGATAGTAAAAATGTATTTAATATATTATTTTAATAGAATGAATATTTGGCTTAATTATAGTGGTAGAATTTGTTATCATTGATGATTTTAAAAAATACCATAATAAAATTACGAAAATAATTTAAGATTTAATATGATATTTAATTAAATGGGTAAAATATTGAAATTATGATTTATAGATTGTGACAAAAAAAATATTTTTTTAAATAAAAGGTTTATGATAGATATATGTATTAATTAAATGTGTATAATGATAAGATAAGGATTTATTTATTTGGATAGAGTTATTAGTTAAACAACACAAATTCAAATATATAACTAATATTTTAATTAAGCATCTATAAGATTATGATAAAATCAAGATTTAATAAGATAGATTTTAAAAAATGGGTGATGTGACGCAATATGGTGCCAGAAATAAAAAAATGAAATTAATTGAATAGCAAAATACGTAAAAATCATACAAATATGTAATTGATTGTGTAGAAATTCTAACCTCTTCATTTATAAAAATTAGCTCTTTCGATGATATTTCATTATTTGTATTAATGACGTTCCACATCTTCAAGAGACGACCAAAAATTATATATTTTTAGTTCCTTTGATTGGTAAGCTCATGAAAAGAGTGAATCTCCATAGTAGCCTACAACAACAACACCAATAAGATTTAGAATATAAACAAAACTAAATCATATATAAATCACGATGAAAAAATATATACCTTTGATTGGCAAAGTTATCTCAAAAACAATTGGGAACTAATGGTATGGAGACACGTAAATTAATTCTAGAAGAATGAGTGGATGAGAGGTGTATTTATAGGAAAGAAGTTCTAAATGGGTAAGGATTAGGAGAATATTTAATAAAGATATAATTAAGATGTATCTTAGCTAAAAGATAAAATTAATCATATATATCTTAGCTAAAAGATAGAAAAGATAAAATTTGCATGTACTGTGTACATATCTAATTGTACCATGCTAATTGTACGTACATGGTAAATTGCTAAAAAGATAAAATTATACGTACATGCCAATTGCACTTATCAAATATCAAATATAATATTATTTTTATGGAAAAGATAAAAATTGTATATGCTAATTTAAATTTCCCAATTTAATAGATGACAAAATAATTTAAATAAAACATATTATTTTAATAAAGGGGGTGATGTGGCGCAATATGGTGGCGGAATTTGCTTCCGCTTTAGTATATAGTAATAGACTAGCAGATGACCCGTACCTTGTACGGGGGTGTTATTTATTTATTTGTTTCTGTGTGTATGAATTTACTATAATAATTACAAATATTACCATATGTATACTTTGTTTATAAACGGCGCATATTTTATGGATTATAAAATGACATAACTCTTGTATATCTTCATATATATATAAAATTAAATTTTATTTATGTATTTACTTTTTATACATACATAAACATATATTTAAATAATTGAGGAAGAATGAAATAAGATAAGATGCATTAGCATATTAAGAATTGATTCAAATCTTTTGGCATTTAAATTAAATTACGTAAACTAACTTATATAATAAAATCGATAAGTTTAAATAAAATTCGGACTAATATATTATAATATTAAATATATAGATAATATTTAATAAGTTAAATAGAAATCTAAATTATCTCGTATATATGTTATTTTTTTTGAAAAATAATTAAATAATAAATATATGAAAATGTAATGAAAATGTGAACAAATTATATATTATCTTAATTAAGAAATCTATCTTTTTTTTCAAAAGTGTAATCAATGCAATATTAGGGATATATATGTTAAATATAACATTTTTTTTATTGAGATTTTAATATGATATGATAGTAAAAATGTACTTAATATATTATTTTAATAGAATGAATATTTGTCTTAAAGATAATGGTAGAATTTGCTACCAATGATGATTTAAAAAAATACCATAATAAAATTACGAAAAATAATTAAAATTTAATATGATATTTAATTAAATGGGTAAAACATTATGATTATGATTTATCGATTGTGACAAAATACTTTTTTAAATAAAAGGTATATGATAGATCTATGTATTAATTAGATATGTATGATGATAAGATAGATATTTATATATTTGGATAGAATTATTAATTAAACAACATAAATTCTAATATAAAACCAATGTTTAATTATTAAGTATCTATAAGATTATGATAAAATCAAGATTTAATAAGATAGATTTTGAAAAAAGGGGGTGATGTGGCGCAATATGGTGACAGAATTTGCTTCCGCTTTAGTATATAGTAATATAGTAATAGATAGATAGATATTGATGATTAACATGAAATTCAGAATGTGAGCTTATGATTACCTTTGATTTGACCGCGAATCCACAATCCGAGGGCAACGAGAAGCGCCATTCCAATCATAACCAGGAAAAGTGTCTCAACGCTTAGAACACCACTTGGCTCAACAACAACCTCAATGGTGCCATTGTAAAAGGTGCTTTGATATGGTTCTTGGTCTATTTCATAGATGGTGGTTCCATCCAGATCAAATGAAGCAGGCTGCAGCAGGAATAGAAGACAAATTAACACAACACTACGGGTAATCTAGCATTAAATATCCTTTAGACATGTTCTCTGTGCTTTATAATTAATTTGCAGAATGGAAGGATATATTTCATGTTAAAACAAATATATCTTCAAAAATCAGTTACCTGCAAGAATTTGCTGACTGCAAATACGTAGGGCCGGGGAATGTAGCTTGAGCTGAGGATTGTACAGTTGCATTGTTGAACACTGTTGGGTCTCGTTTTCTCCCTGGAGCAAGCCCAATCCGTGTAAGGCCCACGGTGGCAGGAAAGGCCCGTTGGCTGGGTTAGTAGAAGCCCATTTCCAGAGGATGATCCGTTGGAACTAACATCCGAAGAATCCGGGAGCAGAAGCGCGCTTTCGGTAGCAGGCGAGAGAAGGAGGCCGGAGATCTCGGGATCCAGTAGCCCGCCCACGATCCACGACGACGCTAACCGTTAGATATAAGATAGATTCTTAGCAACAAAAAGATATATCGTATCTGAGATACTCATACTTGTATTTCGAATTTGATTAGCAATCAATAAAGCCTATTTGTCGAATCCTTATCTCATTATCTTTCAATTGTCTTTCATATCCAAAAAGCTCTCAAATCGTAACCCCAAACTAGGGTGATTGAACTAACATCGTTTTTCACCCAAAACAAACACCTGCAATTGAATGTAGCTAGTGATATAAATAACCCACTGAGATTGCATAAACGTACTATAAAGTGACGGATGTACTCTTAAAATATATATAATCAGGAACAAATTAACAAGTCCATAAAACTTCTCCTACCATGTATATATATAGTGCAAAGTATGATAGTAGATTTCTATAGATTTAAGCATTGAACATGACTCAATGTTGCCAAAAATGTCATGAAAGAAAGCCCTCTCGCTTTGCTACAGATAAGATATTCTGTAGCAGGCATTAAATAAGACAGTCCTTCAATTTTAACTTTATTCCAGCTGAGCACACAAAGCTAAGCAACTCTAGCATATGGTACTACTAAGTGAAAATTAATCAAGCCACCATTGAAGCACAACTTAATTCAAAATATATGGATTCACCAACCTAATTCCTTCAGATGATTAAGACCAAGCCACTCCCAGTAAGAATGTCTTGGTCAATCCCCCCACCAACTTATGGCAACTATACAAATGCTTGCATGGAAAATGAGCAAACTAAACCCCATAAACACGATATACATCTCATGCATTAATTGTGGGATATGATGGATTCTTTTAAATTCCTTTAGCATAGAGAACAGCAAAATTTATATACCTGCACTTTTGATCCGGAAAACAATTCACATTTTACAAACCTGTCTACTACGGAGTAAAATTTTGTAACCATTGCAAAAAATGCTAGGACAACATGCACTGTTTATTCACACTACACATATATTCATAAATGCAACAAAAATATAGAAAGGTTGAACTTACCTGTGCACTCAAATTTTGCACAACCATTTTATGATCATATGGAATATGGACACTGGCCTTGACTGCCACAACGTTGACACTACCTTTCCCTGTATATACATTCAGAAGCAAGATGTAAGTTCACCCTTAAAACCAACGAATCATGCCTAACAAGAATACATGTGAGCAGCAAATGCCTTTTTTTTCTTTTTTTTAAGGGAAATTCATTTTGGTACCCTTGTGATTTTGACAATTCTTTTTGGTACCATAGGAAAAAAGTTATTCGTTTTGCAGCCCTATAGTTTATACATTTTCCTTTTTCTAGCCAAAACTCTATTTTAAACCCATTTTTCATCCAAAAAAATTATTTTTCATTTAAAATTGAAATTAAAACGGATTTTCTATGAAAATATTTGAATATTTAAAATTTAAATAAAAATATTTTCCATCAAAAATTAACTTGTGAACTTTGAATATATAATATTAATATCACATATAAACCTTATCAAAAATATATTGAGAATGGTCCAAGAATATATTGAGTTTTGGGATTTGTGAATTTGCTTAGTAGTATTTTTTATGATTTATTAAATTTTATTTAAAATTTTAATCCAATTGTATATTATATAGTCTACAAATTGTATATATTGCAAGCAAAAGTTAATTCGTTTTTATTTAAATGGAAAATGAAAAATATTTTTTTTGGATGAAAAATGGGTTTAAATAGAGTTTTGCCTATGAAAAGGAAAATATATAAACCATAGGTGTACCAAAAGGAATAACTTTTTTCCTAGGATACCAAAAGGAATTGTAGTAGGGATGATAGTAAAAGATATTTATGCTAGAAGACAAATTCAGCATTGTACCTAGTATAGCCTTGCTGGCATAATTCTAGAATGATCTGTAGGCTAATATAAGCTATGTATCGTGTTGTGTAAATGAATGAGAAAGCCTTTTGCTTTTTCCACTATCTTCTGCTCCTTTTCTACAATGGTATCAGAGCCAGTTTGAGGACGAACGTCCCAAGATCCCAATTTTTTTTCAAAAATCATGGCAAACCCTGATCTTCCTCAAGACCCAGGTCTTTTTCAAGATCCAGCTATCACCACCGGGCAAACCACCACACAAGCCACCACACTCGTTATCCCTTCTCCCTCACTTTTACCAACAACCCATTCCTTGCCTGCCTTCTCTAGTTTCATTACAGTAAAGCTCACCCAAAACAACTTTCCCATATGGAAAACCCAAGTGGCTCCATATCTCCGAGCCCAAGGGCTCTATTCTCACGTTGATGGGTCTCAACCTTGCCCAACTGCCATACTTCCTGATGGTGCCGTCAATCCAGCCTACTCTACGTGGATGGCGCGTGACCAACTCGTCATGGCGGTGCTCACATCTAGCCTTACCGAAGGTGTTCTAGTGCAGATTATGGACTGTACAACCGCCGGTGCTATCTGGACCACTCTTCATGATCTCTTTTCAGCTCGATCGAGTGCTCAAGTGGTTCATACAAGGCTCCAACTTGCCACTCTTAAGAAAGGTTCCGACACTGTTATGGAGTTTTTCAATCGTGCAAAGGGCCTCGTCACCACCTTGACCACCGCTGGACAACACATCCCGGAAACAGAGTTTTCTATCTACCTTCTCGCCGGACTTCCGACAGAGTACGAGTCCGTGGTCACCTCTCTTTCAACCCAAGCTCTTCTTCCATCTCCGCGTCAGATTCTCTCTCATCTTTTAGTTCATGAGTCTCGGCTATCTCACCAGTTAAACTCCCTCCTTTCCACCCCACCGTCCGCCAACACCACTCTCTCCCAAAAGCCAGAAGCTAACTATACCTCCACCGGCAGAGGCCGAGGACGCGGAAACGGGCGAAACTCCAACTCAAATCAAAACAGAGGTCAAAATTATCAAGGGCGTGGTCAGAATGGCAGCAACTCCGGCAACCAGGCCAACCACCAGCAAAACTCCAGAGCACCAACAAACTTCACCGGCTAGACCGACCCACACCCGATTTGCCAGGTTTGCAACAAACCCGGTCACATTGCCCTGCAATGTTGGCATCGTTTCAACCAGAGCTACCAACCGCCACCGCCGCCACAATTCCAGTCCTCTCCGGCGACCTACCAAGCCAATCATACCACTGCCTCGCTTCCATGGTACCCGGATACTGCGGCCACTCATCATTACACGCCGGACCTGAGCAACCTTCGAATCGATCAGCTTCCTTATGGCGGATCGGACCAAGTCAGTCTCGGTGATGGTTCACAAGTGCCGATTCATCATTATGGTTCCTCTAAACTCTTCTCTCAAAATAGTTCCTTCACCTTATCTAATATTCTTCACACACCCGATATATCCAAAAATCTTCTTTCAGTTCATCAATTTTGCAAGGATAATGGAGTGTTCTTTGAATTTCATGAACGTTTCTTTTATGTGAAGGATGTTCGAACGGGGGCGCTTCTTCTTTAAGGCACCGCTGAAGGGGGCATTTATCAACTACCGGCCTCCACCACACCACCGTCCTCGTCTCTACCTCCCCTCCTCTCCTTCACCGCCGTCAATAACGGCGACCTTCTACACCGTCGCCTAGGTCATCCTGCAGCAGCCATTACCTCTTTTGTTCAACGTAGCTTTTCTCCTCCTAAAAGCCCAAGCCCAATATCAACCTACAATGGTCCAAGCCCACTTCGCCCATGTCAGGCCTGCTCTTGGGCGAAAGCTCACGCCCTCCCTCATCCGCCTTCTTCATCTCAATCCACAAAACCTTTTGCTTTACTTTTTGCTGATGTATGGGCCCTGCCCATGACCTTTCATTAAAAGGGAATCGCTTTTATTTATCAATTGTAGACGATCACTCAAAATTTATTTGGCTATTCACTTTATCCACTAAATCTCTTGTTACCACAACCATTATCAATTTCATCACCCTTGTTCAAAATCAATTTGCCACCAAAGTCATTAGCATTCAAACCGACAATGGTACCGAATTTAAACCCCTTCACTCCTTTTTACCAAACTTGGCATTTCCCATCGGCTTACTTGTCCATATTCCCATCAACAAAACGGAAGCGTTGAAACGCGTCATCGTCGCATTGTTGACATGGGGCTCACTCTCCTCAAACAAGCTTCCCTTCCCCTCAAATATTGGGATTTTGCCTTCGAAACCGCCGCCTATCTCATAAATCGCCTTCCCACACCTATCCTCCAAAACAAATCCCCTTTTGAGTTGCTTTTTCTTAAACAACCCGACTACAAATTTTTACAAGTCTTCGGTTGTCTAGCCTTTCCTAACCTTCGTCCCTACAACACTCACAAACTCTCCTTCCGTTCTCACCCCACCATTTTCATTGGGTATAGTGGTAACCATAAGGGATACATTTGTTACGATTGGGAAAACGCCAAATTTTACATCTCTAGGGACGTCATTTTTCATGAAAGTGAATTTCCCTTTGCCACCAAAAACCCACTACCTTCATCCCCTCCTCCTTCCTACACCACTCTTCCAGCTCTATACGTACCATCCAATGGGCCATTTTTTGAGCCCAATTCCCACATTCCATCTCCTAACTCTCAAAGCCCACCTTCTAATTCCCAAAGCCCAACTCCAACTGAAGACTTTGAACCCAATTCCCTCACATCAGAGAACCTAGTGCAGGCTCCTCAGCCGCCTCTTTCTCCCACCCCTTCTTTTGCATCTCTGACCAACTCATCGTCGGCGGCCTCCATTTCTCCACCCAAAATTTCAAATCATCCAATGCTAACTCGCCTTAAAGCCAATATTCATCGTCCAAAAATCCATCATGATGGCACTATTCCTTGGCCTAACCCATCTTGCTCTCAATCTACCATTGTTCCCGATGAGCCCACCTCCTATACCGAAGCATCTAAGTTTCCCGAGTGGCGCTCTGCCATGGAACTTGAAATCAATGCTCTCCTACAAACAAAAACATGGACCCTTGTCCCTCCTTCCTCAGCTTCCAATACCCTTGGTGTCAAATGGGTTTTCCGCACCAAACGCCATTCTGACGGCTCGATTGAACGCCGTAAAGCCCGGCTTGTAGCCAAAGGATTCAATCAAATGGAAGGGGTTGATTTCTCTGAGACCTTTTCACCCGTCGCCAAACCTACAACCATCCGCCTCCTACTCTCCCTTACAGCCATGAATCGGTGGACGGTTCGACAGTTGGACATCCAAAATGCCTTCCTTCACGGTGACTTGGCGGAGGACGTCTTCATTCAGCAACCCACTGGCTTTGTCAACCCCCAATTTCCTCATCATGTGTGCAAACTCCAACGCTCTCTTTATGGTCTCAAACAGGCGCCGCGCGCCTGGTTTCAGAAACTCAGTGATGCACTCATCTTGCTTGGCTTCCAGGCCTCTCGGGCTGACACTTCTCTTTTCACCTTCAAACATGGAAATGCTTTTGTGTTCATTCTGGTATATGTTGATGACTTACTCGTTGTGTCATCCAACCCCTCCCTGTCTTCTCAGTTTATCTCTGCTCTATCCTCCCAGTTTCCAGTAAAAGACTTAGGGGACCTCCATTTTTTCCTGGGAATTGAAGCTCAACGAAATGCTGATGGCTTTCTTCTCTCCCAAAGTAAATACATCCTAGAGCTTTGCAAACGAGCCCATATGCATCAATCCAAACGATCATTTTCAAAAAATGTCTAGATATGATCTTTTAGCATATCAATCGATTTTTTATGAAGATAAGAAGGACTCATATAATTACAACATACATAAACCGAAATTTGTTGATACGGGGGGGGGGGGGGGGGGAGTATCCCTATTACTCATTTTATAAGAAAAGATTATTTTATGTATATAAAAAATCCAGATAGAAAATTTTTTGATACGAAAGGTCTTTTTTATCTCAAGATTCGCAATCGATTTGGATTCTATATTTTTTATCGCCATTTCGAGTATTGCTCCCATTGGGCTTCTTATGTCAGGATATGGATCAAATAATAAATATTCCTTTTTAGGCGGTCTACGGGCTGCTGCCCAATCTGTTGCAACTCCAATGGCTACCTCTCCCTTCTCAAATAACTCTCCTACCTTTGATGATCCTCAACTGTATCGCAGCATTGTTGGAGGTCTGCAGTACTTGGCCTTCACTCAACCCGATATTTCATTTGCAGTCAACAAGGTCTGTCAATTTATGCACTCTCCCACACAAGAGCACTGGCAGGCTGTAAAACGAATCCTCCGCTACATCAACTCCACGGCTCAAATGAAACTCAAGATTTCAGCTCACTCCTCATCATTGTTGTCTGCCTTTTCCGACGCGGATTGGGCTGGTGATATCGTTGATCGACGGTCTACCGGTGCCTACTGTGTCTATCTCGGCTCGAACCTCATCTCTTGGTGCTCAAAAAAACATGACACAGTCTCTCGCTCTTCTACAGAAGCTGAATATCGAAGCCTCGCCTATGCCACTGCCGAGCTTATTTGGGTGCAATCTTTATTGTGTGACCTGCATATTGACCTCTCTCAGCCACCTGTTCTTTGGTGCGACAATTTGGGCGCCACATACATTGATGTAAACCTTGTTCTGCACAACAAAATTAAGCACATGTCTCTTGACTATCACTTTGTGCGTGAAAAAGTCCAAAACAACACTCTCCGAGTCTCATTCATCACCTCTAAGGAGCAAATTGCAGATCTGCTGACCAAACCGCTTCCATCTGCTCGTTTCGAAGTCTTACGATCCAAACTTTGCCTGCACTAAGCTTGGATCGAGGGGGCATAGTAGGATGATAGTAAAAGATATTTATGCTAGAAGACAAATTCAGCATTGTACCTAGTATAGCCTTGCTGGCATAATTCTAGAATGATCTGTAGGCTAATATAAGCTATGTATCGTGTTGTGTAAATGAATGAGAAAGCCTTTTGCATTTTCCACTATCTTCTGCTCCTTTTCTACAAAATTGTCAAAACCACAAGGATACCAAAAGGAATTTCCCTTTGTTTTTTAAAGCTACCCTTCAAATTTCTCTCCCTCTCTCCCTTGTGGTTACAAGTAAATAGAATGAATGAGAAAAAGTATAAATGTATAGCTTTAGATCCATATATTACCATTCATCCATTTATCATATTGATTTCCTTTGATCTATCTAAAGAGCTGGACAAATCCTAGCCCAAGATCAAAACATTCCTGATCACATAAATCTGGCCATAAATTGTAACATTGAATCACCCACAAACATTGATCAGTGGCCTGAAAAGTCAGATCACTACAATCTTCAACATGACTACTCCTATCATAGCTAGTAAGAACAGGAAGGTTACCTTCATATTTGATTCCAACAAGGAGTTCTGTCTTTTCTCCAGCCTGCACCACTGCAGAAACATATGCATGTTAAGAATCAGAAAATATATACTTGTCTTGAAAAAAAAACTTGAAATTTCAGAGCAATGCAAATCCAATGGCCTGAATCGCATAGTAAATGACATATCAGCATAAGAAGATCGCACATTTTGCCATATTCTTCGGGAAGACGCAGACAGTTTCCACTCGCGTTGTCGGACTGAAATTATCATCGCTAAAGGCTGGGGTTTCGTCACTTTCAGTCACAATCTCCACATCTCCGGAATCCACAACGCCATTAGATTGACACCTAGCAACTGCGAAGAACAAAAAGAGAGGGAATTCGAATCAGAAGAGCGATCAGAAGCTACGCGATTTAACTGAAGCCAACGGATTTCACAACACGAGTACAAATCTAAATCAACAGCGGCAAAAGGTAGAAGAAAACGGATCTCAACGGAAAGCATTAAGACTTTAAACACAACGGACGAATGTGATGAGTTTGCATAGAATCTTCGCAGGGACCGAACTAGTGAGAATTGATGGAGACGTGAATTGTGTAGAGAGTAGCTTTACCAGTTTGTTATAAGTCTATAAAAACTCTATAAATACTCTCTTGTAATTGCTTTTTCATAATTAATGAGAACATTCTGTTTCTTTTCCTCCAAGTTAACAAATATGGTATCAGTCAGACATTAATCGATCCATTTTTCCGCCTCCTTCGATCGATCTTTCTCAATTGATCTCTTCTTTTCGATCGATTTCTCCTATTGATTGTTTGATGACGAATCCTTTGCCAAATTCTGATTTTCCACCTCTGACTGGTAAATCGTGATTCACCTTCACGTGATCCATCAAATCCATGGAATTTGCCAAATTCAGCTTGTGATTCGGTTGTTTCCATGGATGAGCTCTATCTTCACCATAGCGATCATCCTAGCTATGTCTTATCTACGAATTTGCTTGATGATCGTAATTACGGTCCTTGGCGCAGATCTGTTGAGGTTTCTCTTCTGGCGAAGAGTAAAGGGAAATTCCTCTTGGTACCTCCGAGGTCTCGACTTTTCGTTTTGGTGTTCCACGAATTTTTTTTTTCCTTTTGGTGCCCCCGTAGTTTACGAACATTCCTCTCTGTACCCAAAAGTAATTATAAATCAATTTTCCATCCAAAAACCCATTTTCTGTTAAAAAATAAATTAATAAAACATCTGTATTTTGTCCGCCCTGGCGCCGTCGTAGCCCTGCCGCTGGATCACCTCCGGCGCCATCTACGCCGGCGCTCCGCAGACGGAGTGGAGGAGGCCGTCGCCCCGGACTTGTCCCGCCGAGGCCGAGAGTCCGAAGTCGGCGACCTTCACGTTCTGTTCAGTCCCGTCGAGGAGGAGGTTCTCGAGCTTCAGA
Organism: Polygonum maritimum; assembly: GCA_963924305.1. Classification (NCBI taxonomy): domain Eukaryota; kingdom Viridiplantae; phylum Streptophyta; class Magnoliopsida; order Caryophyllales; family Polygonaceae; genus Polygonum; species Polygonum maritimum. The sequence continues at coordinate 24,714,024 of OZ002734.1, forward strand.
TCTCGGTGGTATACTCCTCGGCTATGGCGGAATTCCACAGTGCTAATCAGCTGCTCAAAGTACCTAATTCAATGAATTCACCGAGGATTCGGATCAATTGATAAGCAGATCGATCGAATTCGTTGTGATTTTGAAATCAATATCGGATCGGCTTTTTTAGTTTTTTACCTTGCTTCTTTCTCGGGGAGGCGGCCACGGCGGACCTTATTGCAGAGCTCGCCGCCTTCGAGGAACTCCATGACAATTGGCCATGACCTCTTTGATTTCGACGCCGGAACCGGCGGAACCGACTCCACCCTCTCCTCCACCGCCCGCGGCCGAGATCTCAGCCAGAACGGCAGCGGCAACTTCTCTTTCGACGCCGCCGCCACCGGATCCTCCTCCCCGAACATCAACACCTTCCCCGCCGAAGACCCTCCCTCTCGCCTGATCTCCCAATTCCTCGAGCAACAGCGCACCGCCGGCCAGATGGTCATCGACAGGGACATGGAGATGGACGAGCTCCGCAAGGACAAGCGTCGCCCCACCGGCCACCCCTCGCTCCCCCTGACTGCCTCAACATCAGAGGCTACAGCCAAACCCTAAGCGAGGCGGAGGCGGCGGGAGCCAGCAGAGCCCCCGGCAAAGCCAGCAGCGGTGACGGGATGTCTCGGGAGATGCTTCGTATCTCCTTCAAGATGTTTTATTTACTTTTTTTTTTAAACGGAAAAGGGGTATTTTTGGATGGAAAATAAACGGAAAAGGGGTATTTTTGGATGTAAAACTGATTTATAAGCACTTTTGGGTACGAAGAGAAATGTTTGTAAATTACGGGGGTACCAAAAGGAAAAAAAAATTCGTAGGACACCAAGAGGAAAAGTCGAAACCTCGAGGGTACCAAGAGGAATTTACCAAGAATAAATTAGGTTTTGTCACCGGATCCTATATTCGACCAGCTTCTGATGCTGGAAAACAAGCTCTTTGGGATCGCTGTGACAACATGGTGTTTTCTTGGATGCTTCACTCTGTTAGCAAGGAGATTGCATAATCTGTGCTCTATTTGTCGATCTACGCGCCAGTTATGGACTGAACTTGAAACTCACTTCAGCAAAATTGATCGCATAAACCTGTATCAGCTTCAGCGTGATTTAGTTTCTTTGAATCAAGGAAATCTGCCAATTTCTTCTTACTTCACAAAGTGTAAGTGTCTTTGGGATCCATATCTGCTTCTTTTTGAATCCAAAGTATGTGCTTGTGGATCTAATTCAGCAGCTCGAAAAATTCTTGTTGATCAACAGGTTGTTCAGTTCCTTATGGGACTCGGAGATTCCTTCTTTGTTGCTAGGGCTAACATTCTCATGATGCAGCCTCCTCCTGATCTTGCAACAGTTTACAAGATTGTTCTTCAAGAAGAAGATCAACGCTCTATTTGTAATTCTTCTTCTCCTATTGATCCTGAAAATTCCCCTTTGGTTGCTAATCGAAATAATGGATCTAATGGAGGTGCAAATTTTGGCTATAATCCTGCTGCTAAAGGACCTGGTGAAAATTCTGGTGCTAGTTCTTCTAACAGTTCTAGTACTAATACTGGCAAGAACCGATTTTATTGTGATCATTGCAAACGCATTAATTAGACTAAAGATCGATGATGAAAACTTCGTGGATATCCACCTAATTTTCCCTCTCGAACTGAATCTAATGTTGCTAATAATGACAACAGCAGTAACACAAGTAACAAGTAGGATTCCTCTCCTTCATTCACTATACAAGCAACTTCTCTCTTCTCTTAGCAAGCAATCTTTGCAATCACCTACTGCTTCATCGGACACTCATGCATTCTTAGTAGGTATTGGTACTGCTTCTTGCAATTTATCTAGTGCATATAATTTGGCTTGGATATTGGACAGTGGAGCTACTGACCATATGGCTTCTTCTGCTGATTTTTTGTAATCTACAAAATCGGTATCTCTACCTCTGTCTATTACAATGCCAAATGCTTATAAAGCCTCTATCACTAGCATTGGATCTACTGAAATTTCAGAGCAAATCTCTCTTGAGAATGTGTTCCTTATTCCTAAATTTTGTTTTAATTTGCTGTCCATTAGCAAGTTAGCCAAACAGACTGGTGCAAATGTTGTCTTTACACCAACTCATTGCTTTCTTTAAGGCCCTTCGATGAAGAAGCCAATTTTGATTGGTAAGGAAGATAGAGGGCTCTACATCTCTGTGCGAGATCCCTCTTCTATTTCTACTGCATTTTCTTCTATTGCTTTCAATAAAAGCCTTGATCTTTGGCATTGTAGATCAGGCCATATACCTTATGATCAGTTGCTCACTTTACCTTTTCTCAAGAATTTTTCCAAGCCAACTACTATTTGCACTATTTGTCCTAAAGCTAAACAGCTCTTTTCATCATTCTAAAAGAATTGCTCTGGCTCCTTTTGACCTTGTTCATGTTGATACTTGGGGTCCCTATCGCCATCACACTCATAATGGGCTTTAGGTATTTTCCTCACTTTAGTCGATGACTACTCTCGTTGTACCTGGACTTTTCTCATGGCAAAAAAAAGTAATGCTCTATCTCTTCTTCAGTCCTTTGCTCAGTTAGTTAAAACTCAGTTTCAAGCCTCTGTCAAGTGCTTTCATTCAGACAAGGCTCCTGAGTTCTCAAATTCAACTGCCAGGTTCTTTTATTCAGAGAATGGTATTCAACATCAGACTTCATGTGTAGAATCTCCACAACAAAATGGTGTTGTGGAGCGAAAACTTAAGCATCTTCTTGAAGTGGCTCGATCTCCGATGTTTCAGTCCAATGTTCCTCATAAGTTTTGGGGATTTTGCATTCTTACAGCAGCTTACTTGATCAATAGAGCTCCCTTGCCATCTTTACACAACAAGTCACCATTTGAGCTTCTCTTTAATAAGGCTCCTGATTACTCTTTCTTGAGAGCTTTTGGTTGTCTTGCCTTTGTGAACACTCTTAAAAGAGGTCGTGACAAGTTCTCTTCTCGTGCCTCTCCATGTGTATTTCTTGGGTATTCTTTTGGCAAGAAGGCTTACACTGTTATGGACCTCTCTACTCAACATATTATCCACTCAAGAGATGTTGTTTTTCATGAGCACCACTTCCCTTTTGATTACATCTCTATCCTAAAATCTGATTCATTTTACCATCTCTGGCTCAACATTATCCTTCTCATATTTTTGTACCCTCTCATCCAGCCACACCACCTTCTCTGAATCAAGAAGCTGTCTTTGAACTTCATTCTCCTGTTGCTAATCAGCCTTCTTCACCTTCTCCACCTCAGCTTAATCCTGTTTTGCCAACAAGATCAGCTAGAGAACATGTCAACCCTCCTTATATAAAAGATTATGTTTGCTCATACTCTCTTTATCAAGCAAACTTGGTGTCATTATCTTCTCAGCACAATGTTTTTCTCTCCACCTTGTCGTCATATTCTGAACCAGCTTCTTATAAGGAAGCTTCTAAAGATCCTAGATGGGTTTTGGCCATGGAGAATGAGATTAAGGCCTTAACCAAAAATAATACTTAAGATCTTGTTCCTCTTCCGAAAGGAAAGAAAGTTGTGGTTTGTAAGTGGGTATTCAAGGTTAAACTGATGGCTCTCTTGAAACGTTCAAAGCTTGGTTAGTAGCAAAGGGATTCACTCAGCACGAGGGTGTAGATTATCAAGAGACTTTCTCTCCTGCGGTTAAGATGGCAACTATTAGGTGCATCATTTCTATAGCTGCTTCTAAAAAGTAGCCTTTACATCAACTTGATGTTAATAATGCATTTCTCCATGGAACTCTAGATGAAGAAGTCTTTATGAAAGCTCCTGAGGGTATTGCTGATCCCAACCAGTTGGTGTGTGGACTCAACAAATCTCTTTATGGCCTTAAGCAAGCTTCTCGACAATGGTTTCACAGACTTACATCGTTTCTGATTTCTCTTGGTTTTTCACAATCCAAGAATGATTACAGCTTGTTTACAAAGGTGATGTTATTATTGTTGTTGTCATTTATGTTGATGACTTGTTAGTCACCAGTTCTGATGCGACTGAGATATCATCCTTAAAGACTTATCTTGATTCTGTTTTTAGCATTAAGGATCTTGGAATTCTGCATTTTTTTCTTGGTCTTGAGGCCACTCATGTGACAGATGGTGTGGTATTATAGCAAAGCAAGTTTGCTAAGGAGCTCTTGTCTACTACTAATGTTGGCAAACTCTGTAGTGTTTGCACACCTCTACCTTTGAACTATAAATTGACTCCAAATGAAGGAGAATTATTGGCAGATCCTACTATCTACATAATGCTAATTGGTAAGCTCAATTGTTTGGCACATACAAGGCCGGATTTATGCTTCGCATTCAGACATTAGCTCAGTTTATGTAGTAGCTGAGGACATCACATTATCAAACTCTCTTGTTCATACTCTTCGTTATGTTCAAAGCACTATATAATATGGCATTCTTCTTAATGGTTGCGATGCTCCAGTTTTATCAGCCTATTCTGATTCGGATTGGGCTTCATGTGTTGTCACCAGAAGCTCTATAACAAGCTATGTTCTTATGCTTGGCCGGTCTCCTGTTAGTTGAAAAAGCAAGAAACAAAGTGTTATGTATCGAAGTTCAGCAGAAGCTGAGTACAAAGCTATGGCTCAAGCGGTAGCAGAGGTTACTTGGCTTGTTCGACTTCTTGGAGATTTAGGCATCAAGTCCATCAAGCATGTGGTCTTACATTGTGACAATAATTCAGTTCTACAGATTGCTAAGAATCCAGTACAACATGAAAGAACAAAGCACATTGAAATAGATGTGCATTTTACTAGAGACAAGGTCATGGAAGGGCTTCTTCAGCTTTATAATATTCCTACAGTTGAATAGCTGGCTGATGTGTTAACTAAGATTTTACCTTCTAGTCAACAACAATTACTCATCTCCAAGCTTGGCATGTTTTTGCCTTATCATGCCTCGCTTGAAGGGGGGGGGGGGGGGGGGGGTGTAGAGAGTAGCTTTACAAGTTTGTTATAAGTGTGTAACAACTCTATAAATACTCTCTTGTAACTACTTCTCCAGAATTAATGAGAACATTCCGTCTTTCTCTCATTTCTGTTTCTTTTCCTCCAAGTTAACAAATTGAACGGGAGAGAGAGAGTTACCTTGAAGGAAAGGAGAGGCTAGGAACAGTAACGCGAGGAAGAAAAACCTAACGTTTAGGTAGAGCCAGATCTAAACGTTGGCTAGGTAAACGTCCTGTAGTAAGAGGCCGCCATGGATGAGGAATCAGAGAGGGGGAGAGAGAAACTGGATCGAGCAGCCAAGATTGAATTTGAGATTGAATTGAATGTGAAAGGTACGAACGAGGAGGAGAAAACCCCCTAAATTGTAACACCCCGACTTACTAACAAGGCGTTACTCGGTAGTAGACCTCACGAGGCACTACCAAGCTGGTTCGACGATGGACATTTGGATCCTACAACGCGGGCACGGCGAGAAAACATAGAAAACATCCAACTTGTATTTGATTGAAGTAACAATTATAATTTAAAACAAATTAACATGTACTAATCCCCAAGAACAAATCCAGATTCAGATACTCAAATTCCAAAACTCATCATACAAGACAAACATCTACAAATTCACTTAATATAATCCAAGTCAAATAATGATAAACTAGAAATATACTAACAACCCAACCCCAACACTATGACACGCGCTATTGCTCCACACCACCATTGCTCCGAGGCTCGGTCACGGGATCCTGATTACCTGGAATGAAAAATGGTTCCCCGAGGGGTCAGATCCTATCCTATCAAGTCAGAATTAACATGGAAGCTACGAGACGTTTCAAAACAGTTTTACTAAGGTCAGCAAACAAGTCCACAATCACACACATATCTCTAGTCCAGTCCTAGGTCCAATTAGTCAATCAGATATCATCACATACGACGCGCAATCAGAAACTCTACCTACGGTATGCAGCACTGCCCCAATAACACTGCATACCATCACACTACCTAGACTATGCGGCACTGCCCCTATAACACCGCATGTCATGACAACGGCGTATCGATCCAACGCCGGACTTAGAGACGGGCCATCTCGTAAACCATCCATCCTCAATCCAACCATCCATCTCATCACAACCATCCACAATAAGCCTCCACTGGAGCGCCGCCCAACATAGAGAAAACAACGACGAAAACATACGTATATATATAACAACTTTCGAAAACCAGTTTCCAAAACGTTTTACACATAGCACACGTATCCAAAACATTTTCAAAGATCGATCGGGACTAGTTCCCAAAACCAATCCCATAACTACCACGCAACCCTAACAGGCTAGAACAGGACTGAGCAAGTCGGAATTCGACTTACCTCGAGAGTGAAGAAATTCCTTAACCAAATCGACACGATATAGGTCCCAAATGAAAACGATCTCCTGAATATGATATTAAAAATATTAAAATTATCAACACGCTCTTTACTCAAATTAATGGACTTAACCCCAGATTGATACCGAACCAACTACGCGTCACTCTTAACAAGTCCTTTCATAAATATATCCTTTAATCCACCTTTTCCTTTCTTCTTGCAACTTTCTTGCACGACTCCCAGCACATTCACCCAATTCTTTATTTACTCTTGTTTTGACTTTTGACCACCGTTTTATGCTAACTTGCAGAACTTAATTATATGCGTATATAAGCCTCCACTAATCTATTTATACATTAGGATAGCCCTGATTCAATCCGAAAGCAAAACTCAGGTTTTCCAAATAGGTAGCACCACACCCTATCAATTTCTTTCTTTCCCATCCCTACCTACTCTTAAATATTTTCTTATCACAGAGACGGTGCTCAACAGCAACCGACGCTTAAGGAGTTCACGGCGATATCCCCATCTTGACAACGCCCCGGAACAGAACGACTCCCGACACAGACAATGAAAGCAAAGGAAAGGCAACGATGCAGATTTGAAATCACCGGTGATGAGCAGTCCGAATGATGGCGACACTACAGAAGACACGACGACACGACGGAGCTAGTGACTCGCCAAAACAGAAGGAGAACGAGCGGACTGGTTTACCGCCACGGCCACGTCTACGGTTTGAACGGAAGTCCGCCCCTGACATGACCACGTCTAGCAGCGAACACCGAGACTTCCAGCAAGGTCTTGCAGAACGGCTGGCGAATTAGGTCGAAGGTCGAAGACGGCGGAAGGAAGCACGAAGGGTTTCGCTGGATACGAGTTTGGCTTCTTATAGCATATGGGTGATCGGGTCACGCCGAGTAGATTTTGCCCAAGATTTAATTCATTAACCCATTATTAATTAATTAATTAGCCTATTATTAATTAAGTTTATTTTATTTGCATTAAGCTTGGATAATTTAATTAGGATTACTTTCTTTTTTTTTTGCTTAAGAAACGGTTTATGATCCAATAACTTGATTCTTAAGACCCGGTACTTTGCGGGTTAAAAAAAACGGGATCGGATATTACATACTATCCTCCTTAAGAAAAGTTTCGTCCCGAAACTTACTCGAATAAAGGACTAAGACTATAAACGAAACCTACATGAGACCATGAGACCTGAGGTCTCACAACCTCTCCTCCTTAAAGAGGTTCGTCCCCGAACCTAAATCGAACAACAAAAGCTGAACTCGATCCTAACATCACACACACAAACAAAACAATACTCGTATAACACGAGGGTCAAACATATCCAAGAAGTCAAACAAGGCAACTAAGTCAAACAAGGTCACACGAACCTGTCACCTACGAGCTACACTATCACTCTCCACACTAGAAGGTATCTAACAACCCCGGAAACAACTCTTGATCCCTCTCGCTCATCCTTGCCTCAGTCTCCCACGTCGCCTCCTCGACACCTCGGTGAGACCATTGAATCAATACCAGGGGAATCTCCTTGTTCCTCCACTTCTTCCTACGCCTGTCCAAAACCTTCAAAAGATGCTCCCTAAAGGTGTGATCTGGCTCGACTACCAATTCCTCTTAGTTAAGCCTATGACTAGCATAGGGTACGTACTGCCTCAGCTGCGAAACATAGAACACGGGAAACTCCCTCCAACGCTGGCGGTAATGCTAACATACAAGCTACCTCACCCACTCTCTCTATTGAATGGGCTGATATATTCGGGACTTATCTTCCCTACTAGGCGACACTCTTAGCCAAACGTGTGTTCCTACATCGAGCTCCAACAGTCGTCGTCCCTTGTCCGAAAAAGACTTCTAACGACTCTGAGCAATTAGCATCCGCTCTCTGATTAATGACACCTTCCTAGATGACTCCTCAATCAACTACGGCCCCACATGGACAACCTTGATTTGCTCATCCCAACACAATGGTGTCCTGCATCGACGACCATACAAAACCTCATATGGGCCATCTGAATCAAGGAGTGTCAACTATTATTGTAGGCAAACTCCACCAAGGCCAAATGATCCGATCATTGACCTCCCAATCCAACACATAAAACCTCAATTTATCTTCTAAAGTCTGAATTGTTCTTCTAACTAACCATCTATCTGTTGATGGTAAGTTGTTGTGAAATGCAAACTCGTGTCCAGTGCCTCATGCACCTGCTGCCAGAACATGGAAGTAGAATGACTATCTCTATCTGACACAATCATCTTCGTCACCCCATGAAGTCGGATGAACTCACTCAAGGACACCTCCACTTACTTGCCTACTGGACAAGTCTCTCTGATAGGCAGAAAATGAGCAATCTTCGTTCCACCACAATCCCGATAGCATGCCTCTGTCAATCCTTAACCAGTGACAAAGTCTATGGAAAATGATGTCCTTCTACTTCCACTATACAATAGGAAGTGACTGGAACTTTCAACCAAAATACTGCCTCAACTTCTGATCTCATTACAAACAAAATCCTGTCATGTAAACTTAGCATCTCATACTCTTGCTCAACGAGGTCAACTACCTCTTTTCCGCTTAATCTCCAACTCAATTCCTGACTCATAGGGCATCCCCTCTTATTCACCCTCATCTCTTCATATAAGGTTGTCAGACACTCTAAAATTCTCAAGCTTCTCTAGTACCTTTGATTTTGCACTTCTACCTTGCACCTTATCAACTCACTATGAAACTCCAACTAAGTAGGTAAACGAGTCCACTTACGCTCATAAGACATTCCTACTAAGGATATTAGCAACCACATTCGCCTTCCCTAGGTCATAAATGGCTAGAATCTCCAACTCAAAGCCTTTTGTCATTAAATCTAGATAAGACATCTTAACAAAGTCCCTTGCAGTGGATCCTATAACTTTATATCTTCAAAACATAAGTGATTCCAAAGTCCCTTTCGTCGAACAAGCTGCATACGACTTGAGACATTATTAGAATTTACATGTCTCTTACAATCTTGAATATTGACGGCCTTGCATACAAGCCATCTACCGTTTAATTAATCATAAGTCTTCTAGTTTGTCATCCAAATGGTTCCCTTACCAGGTCTCGCATTAGTCACTAACAATCAAGACTGGGAGCCTTTCTGATGCCACACTAACTACAATAGTTTACTTTCATAAGCACCTAAAAGCATTCATTGTCCTAAAGGTACTTTTGACATATTGCACCATCAATTCTCTCTAGGTTGTCTATTCATTTCGTGACTTATATCACCTACTCTCAATAGACTTCTTGATCCTCTAAAATCATACCTCCCGAACCTGACCCACCACCAATATCATATACCTTACCATGCGGTCACCAATTGGAAACTTACTCTTCATAGTCTAGGAGTGACCAGAGATATCCTTTATAAAGACCCTCTTACAATCAGTCTTGTTAGACGATACATGCTCCAGTAACTTTTACCTATATTGAACATTAGCTCATCTTCATAATATCCTTTATAGCACTCACAACGCACCAAATCCGGTTATCTTCCAAATAGTCTCCTCTCAAATATTCAACTGTAAGTAGACCGTCCTTTGACAAAATCTAGAGAATTATTACACTTGTAGGGGCTTTGTTTCAAGATAATCGGTTCTCAATCCTAATGACGAGTTCAATTTCTTTTCGTCCATACGTGATCTTCTTATATCACCTTTTTCCTTATAAGCCAAATGTAACCTCTCATGGAGTTGAACTTGGTGTACTTACTTTCTCTCCAATAGGCCCTTCACTTGAATATTCAACTGCAGTGTCAAGATCTCGTTCAAGCACAAGGAAACCGACATGATCAGTCTAATCCTCGACTCCAATGTCATTAGTAAGACATACCCCTTATTGGAATTGTAGTTGTGATAATCCCTCATGAAACCTCCTTTACTTATATTACATACAACTGAAGTATCCTGAACTACCACACCCTTCTTGGTCCATGAAGTCTATCGGAAGCAGCTAGTGTAACCCATGCTTAGATAATCTTAGTTCATATGACATACCCAGATCTCTCGCATCTCGCCTAATATCCTTAAACATGTGTCTATGTACTAACGAGATTCCACTACCCAATTTAGGTACATAACTCCCATGGATCCCATCTCAAAACCTTATGACCTTTTGAATCGAATTGTAGGGTTCCTATATCCCAAATTATTCTTTAACACTTTGGTCTAGATGGTCTGATAGCAATCTAAATCTTTCCATGCTAACTGACACGGTGAAGATTTCTGACAAAGTCCATTTGATAATATCTAAGGAATCCTCACATATGCAAACGCCTCCACAAGACACATTCAATAAGATCTATGTCATGTCGTCTTCTTATATTTGCTTCTATCTCGAATATTCTTGTTTTGCACCCCTCAGGTGAGTGAATCTCTAAGTGCATACTACATTGTCGTGGCCTCCACTCGTCCGCATCTTCAACCAACTTTTGGTCTTGCTCTAACATTGGATGGCTCCATCCAAAGCGTCAACAATGACTCATACCCGTGGTGGTATATCTAGGCCCGTTGCTCCTCGTTGACTTTCATATTATGTTGAACTCTAACAATTACAACCAGTTGGTTCTCAGTCTTTAGATCTCATTTGATTATGTTGTCAGTCCAAACCTCTCGCTATGAGTTAGACGCTATGAGTTTCTCTTTCCATGTGCAATCTCTCGCTAATATTTAATGAACCCACGATGCGGCAGGGTTTACATACACATTTAGCTGGGACTAGATTCACACCGTGCATCTTCTCTTTATCATGGTAACTCATGAATGCAACCAGCTTAAACACTCAATGAAAATGAGTTTCCAAATACATGTTTTGAAGTCATGGTTTAGCTCTTCTGATCTTTTACTCGCCTTAGCTCGATTCTACATTAGTCACCAATGTCTGGTCAATCCTGACGTGTACTTAGCCTTAACCTCTATTATACTTGTTTACCATCATTCCTTAAGTAAGTTAGGCTACATATGGATACAACCAACTCCAATATGTTCTACGTACACTCTATACTCAAGGTCGTCATCGTGTAAGACAATTTGTCCTTCTCTAAACAAATAACCTTCCTTCTCCATTTAACATTCTTAACTAATGTTGAACCAATATCAATCCTCAAACTTCAGCGCTTAAGTGAAAACCGTTACAATACACACTAGTGCGTTTCTATGACGATCACATCCCCTTTTCTCCTATTGGATTCCACAACTCAAATGTTGGACAGACTAATTCCGTTAATCCTTGTAGAACAATCCCTGGAGAACACACAGCTCTAAGTGTCCACTGCACTCTTGATACACAACGACGTGACTTCCATAACACCAAAACTACACGATTGGACCATACTTCGCCAAACTTAAGCTATGAACTTACACTTAACTTACTAAACTACGTGAGATCCTTCGGCTGATGGTGCGGAGTCGCGACGTGTCACTTACCCCTCCTAAATGCAACATGACTACCCCATGAAAACGTTTGAAAACACCGGCCGGTTTTTGTTCAAGCTGGACCTCGTGTACACTCGTTGGTCAGTTCCATGTGCCCTTGTTGTCAACCTCGCTCTGATACCAATTTGTAACACCCCGTCTTACTAACAAGGCATTACTCGGTAGTAGACCTCACGAGGCACTACCAAGCTGGTTCGACAATGGACATTTGGATCCTACAACGCGGGCACGGCGAGAAAACATAGAAAACATCCAACTTGTATTTGATTGAAGTAACAATTATAATTTAAAACAAATTAACATGTACTTATCCCCAAGAACAAATCCAGATTCAGATACTCAAATTCCAAAACTCATCATACAAGACAAACATCTACAAATTCACTTAATATAATCCAAGTCAAATAATGATAAACTAGCAATATACTAACAACCCAACCCCAACACTATGACACGCACTATTGCTCCACACCACCATTGCGCCGAGGCTCGGTCACGGGATCCTGATTACCTGGAATGAAAAATGGTTCCCCGAGGGGTCAAATCCTATCCTATCAAGTCAGAATTAACATGGAAGCTACGAGATGTTTCAAAACAGTTTTACTAAGGTCAGCAAAAAAGTCCACAATCACACACATATCTCTAGTCCAGTCCTAGGTCCAGTTAGTCAATCAGATATCATCACATACGACGCGCAATCAGAAACTCTACCTACGGTATGCAGCACTGCCCCTATAACACTGCATACTATCACACTACCTAGACTATGCGGCACTGCCCCTATAACACCGCATGTCATGACAACGGCGTATCGATCCCACGCCGGACTCAGAGACGGGCCATCTCGTAAACCATCCATCCTCAATCCAACCATCCATCTCAATCCAACCATCCACAATAAGCCTCCACTGGAGCGCTGCCCAACATAGAGAAAACAACGACGAAAACATACGTATATATATAACAACTTTCGAAAACCAGTTTCCAAAACGTTTTACACATAGTACACGTATCCAAAACATTTTCAAAGATCGATCGGGACTAGTTCCCAAAACCAATCCCATAACTACCACGCAACCCTAACAGGCTAGAACAGGACTGAGAATAGTGAAGAAATTCCTTAACCAAATCGACACGATATAGGTCCCAAACGAAAACGATCTCCTGAATATGATATTAAAAATATTAAAATTATCAACACGCTCTTTACTCAAATTAATGGACTTAACCCCAGATTGATACCGAACCAACTACGCGTCACTCTTAACAAGTCCTTTCATAAATATATCCTTTAATCCACCTTTTCCTTTCTTCTTGCAACTTTCTTGCACGACTCCCAGCACATTCACCCAATTCTTTATTTACTCTTGTTTTGACTTTTGACCACCGTTTTATGCTAACTTGCAGAACTTAATTATATGCGTATATAAGCCTCCACTAATCTATTTATACATTAGGATAGCACTGATTCAATCCGAAAGCAAAACTCAGGTTTTCCAAATAGGTAGCACCACACCCTATCAATTTCTTTCTTTCCCATCCCTACCTACTCTTAAATATTTTCTTATCACAGAGACGGTGCTCAACAGCAACCGACGCTTAAGGAGTTCACGGCGATATCCCCATCTTGACAACGCCCCGGAACAGAACGACTCCCGACACAGACAATGAAAGCAAAGGAAAGGCAACGATGCAGATTTGAAATCACCGGTGATGAGCAGTCCGAATGATGGCGACACTACAGAAGACACGACGACACGACGGAGCTAGTGACTCGCCAAAACAGAAGGAGAACGAGCGGACTGGTTTACCGCCACGGCCACGTCTACGGTTTGAACGGAAGTCCGCCCCTGACTTGACCACGTCTAGCAGCGAACACCGAGACTTCCGGCAAGGTCTTGCAGAACGGCTGGCGAATTAGGTCGAAGGTCGAAGACGGCGGAAGGAAGCACGAAGGGTTTCGCTGGATACGAGTTTGGCTTCTTATAGCATATGGGTGATCGGGTCACGCCGAGTAGATTTTGCCCAAGATTTAATTCGTTAACCCATTATTAGTTAATTAATTAGCCTATTATTAATTAAGTTTATTTTATTTGCATTAAGCTTGGATAATTTAATTAGGATTACTTTTTTTTTTTTGCTTAAGAAACTGTTTATGATCCAATAACTTGATTCTTAAGACCCGGTACTTTGCGGGTTAAAAAAAAACGGGACCGGATATCTACTATAATATAGTATAAAGCGGAACCCAAGTCTTTGTTAAAATTTGCGCCACATCATCAAGTCTGAATAAAATAATGATTTTATTTTTTTACATTATATTTTCTAAAAATAACTCATATATCTACTTGATATTTTATCCAATTTTCTTAAATCTATTTGATATCTTACCCATTTTTTGATATCTTAAGATTTTTTCCTAATATGACTTTTTATAAATTATATCCTTATATGAATAAAAAATTCAAGCTATTTATTTGATATCTTAACACTTTTTTCTTATTAATTAGTATAAGATTTTGTCATTATTAAATCTTGAAGAATAGTAAAATCCTTTCACATATGTCATTAATATATTAAATAATAATAATATAAATACGAAAAATTGACTAGAATTATTTTAAAATAACATTGTATTAATAGAAGTACAGCATATAGGTCAATATATAGGTTCGTACTCTGGTCTATCGGTTTTGGTTTATAAATACTTGAGTTAAAAGCGGATTCATATCAAAATTCGATTTCGAATAAGTTAATTCGGATGTATATTTACATTACCCGTACATGGTAAAGGGTTTGTACTAGTTACAGAATAAAAACGAAAGAAGGTGCAGGTGGAGTGCGGGCAGGGATTTGCACACAAACGTGGCGACGGAAGGGGCCAGATGGATGCTTGGGTCAACTTGCCACTTGTCACTTATCTTTATTCAGAGTATTTACTTTTTGGGAAATTCCGGATGGTGCTCTGAGTTTTGAGCTTTTTCGGATAGTGCCCTCAAAATAAACTTATTCCGTAAAATGCTTCTGAGGTTTCGGAAAAGTTTGGACCGTGCCTTTTTTTTAATTCGCTCAAAACTTTCGTTACCTTCTTAAAAAACTAGTAAAAATTAAATAAAAAAACAAAAGAAAGAAGGTGAACGAAGAGGGAGCGAAAAGCGAGCGAAGAGGAGGCTGGGGCTCTCCGGCAGGGACTCCCGGACGCTCACGCCGGATGACATGGTGTTGTTGGAGCTGTTGTACCGGTGGTCCTTAGAGGTGGAGATCGAATCTCCGATCGATGGTTCGGAGCTGTACGACAATGGATGCTTGCGGGGCGACGCCGATGATTCCTGAGAGGGCTGCCGGCGAGATGGAGGTTTGGGTTCGGCCACCTTGGTTGCCATTTTGGATTTGCACATCAATCAATCTGGTTGAGAAGGCAGAATTAATTGATCGAGCAGGGGATGTTGGAATGAAATTGGGGGCATGTTACTAGTGCTGAGTCAACCATTGCCCCCTGCAACATCACTTTCTCTCATCTCAACTTTGAATTGTTTTCTTCTATTTCTATATTTATCTCAACCCATCTTTTCTAAGGTTGTTCTTTACGGATACTAGTACTAGTCTACTAGCTAGCGCTGGTAATCAATGATCTTTAACAACCCGTTGTCGGCGACTATTCTTCTCCTCCTCAAATGGCCAGTCTTGTTCAAATATGTCGTCTGTGCTGGTCTAATAAACCAAACTCCAATCTCTTATTTTAAATTCACCAGCAATTTAATACTTGGTTCTTCGCTTTTTTTGTTTCAGTTGAATGCCCCACGATATCTGCAACTGGGTTTTACCGGGTCGTCGTTTCCATGTTCTAATTTTCCTTGTTTTTTCGCCATCCCCATAAAGCAAGGCAAAACAGAGTTGGATAAGAGTTGTTGTTGGTTCATAGATTAGCCATGCCATGCCACACACTTGTAATTTTAGGGTTTTCTAGGGTTTCTAATTGGAACTGAAAAAATTGAGTGTTTGAGTGCATGTTCTGGAACAACAGAGAATTTTATTTTCCAAAAATATGACAAGTGCGCAGAGGAAGGAGGCCTAAGAGTTGGACGCAATATGGTCGTCTGCTTGATCTTGATTTCAGATATTGTAATCGATTCCATTTTCACAATCCCACTAATTCTCGTTCGTTCTTCGGACAAATTTTGGGACGAAACTTTTCTTAAGGGGGCTAGTATGTAATATTCGGTTTTATTCGGTTATGTTTCTTAACTCGTAAATGATATCAGGCTTTTTTTTTTTTGAGCAAGATATCAGGCTTTGGTAGTAATTTAGCCATAAAAATATTAATAATGCTAATCTTTACAACTTGAAAAAGGCAAAACAACCAATTGTTTTAATTCACTTCAATTTCTTTTTTTTTTAAATCAAATTCGCACAATTTCTGGTCTATTGAAAAATTGGGTTCTCACGATTGAGTAAATCTTGCTCATTCCTCCCAATAGCTTTAAACTGACAACAGTTGGACTCCCAATAGCTTGTTCGCCTGCCACCCCGTCGGTTTCCAATTCCTCCCAAGAGCTTAAAATGTCGTTTCTTCCCCTCCTCCCCTCTCCCAACACTCCTCCAGTCCTCCTCCCACCTCGCCTCTCGCGCTCTCTTCGAGTCCCCCAACGCAACTCACAGAGCAAATCTAGGTAAACTCCTCGCCGAATTCCGTTCTTGAAATGCAAAAGCATTGTGCCTGATTTGCTGTTCTTTTAGTCAGATTTCGCTAGGGATTTGAAGATCTATGTCTTCGAGCTCCCGTCCAAGAACAACCTGTTCGCGGCGGAGGTCGCGATCCACCGAGCGCCGGTCCACAACGAATCACGCACGCTCGATCCTTCCGACGCCGATTTCTTCTTCATTTAGGTGTTTATCTCCTGCAACTTCAGCGCCGTCAACGGCTTTCCGGCGTTCGGACACACGCGCTCCCTCATCTCCTCCGCCCTCGCCCCCTCCTTCCTCCCGTTCTGGAACCAAAGCGGCGGCGTCGACCGCGTCTTTGTCGCCTCCCATGACTTCGGCTCCTTCTTTCACACTCTGGTAATTAGTTGGCAGCATTAAAATTGAGATCGAACTGTGAGATGAGGGAGCGACACAACAATGGCGATTCTTTCTGACGACGAAGCACAAAAACCCTAGCCGAAGAACTTCACGGCGTCGCTAGATCCTTCCAATCTTCTCAAGTTCCTTGAATCAGCCTTCGATTTCGTCTCCACAGAGACCGAATTCTTCAGCAAAGACTCCACCGAGAAGGACGTGGTCTCTCTGGTTCGCGCATTGAAGGAGAAGTTGCGATTGAAGGAGTTCGAGAGCAAGAGAAAGATTAAGGTCGAGGAGCAGGCAGCAGAGCTTCGACTTCCGCGATCTGGCGGGTAAGAAAAATTCCAAAATCATAAATAATATTACAATAATCAAAGGGATCACGTGTGTGTTGTTCTAGGGTTTTCTGGATGCTCAGTTCGTGCAGGTTCAGCTTCTGCAAGATGAGGGCAACCCAGATTTTGTTGTGGAAGTTGTTTCTGTTTTCTTTGATGATTCTAAGAGGATTCTAAATGATCTTTCTCTTGCTCTATGAGCTTTAAATTTCAAATCTTTGCCCTCATTTTCATCTAAAAATTCCTTCTTGATGTTCACTGATTTTCTCTCTGTGTAGAAATGAGTTGAATGTGGTTTTCAAGAGAGTTGATGCTCATGTTCAATTTAGCAATGTCTAAGAGGTAAGAAAAGGCAAATGGTTATGCTTGAATTCTTAGCATTCTGCAGTACTAATTAGCCATTCGGTTATGTGCAGGCTAACCAAGGAAGGCTCTCGGAAAGGGAGTCTCGGAGATACTTTCAACAGCTTATTGATGTTGTTTCACACTGTCAAAGTAAGGGTGTGTATCATCGAGATCTGAAGGTACATGCATCTTCTATACATAAACCAGACTCAACCCGATGTCTTCTTGGGTAATTTTGCTCATGCTGTTGACAATTAATTGAACCCTTATTTGTTTCCCGAATAGCCAGAAAACCTTCTGCTCGATTCACAGGGAAATTTGAAGGTTTCTGATTTTGGACTTAGTGCCTTGCCACAGGAAGTAAGTCTTGTTTGAGTTTAGTTGGGTGTCTGGAGTCCTACTTCATGCTTTTCCTAATTCTAAAGGCTAGCAAGTAATACTGTTTGCTCAATTTTTGTTTCCAGGGAGTTAATGTTCTCTATACTACTTGTGGAACACCAAGTTATATCTCTCCTGAGGTATCTTATCCTTTAGTTAGCACAAAATGGAAAAGCTTACTTGTAGAAACATTTATTGTTTCATCTGAATTTTGTCATATTATGTAGTTCGTATTTAATGTGGATAAATCTGAAAAAGAAATATGAGACTGCTTCAGCTGAACTCTTTCTTCTAAACCAATTCGATCTTCAGGTTATAAGTGGAAAGGGATATGATGGTGTTGCTGCAGATGTTTGGTCTTGTGGTGTGATCCTTTATGTTCTCATGGCAGGTTATCTCCCTTTCGAAGAAACAGATCTTCCTTCTTTATACAAAAAGGTGAGTTATAATTTATTGTCTAGAACTTCTGTATATCCTTAGGAAATAAACCAGTACTCTTCTTACACTTCTCTGGGTATCATTCCAACATTTGAATGAGTTTTGGTGTAATTCTGTGTTCTAATTGATCATTGATATTGGTTAAATTTGAAAACATAGTCTCTGAGAACTTGAATTTTGCTCCTGAAGTGGGGTTTCCGTTAGGGTTTTCAGCACCATGTTCAAAATTAGGGCTTTGATGAGTTACAATTAGGGCATTATTGATTTTGGGGGAAATGTTGTTCTTGTGTTCACAGCAGTATGCATTTACCATATGCTTATTGTTAACTGTGCTCATCTATTGTCTATTGTGCTATATGATATCACTGAAATGGTGACATTTGCATAGTCTCTTCTTTTGCATTATGTATTGTGTGAGGAAATAAGAGATTATGATATTGTAGGAGAAAGTAAAGGATTATCATTATGTATGAGATATCAGGCTTGTGATTCAAGATTGGAGTGTAAGCCCATTTATCTGTACTTGCCTGAATCTGGATGATTGGTCTGTACCGGGCTTTAATTATTTAAAATCATTCTGGTTTGTGTTATAACTCTTTGGTCCTGCAATATCATCTTAGGATGCTATTGGGATCTGTAGCTAGCATTTTGTCTTGAAGGATTCTGGGTAATATATGCTATCTTGAGCTTCTTAATCGCGATGTCAGCTTTACTTATCGTGAGCCTCTCATCTCCAAGGCTACTCCATTCATTGAATAATTGTTTTGTTCAGTGCGTAAAAAGGTGCTTCTATGAACAAAAGTGTATAAACAAAGTAGTGAAAATAAGTACAGGAATAAGAGCAAAGATGATGTGTTATATCGGTGATTATAATTAATGCAATAAAAAGTGAGTAAATAATGTTGACTTGATTTCTTGTCTACTGTTTGTTAGCTCTTAAAATCACTATTCCCTTTTGTATAGTTGTACTTGTTAGTGTAGTGAGGCGCATACAAAATTGTAGATTGGCCACACAACCCAAACAATTTATATTGACTTACCTTTAACAATATTTGCTATTTTTGCAGGTAATTATGGTGAAGTTGTTAATACTCAACTGGCCATGGATAGAAGTGTAAGTTTCTATGCTAAAAATCAGGTCATATTGTACAGGTTTGCATTCTTTTTTCATGTCTTGATTACCTTGCTTATCTTTGCATTTGTAGGTCAACCTTCCAAGGGGTTATGGATATGTTGAGTTTAAGCTGAGGTCTGATGCTGAAAAGGCTCAATTGTACATGGATGGAATAAGCTATATTTTCAAGGTTATGTAGCTCAACAGTAATTCATATGAGGAGAAATAAAAAATTAATGGTGGGTGATCATATAAGCTTGGAGTTGGATGGCCTGCATTGAAGACTTGGTGAACTTGGTTACCGCTTATTATATAACTTGATCACTAAAGTTGGTGATCACCTACAATTATTATACATGTTATGTTTGCTTTGTTGCTTGGTAGTTGAATGATACTGCCGTATAAAGTTCTGGTGTGTTAATCGATCGAAGGAAAAAACGGGGCTAGAATCCAATTCTTTCACAGCACCAGTGAATAGTTCAACCGTGAATTCGAGACAGCAAGTACACGACCCCCATATAAACCCTTTGCACTAATTATGCCACTAGCCCCATAATTTTCCAATATTACATATATTACCCTATCATTACATTATTGTTTAGCATCCTGGCCATTTTTTGGGATTCTCTTCCTCCACACGAGCATGATAACTTATATGGCACTCATATTTATTTTGTCTTTACAGATACTGATGAAGAGCTTAGAAGATGGTAATGATATACGTCACTGAAAAACAATGACGTATAATATTAAATAGGAAATAAAAGAAATTGATTTTAATGAAAACGAGTAATATAACAATTTCATAAACAAAGTTTATAAAAATTATAATATTAAATAGGAAATAATGACATGTAAATTAGTATTAATATGAAATAACGTTTTTTAATTAAGCATGATTATAATAATTTGAAAAAATTGACTTAAGTAAATCAAATTTATTTAACTTTTCACACACTTAAATTTGTACCTAAGACAATGAATTATAATCGGATTTGTTAAGAATATTGGTCCGTCTATGGGATTTGATATATCATGTACCAAGGTATTATTAAGAATTTTGAATATTTTTCTGCCGTGCTTTCCCCCGTCCGATGGGCATGCCTACTAGTAAGTCTTAAAGCTTAAATCAATTTATGTTATGAGCAAAACCTATCGATAGATCTTTCAAGTGAAGATAAGATCTTTTGCTTACCCTTAAAGCTAATTAATTAATTAGTAATAGTCAACCTAAACTATTTATATAAACCTTAAATAAAAATCCTATCTTGTAAAAGAAGATAAGATCAAGTTAGATAAACCTAAATCTTTAACTAGCCCGTATCTTCACGTCTCCTAACTTCAGCCGGATTGACGTCCTCTTCCTCTCGTCAGCCTGATGATGGGTCGATCCTTCTTCTTGGTCTTCCTTGATCTGGCCGGGGTGCCAAATTCAGTCTAGCGTTCTTCTAGTCCGACGATCTTCCAGTCCGATCGTCGTCGTCAACGGTGCGTGTCAATCGCCGGTAAGTAGAACATGTCTTTCTTGTAATAACCGGGTCTATCCGATCCTGCTTTTGTTTCGCTCCTTGACTCAAAGCCAGAAATTAATTAATTAAAAAAAGCAAATCCACTTACACCATTATCTACTATAATCTATTATATATATTTAAAACCACTAAGAAATAATGCCTTCTCATCGCGTCACATAGGATTTCGCCACATGGCGCTCCTATATTAGGCCACCTCGGATTTGTACACATGTCATTTTCTTAATAAGCCACGTCATTAATATTTATCTTTCTAATTAAGTCACCTCATGTACTCTTTGTCCACCTAATATACAAGTCAAATCTTTAATTTTTAAAAATAAAACCTCAAATGTAAATTATAGATTAACATTTTTGTGTTTACTCATTTCTTTCGCCCATGTACTTGCCAATTAATTTTCAAAGCGAGCCTCAAATCGCTCCCACAGATTTAACGTTTTTGTGTTTACATATGATTACAGATTAGATATAATTTACATTAGGTTAACCCAATTGAAAACCAACTCTGTTTACATATGTTTACATATGATTTAACGTTTTTTCGAAATTTAATATTTTAGATAATGATAAATCATCCTTTTAATTTTAGATAATAATAAAAATATCTTCCTTATTTTTTGTACCAAATCCGCTTTTTCTTAACAAATTATAAAGGTGATCTAAATTTACAATATAACAACCAAATCTTCTTAATAATGGAAAACTGTTCCTTATCAGATAAGTACTAAATATATAACAACCAAATCTTAGAAATCTTATCCTTTTTTTTTTTGCAAATTATAATTTCCGTCAGAATCACAATACCATATTTTTTCCAATTTCAAGATTTATTTTTGGGTTTGTTTTGATCATATCTACCTATCTAATCTAATCAAATCCTACTAAGTTTATCCTCTTTTGATCCTATCCTTTTTTTTTGCAAATTTTAATTTCCGTCAAAATCACAATACCGTATTTTTTCCAATTTCAGGTTTTATTTTTGGGTTTGTTGTGATCATATCTACCTATCTAATCTAATCAAATCCTACTAAGTTTATCCCCTTTTGATCCTATCCTTTTTTTTTTTTACAAATTATAATTTCCGTCAGAATCACAATACCGTATTTTTTTGCAATGAATTTCCACGTATAATAACGCTATATATATCATCTTCAACTAAATTGATTGTCACCTTCTCAACCAAAAAAAAATCGATAGTCACCTTCTCTCTTGGTATGTCCATTAGTTATTTCTAATCAATGGTTCTTTACGTTTTGCTAAATACATTTATGCTAGATTTTTTTGTAATTTGTAATCCAGTATGTACATTGATCTAACCGTTTATTAATTTTATACATGCAGATCAAGGAGGATGCATTATATCAAAAATATAACTTCGACTAGAGCCATATACAAATTACAAGTTTGTATAATTCGTATGTGGAAGGTCGAAAAGAAAGACGATCCAAGCAATTATGTTACTACTGATTTGATTTTAATGGATGAAAAGGTAATTTATGTTTTATTATTTTTCGGTTAATACAAACAATGGTATATGCCCTAGCTAGCATACTACATACGGTTTGCTCAAAAAAATAAAAGCATACTACGTACGGACTGTAGGATCTGCGTTAGTATTTCAGAGGTCGTCGACACCTACGATGTCGTCGACCAGAGTTAACAACTAGTGTTATGCAGCGGAATAAAGACACAAGAAAGATTGATACGTTACCACTTCGAACACAAGGAGTTATAGTGGAAAACTCTCTACAAACCAACTAGTTTGTATAGAGAAAAACCACTTGCCCTCTAAGCTTCGACCTAGAGGGACTTGAAGAGCACTTCGCTCGCTTGTATTGCTTTCTCGGATTACAAAGGTGTTCCTACTCCTAGATGTGAATCCCACACACTCTAGCAAGTACTCTTGCCTTATCTCAATCCTCACTCAATACAATCTCGCTCAACGCTCAACCTCCTAAGATCGAATCCCACGATCTCACTCAACACTCACTCACAATTACAATGTTTGCACTCTCCTCCTTAGTCCTAGAATGTATGCACGAAATGTATAAATAAGACTAAGAATATTGCTGCACGAGTAAGCCAAATCGGCTAAGACATGAATCGTACACAATCTCTACAAGATCTTTCCTAAAATAAAATCCTAAGCCATGATAAAATCATCTTCAATATCTTCCTTGATCTCTTGATGATTTTCCATCTTTATGATCTTGTCCTTGCCTTAAACGAACTGCTGAATATACTGGACGTGATTTCCATACAAGAAAAACACGCTGTTTCCTTTTCTGAATTTCCGCACGCGCTTCGCTTCTGGAAACTGAGGTCGGCGACCTCTCGGCAACCTCTTCGGTTTGGAACCATCAAAACACGAACACAGATTTTCTAACAAATTCCCCCTTTTTGATGGTGACAAATACCGATCTTTAATCTGCACTGGAAGGGGTCTTCTGCAACCTGTTCAAACATCTCAAAAGGCAATCTGTTGCATTAGAGCATCTCAAGAAATCATCTCAAACAATTTCCCCCTTAACTTTTCAAAAGTTCCCCCTAAGTTCAACATTCACTTGGAATTCAGCATATCCCCTCAAATTAAGCATGCAACCCCCAACTATTTCCCCCTTTTGGCATCATCAAAAAGATCATAAATCATGGAGAAATAAGCAAGGCAAACATATTAGCTAATATAGGCAAAAGCATGCAGCAACCAAGTCAACAACCACGCAAGCATGGCAATGTCAAACAGAACACACACAACAAGAGTATTAATATCTTGCAACCATATCGAACTTAAGAAAAGTTTTAGTGGAAGGATTAATGCGGTAGGGATAGAAAGCAGGATAGTGATAAAGTCAATAGTGCACTAGTCGACGACTAGATCATAGCTTTCAGTGCTTCCTTGATGTCGTCAACATCTTCACTAACCTCTGCCATCCTTTAAAGCATTTGCGCTATTCCCTTAGCTAACTCAAGATTCTGATTCTCCAGCTCATCCAACTTAGCATTCAGAGTTGCCAACTCTGCTCCAGAACCTCGAATCTTAGCAAATTCACTCTCAGCTTCCCTACTTACCCATCTCTTTTTTTTCTTTACTCTTTTTTTTTTTAAACATCATTTTTCTTTTCTCCCTTTTTTTTTCAACTTCTTCAAACGAGTCCAACATCTTTTGGACTACACTCTCTTTCGACAAGGCAACTATAATCCACTCAAGTGCACTAATGGTCAGACAAATCTCCACTTTCCTTAAGATTTAAACTGAAATACCTGTCAGAGACTCTGTCCAAAAATAACACGTGTGTTTTCGCACTGAGAAGTCGGCGACAACAGCGATGTCGTTGACTTCACAACATCTTTCTCCATTTCTTCTCAACACTTCACCTTTTCTGAGCATAACCCTGAGATAACCTGATAAGTCGTCGACCTTGACTGACACACATGAGAGGTCGTCGACCTGTACCTGTTCTCACACTTCTGAACATAATCATCAGACTGAATGCACTATGACAATTACCACCTGGAGTAGCTTGGGGGTTGGGTCACACCGGGTGGTGTCAAAGCAACCCAAGCATGAAAAAATATTTTGTGGAATTTGTCGATCATGTTGATAAGTCTCAGTTTAAATGACACAAACAAGCAATATGGGCTCATAGAGACTCTCAAGCATGATAGGTCGGGGATAGCTATAGAATCAACCATCATTTGGGCTTCTAATGAGGGTTCAGGGTCATCAGGTTGATTCTTTTGGGATCAAAAGAAAAAGTTCAACATAATTGCAAGCATAATCACAACAAGCAGGAGGTCGTCGACATGCACACACAAGCAAAGTGAATCATCAATCAACGCATGATTACCTCATTAGACTTACAACACATAAACATGATATTCTCACATGATAAACAATCAGATTTCAACCAGTCATTGAGGGGTAGCATGCAAGGTAACAAGTTAATCAAGAGAGACCATACCTAGCTCCATGCGAAGTCGTTCAAAGGGTTCCCGATTTAATGATTTGGTGAAAATGTCCGCCCTTTGTTAATCCATCCTGCAAAACTTCATGGACATCATGCCTTTCTCCACATGTCGTCGACCTAGTCTGGGTTGGCGACATCCTCGAATATTGGAGTGTTTACTTTCAGATTAAACGTCAACGATGTTCTCAACAACCTCTTCAACTTTCTCAAAGTCGTCGACTTCCTCGACTTTCTCATCATCTTCTCCAGCCATTTCACCTTGAACTTCCTGACTTGAAGCTCTTTCTAAACTAGCCTCAGAACGACCTTGATCTTGAACATCTTCTGCATCGTAATTTTGATCTACTTCTACATTCTTATTTTGATCTACTTCTGCATTCTGATCAAAGTCGGCGACACTGTCACTGTTGGCGACACCAGATGGACTTTCAGCTCTGCTCTTGTCATTAACACCCTCGAGACACAAGAAATAGCTAGCTCCTCTCTGTGCAATTTGATCAACAACTGCTGGCTAGCATGACAGAATCAACTGTGCCAGAGGTCGGCGAACTCTGTACCAGACTTCAAGCACAAACTCTCTTCAGATTGGAAGCTGGGATCAACTTTGTAAACATTATTTTTGCACAATCCCTTCAGAAGCGTCCTACCTGTACTTATTTCAATCACCTGGCATTGCTTATGATCAAAGACAACTTGATTCTTCCCGTTAGCACACAGTTGAGCAACGCTCAATAAGTTAAAACCAAGGTTGTCAACCAGACTAACATCAGAAACTGAAACCTTACTTGAGATCTTCACTTTTCCAATTCCAGAAACCACACCTTTGCTATTGTTTCCGAAGGTAATATTACCTCTGTTGTGTTGTTGAAGTGAGACAAAATCTTCAGATTTTCCAGTCATATGAGCTGAGCACGCACTGTCGATAAACCAGGGGTCGTCGACACTCACTTCAACCTCACTTGAGGAGTCATCACCCAAGGCCATGAGGCAGACTTCTTTGGTCGGCGACTCGTCTTCCTCCTCGTCAGACATGTCCCAAGTCGCCATCATGCTCTTTCCAGCCTCCCTTTTTGGACATTGTTTGGCAAAATGCCCTTTATCATGGCAGTGATAGCATATCACTCTCTTTAGATCTTTTGCAGCTTCAGGGGCTTTGGTAGGAGCTTTGTTGCGACTCCAAAGTCTTTTCATCGCCTTAGAAATAAGAGCAACGTCATCGTCGACGACCTCTTCATCATCTTGTCCTTGAGCGATGTCGAAAGCCTTCTCGACTTTCAGAGCAATAGTTTTGACCTTTTCAGAGTCGAATCTATCCTCTCTTCTTTGTTGGATACCTCCGAGCATGGTCATTTAACCAACTACATCCTCCACGGTCATCGACTTCGTGTCCTTTTGAGACAAGAGAGAAGTCGCCATGCCGTCGCACTTCTTGTTGAGACCCGAAATCAGCTTGTTGGTTTGTTTCCATTGAGGAAGCTTTTCTCCAAGGAACTCTAGCTGATTGACCACCGATTGGAATCTTGAGTGGTAGTCGTGGAGGGACTCATTCTTCCCTTAGAATAGATTCTCATATTCTCTCTCAAGGGTTATGATTCTGTCCTTTTTGACATCATCATTTCCTTGATGGAGACGTTTGAGAGCATCCCAAATCTCCTTAGCAGTGTCATAACCTATGACCTTCTTGATCTCACTGCTAGTCAAAGTGTGATGGAGGACCTTCTTAGCACGCTCATTCTTCTCAAGCTTTTTGAAGTCAGCATCGTCATACTCCGTGACTTCTTTTTCCTTTCCATCAGCTTTAAGGAACTTCTCAAGACCAATGGAAATCACTTTCCAAAGTTGTCCATCCAGAGAGTAAATGTGGGTTTGCATTTGTTTCACCCACCAATCGTACTCTCCGGGCTTGAGTACTGGAGGTTTCCAGAAGGAGTCATTGATAGCGGTGTTGGTGGTAGACATCTTTCCTGCAAAGTACTAGAAAAATCTAGAGCCAAGGCTCTGATACCAATTGTAGGATCTGCGTTAGTACTTCAGAGGTCGTCGACACCTACGATGTCGTCGACCAGAGTTAACAACTAGTGTTATGCAGCGGAATAAAGACACAAGAAAGATTGATACGTTACCACTTTGAACACAAGGAGTTATAGTGGAAAACTCTCTATAAACCAACTAGTTTGTATAGAGAAAAACCACTTGCCCTCTAAGCTTCGACCTAGAGGGACTTAAAGAGCACTTCGCTCGCTTGTATTGCTTTCTCGGATTACAAAGGTGTTCCTACTCCTAGATGTGAATCCCACACACTCTAGCAAGTACTCTTGCCTTATCTCAATCCTCACTCAATACAATCTCGCTCAACGCTCAACCTCCTAAGATCGAATCCCACGATCTCACTCAACACTCACTCACAATTACAATGTTTGCACTCTCCTCCTTAGTCCTAGAATGTATGCACGAAATGTATAAATAAGACTAAGAATATTGCTGCACGATTCAGCCAAATCGGCTAAGACATGAATCGTACACAATCTCTACAAGATCTTTCCTAAAATAAAATCCTAAGCCATGATAAAATCATCTTCAATATCTTCCTTGATCTCTTAATGATTTTCCATCTTTATGATCTTGTCCTTGCCTTAAACGAATTGTTGAATATACTGGACGTGATTTCCATACAAGAAAAACACGCTGTTTCCTTTTCTGAATTTCCGCACGCGCTTCGCTTCTTGAAACTGAGGTCGGCGACCTCTCGACAACCTCTTCGGTTTGGAACCATCAAAACACGAACACAGATTTTCTAACACGGACCTTCACTGTCGACCCAGTTGGCACTCATCCACCTCAATTAATTATTTTTGTGTATTAGTCCGGCCTAAATTAATTGCCTCGGAATTAAGTGAAACGATTCATCTTTCGATAATAGAAAAACCAGATTTATATGATTTAATCATATGATACAATAACATATATTGGTTTCGAAGTGGCGACGATGAATATATTAATATTAATATTAAGCACCGTCACACTGTCTTTGACGTCTTAACGCATATGTACGAGCCATTACGTACACGTCTGACTGAGCCGAGGCCCATGCATACACATTTACGTACACTTGCACCTTCATACAGTGGCGGATCCAGAACCGATTCAACAGGGGGCGGATTTTAGACCGATTTAGAACTAAAAAAAATTTCAATCAATTTAAGATAGTTTAAATAACATATATCGCTAATATTAAATTAGTTTGACATAATTAAGAATTAATACAAACATATAATTTAAATCACAACTCACTCTTTCGAACGAGATAATTGATATCTACAAGTTTCTAAGCTTTGAAAACGACTCTTTTCACTCTTTTCGAACGAGATATTTTAAAAAAAATACAGGGACAAAACGCTGCAACCAAAAAAACAATTTAAGGCCCTGGAACAACTCTTTTCACTCTATTTTAAGGCCCTGAAACGAAAAAATTAAATTAGAGGGACAAAAGGCTCTTTTCACTATTTTTTAAGGCCCTGGAACAAAAAAACAAATTAAAAGTTAAGAGGCCCCTTTTTTTTAGCAAAACGCTGCGTTCAACGCATCATCTTCTTTAGTCCTCCCCTTGCCTCCTGCAGATCGACCTCGACTCGCCCGGCCTACAACGGCTCCAGATCTGGTTTTTCTACCTCCGACCGATTCACCTCCACCCCGCTCCTCCGCCCGCTCAATCTTCGCACTCCGTCCTGGCGCTCACCCTCCGGTCCCGCCCCATCCCGCCCCGCTACCGGCACTTCGGCCGCCCCGCTCCTCAGTAATATACATACCGCTCCGGCCTGATGGGGGGCGGCCGCCCCCCTCCGCCCCCTAGATCCGCCGCTGCCTTCATGTTTAATTTGTGTTTTGTAATTTCATATCCATACTCTATCTTTTCTTATAAATTGCCTTTATTTATCTTTTCAGGGTGATAAAATTCATGGAGTGATTAAGGAATCCTTTATGTAAAACTTTTCATCCATCAAGGAAGGAGATGTTTATCATATTTCGAATTTTGGATTGGCACTTAATGAACCAAAATATAAATTTGTTTCTCATCATTACAAAATCATTTTTTACAAGAATACTATTATTAAGCTGTGTGACTTGACATCTATGTCTATTAATGGATTCAATTTTATTGATTTTGATGACATTTTAAATTGAAAGTTGGACATAACGAAGCTTATTGGTGAGTTCGTGACATCAGTTTTTGTTTACATACACTCATCTATGCGTTATTTATTTAATGTTTGTGTGCTTTTCATGTAGATGTTATTGGAATGGTTGTCTCTGTTGATGACAAAATTACAAGGTTTAAAAGGGATGGTATAGAAGATAAAGGTAAAAGGCTGACTTTTCGATTGATGGATACAAGGTATGGTTTCTTACGTACTAAATACTTCCTTTATATTTTAATTAAAATGTTAGTTAGTTCAATCATTAATAAGATTTCTATTTATATATACTTTAAATTTGTAGGGGTAAAGTCATCAATTGCACACTATGGGGTGAATACGCAGAGATATGTAACCCATTAACCACTGCTTCTAACTCCCAAAAAATCATTGTAGTCATTCAATTTGCTAGGATCGGCACCTGGGATAATGCACCTAATGTGTCAAACAATTGGATTGGTACAAAGATAATTATTGATGATGAATCTATTCCTGAAACTGCTGAATTTAAAAAAAGGTAGTGTATTTCCCTAACTTTTAGTGTTACATGTTATTTTATATCACGTGTAGTATATTTCCCTAACTTTTACTTTTTGTGGTCCCAGTGTTAAACTAACAGAAGAAGATAGTGTTCTTACAATCACAAGCAAACCCTCCAAGTCCGAGTCTGATATTTTTCTTAATTTCAATGAAAAAAGGACATTGGATGAACTAAATGAACATCTCCATGAGAAGAAAACGGTAAGTCTTAATCTGTTATTTTTGTATGCTCCAATGATGTATTGCATTGTTTAAAGGTTATACTTCTATTTTTTTTATTCAGGAACTGTATGCTGTTATACTTGCAACCATAGAAGATATTGATGCTACTCACGGCTAGTATTATAATTCTTGCAAAAAATGCATATGCAAGGTCTTACCCAATGAAATAGAATTTTTCATGCAAGAAATGTGGTGTTGTGAAGTACGCCATTCCTAGGTAAAATTATTTTTTTGTTATATATCTAATTCAAATCTTGATAATGTGTACACTTATTTGTTTTTTTTTAATATGTAGATATAGTATTCAAATGAGTGTCATTGATGGATCTGGTAGTGCTTCATTCACTTTATTTAATGATGAAGTTGTCCAGTTCACGAATAAGTCCGTTGAAAGCATTCTAGAATCATATAATAAGGTATTTGTCAAAAAAATACATTATATTTTTAATATTTATTTTGTTTTGGATCTTATATTTATAAATAAATTAAACCTAAATATAAATTATATTTGTAATGCAGGATGATGACATCAATAAAATTCCAGATGAGTTGGATGTATTCCGACACAAAAAATTTCTGTTTAGGGTTATGATTTTCCAATTCAACATTAGTCGTCTTCCAAGACCTTCGGCTTATACAGTGCTCAATATAACAGATGATTCAAGTTTTATAGAGAGGTTTGAGCAATCTGCTAAAGACTATGAGGTAAAGTTTAATGCTAATATTATCATTGTTTATTTAATATCCAATGTCAATACATAAGATACTTTATGTTAACATCTTTTATATTTTTCTTGGTTACTTTAAATACAGGACAACATTCATTCATCGATTGTAGAAGATGATGTGAATTCGAAAGTAGCTTCCAATGACCCAGTGACACCGAGTAAGCGTTCTCATGGTAACATTGCAGTTGATACAGACAATGAGGACGGAGAGCATTCAACCACTAGGAAGAAAGGGAGAGATGATTTTATTCAATGTATTAACAATGGAGATGTCGTCAAAAGGATAGTTAAAGTGAAGCAAGAAAAGACGGACTAATCAAACTCCACGTTCAAGATTGATTCTTTATTCCAAATCACTTTTGTGAAATTTACTACACATATGACTTTTATTAGCATTTTATATTCTATTACTGTGTAGTACCTCGGATTTACGTATTTTATGAAACATTTTGGTTCCAAGGTCTCATACGATGGATCATTATGAATTTATTACTTATGACCATTAGCTTAATTTTGTGACAACTTTTTTTTGTTATTTTATGTACGAACCAAATTAATTTTTTTTTCTTTTATGTCGTAATCCTAAATACACCCAGATCTAACCATTAAGAAATAGTTTTGTTAGTAGTTTGTTAGTAGTTTGTTAGCAAAATCAATTTGTCAGTTATAGTATGAAACAAATTAATGTACGAAATAATTTTTTCTTTGTGTTATTGAATGCCAATTTATAGTTAGTACTTAGTAGTTCATTAAAAAAAATTATATATGCTGGTACATATGCCACTCTTATATGTTTAGATGATTTAACTAAAATGTATCAGGGCATGTACGGCCCCCTCTACTTGTCAATTTTTTGCAAACGGCTTCCTGTACTATGGAATATTCTATTGAACACCCGTACTAATATAACCCTATTCTATTGAACACCCGTTCTCCTTCGTGCACTTCACGCGCTTAAATAACTTCCATGTCAGCCGCCACATAAGATTGAAAATTTCCATGTCACCGGCCACGTAATGCTTTTTATGTAAAATCCTATTTTAATTAATAAAAAAATAAAAATCAAACAAAATTGCTCCAAAAACCAGACAAAAGTCTTCCTTAATCATCTTCACCTTCCTCCTCTCCCTCCCGACGCCATTGCTCCCGGAAACTTTGCCGGAGCAGACCTTCTTGCTGGTCTCACTCCCTTCCTCCCTCTTTCCGCTGCTGTCCCGTCCTCGCCGCCTGGATCTACTCCTCCTACGCCCCCTCCTCACTCTCTCGCCTACGACATGCCTCTCCTCCCCGACGAATCCGAGACTTGCGTCGATGCTCTCGAGTCTGCCATGGCCGACCGAGGCCTCGACCTCCACAGGCCCCACGCCACTTGCGACGTCGTCTACTGTTAATGCGGGATCTCACCGGAAACCGCCAAGTTCGGAGGCTCGAGATCGATTGCACCGCCCAAGCCGATAATGGCGTCCTTCCCGGTTTCTCCAAGTGCTTGCGGAGTCTCAATAAGGCATGTGGCCGGACTCCATTGTTCTGCTCAATTTGATGATTTATTTTGGCCCGATCTAATTAGGGTTTTTAATTGTGGATGGGCAAATTGACATCTGAGGGAATTAATTGGTTTTTTTATGTAGTTAGGGTCTGATACATTCTTACGAGGAAAGAAAAAGGAGAAAGCTGCTTCTGAGTTGAGAATTGAAGAGTATGGAAAAGGCTTGAATATGGCGGTGTTGATTTTCGTTGAGGAAAGAAAAAGGAGTGATTTGGGTCTAATTAATTTGATTAAAGATGAAGAATGGTGTGGAGGAGAGGCCAGACAAAATTGAAAGAATTCTAAAACCCACTTCCAATGGAGGCCAGACAAAACTCAACAAAGTCCGGCTACTGCTTCATTATAATCTTGTTTCTTGCTCTCGTTTGATGGGGGACTTCAATAACAAGATGGAACCAAAACCACAAAGGCATGATTTTTAGATCTCAGCAAACTGATTGAAGAAAACGATTTAACCTCAAGTATATACTTAGTGAGTTTCAATCAATTGGAGGTCCATGGTGGCAGGGGAAGGAATTGGATGGCGCAGAGGGAGGAGATGATGCTGGAGATGAGAGATCGGTGACGGAATCGTTGCTTGTGAGAAAGTGACGTCGGAGACGATATCAAAACGGCGGAGGAAGAATGTCTAAAATATTTAACAAAAGAATTTAATTTATTTTTTCTTAATGAAATCCATGTCACAAAATCTGTACCTTTTAACTCGCGGAATGGAGACTGAGTTACATGCAATGTGCCACGGAGGACAGTGGGTGCTCAATAGAATAGAGGTATATAAGTATATGTGTTTAATAGAACATTTTAAAGTAAAGGAGGCCGTTTGCAAATTTTTGACAAGTACGGGGGGCTGTACAAGTATTTTGCCTATGAACACCCGTTAACTCTGCCGGCCTATACATGTTGACAAGTACGGGGGGCTGTAGACATAATAAGGCAGTAGGCTTAGAAAAAGTGAGGTGGTGTTGTATGGTTAATGTTGGGTATGTTGATCCGCTATCTAAAGGGACCAGTTTGGGTAGGCTAATTGCATCTGGGGCAAAGTGGTGATACCTTATTAAGGCTAGTTAGGCTAGTTAGTGGTTAATCAATTGGGATTAAGTAGCGGATGAATTAATGTGGTGGTGTTCGGGTGTGTTGTTGATAGGCACTAGTAGGTGTTGCTAGAAAAGAACCATGCCAAGGGGCCAGGAAGATAATTATAAAATAGATTAACTTTGATGTTGGTGGCGTGTGTGATCAAAAGAAAGAAGGACCGCAGAAGAGAAGCCATGGTGAGGTTGGTCAAAAGTTTGACCAGAGTGTGGTAGGTGTTCGGCTATTTAGTATCGGGTTAGATTTTTATGGGCAAATCGGGTTAGTCGGGTTCGGTTTTGGGATTATCCGGGTCCTTATAATTTTTTTATCAAAAATAATCATCTTAAAATAAGGATGCAAATAATAAAATCAATTATCGTTTCCAGGATGATTTTTGTTGGGCCGTTGTCTTTCCCGTTCGTAAAGAAATTCCTTTGTTTTTGAGGTAAGTCGTTCTGTGACTTGCTCGGCTAGGTGGTTTTATTCAATTCTTGGTGGATTGCATGCTGTGTTGATAGGATTGATTTTGGGGAACTAGTCCCTAAAATATTATTTTTCTAAAATGTTTTATTTATGTATATGAGTGTGTGATCGTATGTGTTTATGTGTGCAACTAGTTTTCAAAAGGATTTTATCGTATGAAAAGTTTTCACGTGTTTAATAGTGTGTTGGCATCTACCGGTACAGCCTTGTCTCGGATTTTCGAGGAGAAGGGGACTTCTAGAGGCATGGTCGTATGGCAAGGAGAACCCCTTCAAAAATTTATAAAAATGTTTTGGCGAGTGCTCTAGTAGGGACTCGACCAGGGGTTAGAAGTGTGTGTACGTGGAGCAGAGATTGGCTGGAGAATGCCTTAGATGTGGGTAGTGTGGGTGGAGGCCGTTAACACTACTCGGCGCGAGATAGTGTACGGTGGAGGCCATTAGCACTACTCGGCACAGGACCGTGTCTGTATATATATATATATATATAGTGTGTGTGAATATGCATGTTAAAGAGGACTTGAGAATGTGATTATGCTAGTGACTTGAATATGTGTGACTAACTGGACTTAGGATTGGACTAGAGCTATGTGTGTGATTGCGGACTTGTTTGCTGACCTTAGGAATTCGTTTTGAAACGTTCTACTAGTCCCGTATGTTTTCTGACTTGGATTAAGATAGTATCTGACCCCTCGGGAAACTATTTTTTCAGACTCTAGGTATTCAGGAATCCGTGTAGGGACGTGGCGGATTGGTGGTGCAAAGCGGCGATGCGTGTCATAGAATGGTTTGGGTTTTGGGGAAGGGTTGTTATTTTAATTCATGTTATTCTTTGAATCATCTTGTATAGTTTCATATCGTAAGTTGTTAGTTGATGTACTAGGGGTTTGGGGAAGTTCGTAATTGTTAGTCCTGTGTTGAGTTGGGATCATGAACTATTCTGTAAAAGTATTATTTCGTAATACAAGTTGGATGTTTTTCAATGTTTTCTCGCCGTGCCCGCGTTGCAAGATCCGGATGTTCTGTTGTCGAAATAGCTTGGTAGCACCTCGTGAGGTCTACTACCAAGTAACGCCTTGTTAGAAAGACGGGGTGTTACAAATTGGTATCAAAGCGAGGTTGGAAACAAGGCACAAACGTTTTCATTGGGTAGTCATGTTGCATTTAGGAGGGGTATGTGACACGTCGCGACTCCGCCACCATCAGCCGAAGGATCTCACGTAGTTAGTAAGTTAATTGTCAATTTTAATTCGCTGTAGTTTCTAACCGTGGGCTCCCGATTATAGATGGCCCCACAGACTCGTGCAGCTGATGCTGGAGGTAAAGGTAGAGGCCGAGGTCGTGGCAGAGGCCGGGCTGCAGGTCAAGGAGATGCTCCTCCTCAAGAGGAAGTTGCTGAGAGCGCTGGACCGGTAGGGAACGACCAGCCTGATGTTGAGGTTTTCGTGGTAGGCGGAGGGCCCCCTACTGTAGGGCCTAACGCAGGAGCTGGGGCTAGAGCTCAGGGTGCAGCTGCGGCACCGCCATTTAACATCACCCCAAAGATGGCAGAGGCTATTCGAGCCGACCCGGTGGCATTGTTGCAGCGGGCAGGAGTTTCGCCAACATAGAGCATGGCAGCAGTGCAACAGATGTCTGGGGCAGGGGCATCAAGCCCTAGAGGTGCAAGGTCTGCCCAAACCGTTGAGGAGCCTAGGAAGGAATTCCGCGGCCCCCAACCTGACAAATGACTCGCGGAGTATAATAAGATGTAGGTGCCGGAGTTTACGGGTAAGGAGGATGTTGAGTAGTGGCTCAAGCAGGTAACCTTTGCGCTGGAGGCAATTCACGCACCGGAAGGGCGGAAGGTGTCTATGGTGCAGACCTCCTTAAAGGTGGGTGCGTTTGACTGGTGGGACGTCAATCGTGACCGCCAGGCATAAATGACTTTCGAAGAGTTCAAGAGGAAGATCCGAGACTTGTATAATCCCTGGGCTCTCAAGGTTGCTAAAGAGGCTGCTTTTCGGGATGTTGGGCCCGAGAACATCACTGTGGCTGAGACTATTACTATGTTTCAGCAGGAGTTGGCAACAGTACCAGAAGCTTGCCCTACAGAGGAGTTGAGGATCACAACCTTTCTAAAGAGGCGGTAGCCTAGTCTTCGAGCTTATGTCGCTGGATTTTAGCATGAGACATTGAGTATGGTTCAGCAGGCAACTTTAGCACATGAGATGGCTACGTTGGAACCAGAACAATTCAATTCACACTCAGGAGCGCCTAAGAGGCAAAAACTGGACGCGCCAACTGAGCCTAAGGGAGATGGACGGACTAGGCGGAGTAATCAGAGTGGAGCGAGAGATCAGTTTCAAGAACGCCAGCATCGCCCAAAAATGACTCAGACTGTGGAAGGGCAAAGACAATGCTATAATTGTGGTAGTACGGAGCATCTCAAGAATACCTGCCCAATTTGATAAACTCCACCCTCGGATCCGCCTTGAGAGTCTTCAAAACTCCATGGAAGTGACGAGAGACACTTGATGGTGATGCCTTGACTAGATTTAAGAGTGTTGAAGTCCCAACAATCCAGCCAGGAAGAAAACGCAGATCTAGAACTAGGAAGAAACCAAACGAGAAGATAAGAACAATACGAAAACAAAAGAAAATATTGAAAGACGATGAATTAAAGGACATGAATTGAAAGCAAGAAATTGAATTGAAATGAAAATTGCACTAAGAAATCAAAGTGACGCCAATTCATCCTTGGGAGAGTTACTCTATCTTGGATGCTCCAAAAATCAATGTAACTAGAAAAGAGGCAAGACTTGGCCTTAAGTAAACCTAAGCGCCAAAGCCAAGAGAGTCAGCCACATAGGCACATGTGGGCCGCGCTCCAAAACATAAAATACAAAGTTTATTAATCAAATAAAATGCCTAAAAATGTCATAAAACTAATTAACAAACATAACATAAAGATAGACACCGATAGGCTCGGCTAAACCAGCACGGGCGCGCCTAGCTTGGCTCGGACGTCAACCATACTAAGTCACCAAGGAGGTCGCCATGGCTTTGGTCTTCTTGGGTCCTCATGGACCCTCATGGACCCGGGACTAGATCCCATCATTCTCCCCCCTTGGATTCGAAGCGTCCTCGCTTCGAGCTTGGGAGTGTCGGGGAGAGAGCTCGAGAAGGCACAAGAGAAGCACCTTTGGGGCGTTGAACAAGAAAAGCAGCTCCAATCTAGACCAAACTTTGTGGGATGACATAACATGATGCATCTATCTCTTCCACCAAAATTGGCTCAATTTGGACAAGTGTAGTCTTGGAAGCGGCAACGGTAGGCAAAGAAGCAAGGGCACACGAAGTAGGCTGTGTGCACTCCATGGGCAAAACATCTCCAATCTGGCCAAAATTTTGCATGCCATCCTTAACTTCATAATCATGGATTTCCTCCAAATTTGGCTCAATGTGGACGTCATTTGCCTGGTGAGGACCAAGAGGCTCCAATTGAGCGTCGTTGCATGGAATGACTAGAGTATCGGGCAAGCCTAAGGTCCACGGATGTAGGTTCTCTCCAACTGGCTTCTCCCCATAGAAAGGCTCACAAATAGTGTCCATATGGCTCTGTGCTAGCGGTTGACTTGTATATATATCAAAAAGAGAAGGGCCAAGCAAAGCGCCACTATGGGCCGTTAGTGTGCCATTGTCGGGTGCGCCATAAGGGGGCGCGACCGTGTGGCCAAAATAATGCACTAGTACAAATACGTGAGTTAATATCGGTGAAAACGCATACCGGTTTAAAATCCGATATAAACTTAAAATATTTATACCGGTTATTAGAAAATTACGATATCCAAGTGGAAAAAAATTCTCGCATACCGGTTTTATCAAAAAAGCGATATAAAAGTCCGGATTAGTAGGAACACGGATACCGGTTTTAATAAGGAAAACCGGTATGAATACTACTTTTTCACAAATGCGGTATTTCTTTCAATTGGGAAATTGGAACCGCTGGGAGTTGAATCTAAGTGCTATAAAAAGCTCAATCGGTTCCTTTACCATCCCACATAAACCTCCATTCAAGATTTCTCAAAGATCTCCCACGTATGTCTTGAAAACGAAAGCATTTTGGGCTTCCCCTGTTCTCGTTTGTGCAGAACACAGCCAGCTTCGAGGGATCGTTCTCCCTCGTCCGACCTTGAAATGCCATGTCGTCACCTCCTTTGGCTTCATATTTTCATCGCGTTTCAAATTCCACCGGTCCCATCTCGTTTCGTTGCCTGTAGCCTCTCCAACAATTCAATTAATCCGCCCCTGTTCGGCACCCCTGTTTTTCGTCTGGGCTGATTCGTGGGAGTCGTTCTCCTCCGACCGGCCATGGCGAGCCACGCCACCACCACCAATGGAATCACCAATCGACGAAGTCTCTGGATCTTTCCTCTTCCCGCTCCGTCGTTGCCCGTGGTGGCCGATTAACGCCGGCGAATTACTCTTGCAATGCTACTCCATTAACACCTGAGAAGCTTTGTTCCTTTTGTTTTAATTTTAGTTTTGTCCTTACTATTTTTGATTATTTAGTTATTTTAAGTACCTTGTCTAAATGGGTAAATTATTTTCATCATTTCACTAAAATTAATAACCTATGTATATATATACAATTCAGAATATATATACTATATACTCCCTCCGTTTCACAATAAGTGTCGTTTTAGCTCTTAACACAGTTTTTAAGAAAAACAATCATTCACTTTAAAACTTACAATTTTTTCTTAATCTTACTACTCATTACATTTTTTTGACCAATGAATGAACAACTTTAGTCAACAAATACACATTCCAATAAAAATTATCATTATTCACCCCTAATAAATCATTTTGAAAACCTAAAACGACACATATTATGAAACAAATTTTAAGTTCTAAAACGACACTTATTGTGAAACGGAGGGAGTATATGTTTTCAGAAATGATATTTTGTTTTGAATAAAGGATATTTTTACAAGTACAACCTTATATGCACAGGTGTATAATAATAGTTGTGTGGTCATAATTAGTTAATCAAAATATGTGATTATTTTACAAAATATGTGATTATGATTAGTTAATCATAATTAGTTAATCAAAATATGTAATTAGTTTGGACATTGTTATATTTCAAAGATTTAACTTCATCATATAATAATAATATTATTAAAGATGTTATGATTTGAATATTATAGGATATAAAATATGTCATTTTTATAAACGGATTTCTATAAGAAAATATTAAGAAATACGATTATGACAAGACTATTTACTTGCAATTGTACATATCTATGAAAGGGTGTGCAAAACTATATAACATAGAAATCAAGTACAAGTGAGTTATATATAAGGTTTCAATATAAGGTTTTATGTAATAAATAAGTGAAGTTGTTTTAAAAGTTAAAAGTTTATTTAATCAAGGTTGCAAAATTATAATTTTTAAAGTTTTGGTTTTGTTTATATTCCTTCCCTCGTGCATGGTATAAGGATTCGTGGTAAATTAAGACAAAAGTTTATAAAGGATATGAACTTTAGTTTTAATTTATTATTCAAAATAAATTACTGAATTTATTTTGAAATTTCCCTTTCCAGTATCCTTTGATCAATGAAGCTTCAAATCGTGGTCGTTAATCCAACTCGTCAAGTCACCCTTAGTCAAACATCATATCTAACGCAAGTGGAATGGTTCAATTTTATGCATATTATTTAATAGCATGATTTATATTTAAATCATGATGTTTTTAATTGTTGGGAACTAATTGTGTGCTTAAAATGAACCTAGAACTTTATTGTTAGATTTGATGACTGTCATTCCTAGTACCTCGTAGGATGTGCTAGTCGAACTAGGTCTCGATGTGTGTGTGGACGTAAGTGCCACGTTGGTTGGTAGTTGTATGTAGATTTATTTGATTGTTAATCTCACCAGTGCGGAGGGAGTACTCCCTGGTGTAAGGTCATGACCATGGTCTCCTCAACCGCTGAGGGGTCGTTTAAGGATTTTATCCACTTAAGGCGCAATGCCACTTAAAGCGTAATGCACTTTAATCTGCGATTAACGCACCTTAATAAGTCAAGTGTAATATTCTGTGTGTTAAAGAAGTAATAAAGATAAGTGCGTATGTGCACATTAAATCAGTTTCGTCTTCGTATTAAACGAAGATAAATAAAATCTTGCATCGAAGTTTCAACGAGGATATCACCTCTCATGATCTCCTAACCTTTTCAAAGTCATTCTCGTTTTTTGTGGAAGTGTGTAGTAGCTAGATCGTCGCCCGGTTTTCATTCGGAGTCCGACATCAGTTCCTACCCATTTCCACTAACCGAACCACCTTCAAAAACCCTATTGTTTAGTTTGTCACAAGACTAACCGACCACCCTTTTTCCTTGCATGGTCGGCTGGTGTCCACCGAATTTCCGTCGCGGCACATCAGGAGCAGGACTCGTAATCGAAAATTAGTCAAAGGGGGCGTTGAAGACTCCAACTTCTTTTCAAAGACCTTTATTTTAGTTCCGCACTTAAGTGTCTCTAAACTTAGTTTTCGTACTGAGATTCTCGAGGTGTGAGAACCAATACAAGTTTTATTTTCGACTTGCTATGTAATCAACGATTAACACCTTGTTACTTAATCATTTTAATTCCGCATTAAGGTTTTGTCGTCTTTTGTGATAGCTGTAAATCCTAGGGTGGCTTTGGGAGTTTTAACCCGAGGTCACTGGCGGTAATATCCCTATATAAAAATTGGGGTGTTACAATGATGTATTTATTACTTAAAATGAGTATAATGATAAGATTAAGATTGATTTATTGAGATATAATTATTAATTAAATAATGATCAAAATTTAAGATAAAATTAATATACTAATTAAATATGTATAAGATTGTAACAACCCTCTATTTTCCGTAAGGGTAAAAATGTAATTTTACCTTTACATTGTAGCAAAAATATTTAATAATAAGTTGTTATTAATATTTATCAAAATAATAACCCTTGCTCATATTATAAATTAAATCATATGAATAATGTCATGATAATACAAGTGTTAGTAGTATAAAATCAAAACTAATAATCAATTATATTAAAGATAAAGATAATTTTTATAACAAGTTATGTACAAATGTATTAAAGATAAAGATATGTACAAATAATAGCAGTTATGTACAAATATGTTAAGGATAATTTTAATAACATAAAAATATAATATAAGTGGGCAAATTCATGTCATAAGGACATATTTGCTACTTTTGAAAGTTTGGGCCATTTCCGAACCCTTGTTCTCCAAAACCCCCATTTTCGATCTCAAGTTTCATTCGAGCAATTCGAGCTCGTTTCTCAACGAAAATTGAATCCGAAAGAGGCTATGGAATCCTCATGAAACCCTCTTCCATATTCCTCTATCAATTGTAGAATTCAGCTGCGTTGTCATCGTTGAAATCCAAGTGGAAACCGACCTAGGATTCGTGTATGTGGTTCGAATCCCGGCCAAATTCAAGCAAATTGAGAAATGGAATTAATGTGGGTTGTATTATAGACGAAGGGAAGGATAAGGAAGAGTTCCACGTCAGTCCAATTGGAGATAAGATCGATTTAATTCGATCGGATTGAATCGAATTAAAGTGTGGGTGTTTAATGCTCTTAAGATTCGAATATTCACGGAATTATGCCAAATCGAGCCTCAAATCGCAACTATAAATTGGGGCTTTCTTCACCATTCGATAACACATCCCTAAACGCTCCAAAATCTCCCAAGAATCGTCCGAATCGAGCCGGAAATTGCCGTTTTCGACCTCAGCCCTGTGTTCGCGCAGTCCACTTCGACGGCCTTGTTCTTCCTCGTTCGGCCACCAAACCCGACGCCGTAACCTCCTGAGTGTTCGCGTCTTTCCCTTCTTTCCAGATCTGTTCTCGGAGCCGCCTACCATCGTCGGACACCACTGCTAGGATCCGGTAAAGTTCTCTTTTCGCGTTCTGTTTTTGTGGGCATAATCGGGGTTGTTTTGGCCGGTGGACCCGAGCACCGGTCGGGCCCGACCGACCTGTTCGATTTGGGTATTTATAATAAAATAAAATTAAACTAAATTAAATTAAATGAATTTGTTAAATTGTAATACTGATAATAATAGTAGTAGCAATTTTGATATTAGTTAATTGTAAGGTTAATAAAAATTGTGTTAGAAGTTAGTAAAATGTGGTTATATGTGTGGGCGGGCAAAATTCCCTATCAATTAGTTAGCATTTAATTCTCTATCTTATTTATTTTGCTATCCATATTTATTATGCTTTATCCTTTAATAGGGTAGTTACTCTTGTTAGGATATTATTTATGGAGGAGAATCTTATCTTCGCCTGGGATAAGATATTTGGTTGACTTAGGGAGCAAGGCACTGCCCAACCCTAGTGGGCCGACCCCCTAGGCGCGTGCCCCCCTCTGTCCCTCTCCTCTATAAATACACATGTATACCATGTGGAAGGTAAGTTCTAAGCTATCGCTCTGCCTGACGCCTTGATTCGACATTGCCCTTACTGACTTAAGCATCGGAGGTGGATTAGGGGTCGCTCGCCCCTTGGTCCATTGTTTTGCAGGTCATTGAAGGAAGAGAGGCTCGTAGAGTGGAAGAACATTGAAGAAGGAATTGAGACCTGTACACTGACATATTTTGTGTACTAACATTTGGCGCCGACCGTGGGGAAGAACAGGTTTTCGACCTTCATAAACCCTACGAGAACCGATCTGAGGAGGCTATGGATCGCTTGTCCACGAGCCCGGGTCGAGACCACCCCCAGGCGAATCGGCGCGATGGCCGCCAACTCCGGGAACCGTGTGCGGCCGATGGCCGACCGACCTCGCCGCGCGACATGCCACCACGGCAGTCAATCCGGCACGAGTCGCGGCACACGATGCGCCGGACCGCCACCATTGCGCCTACGCAGGGGCAGAAGCGGAGCCGATCGGTCGGGCCATCGCCCGATCAGGCCATTCCGCATCCACCAGCCGCGCGGATCGCCGCGCGATCCGTCGCGAAGAGAAGACAACCCGCGGGTGCGGGTTGGGGAACCACGGTCGCGGGTTCCACGCAGAACCCCCCGCTCGATTCCCGTACGCAAGCCGCGGGCGCGGCTCCGGGAACCGCGGGCGCGGGGCATCCCCAGGGCAATTCGCCCAACCCGCTGAACTGCCCGCGGGCGCGGGTCGGGCTTCCGCGATCGCGGATGTGTCGCCGTGGGTAACCGTCGACGAAACCCTGGGTAATCTGACACGGGAACCTGCGTATGAGGTCCAGGGTCCTGCGAGCGCGGACCCGTGTCATGACGAGGGTGCCGGGATCGAAGCCGATCCCGAGGCTTGCGAGGGCTTGTCTGCGGATTACCTTCAGAAGGTGACCAACGTCGGATCGCAACCTCGGGATAAGTCCATCGATGAGCTTACCGCAGTTTCGGCAGGAGAGGATCCCGAAAAGGTCTTTTACGTCGGAAAGGGCCTATCCGCCCAAGAGCTCTCAGACCTTACGATCCTCCTACGAAGAAACCGCGATGTGTTCGCATGGAGTCCCTACGAGATGCCCGGGATCAGCCCAGAGCTCGCATGTCACAAATTGAATGTGAGTCCGAGTATGAAGCCAGTGGTGCAACGAGCCCGGCGGTCCTCTTTTCAGCACGCCGAGGCTGTCATCGCTGAGATAAAGAAGCTACAGGAGGCCGATGCAATCCGCGAAGTATGGTACCCGACTTGGCTAGCCAATACCGTCGTCGTTGAGAAAAAGACGGGAGATTGGAGAGTCTGCGTGGACTTTACTGACCTTAATAAGGCATGCCCTAAAGATCTCTTCCCTCTTCCGAAGATTGATCAGCTGGTGGACGCCACAACGGGGCATGAGCGGATGAGCTTTTTGGATGCCTACCGAGGATACCATCAAATTCCTTTGCATGAGGAGGATCAAGAGAAGACCGCGTTCATAACTCCTCGAGGGATCTTTTGTTATAAAGTGATGCCCTTCGGATTGAAGAATGCGGGGGCAACCTTCCAACATCTTGTGACTAAGTTATTCGATGAATACTTAGGAAAGACGGTTGAGGCCTACATTGACGATATGGTCGTAAAGAGTCGACAAGCATCGACCCACTTAGACGACTTGCAACGTGTCTTTGATGTGCTACGAGCCACTCAAATGCGTCTGAACCCCGCCAAATGCGCTTTCGCGGTTGGCTAGGGGAAGTTCCTGGGGCACTTAGTGACCCGGAGGGGAATTGAAGCAAGCCCAGACCAGATTCGCGCTATAAATTCCCTAGTCAGCCCAAGAAACGTGAAGGAGGTGCAGAGATTGACCGGGATGGCTGCCGCTCTTAATCGGTTCATCAGCAGATCCTCGGACAAGTGCCATTCGTTCTTCAAAGCATTGAAGAAAAAGAGCACGTTCGAGTGGGATGACGATTGTGAGCGAGACCTTCAAAGGTTAAAGACTTATTTGCAATCGCCCCCGGTCCTCACCGTCCCTTCGAAGGGAGACGTCCTCAAAATCTACTTGGCCGTATCATCTCGGGCGGTGAGCGCAGTGCTAGTTAAGGATGTCGGAAAGGAGCAACACCCCGTATACTATACTAGCAAGACCCTGCTCGATGCAGAGACCCGTTACTCACCTATGGAGCAACTACTCTTAGCTCTGGTCACGGCTTCTCGCAAGCTGAATCACTATTTCCATGAGCATGCGATCCAGGTGGTAACCGGTTACC
Organism: Polygonum maritimum; assembly: GCA_963924305.1. NCBI lineage: Eukaryota > Viridiplantae > Streptophyta > Magnoliopsida > Caryophyllales > Polygonaceae > Polygonum > Polygonum maritimum. Next base: position 24,758,559 of record OZ002734.1, read on the forward strand.
CTATTCGATCTCTGCTTGGCAGCTCCGACCTATCCGGACGAATTGCGAAATGGGCCGTTGAGCTGGGCCAGTACGGCATCGAGTATGTCCCACGCACAGCCGTCAAGGGGCAAGTCCTGGCTGACTTCATCGCAGAGTTAACCGAGCCCGACGTAGGAGACGCGCATGCTACACCCGCGAGCGCGGGCCGAGATTCCGCAATCGCGTGCAGACGAGCCGCGGGCGCGGGGCCAGAGGCCGCGGTCGCGGAAGACCTCCAGTGCGTTTTGCCCAATCCCGCTGAACTGCCCGCGGGCGCGGGTCGGGCATCCGCGATCGCGGGTCGGTCCGATGGCAATCTAAGCCCGAATTCGCACGGTTGGGTCTTAGAGGTAGACGGGGCGAGTAACGTGCAGGGCTCGGGTGTCGGGATTGTTCTCACATCGCCAACCCAAGAAGCATTGCAGTTGGCCATACGGCTCGACTTCGACACCACCAACAATGAAGCCGAGTATGAGGCCTTGATCCTCGGTCTCGAGACTGCAGCAAACTTAGGAGTCCAGCGTTTGCACGTATTCTCCGACTCGTAACTTATCGTTAATCAAGTGCTCGGAGTCTACGAAACCAAGGGCGAGAAACTGGCCAGGTACGCCGAGCAGGCTCGAACCATGATGGCCTCTTTCGAGCATATCGTACTCGAGCAAAGGTCACGAAGGATGAACCAGGCAGCAGACGCGCTTGCCACTTTAGCATCCCTGTCAGGGAAGTCGCTTGCTTCCACCATCAGACTAGAGACGTCCGGATGTCGTCTGGTGCAGGACGAAGTCGGTTTGGTGATGACGGGAGAAAATCCCGCTCAGGACGAACTTCCGGAAGGCGAAGAGGTGGAGGATTTAGGATGGCAAGAGCCCTTGATCCGCTACCTCAAGGAGAATGTGCTCCCGGAGGACCCTCATGCGGCCCGAAAGACCCGCGCGAGGGCAGGAAGATTCTGGATATCGCCGGAAGGAGTCCTGTACCGAAGGTCTTTCGGTGGCCCCTATCTGAGGTGCGTTGCTCCCGGAAAGGTTGAGCCCCTCCTCTACGAGCTCCTTGAAGGGAGCTGCGGAATACACGCCGGCGGTCGTAGCTTGGCGGCGCGTGCTCGCACTCAGGGATACTGGTGGCCCTACATGCAAAAAGATGCGGAAGCTTACGCCCGACGGTGCGCGAAATGCCAACATTTTGCCCGTCTAACGCACTTGCCTGCGGAAGATCTGCACACCATCACGAGCCCTTGGCCGTTCGCGCAGTGGGGATTGGACATTGTCGGTCCATTCCCTAAAGCCCCCGGAAACGTGCGGTACCTCATTACCGCTACCGACTACTTCACCAAGTGGGTCGAGGCCAAGCCCCTGGCTAACATCCGTGACTCGGATACGCGCAAGTTCGTTTGGGAAAACATCATTACCCGCTTCGGGATCCCAAAGGCGCTTATATCCGATAACGGGACGCAATTCAACAGCGCAAACTTCCAGGAGTATTGCAAAGGCTGGGGCATCCGGAACATCTATTCATCAGTGGGCTACCCCCAATCGAACGGGCAGGCGGAGGCGACAAACAAGGTCATCGTAGACGGACTCAAGAAACGTCTCGATCAGGCAAAGGGGCGGTGGGCGGAGGAGCTTCCGGCGATCCTATGGGCATATCGCACCACTCCCCGAAAGTCGACGGGCGAATCGCCCTTCGCCATGACGTACGGCACCGAGGCTGTCATTCCGCTAGAGGTGGGACTCCCAACGTTACGGACAACCCTCAGCCGGGACCGAAACGACGAGGCTCTCGCTAGGAGCCTCGATTTCGCCGAAGAGCGGCGAGAGGCCGCAGCGGTGCGCCTCGCAGCCTACCAAAGTGCCGCCAAACGAGTCGTCGCACGACGGGCTCGTCTACGGAGCCTCCAAGTTGGCGAGTTAGTGCTTCGGATGGTCATGGGGAGCGCACGCGACCCCACTGACAAGAAGCTCGGACCCACTTGGGAAGGGCCATACGTAGTGGCCGCGGCCTTGGGGCAAGGAGCATACGTGCTGAAGCACCTGGATGGTCGACCAGTGCCGCGCACATGGAACATAGCGAAATTAAGAAAATTCTACCCCTGAGAAAAGTGCAAGGTTCATCATGCTAGTAACGGCGCGCCACCCTTTTTATTTCCTTTTTTGTTTACTTTCATTTCAAACGATTTTGTTTTTAATAAAAATCCCGGGAACTCTTTTTCATATCTTTCTTGATTTCAAATATTTTTCTGGCATGAGGGGCCGAACACTCAACTCAGGGTCGGAATGGCGCCGTGTGTGCACCATCACACGTGTGGCGCAGGTCGCGCGTATACGCACGCGTTTGACCAACGAAGGCCCTATGATACGCATGCGTAGGAGTTGCACGGATCCCGTATTTATGAAATACGGATGTACGAATATACGAATATACGAATATATGAATATACGAATATACGATTGTACGAATGTACGAATGTATGAATATACGAATAAGAGCACCCTAATCTGCATGGCCACTCACCGCTTAAGCTCCGGCCCCTATACACGGGATAGTACGAGGTATACGAGTACAGGGTTCCGGAGGGGGAAATTGTGGGCGTGCAAAATTCCCTATCAATTAGTTAGCATTTAATTCTCTATCTTATTTATTTTGCTATCCATATTTATTATGCTTTATCCTTTAATAGGGTAGTTACTCTAGTTAGGATATTATTTATGGAGGAGAATCTTATCTTCGCCTGGGATAAGATATTTGGTTGACTTAGGGAGCAAGGCACTGCCCAACCCTAGTGGGCCGACCCCCTACTCTGTCCCTCTCCTCTATAAATACACATGTATACCATGTGGAAGGTAAGTTCTAAGCTATCGCTCTGCCTGACGCCTTGATTCGACATTGCCCTTCCTGACTTAAGCATCGGAGGTGGATTAGGGGTCGCTCGCCCCTTGGTCCATTGTTTTGCAGGTCATTGAAGGAAGAGAGGCTCGTAGAGTGGAAGAACATTGAAGATCATTGAAGAAGGAATTGAGACCTGTACACTGACATATTTTGTGTACTAACAATATGTTATAAGATGTAAATGTAAAAATTTAGTTATTTAATTCATATGCCTAGATATAAGATTAAAATGCTAAATCTATTTATCACTTGACTATAAAAGTTATAAGTATGTATATAGTGGCAAGTTAAGAGATTTCTTAATAAAATTAATATATTAAGAATCAAGGTTAATAATAACATAATATAAACTATTAAAGGGTTATTATTGAGTTAGAGTTTATGAAGGATATAAACTCTAACATTCTTCTCCAAAATAAATTGTAATGATTTATTTTGAATTACCTTGCCTTTCCATTTAGTCCGTTACCAAAGATCTAAGTCTTCGTCGTCCCCCATTCCGTTGAGCTATTTTCTTCAAGCTTCGATTTCAAGGCAAGTGGTTTGGTTCTTTTCATCATGATTTCGTACTTGCATGATTTTCTTTAAATCGTATTTTCATGAATTGTTGGGAACTAAATGTGTGAATAAAATCAACCTAGGATATTTCTATTGTATAGATTTATCGATCATTATTTGTAGGTTGTTCTAGTTGCACTAGTTATGGACTTAGGTCTCGATGTTTGTGGACTCATGTGTGTGTGTTATCTTGTGTGGAACTAATTTCTTGCGCAGTGATCAAGTGATTAAGGTCATAAGACCTATTTAATTAAATAAACAATAAAGTTTCGCTAGGTCGTAAATTCTAATTTCCCTAGCGTAAGGTCATGACCCATGCCCGCTCAATCGCCGAGGGGTGTTCGCACTAATAATGTACCAAGGGACGTAGGTGTCCGTATCTTGTAATCATTTAATAACTCCTTAAGAAAGTATCTTAACAATTCAAATATAAGTATGAACGTCTCAAAAAGTATGAACTTAATCTAGATAAGCACTTGTGCACCTAGGTAACTTGATAGGATGGTTAGTACAAAATGGATTACCGTCCTCGCTCTCGGGTTTCGTTGAGTCTGGTTCCAGTCTGAATGCTTGCTCGACTTGTTAAAACACCTATAAAATGGCAAGATGGGCTTGATACTTAAGCGCCCTAGTGGCCACCTCCCTGTCGGCACTTACGAGCGAGATGAGGTTGGTTGAGATTCACGTAGTCAACGAGGGTTTTAAAAAAACCGACATCAATTGTGTGTAAGAAGTTCCCAACATATTCGTATTAAACCTTTCGGAACCTTTCCTGGAGTTCTTCTCATAACTCTCTTAAAAGTCATGCTCGTTTTCTTGTGGAAGGTAGTAGAGGGTTAGGCTATCGTCCGGTTTTCATTCGGCGTCGATATTCGTCTCTACTTCCTCTCACCAACCTGAACCGCCTTTCAAAACCCCATTTGCTTAGTCTTTCGTAAGAATAACCCGACCACCCTTTTTCCTTTTCATGGTCGGCTGGTGTCAACCGTATTTCCATCACGGCACACCAGGTGGTGGAGTTGACATCAAAGAATGAGGACAATGACACATTGAGGATCTTGCTCCCCTTTAATTCCGCACTTCAAGTTTTAAGTTGTATTGGGTTGAGTCCCTTGTCATGTAAGGATCAATCCAGCTCATCTCAATTTCGTTTATGTAATGACACTTCTGTCAATTTGACAAATGTAATAAAGTTTTGATTCCGCATTTAAAGTTCTTGTTTGTTCAGTGAGTACTGTAAAGCCTAGGGTGACTTTGGGAATTAGTCTCAAGGTCACTGGCGGTAATATCCCTATGTAAAAATTGGGGTGTTACAAAGATTAAGATTACATTATGATAAAATTCAAATTTATAAGATAATTGTTTTAAGAAAGGGGTGATGTGGCGCAATGTGGTGGCAGAATTTGCTTTCGCTTTAATATATAGTAATAGATAGATAATAGATAATACATTGTGTACTTTGAAATCATTTCTTTTTAGTGAATTAATTAGATATATGTTGTTAGATAGAAATTTATTTCATGATTAGATTATTTCCAAAATTAATCCTGATTTTATTTTAGTTGTTCAAAAATATATAGAAAATAATATAGGTATATATGTTGTTAGATAGAAATTTATTTCCAAATTATATTATTTTCAAAATTACTGATTATAACTTAATATATAAAGGAGGGCACAATTGATTATTTTATTATTAAAATGATATGTGATGCAAATTTTTGTGAAGTCATTGACTCAGCTTTATACTATAATAATAATATAGATATTATTATTTAATAAAGATTAAGATAAAATCAAAAAATACAATTATGAGATTATTTTTTTGGACTTTTTTTTATAAGTTTAAAATAAATTTTGGATTTTTAAAAAATAAATAATTAGACTATATCTATATTTTCTAATTTTTTATCTTTTCAAACAACCATTGAAAATAAAATCATGCAATAATGTTTGAAGCCATATCTATATATATATATATACATATATATCTAAAGGGTTAATTTCTATTTAACAATATACCTGGCCTATATCTAAAGCGGAAGCAAATTCCGCCACCATATTGCGCCACATCACCCCCTTTGTTAAAACAAATATCTTATCAATCTTAGTTTTATCATAATATATCTTAATCTTATACATATTTAACTAAAATATTAGTTATATCTTAAATTTTGAGTTGCTTAAGTAATTATATCCTAATATATAAATCTCAATCTTATCATTATATGGTTACCTATTTAATGAATAAATTGATTTATCCTAAATTGATTTTTACCCATTTACTTAAATATTATATTATTAATAATAAGTGTAATTTTCGTAATTTTGTTCTAAAAATCATCATTAGCAGCAAATTTTAGCACTATATTTACGTCACATTTTTTATATTAAAATAATATATTCAATAAATTTTTCTATTGTATCATATTGAAATCCAATAATAATATTAATACAAAAATTAGATGATATATTTACCCTAAATATATCCGTAACATTACATATTGATTATGTTTTAGATAAAAGATACATTTCTTATAAAGATAACAAATTCATTAATACTTTTGTTAGAAATGTATATACTCTTATTTAATATTTTATTACAATAATATAACATATATACAAGATTAATTGGCTTTATGTTTTATCTTATTAAATATTCTCTATATTTTAAAATATAATATAGTATTAATCCAAATTTTATTTTAAATTATTCATTTATTTATATAACTTAGTTTATGCCATTTAATTTAAATTTCAAAAGATTTTTATCAGTTTTTAATTAATGCATCTCATCTTATTGCATTTTCCTCGATATATATATGTTTATGCATTTATAAAGAATTAATATATAAATACAATATTTTTTATATAAATATTTGATGATATACGAGAATTATGTTATTTTGTAATCTTAAAGATACACGTCGTTTAAAAAAAGATACATATGATAATATTTGTAATTATTATAGTGAATTCATATACAAAATAATAAACATAAAAATATACCGTACCCCCGTATAAGGTGCGGGTCATTTGCTAGTTACTTTCTATTGAAGAAGTTTATGAAACATATCTATTTTAAATCGGGTTTATAATCATACTATCCATACATGGTACGGGGGTTAAAGCAAGTAGTATATTGTAACATTCAGGATAGTTCGGTCCCGTCTCATTTGTTGGCCCGCTGTCTCAAAGATAAATTAAAATCACGATCGATATTTATTAAGGCCAAAATTTAATTAAGCTCCAAGCTATCCAAACCGATTTTAAAATATTAAATATCCTAAGATTAATTAATCTACCTAGCAGTTTAATGAAAGCCCAATTGAACCCAACCCTAATCTATATATATTGATTTGTTCCCGAGTAAGGAATTGAGCGCATCTTCCGATGAAGCAAGTGTTTTTTTGAGCGCCGCCTTCCTCTGTTTGTTTTGGTAAGTCGCCAGCGAGTCTCATCGCCCTTCTTCTCTGTGGGTTTAGGTCATCGAGTCGTAGTCGCCATTGTTGCCGCCAGAGATCCAGAGGGAGTTGGTCGGAGTCGGGTCTAGGTTTGTGGGGCCGGGTCCAGTCGCTCGTTGATCATTAAGTAGCCCGCGCCGTTAGATAGAAAGCTTTACTTCCTCCCAGCTGCTCTCTCTATAAGTAGAAACAAAAGAAAGAACCTTTTTCGATCGATCGTACGCGTGCATGGTCTCCAACTCTCCAGATTTCATTCAGCAGAGTTTCTTGATTAGTCCACATACATAATTCTCGCCTCAATGAGTTCGGATGATGCCGTACGCGTGCATGATACGAGCGACGTCGAACCGCTCGAAGACGACGACCACGAAGCTTCCGATTATGAGGATGACGTCAGTGATTACGAGGAGAACCCCAACGATTCGCAACAGGAGCAGGTAAAGTTCCCCTATTTATCTTTAAGTTAGTATAGGATTTTGTAAGTTGTTGATCTGCCAACCTTGATATGTAATGGTAATCCAAGGATAATAAACAAACTAAGCTTTTGGTAAGAAGGTTATACTACATTTATCTTGTGTAGTTCTTTATGGGTAGTAGAACAGTTGTTTCCTGTTGTGGTTGAGGTTGATATGTATGTTTATGGATTGCAATTAACCTGTCATTATCATAAATCTTATACTGATCGATTTGCAACAGAAAATCCATCAAGCCTTACGCATATATATATATATATATATATATATATATATATATATATATATATATATATAGATGGTATATATGTTATGATACTAGTTGTGAATGTGCATGTCTGAGTCGACTTTAGTATGTGTGTGGGTGTGTGTAAATTCCTTTCTCAATTCGCAATACTGAGTGCTTTCTGGAGCCAAGCTGATCGATTACAATGTTAATTGGTGGCCCTTTAATTATGATCAGCAGCGATGCTACATTGTGCTGGGTGAAGCTGATATTCGGCAATGCATTGCAGACGATATTGCAAACGTATGCACCGTGCTTTCCATTTCAAGAGTTGAGGCCGGAATTCTTCTCCGCCACTACAATTGGTAAGCTGCAATTTAATTAAGTGGTTTGCCAACTATGCTGCAATTTTATTAGGCCAAATCTGTGTGTACGTGTTGGAGTTGCAGGGTTGTGAGCAAGGTGCACGAAGAATGGTTTGCCGATGAAGAGAGCGTAAGGAAGGCGGTTGGTCTACTAGAGAAACCTGTTATAGACTTGTCAAATGCAGCTCAGGTATGCCCTATATATAAAATTGTGCTTTGTTTTGGTTATGCAACCGGCCTTCATCGATCAATAAGGTTTATCATGTATTAGAATTAGATCATCAAACTAGGCTCTGGGGTGCTCCTATAGATAAGCTGGCAACTGTACGTTCGTTCAGTGCCATAATTTTCTCAGTTTCAATAATACCTGCTAGTCTCTGTATGCTGATAAACCATGCCAGTATTGAACATATCTGCCTTTTTTGGCATCTCCAACTTTATGAACGTGCAGATTGGTTACCACTAATTATATATCCGATAGATCCATCTGCAAGGGTTCCTGGTACATCCAACACAAATAATCAATGTTAACCTTTTGGACCTTTCTAAAGCAAACATCTTTCAACATGATGCCAATCATTTTTTTTAAATCAGCTAGCACGGTCACCAAAAATATCATATCCATTAATCCACATCCAAACAAGCTGTGGTGACCTAAACTATTTGTGCTATCTTAATTGGTTGGAACAGATATCTTTCTAAGCATCTAACTATATATCGAACAATTAGGGAAGAGATTCTACCTAATGAAGCTTGAAACCACCCTTCTGTAATCCCATCCTTTCTAGACTATCTCACTAATAGAATTCATATTTATATGGACTGAAATCAGAGTTGATCCAAGGATTCACAGAGAAACACACATAATAAGACCCAACACTGCAAATAATGTTACTTATATAAAGCTAGAAACCCCACAATATCTTCTATGATGTCTTTAATATTTTAACAGCCAACAGAAGACATATTGCAAACAGTATTTTCACATCACAAAATAACTGCAAATACTTCACAATAAAATGATGTTAGCAGTTCTCAAAAAAAAAAAAAAAATGATGTTAGCAGTACAAGATATTTCACTATAGCCTAACTTCAAAATTGTTTAAAATATGATCAGTGGCTCAGTTAGAAATCACCAGGTAAATCAAGGGTTTGTGTACAAACTAAAGTTGGTATTGGAAAAGATACAAATAATTGGTTCCAAATAACTAGTTCTGTATGTTCATCAATTGATGCATGTGTGTTCTTGGATGCTTTTGGGCAGTTGACATGTGGCATCTGTTTCGAGGCATTTCCGAAGGATGATATCCACGCAGCGGCATGTGGACATCCATATTGCAGTTTCTGTTGGGCAGGTGACTGTTTGTTTAACCCATCAGTACAGATCTATAAACAAAATGTATCGTCAAGGCCGGATTTTGTATTTTCCGAGATATGAGAAGGCACAAAGATGAACGGTCGCCTTCATCAAGTACTTGTGCTTTGGAAGAAATGATATGTTTTTGTTGTGTTGATGTGCAGGATACATCAGCACTGCAATTAACGACGGACCTGGATGCCTAGCATTGAGATGTCCTGATCCAGGTTGTCGTGCTGCTGTGGGTCAAGACATGGTAGATGCCTTAGGAGGCTCTGAGGATGATCGGACCAAGTATTTCCAGTATTTTCTAAGATCATATGTCGAACAAAATAAGGCGGTAATTGCAGTTATAAATAGTTTCATATACATATATATATGTGTGTGTGTGTGTGTGTGGGTATGTATTTCAGAGTTCAAATGGTGTAATTTGTGTACAGATGAAATGGTGTCCGGCTCCTGGATGTGAGTTTGCTGTACGTTTTGATCTCGGTAGTGGCACCTACGACGTATCGTGCTCGTGCTCTTATAACTTTTGTTGGAATGTTAGTTTTCGATCTAACTATGACGACTAACTCTTGTTTTGTAATTGTTATGTTTCACACGTACTGAGAGATTATATATATGTAAGTCTTTGGTTTTCAATGGAAATATGCAGTGTGCTGAGGAAGCTCACAGACCGGTGGACTGTGCTAAGGTGTCCAAGTGGATTATCAAGAATTCTTGGGATTCGCAAAATGCAACTTGGTATGTATGTAGAGTTGTTCTGGTCTTGTTCTTACCAATTGAGAATCTAAATGCGCGGTCAAGTTTATATATTTTTGGTGCGTAGGATAATGGCGAATTCGAAGCCTTGTCCCAAGTGCGGGCGTCCGATTGAGAAGAACCAGGGGTGTAACCATATGACTTGTCCTGCGCCCTGTGGATATGATTTCTGCTGGTAATCATCAACTAGTTCGTTCTCCTTGTGGAGCTAGTTGCCTGCATGTTTATACACATTAGTTAATTAACTCGCCACGACGACGTCTCTGCACCTAGCTAGCTAGTCGCATTAATTGAGCATTGCATCTTAATTTGATGACTTTGTATTAGGTTTTGCCTTGGTGATTTGGGAGGAGGAGGAGGAGCTTTCTTTCACAAGAGTTGTAACGGGTACCGAACAGAAGGAGGAATTGTGAGATAATTAATTAAACCACTTCCTGTCTACATAGTAATTAAATTGTGTATAGTTTGATGACTGACATTATTAATGAATGAACCCCAGGATGAGGAGCAGCGAAATAAGGCCAAGATATATCTGCACAGATACGGTCACTATTATGAAAGATGGGCTAATAACCACTCGGTATGTTGAGTAATTAATATATTACTAATACGTAAGCTGATCGATTGACCAAAACGTACGTAGCATGATCGAGAAGGCTATATATAGCTAATTTATAATTTGATTCCTCCATGCATGCATGTAGTCTAGGAGAAAGGCAATTGCAGACCGTCAGCAGATGCAAGACGTGCACGTAAGCAAACCTAGCTTGGATCTGCAAATTAAGTGTGAATTAATCTAGTCCTTATATACAATCGGCATGAACCAATCCTTGGGTAATTAAGCTAGCTTGATGGATTTGCTTGAGTTTTGCAGCTGGCGACGCTAAGCAAGATACAATGCGTGCAAGAGATGGATCTAGACTTCATCCTAAAAGCGTGGTCACAGGTGATCCAATCTCCCTCTTCATTTATAGCTTGGCGTAGTGGTCTGGGTCTCCAACAGTTATACGTACGTGATCGATGATGTTCATGGGTATGTTTTGTGGGGATGCACATTGCACAGATTGTGATATGCAGGCGAGTATTGAAGTGGACGTACGCGTATGGCTACTATCTGCCGCAACACCCAGACGCCAAGGTTCGCTTGTTTGAGTACCTGCAGGGTACGTAAAACATCTATGTATCCGGCATTATTCATAGCTAGCAAGGTGTTATTCTTGAGTGAGTTAGTGTTGATGGTGGGGGCGGTGCAGGTGAAGCGGAGGCCAGTCTAGAACGGCTTCATCACTGCGCAGAGACGGAGCTCCAACGTTTTCTAACCGCACAAGCCCCATCCGAAGATTTCAACAAGTTTCGCGCAAACCTGATAAACCGTACCAAGTAAGTTTGATTGATATATATATATATATAGTACGTTCGTACGTACGTGCACGTACAATGTGTGCATTCGAGACTAATTAAGATGCATGGGACGTGGGGTTAGTAGTAAACTAGCTACTTAATGCATCAAGTCTGTTGTAATATTAATTGTGAACAGGGTGACCGGAAACTACTTTGAGAACCTAGTACGAGCTCTAGAGAATGGTCTATCAGAGACGAATGGTTTATCAGAGGCGGACTCAAAACCTGTCCAAGAAGCTGATCACGATGAGGATGTAGTCAGCTATTGGTCCTGCGACCGATGTACCTATCTCAATCCCGCTTCCCAAAAAGCTTGCCGCATGTGCAATCTTCTTTTGATCGGCTATTTTAATTTAATTGAAATTCATGGCCAATAGATAGGTCGACTGGTGGGAATTCTTCAAGGCTTATATATTATTGTACTGCGATAGCATTTCCAGAGGGGTCGGTGTTCCAAAATTTTGAATGGGGTATTTTTAGAGATTTTGAATCTATTTAATGACCTAATAATTTGTCCATTACATTCTCTAGAGAATCTCCAAAATTTAAAATGCTTTTCTATATCAAGGGAAAGCTACGACTACTTGTACTCTATTTATTCACTATTTATACACTAATCGGTGCGCCTATCTTACGCACTCCAGCCCCCAGACAGGATATAACCTTTGGTCGGAATTTTTTTGAAAAAAATAATCGTTGGTGCGCTTATCTTAGGTGCACTAACGTTGATATTTTTCTAATAGCCAAATTTGCGCCTATAAATACCTATTACAAGTCTTCCTCATTTTACAAAAAAACTCCCCCTCTCTCATTATATTCATAAACATGTATCAAAATCGTGAGGTTCGAAGTGAAAAGGAAGAAGATCACAACGACAATAATTGAATAGATGATTGCGATTTTGTTCAAAGGCTTTTGTCAAGTTCGGTGATTGGTGTCCAAATGGCGAATTTGCGAGTAGTTTTAAAACTAGTGTTAGTTACAAAACATATGGCTATGATTAGAGTACCACTTCTGTTTCCCTTTGTCATGCTTGTCCACCACATGTGATGAACAACTTGTGTTGTGAACATGCATAGGGGATTTTACTTTGGACTTTTGAAACTCAGAGGCGTTCCCTGTGACACCCTCACGTACACCCCTATGACGCATGCTAGAAATAACTTAGTTATTATATAAACATATGATTCGCATTTATTTGACATCTGATCACATAGACGTATAAAAAAACTTAACAATCATAAGTAAAACACACATAGATATACACACTTGTATCTAGTTACTTCTTATACTAATACCTCTCTCTAACTTCTATTACAAAACATATGGCTATGATGCAAGATGAAGAGGAGAAGATTGCATAAGGCATTAGCCGGCTGACCTGTGCAAATGTGACCACTAAGAAACACAAAGCTAGTAAAACTAGCTGAACCCGAAAAATAGGTTGCGATTTATGTGAGTCGCATACTCAGTGAATATAAATCATTATCAATTATTTCACTCATGACCAAATAAATAATCTTTGTACATATATATATATATACATATATATTCCATATGAATAGACTTATACATATGCAAATGCTCATGTGTTCAATTATTATTCCGTGAATTGTACAAGCCTAAATCTGCCCCGAGTTTCCTGTTAATGGACTTGTATGGTCCCATGTGATTTAGACCCTTAGGTCCCATATGAATTGACCTTTTAGGCCTCCTGTGATATGACCTTATAGGTCCCATGTATTTTGACCTTTTAGGTCTCCTGTGATTACAAATTCAGGGCAAGACAGTCACAAAACCTTTAATCTCATGCAAATGTAATATGCTCAAATGCATCATATATCATGTATCATTTGCAAATGCACAATCTATGCAAACAATCATGGATATTCCAGAGAAAATATATATCACACACATATATCCATATAATATATATAGCACATATTATATATATATATACACATTGTATCACATCATATAACACTTAGGGTTTAATCTCCGGTCTATACTCACCTTCTAGGAAAGATATCTTGGCTCTGACTCCTTCTCCCCATCACGATTTACCCCTTGTGCTCCTATATAATCACCCAATGCAATCTTAGCCTATAAACTCTTACAAACCCTAACCCTAAATGAAATGAAATGCCCATATGCATTATAACTTTCACTATATAGCTCCAAATACTGTAAAATTTTACCAGCACATACTATGTATATATAAGATCATATTTCTAGTAGAAAACTTTTAGTAAATCTTGACCGAAGGCCACCGAAATATCATTACAACGAAACCCTAAAATCATTTTTAACTCTTTAACAAACTATATAACCATTATTAAGAACGCCCAAGGACAACTATAAATCAAATGATTTCCAAATCAGTATTAGTTATAAACCTAAATCTTGAAATTAACAAACCCAAACAAACCAATAACTAGTTAAATCTAACTGAAATTAATATAACAAATAGTAATGTTTATACTCCATATCATAACCAAATACAACAATTTTACCCAAATTAAATCAAGTAGGAACCCCCTTTGCTGAGGTCCCTCCGACTTGCTTCTTTCTCTCAACTCACACGCCACACCCACGTACATATGTAATAAAAGCATACATCACACACGTGTATAGAAAAATATATGCTCAAGGTCGAGAGAGTCGGCAAAATCTTTTCGGAAAATCACAATTTCCACCCTAAAATTCTCGTTATTACAAATCTTACCCAATAATTTCAATTAATTAACCTTATCTTTAAAAACTTTTAAAACATAAATAACGTTAATTTGAAAACAAGTATTACTTTTAAAAATTCATCATGTACTATGCAAATATGCTATGCGTATGCAATCAGCGGCGGATCCAGGGGGGTGGAGTGGGGCGGCCGCCCCCCGTCTCGCCGGAATAGTGTGTAGGAGCAGTGAGGAGCGGGAGAGGTGCGGGGCGGGACGGGGCAGCGGACGGGGCGGACCGACGACGGGGCTTCGGGTGTAGGCGTGAAACAAGTGTGCGCAGGAGGTTGAAGAAAACCTATTGTTCGTGGAAACGGGCTTCTTTTTTTTTTGCTAGAATGGAAATGGGCTTCTAATTGGGCCTGGACCCTAATTTAACAAAAGTCAATTTAAAAATCAGCTTTGAAAAGTAGAGATTAATGAATAGCAAAAAATGGGTAAGATTTATTAAATCATTTTTTTGTAGAATTTTAGTTGGGGTAGAGGTACTTTATTCAGTAAAGAGACTATTGAAAATTTATAATTTTTTTGTTTGATTAATTTATAACTCTATCTAGAATTATTCTATTGTAACAAAACTTATTTTCCAACACCCAATTTGATGCAAGTAACATCGTGGGATAAAGCCCGATTCGAACGACTAAGATTGCGCTAGGGATTTGAGGTTGTACCATGACTCATAGCTTGCACTTTTAGCTTGTGTACGAGCCTTCTAACTTGTGTACAATTTAATCGGGTAAGGTGACTAGGCGAAAGTTCGCCCCCCCATCCAGTGGATCCTGGATCCGCCACTGTATGCAATAGATGCACAATAACGTATGTATTTTGGTCGGGGATGTTACATTCCCTATATCATTTTGATCCTTCACAAAGCCAAGACCACGTTGCTGACTTTCCTTCACAAATCTCTTTCCGAAGTCTTGCGTGATTTCATGGACCTTGTCGACGACAAACTCATCCATCCATTTCTTCTTGTTTGCTTCATCATTAAATTACAAGTTTTTCAGATCACTTGACAACTTAGCATTTCCAAGTTTTAACATGAGTTTCTCTCCTTCAAGATTAGACACTTGTTTTTCTAGGTCGTCGACCTGCTTTTGAAGATCAACAATCTAAGACTTAATTTTAGGACAATCAAAACATGCAATAGACTTAGATCCAGAAAGCTTTTCCAAATTTATGGCCTTTGAAGATCAAAGATTATTATCATTAATCAGATTTGTTATGGTTTCATCCTTGTCTTCCATTTTCTCGTTTAACTCAGTGACTTGAATGCCCAATTTTTCAATTACATATACAAGTTGTTCTCTAGTCTTTTTAGAAAGAAGAGATGAGATATCAAAATTACTTACCTCACTTGAAGAGCCATCTCCTAAAGCCATGAAGCAGGCTCCTTTGGTTGGCGACATATCTTCTTCATCATCTGATATGTCCCATGTCGCCAACAAACTATTCCCAGCCTCCTTCTTTTTTGGATTCCCCCGTATATGGTCAGTTAGTCAACCAAATTCTCTAGGGTCAATGACTTCATCTCCTTTTGAGTAAGGAGAGATGCAACGATAGTGTCCCACTTCTTGTTGAGACCAGAGATCATTTTGTTGGTTTGCTTTCATTGAGGAAGCTTCTCTCCTAAGAACTCCAATAGAGTGATATTCATGGAGAGACTCACCCTTGCCTTGATACAGATTCTCATACTCTATCTCGAGACTTAGGATTATTTCCTTCTTCACATCATCGTTTCCTTGGTGAATACGTTTGAGAGCATCATAGATCTCCTTGGCGGTGTCATAGCCAATGACCTTTTTGAGATCGTTACTAGTGAGAGCATGATGGAGAATCTTCTTCACCCTTTCATTTTTCTCAAGCTTTATGAAGTCAACATCATCGTACTCAGTGACTTTTTTCTCCTTTCCATCAGCTTTGAGAAATTTTTCGGGGCCTGTGGAAATAGCCTTCCAAAGCTGGCCATCAAGAGAGCATATGTGGGTTTTCTTTTTCTTTGCCCATCAATCATACTCTGGTGGTCATTTTTCCTGTCAAGTATTAAGAGAAATCACACAGGAAAGAACTTAATACCAACTTTCACACTTCGATTAGAGTGGAATCCTTGTAAACCAACGTGTTCACAAAGAGAAAAATCACTGCTTCCCAAGCTTCTCACTTGGTAGCACTTGAAGAGTTCTTGACTCGCCATATTAAAATCTTGAGTTCTACAAAGGTTCTCTTGTAAACAAGAATGAATCCCACACTCTTGAACTACACTCTTACCTTCGTATCCCAGCTATCACTCAATATCATTCGTCAATCACTCAACCACGAAGAACGATTCCCACGTTCTTCACATAACCACTATGAACGAACCCCACATTTAAGGCACCCAACTCTCTTGTTTTTCTTTCTTTAGCTCGACTCTCTTAGTCTTACACATTATGCTCACGAAAATATATAGAAGACTAAAAATATTGTGGTATGATTTACTCCTTAAACGATTAAGGAAAAAAGCCTACACAATCCATACAAGATCTTTCCATAAATAAAGCCTAAGACATACAAAATCATCTTAAAATAATCTTGACTTGCTTGGACGATTTTCTTCTCTTCTTGCACATTATTCTGTCATTAGAATGCATCCTTGAATATCTCATAATCATCTATAAAAGAATCACACTGCATTGCCTTATTTCTATTTTGCTCATTCCATATCTGGAATTCGGGTCGGCAACCTGGTTAGAACCATCAAAACACTTCGACATCTTCTAACAGATATTAAGCAAAACACTTGGTTAAAAAAAATATATACATGTATTAAGCCCTTTCTAACTAATCATTAGCCACTTGTTTAAGCAAAAAACTGGAGGTTTGTTTTTTTTTGTTAGACAGAAGTCCACAAAATATTCAATAGGTCTCACACTCTCACGAAGGCTAATTTTAGAACACATGCTAATTCTAGCTCATCATCATCAGTCAAGCTGGCATATATAAGATCCCTTCCGACTGCATATTTCCATGTACTTTTATCCGGTTAAAAATGCACACATTTTACCATATTATTCACAATGCAGTTTCCATAACATGACTGCGCGCTTTGCCCGAATGACTGATCAAAGGAATTTTTATATAAGCCCTAGATTTGAAATCTCAAAGCTTCCAACATCATCTTCTATCTTCAAACAGCTGGGCTATTGCCCGGGAGCTCAACCGAGAGCAAACCGAAGAAGGGATTCGTCAATGCGGATTCTAGAGAACGCATAGCCGCATTCAGGACCGCCATGTCGACTCTGTCCCTCGGGAGGTATAAGGACTGACCGTCGGCCGTTTTCTCAAACCCGCAGAGCTCTAGAAACAGAATGCCTCCCCTTACACTTGCTACTCTACCCTGTACATCATACATATACAATTAGTTTCAAACTCACTTATGATTGATGTATTTATCATATATACAACTATGAAATGTGTGTCATTGTACGTACCTGGAATGCAGGGTTCGCAAGACGGATTCGTCTATACTTTTCCTCATCCGGATTAGTGATCACATTCCTGACATATATGTGTAGTGTTTCAAAGGCCTTTTTGGCTTTTGCATCATCATCCTATGACCATGAGGACAACACACAAAAAGAAATTACAACGATGCTTGTTAAAATAGTCAATGATGATGATGATGCTGCTGCTGATGCTAAACTAACCTTGCAACTTCGCCTTAGAGTTCGTAGAGATTCTGACAGAAGTTCTGCCTTCTTTCCAAGTGGTTTGGTTGATGAGGACTGAAACTAGCGAATCAAACAAAGATGTAGCTAGCTAGTATTAGCGACTAGCATTAAACCTAGACTTCAGCTTAAGCTCTCAATTTATAATCATTAGATTGTGCAAATCCAGAGGTGTTAGGTAACAAATCAAGATTAATGCTTGAATAATTGCGGAAAGTGACCTTGTTTGCCTCTAACTTCTGGCTAGTCTCCGTCGCTCTGTTCTCTTCAGCTTTCTCTGCTGCTTTCAGTGCAATCATCCTGATATGATGTAACAAGTTAAGAGTTGAACATACTATAATAGACATCTTACATTCTTCAGAATGACAATCAAGATCGAGACGTTGGCCTACCTTTTTCTTGCATTTTCTTCTTCAGCTTGCTTTGCCTCTAGAAGTTGCTCTTCTGATCTTCTTCTCTCCTGCAATATCCCTCAAACAAATAATTTGAAGATTGAACTAAACTTGCAGCTTCAAAAAAAAAATTGAATTTAAAATATGTTTATGATGCAGACCAAATTATTTAACATACATTAGATCAATGTCAAATAGTTATATCAATATATCTACATACATCTGTGAAGATACATGCATTGCCTTGTTGGTAATCAATGTCAAATTATTTAACATCTGTGAAGATACATACATCTGTGAAGAAAAATATAGCTGAATAATAAAACCCTAATGCTAATGCTAACCCTAACGGTCCAACAAGCGACCCATTAAATTAACTAAAACAAATAATAACTAAAACCAATAATAATAACGTATCAAGGACCTCATCTGCCTCTCTCTTCCGACGAATCCTCTCCTTTGCTCTTCTGTGTTCGGCTTCCTTTGCTTCTTTTAGGGCAATCATTCTGAGATAACAAGTTAAGAAGAGCACACATACGGCGTACATGGGGAAGCTTGAGTACATAATAGATGACTAACTTCAGAATTACAACTAATTAAGAGACAAATACCTTTTTCTTGCATTTTCTTCTTCAGCTTGCTTTGCCTCTAGAAGTTGCTCTTCTGATCTTCTTCTCTCCTGCAATATCCCTCAAACACATCATTTGAAGATTGAACTAAACTTGCAGCTTTAAGAAAATGAGATTAAAAGATGTTTATGATGCAGACCAAATTATTTAACATACATAAGATCAATGTCAATAATTATATCATTAAGCCTACATACATCTGTGAAGATACATTGTCCTTGTTGGTAATCAATAAAGATTAACAGCACACTAGGTAATTAACTACCATCTCTGCTCTCTCTCTTTCAAGCTCCCTTTCTCTTTCTATTGGTGAATTTTGTCCTACTAAATTCATTAGATATTCCTCCTTTCTCTCTGGGCTCGATTCATAACGACCATTTCCTTGTTCTTTGTTTATCATCTTAAATATTCCTCCTTTCTCTCTCCAGAGGTATCTAAAATCGAAATTTATCATCTTATTTCATTCATCAAGACAAGACAGAATCAATATCACTAAAACAGCACGAACATACTCATCAGTCATTTGTCTTCTTAATTACCTCGCGGAGTTGTTGTTGCATTTGTGTGTTGCTCGTCAACTCACTAGGCCTAGGCCTAGTCTTCTGAACCTCATTCTTCTCCATCTCCTTAACCCTGTTAAGGAGTTTCTCTACGGTCTCGTCCAACTCAATCAACTTCTTATCCAACATGAGCCTATCATTCCTAGCATCTACTCCGTTGGCTACATACAATGATTAGTTACACTTCGTAAATTTCAGTTCAAAGACGAACAAGATAGCTTATAATCAGTACGTGTTCTAAAAAAACACTAGACGTGCACGCCTTAGTGGTCTTAGAGGGTTAGACAGACACTTAGACACTGCCTAGGCGGATTGAAAAGCTAGACGGTTAAAAGGGTAGGCATACCGCCTAGCGTCCAGACAATGCCTAGAAGAGATTTTTATAATACAATTCAAGTAACTTAACGTATGCAAGTCGTACGTAGTAGGGGACTGACCGTATGCAGCGTAGCCGGCACCGCCACAAACGCCGACGAACATGCTGTACAATCCGACCGTTGCAAATTCAGGCAACCGTGGCTTCGCGGCCGATGGAGGAGAGGGGATTGCGGCCGAGGAGGTGAACGGGCCGAGCTTTGACAGCTTTTGCTTGGCTCCGGCCATGGGGGAGAACGACCCAAGCTTTGACCACTTTTGCTTGGCTCCAGCGACCAAGAGGCGGTAGCTCACCATTGCTTTTGACCTAATTGATTATGGATCCAGCTATCTAAAAGCTATCTCTGCCAATTAAGATGATCAACTCAATTAGCTAGTTAGTTGATTCGGATAATTGGAATTATTATGTAATCTTTTTCTTTTGGTGCAAGAAAGTGTTATTGGGTTTCAAGTTTCAACCGAAAAAACAAGTGCGGTTATTGGGCCCTGAGAATGATCGATTTGTGTGTTTGATGAAAAAATCCATATGATACCAAAAAAAAAATCCATAAGACGGGAGGGAGGAGCTTGCTTAAAAAAAAAATTAGATCGAAAAAAAAGCTTGCTAAAAAAATAAAGAGAAGACGAAGATGTTTTGATGTGAATATATACCCGACTTAAATGATACCATTGATCCGATCGTGATTTTTACTCGATAATGTACAATATCAATTAATTTATATATTATTTGATAATGTATTTTTTTACGTTTTATTTATAAATAAATAAATTCAAATAATTTGATTAAAATAATACTTTTAGTATTAATTTATATTTTAGTATTAATTAATTGAAATAATATTTTTTAGTATTAATTTATTGAATTTTTTATTTGATTTTAAGAATATGCCAATTTATATTTTATCTATAAATAAATAAAACACAATCACTTCAATTATGGAATCCATTAATTTAATTAATTCTCAAGAATGTTCATAAAAATGATAAAAACTTATACCTAAAACAAAAACTGTTTTAGTTATCTACTCTCTATAGTATAAAGAGGAGTCAAATTCTTCAAAAACAAAATTTTCAAATTGCATTTATATAATAAAATAGTCCATTAGACCCTCTTTTATATAATAAGTTGTGATCTTCTAATAAATACTATTCTTTAATAAAACATAATCTTTTTATTCAAACAAAAAAATAAGCTAAATTCAAAAACAAATCTAAAATCTAAATATTAAATTATTCCTTAACAAATGAAATATATTTTTTAAATATAATTCGAATGTTTTTAAACAAAAAAATCTAGACTATATCTATATGTATAGGATTTTCTATCTTATCTAATAAAACATGATCCTTTCATTTAAACAAAAAATCAAGATAAAATTGAAAATTAATTTATGAAATATAATCCTAAAATTATGTTTTTAAAAAATGTAATATATTTTGGAATATAATTCATATTTTTTAAACAAATAGTCTAGACTCTATCTATACGTGCATGATTTTCTATCCAAGAATCTAAATCTATTTTAATTAAACTTGATCGTTTCAGTTAAAGTAGGTGAATTTCAAATGATTAATTTAAGAGATTTAACCTCATCTAATAAAATTTATTAGTTGAAAATATATATTTATTTTTATAGTTTAGACTTTATATCATATACATAAAATCTTTATGATATTTTATAAATTATTTTAATTAAATCTTTGTTCAAATAAGTGAAATTTATAGGTATAATATTTTTCTTACCGATGTGCATAGCAAATTTATTATAGTTGTTCATACATGGTACGAGAGTTATACTAGTTTAAATAAAAATTATATCTTTTTAAGATATCAACATTACGTAAGATATCGAAGATATCAAATTTGGATATGATATCAAGTGGATATAAAGATTATTTTTAGAGGATACAATTAAACAAATTCAAATATTATTTTATTCAACATGGATTATGTGGCGCAAATTTTAACAAAGACTTGAGTTTTGTTTTATACTGTATTTAGTAGATGAGTTGGGTTAAATTTTTTTTGATTTAATATCAAAGGAATGGAAAGCTGGTTTAAAAAAAGTAAACTCGGAAAAGAATAGTGATAGGTTGGTAGTAGGAGGTTATAATACACTCTGTTATTTAGAAATCTCTTCTTCTTTCCCTGAAAATTTGCACGGTGAGGTTTTGCTAATGTCGCGTGATATAAAAGGTTTTTTCGAAAACCGCATGGTGATCTTGAGGCTTTAATTTGCACATTTTGTGTAGTAGCCTCGGAGTATTATAATATGTTACAAGTAATTAGTATATAACCACATTTCCTTGTGTTTGTATATAATATGTATCACAAGGTTCTCCTCTATCACTCTATCAATCCTTTTTGCTCATGTTGGGACGATATTAAGGACGTCAGTCATTAATATCTAAACCAATAATGATAGTCCCTAGTTTTGATAATGACAAAATCAAAGGTATTTGATAAGTTGTCCAAGTATTGATCTCAGGTAAGTCCAAAGGACGCACAAGAGCGAAAAGGACAACAAGTGAACGAGAGTCCCTAAGCTATAGGGACGCACTTCATCAAAACTTCCAAAGCTGAACGAAAAGAGTGAAGTCCCTGCGCAGATAGGACGGCGTCCTCATCAAGAAGGGACGCGCGCCAAAATACGGACGAAGTTCAAATTCAAACCAAGGCCTCCCCAACATGATTACATCACATTCGGTCGTAGTCCTCAGAAGGAAGCTTCCCTTGTCTGGGCACGTGTAGACAATTCCAAAGATGTCGTTTTCCCAACAATGGTCCCCTGAGCACACGGAGGTTTCCAAGCGTCAACAGAGTTGACTTGCTCAAGATGCAAATCGCACCGTTGAAGGAAGACGACAGATCCTGCCCAAGCTTCAGAGGACGCTAGAGGACAAGATCTCATACCGCTATAAATACCCTCCAAGGGGTATGCATAGCGGTGTGGACTTTGAAGACTTTCTCTCAAGCTCTCCCGAAGCATTCAAGTTCAAGAACGAAGATCAAGAAGATCAAATGAGCTTGAAGCAAGAGAAAGAAAGTCCAACCACATCAAATCCAAAACCAAACCACAAAATAGTTAGAAAGTAGTTTGTCTCACACAAAGGACCGTGAGAGACGTGAGTGATAGCTTCCTTCTAAGCTAAGAGAGTTAGGTTACTTGTTAGGCGGAAAGGAGTGTTACTAGTGAGGCTAAGGACGGACGCTTAGCTCAGAGAATTGTAACGACTCGCCTAAGTTGTAAGGGCTCTCTCTAAATAAGATAAGGACGGCTATTGAAAATCCTCCAACGGAGGTAGAGGTTTACCCATAAGACTAGTTGGTCTTAGTGGGGTTCCTCTATAAATACCTGCGTCCATTGTCTTATTCTGTTTCCTGTTAAGTTTTATTTCTGCTACATCTAAGGACGCCCTTAGCCCAAATTAAGGACGCCCATTATAACTGACTTACGATCCAACAATTGGTATAATAGGGACGAGGTGGGTCTACAGGTACAAGCTTGATGAGAGTGGCCGAGTGTCAAGAAACAAAGCAAGGCTTGTGGCTCAAGGCTATAGGCAAAAGGAAGGGATCGATGATGATGATGAGACCTTCGCTCCTGTCGCTAGAATTAAAGCTATACGCCTCCTCATCGCTTTCGCCGCTCACAAGGGATTCAAGCTCTTTCAAATGGATGTCAAGACGGCCTTCCTCAATGGCAAGCTAAACGAAGAGGTGTACGTTGCTCAACCTCCTGGTTTTGAGAACGCTGATCATCCTAATCATGTGTACTACTTGGACAACGTGCTTTACGGACTCAAGCAAGCCCCTCGTGCTTGGTACGATTGGTTTGCATCCTTTCCTTTGTCCAACAGAAGTACATTCGTGAAATGCTTGAGATTTATGGTATGAATACGTCTAAATCCAATGACACTCCCATCTCCCCAAACACTCGCCTTTATGCTGATGAAGAAGGCAAGAGTGTGGATCAAAAGCTCTACAGAGGAATGATAGGGTCGCTATTGTACTTGACTGCAAGCCGTCCAGACATCATGTTCGCCGTATGTCTGTGCGCTCGCTTTCAGGCTAATCCAAAGGAGTCCCACATGAAAGAAGTCAAAAGAATCTTCAGATACCTCAAGGGACGGGACGATCTATTCCTTTGGTATCCCAAAAGGACGTCCCTAAACCTGGTAGCGTACTCTGACGCTGACTACGCTGGACATGTGGTGGATAGGAAGAGCACCTCCGGAATGGCTCAATTCCTTGGCTCTTGCCTTGTATCATGGGGATCCAAAAAACAAAACTCCGTGGCCCTCTCAACCGCGGAAGTTGAGTACGTTGATGTTGCTTCGTGCTGCTCTCAAGTTCTATGGATCAAGTACCAACTGGAAGACTATGGTACGTTCCTTGACACAGTCCCTATCCTGTGTGATAACACTAGTGCTATAAGTATTGCCAAGAATCCTGTTCATCATTCTAGAACGAAGCACATTCATATAAGACATCATTTTCTTCGTGATAATGTTGAACTTGGATTAATTAGGGTGGATCATGTTAGCACTGAGGACCAAGTGGCCGATATTTTCACAAAAGCACTTGATAGACGTCCCTACGAGCACCTTAGGCTGCTCTTGGGGATGATAACTTTTAAATTATCAAGTCCCGTTCTATTATTCCCTTTATAATTGGCTATGTCTTATTGAGAACTTGTCTTAAACTACTTCATGCATTTAAAGTCATCTTAAAAGGACGCTAGTCTAAGACATGTGTTTTGCTTGTGTTTTGAACGCTATTCATTTCTCTTTTCATCTCAAGAGTATCCCTGATCACTCAACCCTCATTACAAGCCGAAATGATGGGAACTCTAAGCTTACCTAAGCCGAGAATCTTGCAGACGCGTCCTATGAGCGTTCTTTGTTTTATCTTTACGGGACGTACTTGTTTGATTTTCAAAAATGGTTCTAAGTGATCAAAGGGAAGCTTGTCAAATTCTATAGGACGTCAGGGCAGAGTTCTAACAGTCAGAGGTTGTGATCAGTTTTGGGACGCAGTGGTACAGTTCTGAGTGAAGCAATGTTGTGTGTTGAAAGGACGCCAAGACAGAGTCCTTTGCAGTTGTAAAAATGTTTGGAGTTTGAAAATGGGAAGGTGAATCGTCACGGAGAATTTTGAACACCAATCTCGGGATATGTGCAAACAGTGCATAACAGCTGTGTTTCTTAGCAAAGAAGTATTCCACGTGTGGGAGCGCGGGTGGAGGAAGCCTTCGCAAAAGACCCTGTTGCCCCTGCCCTTTTGCCTTCGTCTTCTTCCTATAAATCCCCCCTGCCACAACTGAAATCCCTCTTCGCTCTCTTTGTTGTTTGCCCAAATCCGGAAATCTCTCCCAAGATCTTGCCAAATCTCCTACCCAGATCTCGAAATCACCTTTGAAACCCTAATCTTCTCTATAAAACCCTCTCAAACTCTTAAATGGCTAACACCAGAAATACCAAGAATACAAAACCTTCTCCGTCGTCTTCTTCGGCGGCAAGAACCACTCCTCCGGTGAAAGGCCGGTCGCTCATGGATTCTAGAGGAAGAAATTTTTGGCAACCAGACCAATCCCGCCACCAGCAATCCTCTCAATCCACCCAACGCCACCCTTCCACCACCCCGCCAAAGCCACAAAAATCCCAACCTCCTCCTCAAAAACCCCATTCCCAATCTTCTTCCAGATCTCAACCTACACCCACTCAAAAACGGTTCAAGTTCCTCGAACAACCGTACGTCCCTGAACCTGAGCAAGGGAGTCCCACCAAGTCCCAAGTCAGAGGACTCCCCGCTCAACCCAAACGCCGTCCTGAACTTGACCTACTCATAGAGGACTGGCTTAAAAAGGAGCCCCGGACCCTGGCCAACATTTGCCTAAGGGCATCCGCTCACAACCACCCTCCAAAAATCCAACGCCTCCTCCACTAGTTTATGCTAACCTATGTCAACCCCTGCCTCAAAGAAACCAACTACACCAATCCTCCCTTCATGGGGCCTGGCATCATATCTGACATGTTCGGAGGGACGGTGGACGAGCTTGCAAAACTCTTGCCCGATATCATGGAGTTCATCGTGGCTCCTACAGGCTCCGTCCCATCCCAAAAGCGTAAAAGGCAAGCCTCTCCCCCTCCCTCACAAAAATTAAAGCTAAAAGGCCCTTCCTCTTCCCAACCCAAACCAGTCCCCTCCTCCCCTCCCCTCGCCACAAAAAGACGCCTCAAGACGTCAGCTGAACTTGAGGGCGTCACCCCAGAGCAAATGACCGCCATCCGTCTCTCCGAGTTGCAAATAGAGAAGGAGCAGATGGCGAAGCAGGCCCAAGAGGAAAAGGACGACATTGCTGAGGCGATCCAGAAGAGCATCCAGGAAGTTCCTCAACTTCCACCTCCTCCACCAAGGGTAGAGGACGCTCCTGGTGCTACAACTGATCCGCTAGAGGCGGAGATTGAGGCGGACCTGGCCAAGCCCATGCCCAAGGTCCAAAGGGACGCTCCTCCCGCACAGGTCCAGGCCAAGGACGTTGTGCCCACTATAATCCAAGTGGAGGACTCCCCGGTGAAGCAGCCTCCTCCTCCCCCTCCAGCTCCGCTCGCCGCCACTCCCATCTCAGTGGTCAAGCCCATCTCCTCCAAGGCTCCTCCCCCTACGAAGGCCAAGCTAAGAACTCCCTCTCCCTCTCCTCCCAGAGTAAAGACTCCTTCTCCTCTGCCTCCGCCTGCTCCGGCTGTTGAGGAAAATGTACAAGTCCAGGGGACGACTTCTGCTGAAGTCCCCACAGAGTCCTTGGCAAGGACTCCAGCAGAGGACGCCCCTCCTCAAAATCAGGCGTCCAATGCTGAGGACCAGGAAATGGCCGAGTCCCGTGATCAAGGGGACGAGGCCTCAGATGATGATGATGCTCCTCCTCCGGACGAAGAAAATGAGGACGAGGAGGGAGACGGCGAAGAAGAGGACGCCGGTGATGATGTGATCGTCACAGGGAACGGCAACAAGAAGAAGAGGCTCAAGAAGATTCTCGGGCCACTTCTGTTTGATGCCAACTTTTTGCGAGAGAATGGCCGCACAGAGTTCCTTGAGTTGCTCGACTTTCAGGGATGGACGCACCTGGGTGCAGAGGCTGTTGTTGTTGACCCGGACCAAGTTAAGCTCTTCTACTCCAAATTTGAGGTGTCCGAAGTCATAGGGAAGCCCCAGGGTACGTTTGAAATAGACGGGGACGAGTACTCTATTGCAGAGGGTACCGTCCGCAATATGCTAGGCTTGCGTCCCTCCCCTGCTGAAGCCCTACACGACTTTCCTTGCAAATCCTTTGGCCGCTTCTCCTCCGAAGACATCTTCAACAATATCTTCAACGGGAGGCAACCACTGGCTACGGATAGAGTCGCCCATTGTCTGTCTAAGACAGGCGTCCTTGCGCACCACTTCATTGTGCGCATGGTCGTCCCACGACAAGAGAAGAAGTCCATAGTCCAGATCACTGACAGTATTATCTTGGACGCCTTCTTAAACCGCCAACCGATCAACTTGGCGCGGGTCGTCTTAGAGCACATGGGCAAGTGCACAGGTGGACGCCACTCTCTCCCTTATCCTGGCCTGGTCAAGTGGATTCTCGAGCAGCAAGGCCTCTATGTCCCCAAGGAAGAGAAAACCTTTAGCATTCATTGGGACGTCAGGCAAATCATGTTGGGACGCTATCAAGAACGCTTGCGTACTTGGTAGTATGCCCACAACCGTCCCTTAGTTTTGATATGACAAACTCACTTTGATTCTAATAAAGATTGTCCAAGTGTTCAGGAACGTAAGTATCAAAAGGACAACAAGTGTGTATGGGCGTTCCATAGGCT
The DNA here is from genome assembly GCA_963924305.1 of Polygonum maritimum. Classification (NCBI taxonomy): domain Eukaryota; kingdom Viridiplantae; phylum Streptophyta; class Magnoliopsida; order Caryophyllales; family Polygonaceae; genus Polygonum; species Polygonum maritimum. The sequence goes on from OZ002734.1 coordinate 24,786,336, forward strand.
TTGGGACGCTAGCTAACAGGAAGTAAGGACCGACCAGAGACTACTTGAGCAAGGACGCAGTCCCAAGCAAGTAGGAACGCAAGCAGAGCGTCCTTACTCACTAGCCGACAGGACGACATCACAACACAATATTTGATCATCCAAGGACACGTGGAGACCGATCCTGTAGCGGAGTCCAACACTACGTGGCGGACGATCCTGTTGCAGAGTACATCAATACGTGGCGGCCGATCCTGTAGCGGAGTTCATCACACACAGCTGGATACAGGAAGCTTCCTCATCACCGCCATCATACGTGGAGGAAGATCCTGTAGCCATGTCCTCGAAGGGCATGATCGTCCCAGAGAAAAGACGCCCTTCCCAAGTCCTATAAATAGCCCCAAGGCATTTATTGTGACGTTAACGCTTTCAAGAATATTCAGAAAGAATCAGAGGAAAGCGGCTCACTCAAGAACACAAAGAACAAACCCAAGAGCTCAAGAACAGTGCTAAGACTTTGTGTTAGATCGAGTGAGACTTGTAACCCAAATCACAAAACAGTTTGTAATCAAAAGAAAAGAGAGAGAGTCCTACGAAGTACTGTAGGACGCAGGGATAGGAGTCCTTTAGTAGATTGAACTTGCTTAAGTTGTAGGCTTAGAGGAGTCCTTACTAGTGGACTTAGGGAAAAGCTAAGTGCCAGAGAACTGTAGAGACTTGCCAGTACAACTGTAAGAACGTTCAATATAAAGGAAGAACTATTCAAAAATCCTCCAAGGAGGTAGAGGTTTACACTCAAGGACTACTTGGTCTTGAGTGGTTCCTCTATAATTCACTACGTTCATCCTTACCTTTTAGTACTTTATTTCCGCTGCATAACTCTAGGACGCCCCTACTCCTCGTAGGGACGCCTAACCAAAGGACGCCTTTACCTAAGTAAAGGGCGTTCCTCAGTACTAACGATCCAACAATTGGTATCAGAGCAGGCGCTCTAGATTCTTACTGAGTTGCAGGTAAAGATGGACATGGAACCCATTGGAATATCTTTCACGAAGCCTCCGCGTCTGATGGACGGCAACTTCAACCGCTGGAAGATCAGATTTGAAAACTTCTGTAGAGGTCAGAACTATCAATGCTGGAAGGTGATAATGAAGGGTGACCACAAAGTTCCTGTGGACAAGAAAGACAAAGAGGACGAGTGGGGTCCTGATGAATTCAAGCTAATGGAAACAAATGCTAAGGCTATATGCTTCCTTCAAGCGTCCCTTTGTGAGAGGGACGCCACCAGAGTCAGCAACTTTCCAACGGCAAAACAGCAGTGGGAAGCTCTCGAGAAGTACCACGTAGGGACTGCTGAGATGAAAGAAGATGTTCAGCTCGAAATTAAGAGAGAGTTCTATGCTTTCAGAATGCTTCCAAATGAAACAGTTAAGGACTACTCATACCGCTTTGAAGCTCTTGTCACAAAGATGAGAAACTTGGGTATTCCTGAAACTGAAATTTCAATGAGGAATAGATTTCAAGTGGTCATTGATGGACTCACAGGAAAGTGGAACTTTGATAGAACCACGTTCAAGGAGAACACCGCTAACAAGACTAGACATGGAAGAGATCTACGGGAAGCTGAGAGGATATGAAGCAAGGAGGGACTCTGATTTGGCTGAACTAGCAAGGAATCCTCAAACAGATCTAGCATTGATGACATCAACACCAAAGTACGCTGAGTATCTTCGTCGTCAACAAGAGCTCGCTATGATGGTGGAAGCCAATAAGAATGAGAACCGTGAAAGGATGCGCGTTCAAGCTTTGAAAGAAAAAGAAAGCAAGTCTAAGGAACAGCTTGAAGAAGAGGAAGGACTTGTTCTCTTTAACAAAGTTCTGCGTTCTTTTGGCAAAAGGAGCAAACATTTCAACAAGAGCAAAATGCCAAAGAAAGAAAGTCCCAAGTACACAGAGGCAGAGATGAAAGAACTTACTTGTTACAAATGTAAAAAGAAAGGACATTTTGCTAAAAAATGTACGACGGGAATGTCCTCAAAGGACATGAGGACGAAGGCTCTCATTGGAGCGTTCGCATCTGCATGGGATAATGTTAGTTCAGATGATGAAGAACCCGATGAACAGGAGGCATACATAGCTATTGAGGACGCCTCTGATGATGAACAAGTAGCATTCATGGCTATGGAGGACGTCTCAGTTGCTGAGGAGGACGCTCCGAAATCTGAAAATGAGGTAACTCGTGAGTCTATGATGAGTTCTTTAGAAAATTGCTCTAAGTCCAAGCTTATTAAACTCATTGGAAAAATCATGGAAGAAAGTGTGATAATGCAAAATAGAATGGATGAACTGGAACTTGAAAATGAAAACATTGTGGTTGAATGTGAAAACTGTAGTTCCATGACCATTCATCTAGAGTCCTCCTGTGAAGAAATTAAATCCCTGAAAACTGAATTGATGTGTCTCAAACTGGAGAACGCTAACCTTAGGGAAGAAGTCAAAGTGCTAGGAAAGAGTCCTGTTGTTGAAGAAGTAAGACCCATGGTGTTTGTCCCAGCCAAAAGGGGACTGGGTTTTGAGTCTGACTCTAGGAACTCTCTCCCAAGTGACTTTGAGGCAAGTAAATCCACAGAACTTGAACAAGAGAGGGAGAAAACAAGGAATCTTCTTGAAAGAATTAGAGTCTTAGAGAGTGGAGAGAAAGGTCAAGAGGACTACTATACTAACTCCACTGGTCATAGGATTTACAAGAAAATTGCTAAAGGGGAAGGTTCTAAAGTTTGCAACCCTCAAAAGATGAAACAAAACAAAATTCAACGTCCCAATAAGAAGTACTACCTCGGTACTTACTATAGGACGTGTTGGTATTGTGGTCAAGGAGATCACTATAAGTATGAGTGTTTGAAACTAAAGGAAGACATTGAAAAGGGAGAAGCTGCTAGGACCAACATTGAAAATGATGAGTCCGTCCCTAAGACTAAATCTAGGCGTTCTAGACGCTCTAGGAGTTCTTTCCGCAAGCATGCTACTTCAAATGATGTGAATATAAATGACTACATGCCAGAACCAGAGTTCTATTTCTGTAACGAACCAGGTAAGGAACACCTTGCCTGGGTCGCCAAACACTAACTTTATTTTGGCAGGTGGAAGTGAGGGGACGCCCATGGATCATTGATAGTGGCGCCTCAAATCATATGACAGGAAGCCAGATCCATCTCACTTCTATCCAAAGTAGTGCCATGGGAGGAACTGTCTCGTTTGGCAACAAGGGCAAGGGAAAGATCAGAGGGACGGGAACTGCCATTCTTAATCCGTCCATCAAAGCAACAAATGTCAGTCTTGTTGAAGGACTTGGCTTCAACCTCCTGAGCGTTTCCCAGATGTGTGACCAAGGTGAAAATCTAGTCACATTTGACTCAGAGGAGTGTCTCGTTATCAACAAGAAGTCCAACAAAGTTGTTCTCAAAGGAGTACGCCAGAACAATGTTTACATCTTCAACCAAGAGTTCAAGCCAAAATCTGAGTTGTGCCTATCTGTTTCAAAGGAGGACGCTGACCTCTGGCATCGCCGCCTCGGCCATGCTGGACCAAGCACAATCCTCAAATTGCATCAAAGAAATCTTGTGAAAGGACTTCCCCAAATTGATCCTGAGAAAATCGAACAATGCGAAGCCTGTATCAAAGGGAAGCAAACAAGAACGTCCTTCAAATCAAAGAACGAAGTCAGCACAAAGAAGCCTTTGGAACTCCTCCATATGGATCTTTGTGGACCAATGAAGACGTTGAGCCATGGTGGAAAGAGGTACATTTACGTTCTTGTAGATGATTTTTCTCGATTCACTTGGGTTCTTTTCTTGGCTTCAAAAACAGATTGCTTCAATGCATTCAAAGTCTTTATCAAACAAGTGGAAGTTGCCCTGGAGACGCCTCTCAAAGCTATAAGATCAGACCATGGGACGGAGTTCCAAAACTCAGAGTTCCTGGCCTACTGTGATCAATATGGAGTCTCGCACAACTTCTCAGCTCCAAGAACTCCTCAACAAAATGGTGTTGTGGAAAGAAAGAATAGGACGCTGGAGGATATGGCAAGGACTATGCTCTTAACTAATAGCGTTCCCAAGTACTTCTGGGCAGAAGCTATTGCTACAGCGTGTTACATCATCAATCGTGCCATGATCCGTCCTTTGCTGAAGAAGACGTCCTATGAGTTGTTGAATGGAAGGAAGCCTCGCATTGACTATCTCAGAGTTTTTGGATGCAAGTGCTTTGTTCACAACAATGATAAAGAACAACTTGGAAAGTTTGATGCAAGGAGTGATGAAGCTATATTCCTTGGGTACTCTCTAACCAGCAAAGCATATAGAGTTTTCAACAAAAGGACTCTAAAGCTTGAGGAGAGCATTCATGTTGTGTTCAAGGAGAGCGTTTCTCACAGAGAAAAACCAAGTAAGAAAGAACGCTCCTCCTCACAACAGCAGGACGACTCTGAAGACGAAGCTGATGTTGGGTCCTCTGGAAAATACTATGTTCCTAAGGACGCTACTCCAAATCCTGAAGAAGTCTCAGTAGACGTTCCTAGCATTGTTGAAGGAGTTCCCTCTCGAAGTGAATCTCCAGTTCAACAAGATGTGGCTGAATCAAGTTTACAAGATGAGCAAGGTCAAGGTGTGAACGCTCTCTCTGAGGGGGAACACACTGAGGACGCTTCTCAGAACAGTGATGATTCAGATGATGATATTGATCCAAGGTTTGCTCAATTATTTCAAAGAGAGTCCCGCTTCTCAAAGGATCACCCAACTTCTCAGATAGTCTCAGATCCTTCTCAAGGAGTACAAACAAGGTCAGCTGCAAGCAAGTCCCAAAGTGCAAATTTAGCCTTTTGTGCGTTTAACGCCTTTGTATCTATGGTGGAGCCAAAGAACATCAAGGAAGCACTTCAGGACGCTGACTGGATTCAGGCAATGCAAGAAGAACTTAACCAGTTTGAAAGGAACAAAGTTTGGACACTTGTCCCTCGTCCTAAAGGCAAAAACATCATAGGGACGCGCTGGGTGTTCAGAAATAAGCTTGATGAAAGTGGACGTGTGTCAAGGAACAAGGCAAGACTGGTGGCTCAAGGATTCAAGCAAGAGCAAGGCATAGACTACGATGAAACCTTTGCTCCTGTTGCTAGAATTGAGGCCGTTCGTCTCCTTATTGCCTTTGCCGCGCACAAGGGATTCAAGTTATTTCAGATGGACGTCAAGACTGCCTTTCTCAATGGAAAACTCAAAGAGGAAGTGTATGTTGCTCAGCCCCCTGGCTTCGAGGACGCCTCTCACCCAGATCATGTGTACTACTTAGACAAAGCACTCTATGGACTCAAGCAAGCCCCTCGTGCATGGTACGACAGGTTTGCGTCCTTTCTTTTGTCTCATAGGTACACTAGAGGTTCAATTGATAAAACTTTGTTCATAAAGAAAGTTCACAAGGACATTTTAATTGCCCAAGTCTATGTTGATGATATAGTCTTTGGTAGTACTAACATGAAGCTTGTAGATGAGTTCAAGTCCTTAATGAGTAGTGAGTTTGAGATGTCCCTCATTGGAGAACTCAATTTCTTCTTGGGACTTCAAATTAATCAACTCAAAGAAGGAACGCGTATTCATCAACAAAAGTATGTCCGAGAAATGCTTGAGAAGTACGGGATGAATACGTCCAAACCCATGGCAACACCTTGTTCTCCCAACTCGCGTCTTTACGCAGATGAACAAGGGAAGGACATTGATCAAAAGATTTACAGAGGAATGATTGGCTCTTTGCTCTACTTAACCGCAAGCCGTCCAGACATCATGTTTGCCGTTTGCTTGTGTGCACGCTTCCAGGCGAATCCAAAGGAGTCCCACATGCAAGAAGTTAAGCGGATCTTTCGCTACCTCAAAGGACGCGACGATCTTTGCCTTTGGTACCCTCGGAAGACGTCCTTCAAGTTAGTTGGCTACTCGGACGCCGACTATGCTGGACATGTCATTGATAGGAAAAGAACTTCAGGAATGGCTCAGTTCCTCGGTTCATGCCTAGTTTCATGGGGATCAAAGAAACAGAACTCTGTGGCGCTTTCAACTGCGAAAGCCGAGTACGTTGCTGCTGCTTCGTGTTGTTCACAAGTCCTCTGGATCAAATATCAACTTGAGGACTACGGTATCAATCTTGAAACTATTCCCATTCTTTGTGATAATACGAGTGCTATTGAAATTGCTAAGAATCCTGTTTTTCATTCACGCACAAAGCATATTCACATAAGGCATCATTTCTTGCGTGACAATGTAGAACTAGGACTTATTAGCATGGGACATGTTAGGACTGAGGACCAAATAGCTGATATTTTCACCAAGGCGCTTGATAGACGTCCCTTTGAGCATCCCAGGTTGCTCTTGGGGATGATAACTTTTAAGTAGCAAGTCCCGTTCTACTATTCTCTCAATGATTGGCTATGTTTAGTAGATTCTAAGTGTTTAAGGACTGTTATGCTTTGAATTCATATTTGCAAGGACGCTAGTCTAAAACTTCATGTGTTTGCTACTTTGGAACGCCATTCAAATTTCTCTATTTGTCTTGAAAAGATATCCCTGATCACCCAACCCTCTTTATAAGCCGAAATGATGGGAACTCTAAGCTTACCCTAGCCGAGAACTCTGCAAAAGCGTCCTATGAGCTTCTAATTTCTTTTACGGGACGTACTTGCTTTGTTCTCAAATGGTTCGCAAGGTGATCACAAGGACGGTTGTAAAGGTTTTTGGTTGGCTTGAAGAGGTAACGTTTTGCTAAGTTTGAGAGGACGCTCAGTGCTTGTTATTGAGGACGCCAGTTCAGATTTTGAGAAGAAGTTGAAGAGTCGGAAATTTGAATTTTGAACTTTTGAACAGTGACCGTTGCTTTTGCTCAAATCTTAAGGGGGAAGTATTGCCACGTGTCGCACAGTAAATCAGTGATAATTACAGTTGTGCCACCGCTTCCTCTATATAAACCAGCACAGTCGCTCTCAGAATTGTTTATTCTCATTTTGCTTCCTCGCTCTCAATTTGCTCTAACTTCTCTCTACAACTCCGGCGACTTTCTCTCTCTACAAATCAATCAGAATCATGTCTCAAAGACTGATGAACGCTGGCGGAACGTCTGCCGGCGGGAAGAGACGAAAGCTTGTTAAGTCCCACTACATAGAGAAGCCCAAACCCATCGTCCTTGATGAATCTCTAGTGGACTTCATAAACAAGAAGCCAAAAACGCTCTACAGGCTGATTAGAGAGCAAATGGCCAAGCCAGACGTCAAGAACGACGAGGAGAAAACAAAGAACTACGAGAAGTTCCTCGAGCGTTTTGTGATGCATGGTCTTCACAAGACTGAGTACATAGACTTGCCAGGAAGACTGGAGGACGTTCTGTTCTTTACCCTATACGGAGGTCAGAATCTCCAAAGTTTGCTTGACCTTATTCCTGACCTTACTAATTGCGTCCTTCCTGACTTTCCTATGTACCCTTCAAATTCCCCGGCCTACAAAATGCTAAAAGGCCGTTTGTCCAGTCCTTCTCCCCCACCTCCTCAAATTCCTACCGTAACAACAAAGAAGCTTTTGCCTTCTAAGCGTTCTGCCCCCTCATCCACCTCAAAACCAACAGAGATTGTGGACAAGTTCCCATCTCACATCAAAGAGGGACGCTCAAAGAAACTTCATGACCCAAGGCCCCTAAAAAAGGCCAAGTCCTCAAGCGTCCCTCCATCCAAAAACACCTCAAAAAGGCCTACACCACAAAAAGGCCCTCCAACCTCTCCAAAGAATCTACTCCCCCTCCCAAACAAATCTCAATAGTACAACTACCCACCCCTCCACCGTCCCCTCAACCTTCACGAACAAATGCCCTAATCCCTCTTCCTCCCAAAACCTTCTCTCCTCTAAACTTGGCCAACTTCCCGTCTGCCCTGGCCCACATTTCCCCACCAAAGGACCCCGAGACCCCAAGGTCCCGTCGTCCATCCTCTAAAAGTGGCCCGGAGGAGACAGAGCGCACGTTTGAGCACACTTTTCGCCGAAGGAAGGCTGGTGAAAAGCCCAAAGTTTTGCTCGCCAAGGATGTTCCTGCGCAAGTTGAGAACGTTTCCTCCTCCTCCTCCTCCTCCTCCTCCTCCTCCTCTAGCTCATCTGAGAGCCAAAGAGGAACGCCTCAAGAAGTTGCTGGTGAGTCCTCCCCTTTTGTTAACATCACAGAGGACTCAGAAGATGAGGCTGAAGGAGTCGAGAATGTTCCAGCTGGGAACCAAGTGACTGAGGACGCTGGTGAGCACCAGGTCGCTCATAAGGACGCCGAGCCCACCCTATCTGAGGAGCTCGAGCATGATGCTCAGGAAGTCCCTCCCTACAACCAATCCCTCCCTCTCCTCAATCCCCTCCCAACTCCACAAGAAAACCCATCCCCCACAATCCAAACAGAATCCCAAGTCCCAGCGGACGCTGAGCCTCAAACAGAAATCCAATCAGAAGCTCAGGACGCTGAGGGTGCGTCCCAAGGACAGACCTCAACTGGTGCCGTTCAAGCCACAGCTGGTGGCAATGCTGAAAATGATCAAGGCACAGAGGACGTTGCTGAACAGGACGCTGAGAAAGATGAGTCAGCCGACTCTGCTGATGAGAACAGTTCCTTTGATGACGAGGACTCTGAGTCCCCCAAGGGCAAGCGCAAGAGAAAGCCTGATGGCGCACCGGTCAAAGTTCTCAGCCCCTTGATTTACTCTGAAGAATGGCTCGCCTCCTTCCAAGATGAAGGCGTCCAAGAATTCGTCGAGCTGATAAGATTCCAAGGCTGGCTGACCGTTGGACCTGCGCCGGCTACTGTTGACAAGGAACAGGTCAAGGCGTTCTACAGAGATCTGCGTTACAAGCCTAAAGATGGCTCTCTCCATTTCAAAATAGATGGTGAGAAAGCCATAGTTAATGAACGCCAGGTTCGAGCTTTCATGGGCCTCAGTTCTCAAAAGCCTCCGTCCAACGCGCTGAGCAGTCTTCCAGAGGGTGGCTTTGAAACAACTGATGAAGAACTGCCTCTGGTTGAACACGTCTTTCAGGGCAAAAGGCCAATGGGACTGGACAGGGTTGCTCACGTTTTGAGCAAGGTAGGCGCCATCGCTCATTACTTCATATGTCGCGCCGTCCTACCTAGGCAAGAAAAGAGGTCAATCGTTCAGACGCATGATATTATCCTCATTGACGCTCTTCTTGAACGCCGCCCCATCAATTTGGCCAGAATTGCTATGCAACATATGGCTAAGTGTGGGAGGAAGCGTCACGCCTTGCCATACCCTGGTCTTGTCAAGCTCATCCTTCTGTCGCAGAACGCCTATGATGAAAGCGCTCCTTTTGTTGAACTCGGTCTGAAGTGGAACGCCAAGAAAGGGCTTGTTGAGATAAGGCATAATGAAGAGTTGCCTTCTGTGATCAAACAGCAAGAAGCTGAAGCTGAGGAAGCAAGGAAGAAGGCTGAGGAAGAACGCTTGGCAGCTGAAGAAGAAGAACGCCTTGCGCCTACGTCTCACGAGGGTACTCAGGAAGAAGAGCCTGCTGTTGACCTCCAAGCTCTCGATCAGATGTTGATGGCTCCTTCTCCTCCCCCAGAATCTCCTTTGGACGCTCCTTCTTCAAGTACTGGTCCAGCCCCTCGTCCTGCTCCAGCTAACCTTGCCTTGCATCCTCCTCCAGAACTCTTGGGTGCCATTATGGACAATCAGTGCCTTATCTTTTCCGCTCTTAAGGATTTGTCCTCTGCGTTCACCAAGGCTGCTGAACTTCTCAAGTTCTATCAAGACCAGCGCCGCTCTCAGTGATCACCGTCCTCCAACCCTTTATCCCTAAATTGTTTCGCTTGTGCTTCTTTTGTGTTTAAAACACTGATCTTGGTTTGTAATAACCGTACTCTATTTATCCGTTTGAATGGCAATTCAATTGCTTGCTTGCATTATGATTGTTTAAGCGTTCCACTGCCTTTAGTTATGTTTTTGTGCTTAACGTTCTTATCACTTGTTATCCTTTTCGATGATGCCAAAAGGGGGAAGTGTAGTTTTGCAGAGATGCGCTCTAAAATAGTTATCTAGAATAAGCAAGTGTTAAGGGGGAACTATTAAGTGAAAGGTCTAAGGAACGCCATGCTAGAATAACCTAGAGAATGTCTAGACAATTCTAGGACGCTTTTCTCTCCTTAAAATCCAAACGTTAGAGAATCAAAGAATGAAAACTTGTGCTAATTGAAATTTCTCTAAGTGTTAGAGGACACTCTTAAGTTTTCATGTATGATAAGTTCCAAATGTCAAAACTTTTTGCTGAAGAGTTTGTCATCATCAAAAAGGGAGAAATTGTTGGGACGCTATCAAGAACGCTTGCGTACTTGGTAGTATGCCCACAACCGTCCCTTAGTTTTGATATGACAAACTCACTTTGATTCTAATAAATATTGTCCAAGTGTTCAGGAACGTAAGTATCAAAAGGACAACAAGTGTGTATGGGCGTCCCATAGGCTTTGGGACGCTAGCTAACAGGAAGTAAGGACCGACCAGAGACTACTTGAGCAAGGACGCAGTCCCAAGCAAGTAGGAACGCAAGCAGAGCGTCCTTACTCACTAGCCGACAGGACGACATCACCACACAATATTTGATCATCCAAGGACACGTGGAGACCGATCCTGTAGCGGAGTCCAACACTACGTGGCGGACGATCCTGTTGCAGAGTACATCAATACGTGGCGGCCGATCCTGTAGCGGAGTTCATCACACACAGCTGGATACAGGAAGCTTCCTCATCACCGCCATCATATGTGGAGGAAGATCCTATAGCCACGTCCTCGAAGGGCATGATCGTCCCAGAGAAAAGACGCCCTTCCCAAGTCCTATAAATAGCCCCAAGGCATTTATTGTGACGTTAACGCTTTCAAGACTTTCAAGAATATTCAGAAAGAATCAGAGGAAAGCGGCTCACTCAAGAACACAAAGAACAAACCCAAGAACTCAAGAACAGTGCTAAGACTTTGTGTTAGATCGAGTGAGACTTGTAACCCAAATCACAAAACAGTTTGTAATCAAAAGAAAAGAGAGAGAGTCCTACGAAGTACTGTAGGACGCAGGGATAGGAGTCCTTTAGTAGATTGAACTTGCTTAAGTTGTAGGCTTAGAGGAGTCCTTACTAGTGGACTTAGGGAAAAGCTAAGTGCCAGAGAACTGTAGAGACTTGCCAGTACAACTGTAAGAACGTTCAATATAAAGGAAGAACTATTCAAAAATCCTCCAAGGAGGTAGAGGTTTACACTCAAGGACTACTTGGTCTTGAGTGGTTCCTCTATAATTCACTACGTTCATCCTTACCTTTTAGTACTTTATTTCCGCTGCATAACTCTAGGACGCCCCTACTCCTCGTAGGGACGCCTAACCAAAGGACGCCTTTACCTAAGTAAAGGGCGTTCCTCAGTACTAACGATCCAACAGATCACAGCCCCTCCAGTTGGAAAGATGAGGTATGGCGAGGAGCTTCCCTCAATAAGGAAGCAACTTGCTAAAGAGAAGAAAGAGGCTAAGAGAAGAGCTGCTCAAGCTGCTCCTGAGGAAGAGACAGAGGAAATTTTGCAAGTGGTAGGGACACCTGTTGCAGATGCTGAGGACGTCGAAGCTGAAGAAGATCCTATGAGCTTTCCCGCTGAGGCTGAGAAGTGTTCTCAAAAGTACTTGCTTGGGATGATGATTGAGAACTAGTGCATGAGGATAGATCTCATTCAGCAAGTTCATGATACTCTCCATCAGCATACTGACCTCCTGGAACGCAACAATGAGCTGCTTGCACAGAACAACGATCTTCATACGCAGACTCTAAAGGCTCTTGGCAAGCGTCCTCGTCAATGATCACTCCCCTCCCTTCTAAACCCTGAAAAACTTTATCGTTTGTGTTGTTTTTGTTAAGACTTTGGGACGGTGTCCCCTTTTGAAACACTCGTTTGTGAATGTCTATAATGACCGTACTCTAATTTCTTGAATGGCGTTCATTACATTTGCGATTCATTTTGTCTAAGTGTACCTTTCTTTAGTTATGATTTTGTGCATGCATGCTTTTCAACTTGTTCTCCTTTTTGATGATGCCAAAAGGGGGAAGTATAGTTTTGCAGAGATGCGATCTTTTAAAGTTGTCATAGAAAGCATGTGTTTAGGGGGGATTTTGGCCAAGTCCAAAGGACTCTAGTTAAGAATAAAATAGGACGCACTTAAAAGAATGAGTTGCATGCCAACCTAAGCTGAAAAGATAATCAAGTGTAGTCTCTCATGCTAAAAGCTTTACTTATGTGCGCATTATTTAAAAGAGTTTGTCATCATCAAAAGGGGGGAAATTGTTGGGACGATATTAAGCACGCTAGTCATTAATATCTAAACCAATAATGATAATCCCTAGTTTTGATAATGACAAACTCAAAGGTATTTGATAAGTTGTCCAAGTATTGATCTCAGGTAAGTCCAGAGGATGCACATGAGCGAAAAGAACAACAAGTGAACGAGAGTCCCTAAGCTATAGGGACGCACTTCATCAGAACTTCCAAAGCTGAACGAAAAGAGTGAAGTCCCTGCGCAGATAGGACGGCATCCTCATCAAGAAGGGACGCGCGCCAAAATACGGACGAAGTTCAAATTCAAACCAAGGCCGCCCCAACATGATTACATCACATTCGGTCGTAGTCCTCAGAAGGAAGCTTCCCTTGTCTGGGCACGTGTAGACAATTCCAAAGATGTCGTTTTCCCAGCAATGGTCCCCTGAGCACGCGGAGGTTTTCAAGCGTCAACAGATTTGACTTCCTCAAGATGCAAATCGCACCGTTGAAGGAAGATGACAGATCCTGCCCAAGCTTCAGAGGACGCTAGAGGACAAGATCTCATACCGCTATAAATACCCTCCAAGGGGTATGCATAGCGGTGTGGACTTTGAAGACTTTCTCGCAAGCTCTCCCGAAGCATTCAAGTTCAAGAACGAAGATCAAGAAGATCAAATGAGCTTGAAGAAAGAGAAAGAAAGTCCAACCACGTCAAATCCAAAACCAAACCACAAAATAGTTAGAAAGTAGTTTGTATCTCACAAAGGACCGTGAGAGACGTGAGTGATAGCTTCCTTATAAGCTAAGAGAGTTAGGTTACTTGTTAGGCGGAATGGAGTGTTACTAGTGAGGCTAAGGACGAACGCTTAGCTCAGAGAATTGTAACGAATCGCCTAAGTTGTAAGGACTCTCTCTGAATAAGATAAGGACGGCTATTGAAAATCCTCCAACGGAGGTAGAGGTTTACCCATAAGACTAGTTGGTCTTAATGGGGTTCCTCTATAAATACCTGCGTCCATTGTCGTATTCTGTTTCTTGTTAAGTTTTATTTCCGCTGCATCTAAGGACGCCCTTAACTCAAGTTAAGGACGCCCATTATAATTGACTTACGATCCAACAACTCAAATTTCTGGCTCGTCCTATCCTGTTGCTTCGTCTTGCTCTACTATATATACTACTCTAACATGCAACATGGGGCGGGTCTGAGGTGGTCGTCCACCCATGCCTCCACAAATCCAATGTTGGTTTATCTAATGATCCATAGTTATCCAGAATGTATCACTATAAAGTATGAAAAGTTCAAGTGCATTTTTAACGTTTAACGATGCACTTTTAATCTAACTCGTAGATGGAGTGCATTCAACAACCAGTAGTATACCTCATATTGTACATAACTGTTATATCTCGTATGATCTACTCTTCGGATTAATGTCACCATGTAACTCAACAATTATCTATTTACAAATGAGCATCTACCTTAACCACTAATTATGATAAACAAAGTGATCAACTAATAACCGATGATGAACAATTTAAAACTTAATATGATAAGTTTTCTTGTTAGGGATGAAATAGTTTTTTTTTTCGAGAAAACGGGGCAAGCCCCCAACTGAATAAATAAAGAGGTCTTAAGAGTTCAAGATGCACAAGGTCGATCGCCCTACCTACAACATCATCATACAAAATTTGGAGGACACTCAAAGGTGCCTCCGTAAGAACATAAACACCAATAGAGTAAGAAAATGGAAGTTTAGTGATGGAGTCGGTGACCATATTCGCTTCCATGAAACTCAAGTTTAGTGAGGGAGTCGACGACCATATAGGCATAAATCCATATAAACTAAATTAGCAAAACCGTAAGTCATAAATCCGCAAAACCAGATACCGCATGGTATCTGGTTAACCTATAAATTGTAAGCCATAAATCCATATAAACTAAATGCTAAACCCTAAATGCGAGTAGTCCTAATTGATAAATTCATACACCATAAGTTTTCCAATTGATCATTAATGAGAAGAGGAAAAAGCAAACACCTTCTCTTTCCATCCACCTTCTCAAGTGACATAATTGCATGTAATAACCTAAGATGGGATCGGTGAGTGAAGAAAGCTCGTAGCCCGCTAGATAGGTAGAATGGGAACATGTCTGGATAAAAATACATGTATGAGCCTAGCATATAAGCTTATTGGGTTCCATCCTAAAATAAATTGTCATTAGGAGTAACCATGTACTTATACAACATGCGGTTTTGAAATCTAATTTCAAATGTAGAATAATTAATTCTCAACTGTGAGGGCAAACCTCTCCCACCAAATCACTTTTATTTTAGAAATGATTACGTGAATGAATATGAGGACCAAGAGCTACTTAACAATTTTTTCCTTAAGCTTGCAAGACTTTTGAATTGCCTTCCTTAACACCAACTAAGTGAAAGTCCTAGAACCCGGATGAGTCTCCGCTACCCATGCACTTCAAGACAAACTTCTCCATGTTTTACATTCTTTGATGTTTGGCCCAAGCATGTCACATTAGAGCATTCATTGTACCCAAATACCAAACTTAGAGAATTATACTTGGCCTTTAGGGTCTATTCTATGCATAGTAGATTATGTACTATAATGCACTTTTTTCAAAAAAAAAACTCTTTTTAAAACCAAATAAGGTACATAAATGCATGTAATAAGAGAGAATGTTTGATGTGGATGGAGAGAAATGAAGGACACTTACCTTTTCCTTAAAGAAGGGGAAAAAGGTATAATCGCGCGTGAAAAATATGCATCAAAATATTCAAAATGGTTTGTTTGTGTAACAAAGTAGACAATGGTGTTTATCAAAACTATACGCATAAATATATGTTTGCTAATCAAAACTAGACATATGGGTATCAAAATTAAATGACTTATGTGTATTAAAAACAATCATATGTGTGTAGGAGTAACTAAAAAAAAAATCATGTTTATTGTGCATCAAATTAAAGTTGGTTGAATGTACATCACAAGTTGCATAAAAAATAGTGAAGGTGGATAAATAAATAAATAAATGCACGAGTAGCTACTTTTGATGCACAATAAGGCGAAATTGATCCACAAAAGTATGGTCTTAAAACATATGCGGCCCCCTGAACTTGCACACATTAGTCATTTTAACACCTCAATTCATCGGGTATTCACTTTAACACCTGAACTCAACGTTTTGTAACCGATCAGACACCTGAGAGCTGATGTGGCAAAAAATAATTGCCACTAGAGTGTCATATCACATGCCGCGTCATTATTTTATTAAATAAAAAAATCAATAAACCCCTTAATTAAAAGAAATAAGAAAAAAGAAACAAAAAAAATCCCTACTTAAAACAAAAAACAAAAAAGAAATAAAAAGCTCCAAATTCCCCCTCTTTCCCTTCGTCTTCCTCCTCCAACCCCAAATTTCTTCCATCCAAATCCAACCAGTTCTTCCTCCTTCATCCCCAATTTTCCTCCTCCACCCAAATCCAAGCAATTTTCTTCCGCCGGAGTCCATCAATGTCGCGGTGGATGATGGGTGGGTCGACGGCGTGGAGGGCGCCGACGGCCCAAGCCACGTGGAGGGCGAGGCAGGCCAGGTGAGCGGTGGTTGGTCCACGCCGTCGCCTATGAGGTTGGCGAGGCCCGAGAGGACGCCGTGGGTGGAGGGCTTCACGGCGGCAACGAGGGCGTCGGAGTCGAGGATGGCGGAGTCCACATCGAAGAAGGGGAAGCGGAGGAGGCAGGAAGACTGAGCCTGACCTTGAGCTTGCATTTGAAGTTGTGGGGCTAGAAGGTGGGATGGAAGTAGTTGCAGATGCAACAAATTGGGGGGAATTGGGGCTGCTGGAGGAAGGAGAAGAAGGAGAGGAGGGGTTTTGTTTTTGGTTTTTTTTTTGGGTTAAAATATCATTTTTTATTATTATGGTTCAATTGGATTCCTAGGTGGCATTAAAATTGAACATGTCATTAAATTGAACGCCTAGGTGGCGTTTTCTTGGCAATTTTTTTTGCCACATCAGCGCTCAGGTGTCTGATCGGTCACAAAACGTTGAGTTCAGGTGTCAAAATGAATACCCGATGAATTGAGATGCTAAAGTTACTAATGTGTGCAAGTTTAGGGGGCCGCGTATGTTTTAGGCCCAAAAGTACGTGTATCTTTTTTTGAGGGAAATAGTACATGTTCATCAAAAACTAATAATGTATATCAATAAAATATGCATTAAAACTACTATAATTATACGTGTATTAAAAAATTAGCTAACTATTGTATATTTGTACTTATAAATATAAATAAGATTAAATTTTTTTAAAAAATTCAAAATCATTGTAAAATGTACATCAAGAACTCGGTCTACATACTAGTTATTTTTTTATAAATACTTTATATAAAACAATCTATACTATATAATAAAGCCGGAGAATTTCGAGCCTCCATGTTAATTCTGGCCCCGCTTGATTAACAATTTTATATGTTTTTATTTTTCTGTTATCTCATCTTTAATTTTATCTCTTTTCTTATCCATCTAATATCAAAGGCATACTATTTATCTTAAAAAATTTCTTAATGATCTAATATTTAATTTTATCCTTTTTCCTACTCATATAGTATCTATCTTTGAAACAATATTACCTATCATTAAATTTTCCTTCTATAAGAGATACATACTCCGTATGAATTAACTTATCTTTTCAATTATCATTTTAATTTATTTATGTAAGAAGTAATATAAGAAATTCGAATTTAAAAAAGAATTTAATAATGGAAGCCCCCTTTTCTAAATAAATTATTATTTTAATCTTTGATATTAAATCAATTTATATTTATTAACTTTTACTTAAATTAGATATTATCATGTTCCTAATAACTTAGCTTTTATCTCTCATAATTAAACCATTATATTGTTTTCATTCTATTTTGATTAATCCAATTACATTCTTTATTATCAATTTATGTAAAAGATATTTTTGGATTTTGATAAGATATTCTATCCTTTTTTATACATATATATTAGTTATCTTTTTAATCTCTTTATGTAAGAATGATTTTAAAAAATTGAATCTAAAAATAGAAGCACTTTTTATAATTAAATTATTATTCTTATCTTTAATATTAAATCAATTTATATTTACTATCTTTTACTTAACTTATATATTGATTTTCATAATAGCTTAACTTATATCTTTCATAATTAAATAATTTTTTATTGATATATTTTATTTACTTCAATATATATAGTCATTAGAATCATGTTGGACTCATTTTATATTTATAAAATATGGTATTATATTTTAATATTTTAATTTAATAATAATTCATAGTAAAATTATATCTCATACTAATAAATTATAGTATTAAAATAAAGAAATAAGACCAAATCAAAATAATCATATAAAACATCTCATTATATATTATATTAACCATTAGAGACAAATTCTGAAGGATGAAAAATAAGTTTTGTTGTCTAGAAAAAAATAACATTATCATATGCTAAAACTTTTATTATATGTTTTCACTTTATAATATCCTATTTATAATAAAAAAAATTTTAACAATGTTAAGCGTGAGTTATTGTCGTGTATGGCACGACGGGTGCAACTAGTAAATTAATAAAGGATCGAGAGTTATTCTTATTTTCACATCGTGGATTCTACTCACTTTCACATGTAACAAACACATACGTAGTGAAACTTTTTATTTTATCTTATGATACTTAAGCGTGATTAGTTTTTTCAATATAAAAATTAAGAGAGACCCCGATTTTGTTTTTCCCCCTAGCGGAGTTGAAGTCAATAACTCAATATCGCTGGCTCAACCTAACCTATCAGCAAATTTTCTTCCAAAATACAGACAACTAACACCAAATTGATCAGTCCTCCTAAATCATTATCTTACCTCTCCTCCACTGGCTAATATTTGTACAGCATTGTAATAGAGCATGAATATCGCGGGAAAGGAAGATTAGTGCGAGTACGTAGAAGTAAAAGTGTATCGTAATACATCAAAATTGTATTGTAATTTATTTTTAATATGGATCTTAGATGGAGTACATTCAACGATGAATCATGCGTTCCGATCAAAAAAATGATGAATAGTGTGTCTCGTATTATACATAATTATTAGTATCCCCTATAAGATTCACACTCCAATGTACGTGTTTCATCTGAATAAGATTAAAATAACATAAGAGCAACGTTACAGGCATTTTTATGCAAGTTGTCAAAATGAACTAAGCAATGCCACTCTTATGTCACAAAATACAACATATATGATCGATCACACATATGTATAAGCCTCCACACAGTTATCTTTAAGGCGAATCAAATCTAAGAATGAGGGATTAATTTTAGACAGAATACTACCTACAGAATTTCACTATAAAGTGCATATGATCCAGAAGCTGATCATATAGCATGTGAGCATCTCTAGCTGGTTCTCACATCATTCTTCTTCCCTTCGTCCATGGCTTCTATCTGCTGCAAAACGTCAACCACTTCCTTCATGGACGGTCTGGATCTATGGTCTCCCCTCAGGCATTTCACGGTAAGTTGAGCTACCTCTTGTGCCGCCTTTTGCGGATATCTCTTTTCGAATTTATGGTCCATTATGGAGCTCAACTTCTTCTTGTTGCCAAGCTTTGGAGTTAGCCAATTCACCAGGTTTTTCTGCCCTTCTGGGCGGTTGTTATCGACCGATCTCAAGCCCGTTAGTAGCTCGAGTAGTACCACTCCGAACCCGTAAACGTCGCTCTTCACGTACAAGTGCCCTGCAGATTGTACATAGGGGTTCTTAAGCAAAGTGCTTGTAAATTCTTATCCTTGTTTTTGTGTGATGTTGATTTCTATTTTTTTTTTTATCGAGGACACTTCCCATGAGAGTCGAATCGGTGACCTTTGAGTATTACTTTTGGAAGTTTAACTACTTGATTTCTAGCAATGTATAAGGTTGTATTACCTGTGGCGACATATTCAGGTGCAGCATAGCCATATGTCCCCATAACACGGGTCGTAAGATGTGACTCCTCTGGCGATGGTCCGAATTTGGCCAACCCGAAATCCGATAATTTTGCCGTATAGTTCTGAAAGAAAAATGGAATTATGTGAACTAAGATTAGACTCCCATCAATTGAAAAAATTCAATCAAGATCAAGTCAAAAAAAAAAAAAAATTTGGTTAAGGACACACCCCATGAGGTTCAACCTCTATGTGCTACCCTTAGAGGCTTAACCGCTTGACTAAATACCCGAAAGTTAAATCAAAAGAAATTTAGTAGTGCATTAAGTATTATCACTTCCTTACTCCATCAAGGAGGATATTTGAGGCCTTGAAGTCCCTGTATATGACTTGCCTATCCAATGTATGAAGAAACGACAAGCCTCGAGCTGCTCCTAACGCTATGCTGATCCGTCTGCTCCAGGGAAGTGGCTCCGAAGACCCTGAAAATCCGAGCCAAAGATAAGCACAAGCCATTGAACATGATTTTTCCAAAACATGATATAGACACAAACACACTTACTTCCAAAAAGATGATTTTCCAAGCTTCCTTTCGGCATGTACTCGTAAACAAGAAGAAGTTCCTTGTCCTCCCAACAATACCCGAGCAGCCTTACCAAGTTTGGATGCGAAAGGCCTCCTAAGAAGTTCACCTCTGACTACGCTCCGATCAATACATAACAAATCACTACTAATCAAAAACCATTGAATAGTACAAAATCCAAAGTTTGATATCTAACTCTCATACCTGCCATTGCTCGAACCCTTGTACGCTATCCGAGCTGAGCTTCTTGACGGCCACAACCGTCTTAGAGGCGCTGTTCTTGGAGGAAAGGTTAGGCCTGTCATCAATCCAGCCTCTATAGACCTTCCCAAACCCTCCGATCCCCAACACGGTGTCGGGTTTGAAGCCTTTGGTGGCAGATTTGAGCTCAGCAAAGCTGAAAATCCTCAGATTGGGTGTGTCCAACATCTCTCCATTGGCAAGATCCCTCTCATCAAGGCTCCCACTTGCAGCCAACGAAAACCTACTGTTTGCACCACTCCCACTACTCTCTGAAAATCCCCTGTTTGTGCTACCAACCCCAGAAACCCCTACACCATTCAATATTCAACCAACCAATTGCACACAAACCCACAACTAATTAATCATCAGAATTCCATAGCAATCAACAAAAAAAAGCCCAAGATTAGTAACTAGTTACCTGAGGATGATAAGGCAGGTGGTTTTGTGGCGTAGGGTTTGGTTCCATAAGAGGATGAACACATACAATTACCCATGTTTTATGTTCTCTGTTTGCATATGATTTTGACTTCTATCTGAATGAAACCATTTAAGAGGCAACAAATTGAAACATGGGTTTTTTCTTCCCTTCAATTTGTGCTTCTTTGTTGGTGAGAAAGGAGAAAAGAATGGTAACAAGAATGATTGTAAAGAGATCATGGGAAGAAATTCTGCATTAATTAAGAATGGCGTATACTTTTCAACTTGACTTGTACGACTGGATTTAATTTGTCATTCTCTGTACACCATTTCTGCTCGCTTATTATAATTTATAGGGTAGGCGTTATTATTGAAAGAATTCTAATTTACATGGTCATGGTTGCATACCGTTCTCAATGGGCCGGTCAACGTCAACGACAAATGAAAAATCCACTCCATTTGCTTATGTCGACAACGTTGATTGTTTTGGAGGAAACGCGTGTTCTTGGAAGCTTCGGTGGGGGTTTGCTATATGAATTGGAAAAAATGTTGCAGAAGGTGAACTTTCAATTCACTGACATTCTGAATGATAGGATGGATTGTGCGTTCTTGGGCTTGATTTTGAAGACACTGTTTGTTGATCAGATTCAGATGGGCAGCTCTCGATCTGCAGGTGTGATGAATTCGATTCAGTTGGGTTGTGTTACGTCCCTTAAGCACCAATTTCTGAGCTGATTAGTATGTCAAGACTCAAGAGCTTTGCCAAGCTCCTCCCAACAACAAAGCAAACTCTTCAACATCTGCAAGGGAGATCAAATTATCAACAATCCGATTGGAGGAGAAAAGTGATTCAACTAATTTTATTTTCACATTTGTTTTTTTGGACGATGTTGAAGTGGTTTTAGTTTATTTTTTAAACTAGCTTAGTCTATGGTACGACTATATATTAAATATTAAATTTAGGCATATTTAATTTCATTTATTAATAAAATATATCATAATAGTACTATTATATTTAATTCGAACTATTTTGTTTTTGTCATATAAATTTTGAGCATAATATATTTTCTTAGTTATAACTTTCCCCTAGTATTAATACTTGATTTGTCTTATAAACCAACCTTAAATATATAATATAATAAATATAATACCGACGTCTGAATAGATCATATATTCTTACCAAACTTTAAACAAGAATATACTTATGTCCTAGCTAGCTGATTATATTTCTAAATCTATAGCTTTACCATATAACCTAAAATTATATTTTTTTTTTCATAGATAAATATACAAACTTATGTATTTCATATAGACAAATCCATTCATGTGCTAATATTCATAGTTTCTTTTAGGGTAAATCTAAATATTTTCTTAAGTATGATATTGATAGATTGTATCAATAGATATTGTTTGGATATTATATATATATATAGGATATTATTTTGATATATTAATATAGAGTTAGATAAAGACATCTTCTTAGGATAAATCTAGATTGTATAAATAGATATTATTTGTATAGTTTATAAAATTAAGAATATATAATTGTTAAAATATAATTAATTTAATATGAGATGGGATTAGAATTAACGTGGAGGCTTGAAAGGTCTCATCTTTACTATATAGTACTAGTATTAGTCTTGTGCCTTAAATACACGATTTTGATTTACCTAAAAACTTGTTTAAATTTTACATAAAATAAAATTATTCAAAATAATTAAGGATATATAATTGTTAAAATATAACTAATTTAATATAAGGTGGGACCAGAATTAACGTGGAGACTTGAAAGGTCTCAACTTTACTATATAACTAGCTTAACCCATCGTACCATGTACGACTATGTCTTAAATATTAAAATTATTTTCAATACGTTATATTGTTGAATTTATACATATATAATTCCACTTACTAATAAAATACATTATAATAGTATGATTATATATAATTCGAATTAACTTGTTTTTGTCATAGAAATTTTGATCGTTATATATTTTCTTATTTATAAACTTATCCTAATATTAATACTTGATTTGTATTATAAACCAACCTAAATCATAAAATAGAATAAATATAATACCAATATCCTAGTAAATTATAGTTTCTTATCAAATTTTACACAAATAAATATAATACTAATGTCCTAACAGATCATATTTTCTAAATATATAACTTTTCCATATAACCTAAAACCATATTTTTTATAGATAAATATATAAAGTTATATATTTTATGTAGATAAATCAATTCATGTGCTAATATTTATAGTTTCTATAAGGGTAAATATAAATATTTTCTTAATTAGTATGATATTCATAAATTGTATATTTGTATAGATAGATATTATTTGGATAAAAGATAAATATAGATATTATTTGATAGATTCTTTTTTGGGTAAATCTAAATATTTTATTAATTAGTACGATATTGATAGATTTTATAGACAGATATTATTTGAATAGTTTAAAAATATGATATGATTTTGATAGATCATGGATATAGATACTATTTTGATATATATTAATATATGGTAATTAGATAAAAACAATTTTTTAGGATAAATCTAGATTGTATAGATAGATATTATTTTCATATTTTATAAATTTAGGATAGTATTTTGACAGATTATTTGATAAATTAATACTTAACCACTATTTTTTTACCAAATAAGTGGTGGGACCAGAATTAACGTGGAGGCTCAAAATTCTCCGGCTTTAATATATAGTATAGATACTGGTATTAATCTCGTGTCTTAAAGGTACGATTTTGATTTACCTAAAAGCTTTGTTAAATTTTACATTAAAGTTTATTCCAAAGAATGAAGGATATATAATTTTGTTAAAACCGTATCTCATTTAGAATTTTTAATAATTATTTTTATTCACAAACAAATGTTGGTATGTCTATACTTGAGAATTATGAAACTTTATGAAGTACAAATGTGGTTGACTTCATTTTAAAATGTCAATTTGAAGTTTTAAACAAAATATGAACACTTAATAATTATAAAAGAAAATTAAAAATCCAACTTTAACAAATTTGAGTTTTGTGTTTGAAAGTCAAATTTTGAAATAAAAATATTTAATGTCTAGCTTTTGTTTTTTAATTCCCAATTGTCCGATTTTTTTGTTTTATACTAACAAATGTGGAGTAATACCTAAATGTCCAAAAGACTTTGTTAAGTACCAAGTGTCCAAATGAGACACGTTTTACTACGAATTTGGAATTTCGGCCAAAAATTATAATATAATGAGCTACACAATATAAATAAGCAAAAAAAAGATCAACGAATTTCAACCAAAAAAAAAATCAATGAATTGAAGTGACAAAGTAACCTGTGGTATACTAGTAAGAGAACACCAAAATTGAATAACATTAAGCATACAAATGATATAAGTTTAATCTGACATTAAACTTGAGGGTTCAAAAGCAAGTAAGTTAGACATAGATAATAACCATAACATAAGGTGTCAGTTCATATCAGACCATTTGGGAATCTACAAAGGTTTTTGTTGATACATGTTCAGAAATGAAAATAGCAGTGATCTTTTCAAAGCCGATACGGCGAGAGTCGAGTTGAGAAGATACGGGGAAGAGTGTTAGTGATGAGTTCTTGTGCACAAACAAGAGTGCGGGATTGGATGGATTGAAAAAATCTAGTGAAGAATGGTTTAAGAGATGAGAAATGTTAGTAATCAATTACTCAATGTGTTGTACGACAGTAAATGAGGACTAGCTTGAATAAGAAATGTTAGTAGAAAAAAAAATCAAACCTAACCGGTGTAAATCTAATAACTAATTACTAATCTTTGTTGCTTACTTTTGATAAAAAATAATAAAACGATTGTAAATTATTTTATTTGAATTAAAGACCTAATGCCTTATTAAAAAAAGTCTAATACTATCCAATTGGAAAAAAAAAGAGTAGAACCATTACAAAACGGTTAAATTGTTTATTTTTTTTGTTTTGTTAACCATTACCTCCATGACCAAAACCTATAGAATCATCGCACCTCCACTATCACAAGAATTGCATCCATTGCCGCCATCCCACCCCGCCACCTCCTCCCTTACCACCACCACCACAATCATATGAATCATCTTCATTACATTATCTAGTGTAAATTATATAAAACTTTAGGGTATTATATATATTAAGATTCATTATGTAATGATATTTTCTTAAAATAATAAAAACAACTTTTAAAGTTCGAAATTTCAAAGCTTAAAAATTGATTTTGAGCTTTTAAAAAACTTAAATTAAAAACTCATATGGTTACATATCGAAAGTCCAACTACTTGTTTGATAGGTTTAAATGCAACTTTTAGAGCCCGTATGATTCAAACGCATTTTCAACAACTGTTTCGAAAGTCTAACTACTTGTTGGATAGGTTCAAACATGGAAAATACCGCTTCTAATAGTTGAAATTGATGACTAACGGATCCAAAATTGTAAAATGAAAAAAAAAACTAATACAAAGTGACGGTTCAAAATCGATCACATTTTGGAGAGAAATGAGACTCTATAAGGGATTGAAGTTTAAACCGAACCAAATATACCCTAAAAAAATCTGGTCCGGATCAAGCCTCAGTCAGTCTCAACATATCAGCCGGGTTACCGAGCAGGTTCGGGCGATTTGGGTCAAGTTTAGACTAGGCATATACGATACGTTGCCCCTCTTAACGGAGTTGGTGGATCCATTTCGTGGGTGAGTTTGGATTTGCAGACCCAGTTGTATTCTTCTCTCTCCTCTTTCCCGAAATCCCCTTACTTCTAAACCCTTGCCTCCTCCCCCCACGCCCCGCTTTCTTCATCTCGACTCTTGATCTCCGATCATGACGATTGGTTCCGGAGGATCTAGCGTCGTCGGTAAGCCTCTCTCCCTCTCTCTCTCTTTCCTTCCTTTATACGGATCGCGTTGTTTTTCCTTTACATCTGCCTGAGGTTTCAAGTTGAATTGAATCGTCTTTGTGATTTTGATCTGTTCCTGCTCCTGTTAGTTTTTTGTCGATCTCTTGCTTAGGTGTGCGATTTGATCTGTGTGCCGTTGGATCCTGATGACTCGCTCCTGTTTCTGGAATCCATTTTGGGTTGTTTGGAGTGTTTTGTGGCTGAATTTGACTGTTCTTGGGCGCTGGGGAACTCTTCCTCCTCAGCAAGCTTGCTAATGGAGGCTAGCGTTTTTGTCTGTGCTATCCTTTTACCCTATCGGCTTCGATGCTTTACTACTCTTTCATATCGGAAATCGGATTCCATTTGATCTTCTTTCTTGTCTCACACTGATGTTAGTTTATCTGTTCTTTGGGGAAGCATATTTTTGAAGGGAGTTAGATCTGCTTTTAAGCCCATGTATTTGGCCATCATGCGCAATAATATGCTTTGAAATTTGTAAGGTTTACTAGCTTAGCTATGCTGGTAAGCTTATGAAGCTTAAGAAGTGAATTATTCGGATCTTTTCAACTCACTAAACCTTATAGGTTTGCCAATTTGGTGTAGTATTTGCTTGGTTGACAGATTTTGATGCTTTCTTAGAGGGTCTGAAACTTATATGTCTTCCCCCATGCAAGCTAATTCTGTGCCTTTGTAATGAAGTAGGAATAGAAATGTGGAGGAGTATTTGAGTGTATAGTCTATGGAGGAATGTACAAGGGTGAAGTGTGGAGCTCCTTGGCCCTTTCTTTATTGTTAGATTCTTACTTGGATGGTGCAGTAAAGTTAGTTTTGCTGGTTCCTTAAAATCAGATTGTTGAGCTGATATTTGTATAGGTTCCCTTTTCACCTCTTCTTTACTCCTTCTTTGGCTCTCTACACCTCCTTAAAGTTTCCTTCTACAGGGGTTGTTCTGCTCATCGAGCAATATTGAATTATGTATGTTTCTCAGGCCTAAAAGTATATCAGCTATTCTGGAGACATCTTTTTAAAATTCATATCAGCATCAACCAAAACAAACAAAAATATGTGGGGAAGGTTATATTAAGGCACCTTTTTTTTGTCTAGTAACTGACTGTCTTATTTTTAGATGTGTTTCTCCAAAAACAGACTCGATATAAGAAATGTTGATGAGAAGCTTCCTACAAATCTAGTTTACATATCACTGCACTCTTTTCATTCGTGCAGTCTGTGGTTTATGGATGAGTGCTTTTAATCCTTTAGTTGAAGATGAAGTTGATTATGAAGGCCTTCATTCTGTTGTTTAGGCCTTAGGGTATGCCAGTATGAGAAAGTCTAGTTATTGATGTAAATTTGCACTTGTTTTTTGTATGCTGTGGCAGTCCCTAGAAATTTCAGGTTGTTGGAGGAACTTGAACGTGGGGAAAAGGGAATAGGAGATGGCAGTGTCAGCTATGGAATGGATGATGGAGATGATATTTACATGCGCTCCTGGACTGGTACAATAATTGGTCATCATAATGTAAGCTTCTCGCTCCTCCTCTTAATTTTCCCTATAATATCTTAACTTGTATATGGATGGAAGTTTTTTATCTGCTCCCGTTATGCTGCAAATGATCTTATATGTAGTATATGCCTTTTTAACTTTGCTCTCCAGCTTCTTTCTCTTATCACAGCTTTTAAAGCTAAAAAATAATGATGATTGTGGCTCTGGATTGCTTTAGTGTCTTTTCATCTGAAATAGCCTATTCGGTTCTCTGTGCTTGGAAATGCATTTGTTGTTTATGATAATTGTGAATGCAAGAACTAACAAATGACAACACAAAAAGTGGTCTCTTTGTTTGATGTCTTTTGTTGATGCTATGTAGGTGATTGCCTTGTTCGTTCTCTGTTATACTGAAATGGAATTTTCATCAGTTTGCTATTATACCTTTGGATGTACTAGATTTCTTGTACGTTGAATTTGTGTTTGACTAAGGCTTCTTAGGTATTGTCTTAATTAGTAGTTGGTAACATGAGTAAAGCAACAAGTAAAATCATAACAAGTTGAGATCTAGTGTTAGCATTAGTTGTAGACTTGGACTGTCTATGACTTACCTGTCTCAGTCTAAAGGTACATAGGATTTAGTGGCAATGTAATATAACACTTGCCACATGGCAGTCTACATGAAAGTGATCCGAGGACTAGATTTAAATTACTGTTGATCATGCCTAAAAGGTTCGCAGTTTGAGAGTGATTTGGACTGTTTCACCTCAATGCTTGAAACTATATATTGGTCCGTTAATCTGAAGCGAAGGGTATCAACTTCATTTTGGAAGCATTCTCATTTTATTTCTTTTTTCTAATGTGTGTGCTCCAATGGTGCAGACTGTCCATGAAGGCCGTATCTATCAGTTGAAACTCTTCTGTGACAAGGATTACCCAGAGAAGCCTCCCAGTGTTCGTTTCCACACACGGGTGAATATGACTTGTGTGAATCCTGATACCGGAGCCGTAAGTTTTTTGCAATCCATTATAAAAGAAAATGTATTTGTGGAGTTTAAATAATATGTGTACAGAAAGGCCTCCTAGTCCTAGATGTTAATTACTGATGGAAAATCTGTGATGTGTACAGGTGGAACCGAGGAAGTTTGGAATGCTGGCTAATTGGCAGAGGGAGTATACAATGGAGGACATTCTGACCCAGCTGAGGAAGGAAATGGCTGCTTCTCACAACCGCAAGCTTGTTCAGCCTCCCGAAGGGACGTATTTCTAGCCAACCACTTCCCCCTTGTTATTTGCTGTGATTGTATCCAATTTCAAATCTTATATGTTATGTTTTGGTACATAGTTATGCCCAATCTTTGACCATGCTAAGCTGTAAAAGGGGAATGTGGGACTGGCTTGTTTGAAACCTTTTGACATGGGATTGGGCATTCTTGAATTGCCTTGTTTGTGACTGATGCTCTCTTTATGTATGTGGCTAAACTTGTCAAGTTACATTTGGGATTTGCATGACTGGAAAACATTCTGGTGATGTTTAGTTGGGAAATGGAGTGTCAAAAATGGGTTTGGAGCATCAAAACTTTAGTCTTCTTTTTTTAATTCTTATTTGGAACTTGAATTTGAAAGTAGGTTGTTCATGTCTGCCCCTTTATGTGGGTTTGGCAACTGTGGTTGGGAGTCTGTCTCTGAGATGACATAAGCAACAAGACTCAAAATTATTAGCTTAGGCTCTGCTACTTTTTCTACCCTACTATCCTTAAGGGTGAGCGTTTTTGATAACAGGTGTCTGCTAGTGGGCAGTCTTGCCAAATGGATGCTTAGACTAAACCATTCTGAGACGCCTCTTAGATTGTGAGATTTGTGGAAAACAGAGAATTCAGAAAGGAAGTGAGGAAATCACATTCTTCATTGAGTGAGTTTGTTATAAGGTTAGCTCTTTATAATGACATCTAGTCAGGTGGTTTAACCTCTAGGGATGGTATCTAGAAGGCACAATCTAATGCTCTTTATAAGGAGCTTAGCTAATTAACAAACCGGGTTTACACTTACTATAACCAACATCCACTTCAAGTTGGAGATGTAAAACCATCTAATAATTGGTAAAAATAAATTCGGGTGCTTAACAAGAAAACTAGCACTGGCCTTTATATGAATAAGAACCTGCCCAACATGTGATCCAATGAAACTAACTATCAAAAGCGCCAAAAGTAAAACGATCTCGTATGATATCTATTCTAGTATATACCATAATAATGGAATGCAAGACATATTATGCTATCTTACTACTAAGATAGCATAACCCTAGAATAAGAAGAAGATAATACTCTATCCTGATAAAGATACGCAGCCATAACCACGGTACCGCCGCCTTGTCCAAGGACTCCAAACTTTTCCCGTCATCACCGCCTAATATGAACACATCATTTAGCCTCTTTGATCTCATCTGACCATATGCAGCGTAGCCGACAACACCGCCCAATGTCCCGCCAAACGTGCTGTACAATCCTAGCCTTAGAAAGTCAGGCAAACGACCTCGCTTTGGAGACAACGAACAAGTGGTGAAGGAGGAGGAGGAGGCGGTTGAAGTGCCGAAGCTGCGAAGCTTTGACGACAAGTGTTTCTTGGCTCCAGCAACGCTAAGAGCCCGCCGGTAATTACCGAGTAGGGGGCGGACGCGCAGCATATTGACTGACCTAAGGGTTGTATATGTGCCTGAAAGTGTAAGCATGCAAAGACAGATGGGTTGTTTTAGATGAACGAATTTAATCATCATAATATAGATAGGGAAAGTTGTAGGTTAGTTTTTCTTATTGTGCAAGAAAGTCGGATAAAAACACTGCGTGTTTGTTGGGCCCAAAAGGGTTTTATTGGGCCTAATGCAAGGCTCAAGCCCAACAAATGTAATTACCTACATTTTATCGAAAAAAATGTAATTACCTAGTTTGTAACACTAGCCTAGCCAAGACAATGCATAATGAAGAAAATATATAACCGAACCTGATTGACAAAATAAACAAAATAAAGTCAAAACTGTATGCATACACAGTGTTCGTGCTGCTACACAACAACGTCCGGCCTCGCAATTCCACCAACAGAGTTACTAATTGTTAGAGCTAGAAATCGACCAAGCTAAGTTGGCGACCCCTTAGCCTAGATCGGGCGTGAATTAGGCTAAACGAACTTAGGAATCGAAAGAAAAGAATACGAAAATCGTGTTAAAATTTGTTTATGCTCGATTGTATTGATGTATGAATGTGTAATGTACAATGCATGACCCCCACCTTATGTTTATATAGGGGCCTAAAAGATAGAGTGCTCTACAAGATATAAAGATAACTAGATGGATAGATAAATCGTACAAGATATATCTTCCCTAAAATCGTTACGCTCCCACTTATACAAGATAAAAGAAACTCTAAATGGATATAATTTCACCTATCATCACGCTTAAAGGGTCAAAGAGGTATACTCGGTCAACCTTGGCTTGACCGACCTTCTAGAAACGCATTGATGATCTTCGTAAACATCTTGTGGGCCGCTCTAGCACTCGCCTTGGGCTTCTGGTTAATTAGGGCCCAACAATACCCCTTTTATTTAAATTTGGAATTCCAATTTCGAAATTCAAATTTGAATCAAACAAAATCTCTTCTCCCTGATTCGTTTGCCTTGGAAACCGCTTACCTCGCCATCATTACCACGTATTAATACGCTCCTAACCTTCTTCTCGCCTCAGAGGCGTCACTTCATCTTTCAACACAGGTACACATTCTTCTCTCTTCTTCCTTCGTCTTCGCCTTCTACACTTAGTTTTCCTTTCATCTTCCGCCCATCTTTCTTCCTAATATGGCGGAAACCCCTCTTTTCGCACCTTCCAACTCGCTCATGCCCCAAGACCAATTTGTTTGTAACCTTACATCAGACGAGGTCGCCAGAATTGTCTCTGAGGGAGGGTTCCCAACCGGAACCGTGACCTACTGCCCCCAGGACGAACTGATTGACTGGATCCGACCCGGATGGGTGTGTTTTACCGAATTTCCTTTCTCATTAGGGCTAAAATTCCCATTTTCCCCCTTTATCAGAGATTTCCTTAGGGATTTAGGGGTTTCGCCCTCTCAGATCATGCCCACAACCTGGCGTATCCTGAGGGGTGTTGACGAGTTAGCTTCTAAGAAAGGGATAACCATGACGGTGAATGAATTTCTGGTGGCTTACAAAGTAGTACCCTCTAGGCCAGGTAGGATCTCCGTTCATTCTAGGAATACCCATGACCCACTGATCCCAGGTGTCAAGAACCCTAATACGGGATGGCAATCACGCTACTTCTTTGTTGAGCGACGCTCTTTGGGTGAGATAGGGGAAATCTATAAGGATGTCTTCTTAGATGCCTGGAACACTACCCGTAAGAGCCTTGCTTGTTCTGTTTTCTTCTACCTTGAGATTCTCGTTTGCATGTATAGCTAGGTCGGATACTTCAGATATCATGTCTTGCTAATATTCGCTGGATGATACTTTGTGCAGTGCCGAAGAGCTTCAACTCACGACCTTCCAGCGGAAAACTTATCAAGGAGTTATAGAGCATCGAAGTCAAGGATCGTGCTCCTAGTAAGCTGTTTACTGAACCAGAGAAATTCGCCAGCGAAGCCCCAACGCCAAGCTCCAGTCATACCACCGAACTTGCAGCCTCTCCTTCCGCTGTCAAGATGTCCAACACCTCGAAACCTAGTAACTCTGGTAAATCTCCCGCAATAACCTTCCCTGTGTATGACAAACGATTCCTCCGAAAGAAATTAATTTCTGACGAGCCGTGTGATCAGGTCGCGAGAGGAATGTGTCGACTGATGCCATGCTACAGCGTATGCTGAGATCTCGTGGTTCGAACCCCCAACTGGTGCCCAAGAAGGAAATCAAGCAGGAACGCCCTACCCAGAAACGTAAGGCAGCGGATCCTCCTACCGTGGATCTCTCTAAGGACGACCCCCCGGATTTCTGGGGTGTTGTACTAGAATCTACTTCTAGCGAGGCCAGAGCTGCTTCTGTCAAGAGCGGGGTAGAACAAGCGCTGACACGATCCAGATCAGCTATGAAGACGGTATGTCCCCGCGACCCCCTTTTCTTTTCCGCCTATTTCCCCTTTTCTTCGGAGCGAATCTCTTTTATCATAACTCCTTTATCCTGGCGTTCTCCGCAGGTGACCCAGGAGTTCGCCCTAGCCATGGATGTGCACATGAGGGAGATTAGCCAATTAAGGGCCAAGGAGAAGCAGGCTGTGGAGGCAACGCTAGAAGTTGAGCGCCAGAACCGCGTCCTCGAGGAGGCTTTAGGCAGCCATCGGGCTCAAGTCGCCACGTTGCAAGAAGAGGTGTCTAGCCAGGCAAAGAAGATTATCGAGCTTCAGGAGACCGCGAGCGAATTCTCACAGCAGGTGGTGAGGATTGAGACTTACTACTCCACCAAGGCCAAAATAGAGGTCCTGGAAAGTGTTGCTAATGGGGAGAATGACCGATGGAACCTGGAGGAGCTGAAGTCTACCTTCGAGGCCTTGTTTCCTTCTGGCTCAAAGGTCCCAGGAGAAGACTTCCTGCCTGACGAAGACCTAGATGATGACGCTAACTCTTCAGTTCCAATGGAAGATGTTCCAGCCGCGGGTTCTAGTGATATAGTCCAGAAGGACAAAGACGAGCAGCTTTCGTCGCAAACCCCTTCTCCGGCCAAGTAATCTTTCTAGCTGGCGTTTTTCGTTCAATTGTCTTTTGTTCCAAGTACTTTTTCCGGCAATGTCGTTTGCCAAAAACTTTAAAATGATTCTGGTGTGGCCTGGATGCCAAGACTCTGATTTGCGGGGGAAAACTTCGTACCCCTGGTGTAGGAACTTCTATCTATAGGCCCGCTGTATGGCCTTGTTAACTTTGTTATATGTATTTCGTTTTGGCAATGCATGCCTTAGTAACTAGGCGTTCGTTTGCCAATTTCTTAGCTTTAGGAATAGCTTCGATCGTGTTACTTGGTAGCGTCTGAAGCAAATTTCGAGCAGGCTTGATCGTCATTGAAGCCCGGTCTTTGCTATTTAGCCGGCTCTTGGGAACGTGCCCTGTTCCCGTAATCCTGGCAAGACACGACTCTAGACGCCCTGGCTAGTAATCGGGATATTTCACTTGAATAAGTCTTGCCAGAAGGCCTAGTACCCCTTGTCTTCCTAGGGAGTATAAACTATACTTTGGAGAATGTACCCAGAGAAATGTGCCCGTGTTTCAAACAAGCGTAAGAAATCGCATACGCATATCTCTAGAACATGGGTCTAGAAATGAAAGTGATTGGAGTGTGATGATGTGGTTGGTGGTGAATTCACCACCCCTTGTGTTTAACTGATACAAGGATCACCTATGTCTAGAGACTGTGTCTACAAAGGCGAGCTTGCCTTTACTAGAAGTGGTATAAGTACCTAGTGCGTCTTAGCGTTTATTGTTTGCAAGAAACAAGCTTGTTTGTACGAAGTGCTAACGTTAGCTTTGTGATGTTAAATGTTGAGGGTTTATCTAGGTTGTACAACCAGTTAGTGTGTGTGGATTAATCCGTTGGATGCTAGCATACGTGTTAGGCGACTTGTGCCTTATTCGTGGATCCAGATATTCGTGCGAGTTTTGCAATTCTGGCGATACTTGCCTAGGCCACTTATGGGCCAAATCATTACGTCCACGAGTTTTGTGGGATTTCTGGCGATAAATGCCTAGGTCACTTATGGGCCTAATCGTTACGTCCACGAGTTTTGTGGGAGTGTTTGCCTTTTTGTAGCTTGATCGGGGCTACTAGGCGGGTACCCTGGTGTATGTTTTTTGTATTGCGCGAAGTTTGCAAAGGCGTGCTTTCGAGAAGCACATTCTTGTTTTATGCGTGTATAAACGAAGTAATTTGTCACAAAATTCATTCATAACTCAAAAGAATCACAGAAACGCAAAACAGTGTACTAACTGGTACTAATCACTAGAACTATGATCTAGAAATAAAGGTGGGGTGATGGTTCAGGAACCCCCTTGCATCCCCCCGAAAAAGAAGAAAATCCAAGACCTTCTAATATGCAAACTAAATTAAGTAACTAGAGATAGGGTTTCTAGAAATAATACTTCTTGAGGTGAATAGCGTTCCAGCTCCTAGGCACTGGCTCTCCTTCCTCGGACTCTAACTGGTAAGCTCCTTGCCCTACTACCTTCGTAATCCGGTAAGGTCCTTCCCATCCAGGTGCTAGTTTTCCCGCGTTCTGCTCCGCGGTGTTCTGGAATACTTTTCGAAGTACCCAGTCTCCAACTCGAAATACTTTAACTCTCACGTTCTTGTTATAGCTCCTGGATACTTGCTGCTGGTATCGAGCTACTCTGAGGTGGGCTGATTCCCGCAATTCCTGGACCGTATCTAGGTCTGCCTCTATTTGCTCCTTGTTTTGGTCGAGTGTAGCTAGACTGTACCGCGCAGTTGGGACCTGGATTTCGGCTGGGATGACTGCCTCGCACCCGTATACCAAAGAAAAGGGGGTTTGCCCCGTTGCTTTCTTAGGAGTGGTGCGATCAGCTCAAAGCACGTAGGGTAGCTCTTCTGCCCACTTGCCTTTGGACTTGGTTAATCTTTTCTTCAGATTGTTTATGATCACCTTGTTTGAGGCCTCTGCCTGCCCATTTGCCTGGGGATATCTGGGAGTGGATGTAACCAGGTCGATGTTCCACCCCTGGCAGAAATCTCTCATTCTCTGGCTAATGAACTGGGAACCGTTGTCACAAACGATTGTTGCTGGGATTCCGAAGCGGCATAGGATGTTGCGCTCGATGAACGAGATCACGTGTTTGTCCTTGATTTCTCTATATGCCTCAGCTTCGATCCATTTGGAGAAGTAATCGGTCATAGCCAGGAAGAATACCCTTTGCCCCGTAGAAGGAGGTAGTTTCCCTACGATATCCATCCCCCACCTCATGAAGGGCCAGGGAGTAAGGGTTGGATGTAGGCTCCCAGTGGGCTGGTGAGAAGTTGGTGCGTGTCGCTGGCAAGCCTTGCATTCCTGGGCGTATTTGGTGGCGTCGCGTCGTAGCGTTGGCCAGTACCACCCGTGTCTAAGTATTTTGTTTGCCAAGCTCCTTCCCCCAGCGTGGTTCCCGCAATATCCTTCATGGATTTCTCTCATAACACTCTCTATCTCTTCTCCTTCGACGCACAGCTGCAAGACCCCAGATGAAGACTTGTGGTAGAGTATGTCCTGGTGGACGACGAATCGCGTGGCCTTTGCTCTCAAAGCTCTTGCCTCTGTTTTATCCTCAGGCGCCTTCTCGTGGATTAGCCAGTCCAGATATGGTTTGATCCAGCCGCTGGGTCCTGATCCAGAGTGTTCGTCAAGGCTGGCTACTGGAAGCGCGCGTGGTATGGATGTCTCTCTGGGATGCTCGATCGCTGAGTAAAGGAGGTGTACTAGCGGGATCTGAGAATATTCATCTGGATTGAGTACTGAGCCTAAACCTGCTAAGGCGTCAGCCGACGTATTGCTCTCCTTGGGTACCTGTTCGAAGGTAACTTGCTGGAATTCCTGCGCCAACGCCCTTGCCTTCTCTAGGTAAAGAGCCATCCTCTCATCTTTTGCCTCGAACAGGCCTAGTATTTGGTTAATCACCAAGAGAGAGTCGCATCTTACTTGAAGACTCCGGATTGCTAGGTCACGCGCTAGTCCTAACCCGAAAATCAAAGCCTCGTACTCTGCCTCATTGTTCATGGCGTTGAAGTCGCATCTTACGGCCTGAGCTAGCCTGTCTCCCTTGCTCGATTCCAAGACCACCCCTAGTCCTACCCCTCTGGCGTTGGAAGCCCCGTCTGTGTTGAGCGTCCACGTGTCGTGTGTCTCGCTTGGAATAGGAGCGGGTATGCTTGCGTTCGCAGCTTCCTCTAGATCGGGCGTGAAGTCAGCGACGAAGTCGGCCAGAATCTGTGACTTTATGGCCTTGCGAGGCTCGTATTTGATGTCATAGCCGCTGAGTTGCACCGCTCACTTGGTCATTCGTCCAGAGAACTCCAGCTTCTGCATCACTTGCCGTAGAGGATAGCTGGTTTGCACCGCAATCGTGTGCGCCTCGAAGTAAGGGCGTAGCTTATTCAAGCTCATGACGACGGCGAGGACCAGTTTTTCGAGGGGGGTGTATCTAGTCTCTGCTGAAGTCATTGTCTTGCTTACGAAGTAAACTGGCATCTGTTGTCCGTCGGCTTCCCTGACTAGAACCCCGCTCAGTGTGCTTCCTGATACTGCTAGATATAACTGCAAGATTTCTCCTGGTACCGGCTTGGCTAGCAGCAACGGATTGGAAAAATAACCCTTGAGTTCCTAGAAGGCTTTCTCGTGTCGTTCGTCCCACTGGAAGCTTTTGTTCTTCTTGAGTATGTCGTAGAACAAGCGACACTTGTCGGCTGACTTGGATATGAACCTGTTAAGGGCGGCGATTTTTCCTGCGAGCTTTTGTACTTCCTTGATGTTCTTGGGCGATCTCAGGGAGGCTATTGCTTTCACTTGGTCGGGACTGGCCTCAATCCCCCTTTTAGTTACGATGTAACCTAGAAATTTTCCAGACTGAGCTCCAAACGTGCATTTTTGAGGGCTAAGCTTCATATTGAATTTTTCGAGAATGTTGAAAGCTTCCTCGAGGTGCTGTTGGTGCTGTATCGCCATCGTGCTTTTGACCACCATATCGTCGATATATACCTCCATGGTCTTCCCGATTTGATTCTGGAACATATGGTTAACGAGACGCTGGTAAGTGGCACCAGCATTCCTTAAGCCGAAGGGCATAACTCGGTAACAATATGTCCCCTGTCCTGTTATGAAGGACGTCTTCTCTTGATCTTCGGGGTGCATCTGGATCTGATGATAGCCGCTAAAGGCGTCCATGAATGTCAAGAGTTCATGACCAGCGGTGGCGTCGACCATCGTGTCTATGTGTGGGAGCGGGAAGGAGTCTTTAGGACAAGCCTTGTTCAGGTCGGTAAAGTCCACGCAAACCCTCCACTTCCCATTCTTCTTGGGGACGACCACCACGTTGGCTAGCCACTCTGGATATTTCACCTCTCGGATTTTGCCTGTGTCTAGTAGCTTCCTTACTTCTTCGTCAACCGCCTGGATCCGTTCTTGGGCAAACCTTCTTCTTTTCTGCTTTACAGGGGGGAAGCTGGGATCGGTGTTAAGCTTGTGTGTGATTACCCCTGGGTCAATTCCAGTCATGTCCTCGTGGCTCCATGCAAAGCACTTCTGACGTTTCTCCAGAAAGGACACAAGCCCTGCCTTGATGGACGTGTCTAGTCCGATGCCCAGGCGAACGATCCGCCCTTCCCCTATTGCCATCTCCTCCACTTCTTCTTCTTCCTCTCGGTTCTGGATAGGAGGGGTAGCGCTCTGTAATTGCTATGCCTGCGGCCCAGCGGCCGTAGGCTTTAGAGCAGTCTTGTAGCACTCTCTGGCTAGCCTCTGATCTCCTCGGATCTCTTGTATTCCCTTTGGCGTAGGGAACTTTACTGTCTGGTGATAGGTGGAAGCTACTGCCTTCATGTCGTGCAGCCAGGGACGTCCCAAGATCACGTTGTAACTGGATGGGCAATCTATCACCAAAAACTCCACTTGCAAGTTTACTCCCTTTGCGAAGGTTTGTAGGGTTATGTTTCCCGTGGTGTGTTTTACTTCGCCACTGAATCCCACGAGGGGGACTGGTTGCCTGTGGAGGTCGTTTTTCGATAAACCCATCTCCTTGAGGGCGGTGAGTGTTATGAGGTTAGTAGAGCTACCGGTGTCGACCAGTATCCTCCTCATAAGGACGTTTCCTATGTGTAAAGAGATCACCAAACCGTCATGATGAGGCCTGACCTGGTTTCCAATGTCGGAGTCGTCGAAGACTATTGCCAACCCGGCGGGTTGTCTAGATCGCCTCTCTAGGTGGGTTGGTTTTCCCAAGTATCCCTCTCGCGCATGTCTCTTGGCTGCCGAATAAGTAAGACCACAGACGCTCGAGCCTCCGGTGATTACGTTCACCACCCTTTCTGGAGTAGGGGGTGTTTTCTCGCTCGCCTTTCTGGAGTAGGGGTTATCTAGAAGATCGCGAGGAACTCTGGCGTCTGGAGCCGCTTCCCGGATCTTTCCTTTGGAAATCAAGTGCGCCACTTCCCTCCTTAGCATAATGCAATCTTTAGTCCAGTGGCCGTGGTTGTCGTGGAACTCACACCACTTATTCTCGTCGGCACCGGCTTTGGGTGCTTTATCCTTTCTTGGCCACCTAACCAGATCTCCCATCTTGGAGAGATTCTTCACCAGTTGCGATGGCGAGATTTTGAGGTTGTAATCCTCCAGGGGCGGTGGCAATGGGTCGCGCTCCTTCTCCGGCGGGGGCTTATTGCGTGCTACGTTAACCCGTTTGGCTGGGTGTCTATCGTAGGATCGATCACGCCCGCCCCTTCTCTGGTCGAAGGGCGATCGCCTCCTCTCTGGATATTCCCTCTTGCGATCATTGCCGCCCCTCCTATCGGAACCTCTAGGTTCTGCCGATCTTCTTCGTAGGGACCTATCTTCCTCCAGTCGCACGTGTGCTAGTGCCGTGGACTGGACCTCCTTGAAAGTAACACATGGGTGTTTGGTTAGTTCCTGGTACAACCCCCCGTCAGGTATGATTCCTTGCCGGAAGGCCTCGATCGCGGTAGTAGTGTCGCAATTCGGGATGGTCACTTTCTCCTTGTTAAAGCGATCTAGAAAAGCTCTTGTGGTCTCATGGTTCTTTTGTTTGACCCGGTATAGGTCGCTAGATTGCTTCTCAAACTTGCGACTACTCGCGAACTGGCTCCGGAAGGTATCCGAGAGGTCGGCGAAGGACTTGATGCTCCCCCTGGGTAGCCCGATGAACCAGGTGAGGGCTGGTCCAGTCAGGGTTGTCCCGAATCCCTTGCACATCACGGATTCCTTTGAGTGACTGGGAACCGAGCTAGTCATCATCTTTTGTTTGTAGATGGCTATGTGCTCGTTAGGGTCCGTGGTGCCGTTGTACGGGTTCATGGTGGGGATAGTGACTTTCCTCGGTATTTCAGCCCTAGCGATCCTGGGGACGAAAGGTGATTCGTCGTATCCATCGTGGGCCTCTGGTTGCACCGGCTGATATCCGGTGTGGCTTCTAACGACCTGGTCGGAGATGGCCCCGATCTGCTCCATGACCTTCCTTCGGATGAGGGAGTCTAGATCAACATCCTGGTATTTCTCAGTGTAAGCATTCTCCGCTATCCACACGTTCCCGGAGCGGGTTGGATAGGTGTTACCCGGAGGCGTGACCTGGTTTCCGGGGACCTCCCTATTTGCCACCTGCTCGCGGTTGCTCTCGGGATTAGGCGTTTGTTGAGTGTTCAAGACTCCGCCTTGGGTGTCGTTCCCATTGTTTCCCCCAGAGGTCCCTTCTCCGGAATCGAAGTTTAGCCGAGTTGCCAGACCCTCAGTATTTCTGGGCATGTTGGCGGACTGCCTTGCCGTGGTGAGTAACCGGTTCTGGCTCCTGAGTTGGTTGTTTTCGTTGGTCAAGCGCTCCATGTTGGCTTCGAAGAAGCCTTTTTGCTGCTCGAGTTCTTTCTGGAGAAGCTCCATGCGACGACGAACGTCCGCCATCTCGTCTTCTCGCTGTTTAGACAAGATTGCTGGGTAGCGTTGTTCTTGTCTGGCACGAACTCCCCAGATTCCGACATCGTTGTGGATGAGAAACTTGAACAGCAAGTGATCCTTTGTTCGTAAGTTGCCAAATTCTTGGCCCCACGGTGGGCGCCAAATTGTTAGAGCTAGAAATCGACCAAGCTAAGTTGGCGACCCCTTAGCCTAGATCGGGCGTGAATTAGGCTAAACGAACTTAGGAATCGAAAGAAAAGAATACGAAAATCGTGTTAAAATTTGTTTATGCTCGATTGTATTGATGTATGAATGTGTAATGTACAATGCATGACCCCCACCTTATGTTTATATAGGGGCCTAAAAGATAGAGTGCTCTACAAGATATAAAGATAACTAGATGGATAGATAAATCGTACAAGATATATCTTCCCTAAAATCGTTACGCTCCCACTTATACAAGATAAAAGAAACTCTAAATGGATATAATTTCACCTATCATCACGCTTAAAGGGTCAAAGAGGTATACTCGGTCAACCTTGGCTTGACCGACCTTCCAGAAACGCATTGATGATCTTCGTAAACATCTTGTGGGCCGCTCTAGCACTCGCCTTGGGCTTCTGGTTAATTAGGGCCCAACACTAATCATCATAATTTTATGATTTATTTATAATCTATTTTATACTGTACTAGATAGATGGCAGTGCTCTTTCAATGATGGATCTGACTCTGACGTACTGACATCTTCAAACTAAAAGCTTGTTAAATTTTGCTATCTTTTAATATGTCCAACGGCGGACCCGTTCGCCGGAGTAGTAGTGTAAGGTACTGTGTAGTTGGGCAAATCACAAAGTGTGAGCAAATTGTCACAAAGGGAAGAAGACGATTGACTAATGTTTTTTTAGGCCTATTAATAAGATGTTTGACTAATGTTTTTTATAGCCCAATTTATCATTAACCTCTTCACCTGGGTTGAATTTCACCAACATTCATTTACATGGAGAGGCCACTAATTGATGTATATCTTTTTACAAAAAAATTTAAGTGAAAAAATTGCTAATATATGTTTTTTTTGAGCAAATTGCTATTATTATTTTAGTTGTTTATAATATAGAGAAAAAAAAATTCAGTTTATAAAAGTGAGAACGAGTGATGAGTGCCTAAACTCGAGCGATAAGGTAAGAGATTCTGTGGCCAAAACCGGCTATGCGTCTAGGAAAGGGCTTTGAGCATATCAGATTTGTTCAAAATCTGCCCCCTGCTAAGGTAAGAGATTTCGTGGCCAAAACCGGCCATACAAATGGTCCTGGATCCGCCACTGGGTATGTCATTAGCTTTCACTCTATTTCAATTTAGTTTCCCTTGCTAATATGCTTGTTAAAATGTGAATTTCTGAGTCAATAACACGTTGAACATTTCAAGTAGTAGTTTTTGAAAGACATATATTCCTTTAGATAGGAAGTTCATTCTTCTTGCCATACTTGAGATTGGGGACTCATAGTAAGGCATTAACCTAACAGAACCACTTCATGTTATAGTTCTTTTTAGGCTGAACATATTATGGACTCTTTTGGTCACTGGTGTGATTATAAGAATCTTATATAGACACTTCTAAATAAAAATGGCGACGCTCTTTATATCAAAGGAGAGTTGGCTGAGCATGAGAGGGAGGATTATATTTGCTTAGGTTGAAGAAGATATATACAAGGCCATATATAAGGAGGAGATTTGTTTACAAAAGGCGAAATCGCTTAAATTGATTAACTTTAACTATGCAAAAAGGATCTGGTGTGATTTTGTTTTGTTGGTAGAGCTTGAGGGAGAAGATCGGGGTGATGGACACAGCTAGCCAGACGTCTGGTTCGTGGAGCCTGCATTCCGGTGTTGTTATTTGTTGACCCAGTTTGACTTTTTTACTAGTTCGGTCAGTACTCGCTCTTTAAACTTTTCGTTATAGTTTGCCTTTGTGTTTGTTGAGTTGGTTTGATACACACTTCTTAGGTTTTATAGGATGCATTCTATTCAAGTTTGAAATGCACCCATCCTGATCTGATGAGGGACCATCCGTCAAGCCTCCACCAAGCACGCCCATTTTATTGGATGGACCGTTGACCCGAGCTCGCGCCAAGAAGCTCCAGCAAGACATGCAGGGGTTCATAGGTTATCATGTGGCTAAAGAGGCTAGAGACATCAATGAGCCGCAGGCCAAGGCCGTGAGCCTCTTAAGTGCAGCCATTGACCAAGGCGTCCCAAGCCAAGACACCAACGAAGGCCCTTCCAGCCCTCTTTAGGACATGGCCACGCCAGCCCCTTAGCGCGCTCCGAAGCAACATTCCAAACGCTTGGTTGTGCATTGCTTATTTTGGGTTGTTACTCATATGGGCTGCTACTTATTATTATTATTATTATTTTGGTGTTACTTTTTGGGATTGTAAGGGCATATAAAAGGCCCCCAGCTGGTTATTTCTCATTAGACTTCCCATTATCAAAAACTTGTTATCTTCCTCCATAGAGAGAGAATGAAAGAGAGCTTGGCTTTCAAAGTGTGCATCAGGCTTGGTTTGTCTTGCATCGATCAATCCGATTGTTCGGGTTGTTAGTGAGGCGAATACACGCATCCTCCTCGTGCTCCAAGGATACGTCCTTGGCTGTGTGGGGTTGTATAAGGTTGGTCTTTCGATCATTCAATCTGGTTCTCGTTTCAAAGCAACGAGGGTCTCTTTGTTGTTTCGTTGGGTTGATCTTCTTTATCTATCCTTTTTTATCTTGTTCTTGAATCTGTTCTTGTTCTTCTTGTTCTTCTTCATCTTCATTGTGTCTTCTTGCTCCAATTCTGACCACCTCTCCTTCTCTTTGTGTTCTGAGTTGTTGTTTGTCGAAGATCGGGCATCCAGCGGCTTAACCCCGCATCAAAGTGGTATCAGAGCTGCGTCGTCGACATTCAACTTGTGTTCCACCATAAAACCAAAAACACCAAAAAGAAATCCCAGGTCAGGTTTGATTAATCCAATCTCCTTAATTAAACTTGATAGTACTAACCGAGTTGTTTACTTGTGCATGTGGTTTGTTTGCCCAGCCAAAAACCTCTTTCGCCTAAGTAAACCGCCACTGTCCGACGACCACTGTCCACTGTCCGACCACCACCATTGTCCACCACCCCCCAGCCCTTGAACCAGCCATTGAAGGTTGAAGAAAGCTTGAACAACAAGAGCCAAATTCAAATCTCTACCTTCAGCCCATTCCCATCATTACTTCCACCTACTCCCAACAACTCCCAATCATTTCTTTTCAGCCCACACTCTTCTACCAACCCCATCCCATCTCAGCCCCCTAAAATGTGGGAGACTTAGTCAAATTTAAGCCACCCATCAAGTCAGACCCATTCCCCCCCATTTTACCTCTTTCCCTCCCACAATCAAGTCTTAAGAGATGTCTTGTTTGAAATGTTGTATCTTATCTCATATTTACTATATTCCATAGTTGCTGAATGTAATTTTCGAATTTAAAAAAAAAAAAGAAAAAAG
The DNA here is from genome assembly GCA_963924305.1 of Polygonum maritimum. NCBI lineage: Eukaryota > Viridiplantae > Streptophyta > Magnoliopsida > Caryophyllales > Polygonaceae > Polygonum > Polygonum maritimum. The sequence goes on from OZ002734.1 coordinate 24,829,421, forward strand.
AAAAAGAAATCTCAGCAAAAAGAAGGAGAAGAAAAGAAAAAAGAGAATTCAAATTCGGATTGCACAGGCTGTATTCTAAACCGTGCAAAGTGTGTCTTCTCTTCTCTTGACTTGTTCTTGATTGATATTGGAGATAACCTTCCTCCACAAAAGGCCAGCCCATCTCACCATGCAAACCACTCCAAGTATTCATCTTGGTTCAGGAATTCAAGGCGAGAAAGGCTTAATCAAGGTTTGATCTCTTCTTATCCTTCAAGTCTTGCTTTGTTCTTCTTCATTCCAACTCAGTTTCTTGTCCATATTTCTCACCCCTTTTCTTTCTTTAGCCGATCTTGAGTTTGTGTTTCTTTTCACCTTTCACTAACTCTTGAACTTGAGTGTTGATCTTTTCAAGGCAGATTGAAACAAGCCGAATTGCATCACTAAGAGTGAGAGAGTGCGAGTGTAAACACATTGTGAGACTGTTTTGGATTATCACTAATCTTAACCGGTTTCTTGTAGTGTGTTACTTGTGATCATGTCTCAGGAAGAAGAAAGTTCCAACACTTCCGAGCCCGTCCATCCCGAGGTGTTTAGCATGTTAAGAAAACTCGGCGACAATATGGCCACCATCGTGCGGCAATTAGAGGCCTTGGAGACTAGGCAGTCAGCCGAGCATGGCCGCAATCACGCCAACACCACACAAAGGGGTAACCAGCCCTTGGACCCTAACTTGGCGTCCACCTCCCATCAACAACATACAAGGGAAGTAAATCCCGATCCTCCTGAAATTTTCGCTCGAAGAGTGCCTATAAATCAGTCTCCTTCTCCTCAAAGAGAGAGACACCGTCGCACTAATGATTTTCAAGCTTTTCAGGCCCGAAGGAGAGCTCATGATCGAGAAGAGCAATATGATGACTTTGATGAGGAGTTCCAAGAAGATGATACTTGGGAGCACCACTCTAGGCGAGATGATAGAGAGAGGCGTCCACGGAGACCAAGAGAGCCCGAGCAAGATGGCGTGGGCAAGATCAAAGTGAAGATCCCAGCCTTTGAGGGCAAGTGTGACCCGGACGAATACATGGAGTGGGAAACAAAAAGCAAATCTGGAATTGCCACAACTTTCCCGAGGCCAAGAAAGTCCACATGGGAGGCGAGCGCTTGATCCACCCGTAGCCACATGGGAGCAAATGAAGGCCTTGATGAGAGGCAGATTTGTGCCTCAACATTATGCCCGAGAGTTGAGGCAAAGCTAAGAGAACATGAGGCAAGGTTCTACGAGTGCCGAGGAGTGCTTCAACGCCATGCAAGTGGCGATGGTAAGGGCCAATGTGGTAGAGGATGAGGAGACCACAATGGCTAGATACCTTCGTATTTTGCATCCTTCTTTAGCTAATGAGATTGACTTGTATCCTTGTACTACTATGACTGATCTATTTCACCTAGCTTTGAAAGTAGAAAGGAAACTCAAGCCAAGGAATCAAGGAGGGCGTAACATGAACAATCAGCCCAGCAATTGGAGGAATTCCACTCGTGGCCAGCCAACATCTTATGGCAAGGAGGCCGCGCGTGTCAAGGAAAAGGGAAATGCCACCGGAACCTATGGAGACCAAGCTGGCCGTGGCAAAGGTTCTATGAGCAACCCTTCATACAACAACAAGGGCACATCTAGCGGGGCGCCAGCCGCTCCGAAGAGGAGTAACTCTAACCCTTCTACTAGAGCTAGAGATATTGTTTGTTTTAAGTGCCAAGGTAGAGGGCACATGAAGAAAGATTGCCCAAACCAAAAGACTCTCTTGATTAATGCTTTAGGGCAATATGAATCTGAAAATGAAGAGGATAATCAAGATGATGATAATGATGATGATGTTAACTTGCTAGAATATGATGAAAATGCTGAGGATGAAATAGAGTATGAACATGGGGATTCGTTAATAGCTAGGAGAAACATGCATGTTAAACCGGCCCCTTGTGAGGATAACCAAAGAGAGAACCTATTTCATACTCGTTGTTTGATACAAGGCAAGGTGTGTAATGTGATTATTGATAGTGGAAGCTATTGCAACATAGCTAGCATGGAAATGGTTCAAAAGTTGCGACTTCCTATCTTTCATCACCCTAAGCCTTATAAACTGCATTGGATGAATGATAGTAGTGAATTAAGGGTTAACAAGCAGACGCATGTGACTATTAAGCTTGGACATTATGAAGATCATATTATGTGTGATGTAGTTCCCATGTAGGCTTGCCACCTTCTTTTAGGTCGTCCATGGCAGTATGATCGGAAAGTGACTCATGATGGCTTCACCAACCGCCACTCCTTCGTCTACAAGGGCCAGAATGTTGTTCTCAAGCCCATGACCCCCACGCAAGTGGCCGAGGAATTTGAGAAGAAAAAGGTAAGTGAGAAGGTAAGTGGTGATGGTGAGGGGGGAAAAGGGATGGCTCGGTGCAAGACGAGCCAACCTCATGTCCCTCCAGCCCCCTCCGCTCTTTTGGCTTCCAAGAGGGAGTTAGAAGACGATTACTTAGATGGGCAAACAACACTTATGCTCTTGTGCAAGGAGCTGAGTTTGTTAAGTGAGGAGCTTAAGGCTTCTTTGCCCCCGAGGATTTTGGGGCTTGTCGAGGAATACAAGGATGTGTTCCCCAATGAGATACCGGCTGGTTTACCTCCAATTAGAGGGGTAGAGCATCAAATTGATCTCATACCTGGAGCATCATTGCCGAACAGGCCAGCCTACCGTATGAACCCCAAGGAGACCCACGAGGTCCAAACCCAAGTCCAAGAGCTATTGGACAAGGGTTACATTAGAGAGAGCTTAAGTCCTTGTGCCGTACCTGTTTTGTTAGTGCCCAAAAAAGATGGAGCTTGGAGAATGTGTGTAGATTGTAGGGCCATTAACAACATAACCATAAAGTACCGTCACCCCATTCCTAGGTTAGACGATATGCTTGATGAGTTGCATGGTGCCACTATGTTTTCAAAGATAGATTTAAAAAGTGGATATCATCAGATTAGGATGAAGGAAGGGGATGAATGGAAAACGGCATTCAAGACTAAGTTTGGCTTGTACGAATGGCTTGTCATGCCCTTTGGGCTAACCAACGCCCCTAGTACATTCATGCGTCTCATGAACCATGTGCTTAGAAAATTAATAGGGAAATTTGTTGTTGTTTACTTTGATGATATTCTGATTTATAGCAAATCCCTAGAAGAGCATGAAGATCATTTGAGGGAAGTACTCTCTACACTCAAATTAGAGCACTTGTACGCCAATTTAAAGAAATGTGAGTTGTGCACTAATCATGTCACTTTTCTTGGTTTTGTAGTGAGCTCCAAGGGACTACAAGTAGACGAAGCCAAGATAAGGGCAATTCAAGAGTGGCCGACGCCTACCTCCATTGGCCAAGTCAGGAGCTTCCATGGCCTTGCTAGCTTCTATAGGCGGTTCGTGAGGGATTTTAGCACCATTGCTGCTCCCTTGACCGAAATCACCAAGAAGAGGAGTGAGTTCAAATGGGAGAAGGCGCAAGAAGAGGCTTTCACTACCCTGAAGTTGAGATTGACACAAGCACCCTTGCTGGCTTTGCCCGACTTCACTCGTCCTTTCGAAGTGGAGTGTGATGCAAGTGGCATTGGTATTGGCGGCGTTCTCATGCAAGAAGGTCAGCCTATTGCCTTTTTCTCTGAAAAATTGAAAGGAGCATGTTTAAATTACTCTACATATGACAAGGAATTGTATGCATTATTTAGAGTACTTAAAACATGGCAACACTACCTATGGCCTAGAGAATTTGTTTTGAAAACTGATCATGAATCTTTAAAGCATTTTAAGAGTCAAGACAAATTGGATAGGAGACATGGTAGATGGATGGAGTTTATTGAGACATTTCCATATGTGATCAAGTATAAAAGGGGCAAGGATAATGTAGTAGCAGATGCGCTATCTAGGCGTCACACCCTCTTAACTACATTAGATTCTACAGTGTTAGGCTTTGCTTACATCAAAGAGTTATATGTGGATGATCTTGATTTTGGTGATGCTTATAAGTGTTGTATTGAAAAACGGGTCAGATGATAGATATTACATTCATGATGGATTTCTGTTTCGTATGGATAAAGTTTGTATTCCTAGATGTTCTTTGCGATTATTGCTTGTTGATGAAGCCCATAAGGGTGGATTAATGGGACACTTTGGCAGGGATAAAACTTACCATATGTTACGTGCACATTTTTATTGGCCTCATATGCTTAGGGATGTAGAACATGCTCTTAAGAGATGTGTTGATTGTTTGAGAGCCAAGTCTAGATTAATGCCTCATGGATTGTATACACCTTACCCATTCCCTCAGCCCCTTGGGAAGATTTGTCTATGGATTTTTTAGTAGGGTTACCTAAAACTAAGAAGGGGAGAGATTCGATTTTTGTGGTAGTAGATCGTTTCTCTAAGATGGCTCATTTGAGCATGCCACAAAACTGATGATGCCTCTAATGTAGCTAATTTGTTCTTTAGAGAGGTAGTGAGGCTGCATGGTGTGCCAAAGACCATAGTGAGTGATAGGGATGTTAAGTTTCTAAGCTATTTTTGGAGAACTTTATGGAGCAAGCTAGGAACTAGGTTATTGTTTTCTACTTCTAGTCACCCGCAGACCGATGGCCAAACCGAAGTGACTAATAGAACCTTAACCACCATCTTTAGAGCTATAATTAGGAAGAATCTTAAATTGTGGGAAGAAGCTTTACCTCATGTGGAGTATGCTTATAATCGAACAATGCACTCATCTACTAAGTTAACTCCATTTGAATGTGTTTATGGTACTAACCCACTAACCCCATTAGATCTTACCCCATTTCCAATGAGGGAGAAAGAAAGTTTTGATGCAAGAAAACAGGTTGAGTTCATAAGGGAATTGCATGAGCGTACAAGAACAAGGTTGTTGAACAAGGCCGAGTATAACGCCACCAAAGCTAACAAAGGCCGGCGCCAAGTGATATTCCATCCCGGAGATCTAGTTTGGGTGCATCTAAGGAAGGAGCGGTTCCCGGAGCAAAGGAAGAGCAAGCTGTCCCCAAGAGGAGATGGACCTTTCAAGGTTCTTCAACGAATTAGAGACAATGCATACAAGCTGGAGCTCCCAAGAGAATATGGAGTAAGCGCCACCTTCAATGTGGCTGATCTCATGCCGTACCTGGTCATTGATGAGGACTTGGATTCGAGGTCGAATCCTTTCCAAGAAGGGGAGGATGATGAGGGACCATCCGTCAAGCCTCCACCAAGCACGCCCATTTTATTGGATGGACCGTTGACCCGAGCTCGCGCCAAGAAGCTCCAGCAAGACATGCAGGGGTTCATAGGTTATCATGTGGCTAAAGAGGCTAGAGACATCAATGAGCCGCAGGCCAAGGCCGTGAGCCTCTTAAGTGCAGCCATTGACCAAGGCGTCCCAAGCCAAGACACCAACGAAGGCCCTTCCAGCCCTCTTTAGGACATGGCCACGCCAGCCCCTTAGCGCGCTCCGAAGCAACATTCCAAACGCTTGGCTGTCCATTGCTTATTTTGGGTTGTTACTCATATGGGCTGCTACTTATTATTATTATTATTATTTTGGTGTTACTTTTTGGGATTGTAAGGGCATATAAAAGGCCCCCAGCTGGTTATTTCTCATTAGACTTCCCATTATTAAAAACTTGTTATCTTCCTCCATAGAGAGAGAATGAAAGAGAGCTTGGCTTTCAAAGTGTGCATCAGGCTTGGTTTGTCTTGCATCGATCAATCCGATTGTTCGGGTTGTTAGTGAGGCAAATACACGCATCCTCCTGGTGCTCCAAGGATACGTCCTTGGCTGTGTGGGGTTGTATAAGGTTGGTCTTTCGATCATTCAATCTGGTTCTCGTTTTCAAAGCAACAAGGGTCTCTTTGTTGTTTCGTTGGGTTGATCTTCTTTATCTATCCTTTTTTATCTTATTCTTGAATCTGTTCTTGTTCTTCTTGTTGTTCTTCATCTTCATTGTGTCTTCTTGCTCCAATTCTAACCACCTCTCCTTCTCTTTGTGTTCTGAGTTGTTGTTTGTCGAAGATCGGGTATCCAACGGCTTAACCCCGCATCAAAGCAGTACACTTGGTTGACATATCTCTGCCATTTGGGAAGATATGCCAAAGGTCAGGGGTTCGATCCCCCCTGGCAACAACCCACCTGGATAGGATGGTATATTTCTGCCAGGCCCGGCCCATAAGGCGGGGCAGACTAGGCGCCTGCCCTGGGCCCATAATTTTAAGGAGCCCATATAAACAAATTTCTTCAGTATATACTTGTAACATAAGGCCCATAACTAAAAAGGACTAAGGCCCATTGATATCATCAATTTAGTACCGTTATTTCGTCCTATCTGCCCATTTATAAAATCATTAATTAGATCATCGATTCATGCATAATCAAATGCAGCTTTTTCGGGCTAAAAAAATGCAGCTTTTCCAACCAAAATAAATTTTAAAAAAAAAGCTTTTGGAATTGAGGAGACAACCCGTAATTAATTAAAATTTCTTCATGGCTTTCTACAATTCATTCCATGACTGAGATTTCACCTATTACTACTCTCTTTTAGGTAATACCTTTCCATTACTCTTTTTATAATGTAAAATTAAGAATTGTTCTTAATTATGTTGTCAAAAAAAAAAAAAAAAACCACTTGGATGTTAAAAGGTAAAAGGAAAAAAAATCAAAATACGTAAAAACACTACGTGGGGGCCTTTCATTTTTTATTCGCCCAGAGGCCTTTGAAACGCTAGGACCGGCCTTGATTCCTGCTTGGGAGATAGGGTTGGGTGTGCTGGGCTGCAGCCTAGGAGATCCGGAGTTCGCTAGGTTTAAACCTTGTGTCCTGTGGCAGCCAAGCGCAGTGCGGCCGCTGAGGCTTGGGCTGGCCCATAAGGTGCCTGGCCTAGTTGGGTCCTGCATCATGATCTCTCAGATCCTGAATTTGCGGGATTGTCTATGTAAATGTTGGTATTGTATGCAAAAAGGATGAATCGGGTAACTATGCATAGTTTGTTAACATGTTGACTATGTTTTTTCGGTCATGATCGTGAGAGATGTCGAGGTTTTGTGTGGTTATGTAAATTGGTCATGATCTTACTTGGGTTTAGATAAAAAAATCCGTGTAACAGAGGCCATTTTTCTATTTCTTTGTCTTGCTAAATGTATCTAATTCTACGTGTCTCAGGTATTCAGTTTAAACATTAGGGAGTATTAAAAATGTTCGAATTGTCAGTTTTTGTCAATGCAGGTGCTTTTTTTTGGCTACACACACCTGACTCTGTGAGATTGTACAAGATTGGATTATGGGGTTTTGCAGATTAAAAAACCCATTATGAGGATGTAAACAATATATTCTCTGTCTTTTTGAAATTCAGCAATCGCAAATCTGATCGATAAGATAATGTACTCAAATGAATTGCTCCCAATGAATTGCAGCAATATACACTGCATAAGGAAAAGGGACAGTTTAGACAGATCTCTGTTTTATGTTCCATCCCATGTAAACACCCTTACTGCCCCACTCCTTTTATTTTGATTTCTCCATTACCTACAAACTGATTTAATTAATTATTAAATCAGGGTCCAACATAATTGGCAGTGAAAAAAATAGCTAGAATAAAATAAAAGATATATCCTCTTATAAAATTTTATAAAAAAAGTCACGTAATTATTTGATCTGAAGTGTAATTAATTTAGGATGGAGATGCCAACAACCACCCCCAACAGTTGAGTGTTTTGCCTCGCTGGGTTTCTGTGTGCTGTCTTGGACGTACCCATGCACACACTACCTCATCCATCAATCCTCTATTAGTTAATTAATTATATAAATAGTTAATGATTAAGGAAGTGTTTATTATGATTTTAATAAACTATAATACAATGGACCCAAAAAATGAATAAATTATGAACTAGAATAAATGCCCATGTACACATGACTACGAACATGATCAATTTGTTTAAGATACTAGATGTACATTGTCCCGTCCGATGGACGGGGGAAAGCACATCAGAAAAATATTAGAAATTCTTATTACATGACATTCATATCCCATCCCATAGGCGGACCAAAACGTAAAGAGACATACGAATTTTTTTTTAGTATTTCTTTATAATATTTGTAAAAGTTTAATGTTTATATAAAAAAGATAAAAATACGAATTTAATAACCGATTATAAGTCTGGAATTAAATGCTGGAATTAAGTAAGTGAGAGTTCAAAGGGTTTAGATTTCAAGTGAAAGCAAAGAAGAAAGCAAACATGGGTGGCCTCTTGAAAGCAATGCATTTATTTGACTCTTTTTGGGGACAATTTTAAGATATGAATTTAATAACCGATTATAAGTCTGGAATTAAATGCTAGAATTAAGTAAGTGAGAGTTCAAAGGGTTTAGATTTCAAGTGAAAGCAAAGAAGAAAGCAAACATGAGTGGCCTCTTGAAAGCAATGCATTTATTTGACTTTTTTTGGGGACAATTTTAAGATATATATAAAAGATATTGATGTTGTCTACGTACGTACTATGTGTAATTAATTGAATTTTTTTAGGAAATCATCTATCTCTAAGGAAACAAAATGATCATTAATTTCTCTGCTTTAATTTGAGTACGTACAAATACATAAAATTATAAATATAATCGATCGTAATTCATGGTGTACGTAGCTGGCAAATTAAATCCATACAATGAACAACTCCGTATTCATCGATCCATAGTACGTTCTCGACAAAAAATAAAACAAAATGATTTTATAATGAATATGATTAGGTTTTGTGATTAATATAATAAATTGCTTGGTTGGTCGGTGTTTGTTTATGCAAAACACCAGTGGATAATTAAAAACAACAAGCGGCGGATGGAAGCCAAAGCCATATTAGTATAATACTCCATCCGTTTCACAATAAGTGTCGTTTTAGTTCTTAACACAGTTTTTAAGAAAATCAATCATTTACTTTAAAAATTATAATTTTTTCTTAATCTTACCACTCATTACATTTTTTTGGCCAATGCATGAACAACTTTAGTCAACAAATACACATTCCAATAAAAAATATCATCATTCACCCCTATTAAATCACTTTGAAAACCTAAAACGACACATATTATGAAACAAATTTTAAGTGCTAAAACGACACTTATTATGAAACGGAGGGAGTATTACTGTTTATAGATTAATATAATAAATCATTTTACCAGGAAAAGTCAATTAGTTTACCTCTCTTTGCCTCAATCTCTACAAAGCAAACCAATGATTACTCTTATCAATTTCTAATGCTAAATATTTTAAACTATTTAGGTATTACGATGTACTAAATTAAAATTGGTATATTGCTAATATGCTATAGCAAGTATATTAATGTACGCATTACAATGGGAACGAGCATAAAACCCAAATAATGATACATTGCATGATTGTTATGATTATTAACATGACATTAATTCAGTTTGTTTTTATATCTGAATGACATTAGTTTATTGATAAATGACCTTACAGCTAGCTAGAGGGAGCAGTTCATAAAGTATACTCCGTATATGTCAATTCAAACGTAATTTGTTAATATGAAAAGGAGTTAATTTTCTGCAAGTAGTAATTAAGTAATGATTGTTTTTTGAAAGAATTTGCAAGTAATTAATTATTTGGGCTAGATGCTTTGCTTTGGAACACATAGTTTTGGTGCAATTTGTCTACTTGGTAGCCAAATTTGAAAATCAATTAATGTTCCGACATATGAAGCATGTAAGTACTGCTCCCTCCGTCCTAAAATGTTTATTCTTATAATTGTCCAACCAGAAAAATAAGAAAATTAGGTGGTCACTCATACATATCATACGGTTTTCTTAACCTATATTATATGAGAAAAAGTTAAAATATTTATTTTCAGAAATTATTAGTCTAGAAAAATGTAGAAACCTTGAGAACGTGTTAGATCATTTTCAAAGAAAATAATAATTTTGTATCATATTTATATTGAATCTAGGTTGATCATCATTATATAAAAGTATCTTAAAATTGATATTTTATACTAACACAATTTCTCCGCAATAAAAAACATTCATTTGATAATATATCCTCACTTTCTTCATCTTCTCTTTTTTTCTTTTGCATTTGTTCTAAAACAAATCTACAAAATTAAAGTGAGGACCATTTAAAAAGTAAATAAGAAATTTACCGAATTTGATGGACGTGAAACACTGTATTTCATACTTATGTGGAAGAAAGAGAGTTATAAAAAATAGAATAAGAAACTTGGTTCAAAAATCACCGTTGAAGATATTTAAAGGCTGTCCACAACGGTTGTTGTATCGATCAGTGCATAGCCTCCATTTTAACACCCACTTTGTCCCATTAAGTTTGTTCACCTTTCCATTTTAGTTATCCCAAAGGAATGTCCACCTCTCGGATCTTTCCATCTATATCATACTTTTCTTACAATATTACCTTTATTCAAAGTCAAACTCATAAATTACATCAACTATCCAACTTTTCCACCATCTTTATTACTTTTTTCTATAAAATTACAATATTCCCTTCATTCAATCTTATATATTACCCCCCATTATCCAACTTTCTTATCAACTTTATCGCTTTTTCACTTTTTCACTTTTTACCTTTATAAAATTACAAAGTCACCCTTATCTATTCTCATATATTACCCTAACTATACAACTATTCAACTCTTGACCAAAAAAAAATACAACAATTCAAATTTTTGTTAATTATCGTGTCAACTATACTTTATGGACAAACAATTTGGGATGGAGGGAGTTTTGCATGTCTTGAAAAAATGAGGTTCAAAAAATGACTCACAAACACGTCAAAAAAGACAAGGCGTCACGCATTCATACATGTACCAAGTTCAAAACAAAAATGTTCCAGATAGCAGTAATAGACAAAGTGTCATGTACCCAACTCAAAACACAATGTTCGGATAACAGCAATAGACATAGTTTCGTGTTTTATGACTTTTTAGATGATAAAAAAAGAGTGCGAACCCGATTGTATATTTTGAAATGTGTAGTATTCTTGCCACGTTAATTATAGAAATATTGCTTAATTATCCTTCAAAGTTATTTATTTAGTTTGGATTGTTTTTTTCTTGTTTATTAACCAATATTTGATTATAATGGGTTCAAGCTATAAACAAAATTTTGAATTTTTTTATAAAATTTAATCAATTAACATTTCATTAATTAATACAAAATTTTATAATCAATTAATATTTTCAAGAAAAAAATTTATTGGAAGGATGAATATGTTTTTAATTAGTTATTGGGGAAAAAAAGGGAAAAAATATGAGTTTATGGGATGTATTGACGTGGAAGTAAATTGAAAAGGAGTGCATAAATAATGTGACAAAGAGAGAAATAGGAAAAGTAAGAATGTATACTAATGTAGAGGGAGCACTGTTGTGGATGCTCTAATTGAGCCTAGCCTATGAATCAAGCCACTTGGTGCAAATAATATGAGTAAAAAGTTGAGGTGATTGACATTTGAAACTCTGTTTCCATATGAGTAGAAAGTGTACGTGCATTTTTAGTACATGAACAATGGGATCTCGAGGTTTCATCAAACATGATTTTTTGTTTGAGAAACTTACTTTACTACTTCGGCCAGTAAAGTTTTAGATAAGTAGAATCTTGGACATTTAAATGGGAACATCTATTTTAATGACGAAGGAGGGTGCACCCTAGAGGTCCAATGGAGACAACCACCATAAATCAATTTAGCTTACGAAAAACAAATAACAGATAATTAGGTAAATATGTATAAAACAACGCCATCCACTTTGCCTCGAGAACTAACTATTTCCCACCATGATCTTGTTCCTCCACACGTCTTTGAACTGTGGCAAATGTGCTGATATTCTTACTTTGCCTAATAATATTCAGCTCAATACTATCCTTCCAACGCCTTTTCGGGCAACCTCTGCCCTTAAGGAAATCTTATGGGTTCAAGCTCTCACGTCTTTGAGTCGGCGCATTGGGGTTCCATCTTCTCATGTTTCCAAACTAGCAAAGTCTTGATTATCGTAGTTTGTCCCCCCACTCTCACCTAGCTTGCTTCTGATCACTTCATTTCAAATCTTGTCAAGTCTCGTACAAGCACATATCCACCTAAGCGTCTGCATCTTTGCTACAATCAACCCTTGCTCATTTGTCCCTTGTGATTGACCAACACTCTCCACCTTATAATATAGTTAGCCTAGTACTTGAAATTCTCTTTCTTCGCCACCACTTCACCTCCCAGACGCACTTAATCACGAAGATCTAAATTTATCCAAAACTAAACTCTACATATTCTGTCTTGGACCTACTAAGCTTTAAACCCTTAGGTTCCAACTTCTACCTCTGTGTTTCTAGTTTACAAGCTAGCGGTTGCCCACCAAGACAATATCATTTGCAAACATCATACACTAAGAGACCTCCCTCATATATCCATTGTCAACACATTCAATACCAAAAAAAAAAGAAACACATTCAATACCATATGAAAAAATAGGGGCGCTGATTCTTGACATGCATTGTGTCTTCCTATGGAGCATACACACTAGTCCCAACTTTAATTTTGATGGTAATTAAATCTCGGATTCGTGTCTTAAGAATGGTGAATCTGGTAAATCAGTTGATGTTAATCGAGTGGGTCCTTAGATGAAAAAACGGGACTTATTTTTTCAACCAAATGAAGCATAGAGATCAAAATAAGAACCTACTAACATGACACGTGAAACATTTACATTTATATTAGTGGTACTATTAAACTTACATTCATACAACATGCATGACCATGCTTAAGAAATTAATGATAGCGAGTGCTAAAATTAAATAAATGAATCAGCTTCTATTTAGGTACGTAGAATATATTAAAGTAAAGTATTAGTGGAAAATGACTTATGTTTCGAATATTATTTTTAAAGGGAAAAACAATCCCGGTCCCTTTATGTACACCGTAATAATTGATGTGATTAGTATCGTAGAGCACCTGATAGCTTTGGGTTAGTGGATTAGCTAGCTAAGATGGATCAAAAGATGGAGTTTTAAGCCGACAACGCAAATTAAAGTAAAATTATCTCTTCACATGTAGAGGGCTTTTAGAGGTCGAAATTCCACTACACTACGCATTTATGCTAGTTTTAATTTTGTTTATGATGATGAATAAAAGCACCTTTCCGCCATTAACTTTCAATTACTATATACTACTACTATATACCTCTCCATCAATTAGCACCGGTTTAAATGCATGTTTAACCCATTATCGAACAAAGATTCAAGCTATTGCATTTTTTTGTAATCTTGTTATGGTCATTTTCATTTATCTTGACTTTAGTCGACACCCGAATCGTTTGGATAAATCGATATTACAATGTAGCGATAATTATAGTTAATACATTTATGTTATTAATATTCATAAAAGACATAAACAGCAGATTGCACTTGCCAATAAAAATAAATAAAATCTTTTTTTCAGCTAATGATTTGTCCGTAATTCACTTAATGTGTTTCTCTAGTCAACAATTCTTACTGTTTGAATTCTTTAAAATCATCCGTCACGATAATCTAGACTATCCTTATAGACCCAATTTTGACTTGTTTGAGTGGGTAACTCTCCAATAAAAAAATAATACAGTAATAAATAAAAAACAAGAAATTTGAATAAATAAGTCCATAAATAAGTTTTCCGGCGGTAAACACTGGCTTTTCGTTTTCACTCGAAAGAGAAAGGGAGTGAGAAGAGGCGTGTTTGGTTTGGTTAAAAGGTACAAGTAGCAAGTAAAAGCTAACGTCAACCCGTTACACACCAATTCCCCTTTATTTTTTATACAACTCCATATAACAGTATATATAACTTAATCCATATCACTCAAACACCTCCCCCTACACCCTCTCGCCCTTTTTGTAAAAAATTCAGCCTCCAGCCAAACACGGCCTAATTTGACCCACTCTGCTTTTCCCCCTGTTTCCGATCCCAATTCAATCTCAACCATTTCTCCCCTCCAAATGTAGAGGCCCATCTCCGATCCGAACATTTCAAAAACTTCGACCCCAACTAATTTCATCCTCCAAATGGACAACGAATTCTTCCTCGACGCCGGAATCCCACCGCTCCTAAACTACAACCAACCGCCGATGCCCACGTGGCACCCCCTTCCGTCGCCGGCGCCCGGAGACTGCTCCTCCGGCGGCTTCTTCGACTCCGCCCTCAGCTCCATGGTCTCCTCCCCGGGCTCCGCCTCCAACTCCGCCGTCTCCGGCGAGCGATTCGCCATCAGGGAGCTCATCGGAAAGCTCGGCAACATCTGCAACCCCGGCGAGATCTCGCCGCCGGCGAACCCCCCTTACACACCCGCCTGCTACAACACCCCGCCGAATCCGGACTTCTTCGCCCGACCCGGAAACCCGATCGGACCCGATTTACCCGCCATGCCCATAGACTCCGCGTTCGCGGAACGGGCGGCCCGATTCTCGTCGTTTCGGAGCCGGAGCTTCAACTGCAGAACGAGTCAACTCGGGTACCAGACCGGGTCGGGGCTGCCTCCGAACGCGCCCGCCCACTCGAAACCGGGTCGGAAGCTTCAGCGGGTCCTCAGCAGCCCTTCTCTTAAAGTGGAAAATGAGCTCGACGTCAAAGTCAACAGGCTTTCTGGTAATTTTGGCGCTGACCAGGGGCAATCCCGGAATTTAACCGGTCCGGATGCGGGAACCGGGTCCGGACCCGGTTCGGCTTCTAGGAAGAGGAAGTCTGCTCCCAAGGCTAATAATAAATCTAAGCAAATCCCCTCTTCCCCTGTACAGGTAAAAAAAAAAAAAATTTTACAGTGACAAACAATCATTTTAATCTCTCTTTCATAGTTTGAATATTGACTTGTGTTAAATTTCTTAGGCAACCCCAACCCGAAATGATCCGAGCGCGAAACGAATCAAGTCGAGTGAAGTAAAAGAGGATAATATGAACGATAAGGCGGCAGAGGAGCCTCCAAAGGACTACATTCATGTGAGAGCAAGAAGAGGCCAAGCAACTGATAGTCATAGTCTTGCTGAAAGAGTAAGCATAAATTGTGACTTTATTATTTTCACTGTTTTTATCTTGCCAACTAAACAAAATCATGGAAAATCATCTTTTCTTTTCTATAAATGTATTTTGATTATGTACTTTGGGAACTTTTAGGTGAGAAGAGAGAAAATCAGTGAAAGAATGAAGCTGCTTCAAGATATTGTACCAGGCTGCAATAAGGTAAGATAAATTTAGTAATATTTTTCTTGAATTTACTTATAATAATAATTAAGAAAAATTGTTTAGTTTCTCAAAAATAATGATATTGTTTTTTTTTGTGGGTTTAGGTAACGGGAAAAGCACTCATGCTAGAAGAGATTATCAATTATGTGCAGTCGCTACAACGTCAAGTAGAGGTAACCCATCTAAGATAGTATTACCTAACCCTCCATCTTAATTATAATTAAAAACCCACAATTTGATATAATTAATAAAATCCATCAACATTATAATTGACCAATTTATATGTTTGGTCTTTAATTTCTTGCAGTTCCTTTCTATGAAATTGGCTTCTACACCTCCAAGTATGGACTTTAGCCCAAGCAACACCTTCCAAAATGATGTAAGCAACACCTTCCAAAATGATGTAAGATTGTTTTACATACCATCAAAATTAATTTCCAATTTTGGAACTTTTCCTTTTCAATTTAAATTAATAATTAATTTTCAGATATTCCAACCAAATTGCTCCCTGCAAACAAGCTCAATGCAATTGGACTCATTGACACAAGAAATGTATGGTGCTCAAAATGGGGGTGCAGTGAATACACTTAATCAAAGCCACGAAGTGCAATTACCGGCTAATGACACCTTCATTAACGGTGTTCATGAGGTAATTACCTATCTCCCTAATCAAACCAGCAATCGCAATTGATCAAGGCGCCAATGACATAATTAATCCTCGTGATGAACTAACCATATATAATCTCTTCGCGATGGCAGATACCGTCATTATGCGAAGGCGATCTCCACACGATTTTCGAGATGGGATTTAGCGATAACAGACTCTACACAGGATGATGAGTAACTAACTTAGCTTTCAAGTAAGCTGAAAAGGCTTTGGGTGCCAAGGTAATTTATGATGCTTTGTAGGGGTAAAGTAGTAATTTACTCAGTTGACTTGCATCTGAAGCACCAGCTTGAACCTCTTTGTTTTCCTTTATGCAGGATCATAGAAGCCAAGCTTGAGGTCTGACCAACAATTAACCACCAACTTTGAAGCTTGTACATAGGAAGACTATCATTATTGGTTAAGAAGAAGGCTTGCAAAATTGCATAGCATTAACTGATTTGGTCTCCAAATTAATGATTTTTTTTCTTTTAAGTTAAGTTGTTGTAAGTATGAAGGATCCAATTGCATTGTACTACAATTCTTCTGTGATTAGTTAAGAGTGGTGCACATACTTTTGTTGCACACAACATTAGCCTTGTATCTTACTCCCTATAATATTTAAGATAATATTTCAAACAGACCCTAAAAAGAAAAAATATATATTTGACTCTTTTTTTTCTTTTTTTTTTCTATTGAATACATCATATATAAAAGAAAGGAGTCATGTGACAAAGGTGTTGTTATCAATATATGTAGTATATAAAAAGTTTCTGTTTGAAACTGATACTTTCATGTAATCTAAGTGTGTTTTAGGCTCATGCACCAGAGAAAATTACATAAAAACCTATATATTTCTTGGTCGTGAATGCAATTTCATAAATATATATAATTTACATGTTTTTAGTTTAAAGTATTAAAGTTAAAACGTTAAATGATTGTGTTTGAGAAGGTGATTGCTGTAACTTGTAACCCAGCTGTGATTAGCTGGTTTTCTTTATGGACATGTCAACTATTGATGATTAGAATTAAAGGCATTATTAACTTAGTCAACCAAAATTTAATGGATATAATTTATTTAATAAAAATATTCTGAACCTCAATAACTTTCACTGTGCAGTTAAGCAATTAAAAAAAGCATAGCAAATTAAATAATTTAAATGCTTGTTTTTTTATACGAAGAATTAATTAAGTAGTACTAACTAAATCAATCATGTAATTGATTGAGGCAAGAAAGATTCCCCAAGTTGGCGGTGATGGCCCAATGGATTAGAAAATTCTAAATCATCATTGATGATAATAGTATAAATTTAAAAAAGTAGTTACAAGTTTCACCCACTTAGGATTGTTGCAACTTATCAATAGTTTTATCAAGACTAATCCTAATAATTACTTTATAAGGACCTCATCTTCTCACTTTCATAAATGATTAATCAGGTTACATTGTTACTAGTGTCAATTAATTAAGGCTTTAATTTACAAATTAATAAATCAGTTAGTGATAAATTCATGAGGTTTGAAGATCCCAACAAGTAGGGCAGAGCCCCCATCACTTTAGTCAAAACCGAAAAATTAGACAGAACCGAACCGAAATTTTCCACATTGAGCCAAATTTTGGCAGTTCAGTTTTCAGTTCACCAAAATCCACAATTTTGATTTCAGTTCAAGTCTTTGAAGTATCAGGCTCGGACATAGATTAACTCTGACCAATCGAATCAGACGATAAGGCTTCAACTTAGAAGTTCTTTTCCCCCATTTTTTAAATTCAATCATACACTTCCATCCGTTTCATTCATCACACACTTGTTTTAAGACATCATTATGAATCTGAACAAAACCGTGTACGGAGTTGTTGTTGTAGCAGCTGTATACAAGTAATACAATACAACCACTTATGAGGGGGCCAAGGAAGGTAAAGTGTAGCTTCATAAAATGTATTAATTAGTAGGCTGCCACCATTTGCCTTCTAAAGTATAAACACCAGCACAATCTTTCTATAAACAACTCAAGTTATCAAAGGGAAGCAAAATCCTCTTAGTGGATTCATTTAAACATTATGTTAAGAGTTAACGCCTAGTGCTTTTTGACATGAATTCCAATAAGACCAACCCACAAACCATCATGCCTGAAAAAACTCACAACTTAAGGGCTTGTTTGGTTCGGTTGCGACAACATATTTTGAAGTCATTCTTTCAACAACTATAGAAAATAGAAGTACTTCAAAGATGAACCAAACGGGCCCTAAATAGCTCAAAATGATATCAAAAGATATTGTTTATTTGGAGGGTACATCAGATTGTCAGTGGATATATGATTGGAAGATCAAGAGTAAAAACTATTCAAGAAATCAAAGGTAAAATGAGAGAAATGGGTAGGGTTAAAAGGGATAGATTATTGATTAGAGACAATGAAAGGGGCCATATGATGGTTTGTGGGGCTAATTTGATGAACAATTATAGAGGTGGGTACTCTTTAAAATTAAGTCAGCTGTCTCTGTATGTCTATCTCTTTCTCTCTCTTACCATCCTCACTCTTTCCTATGAATTTTCACTTTCAATCTCCTATATAAACACTTTGCAAAATCAACTTGGGGATTGAGCTTGTTATGTTCTCTACATAAGTAAGAGACAGAAAGAGTCCATTGTGGAGCCACCAATTGTTTTGTCACATTTCACCTACTCTGGCAAGTTATGTTTGTTTGTTTGTATGTTTCATGATTCATTGTTACACCCTCCTTCCTAATGTTTCCATACATAAACATGATCACTTCAACAACCCCAAAAAAGAAAGGGTGAAACCATTTCATGAATAATGCATTTTGACAGAGTAGGTAACAAAAAACAAGTTACCTGATGTTGGCTGTTAGTTTCGGTGCTTCTTGATTTGGTAAGAGCAGTGTCCTTGCTTCCCCACAGTAAAAAAAAACAGAAGGATGAAAAAGATTCCAAGCAACAGCCCAACTGGGAATTAACCTGCTCCTGACATGGCTAACAAGCTTAGCCATAGCATAAAAGAGGGAAAGATAAGGTCATGGATTCATGGGGTAATATACCTGAAACCTGACACAGATTAGCCCACCACACCTGTAGCACAGATAAAAACATAGAGCCAAAAAACTTCATGGTAAGAAGGTGAAGTTGCTTGAAAGGAGCAGTTGCTGTAGGTATTTTGCTATTGGATAAGAAAAGTATGACATCAGACCTCACTGTGAAGTCATTTCCTGCACTCTTCTGACAAGAGAAATAAGAAAGAAAGGTTGAATTTTCTATCTTTGACATGAACATGTCTGTTACTCCACCTAAAAGGTGGCAAGGAGTAGGATGGTTGGTTATAGTACTAGAACTGGTGTGTCATCAGATGCACAATGTGTGAATGGAAGCTTACAAGATTGAACCCATGCTTTAAACAGAGGATCATCATGAAAATAATGGAACCTCAATACTTGAATCCAAGATCTGATTCCTAGCAGGCAAAACTTCAGGTCAATTTACTGTCTCCCCATTATTCTGAAGAAAGATCTAAATTGTGATATTTTCTTAGATTGTACCATTATCATGATGCCAGAAGAGAACTTGATGACAAGAGTCATGATACCAGGTGAGAACTAGGACAGAAAAGAGAAAAAACAAGACAAGACAAGGAACAAAACAACAAAGATGAGAAATAAATTAGAGAACTGTCTAATGAAGCTCTTCAGGAGCTTTGATTCTGAAGCAAAAGTATGACAAATTCTACCATACAAACATTGGAAGTTCTATTGTAGAGATGGGTGGTGAGAGTACTTGTTCAGTCTAATAAAATTAAAGCTCTACTTTCCTTCCTTTCCTATTACAAGTAAGCTTGCTTTCACTCTTCATCATGTAGCTTCTTATTGAGCAGATTCATCTAGTTTGCAACGCTCAGCAGACTCATCTGGTTCGTGTTTTCGAGTATTTGACTCTTGATGCCTTCTTTTCAAGCTTTTCCCTTTTCTTGCGCGATTTCTCGTCCTCCTCCATTCCCTAAAACAAAATCATGCATGGAAGAAGTAATCAGGCCTTCGAAATGAAGCTCTTTATACCAATCACAGAATCCTTTTGTACTATGCAAAACAGAACTATATTGTACAAGCAGCAGAAATAATACCTCTGAGCCTTGTGACAAGAAGCCTTTAATAAGCCCAGAAGCTTGATATATCGCATAGGCTGGTATCTAAAAGAAAAGTCAGACAAGTTAAACTGAGAGCAAATTGGCGGTGCCTATAGGAACTTTCTATGAGTTTTCATATAAAAAAGAATAACTCTTCACTCATGTTCTAAAATCTCATAGACAATAGTACTTCACAGACCTCTAGCACTATGGCACATTGGAAGAGAAAAGAAAGCCATACTCCAAAATCATGGTGAGAGTTACAGTGGAGTTCATTCATGCAAACAAATACAGATACATTAACAGGTTTATCTGACAAGAAAAATGTTTGAGGCTGACCCCAAGGCCGAGTAAGAGATGAATAGATAGCTGCACACAGCGATTTATTAAAAATGTATCAATAACACCAGAGCAAATAGTAAACATTGCCTTAACTGGCCTAAGTTTTTTGTTAGGCCAGGAAAATGACACTTTGTTTTGAGCGGGCAAGGGGCTTGGAGAATTGTCCAATAAATTATCCAAGGTCACAGCATCAAGCTCATCGTAATGTTCAACAGTCTCTCTTAGGCTATTAGCCCAATATAGAAGAGTAGTTAACAACCAAATCAATGTTTACTATTGATTTCATGATATGTATACCAAAATCAAGGCATGCCATTTAGTTAACAACCAAATCAAGGCATAGGGCTTACCACTAGATATGTATACCAAAATTTGTCGGAGATGATGGAAGCTACTTGCACAAAGCTTGTAATGTAGATTATATCATGCATGTACCTGCAAGCCATTATAATTAGATTCAGTATGTTTCCTTCTTACATATATAATATATAAGTAACAGAAAAGTAAGAGCATTAAGAAATTTCATAAAAGACAAAAATCACTCATTGATTGGCTATGAATACAATCAAAGACAATGTGGTAGTATGAATAGCTTACCCACAGATACCTCCCGTGCTCATATCATATCCGCCATCTAGAAGATCCCCGCTATTGTCATAAGCTGGTTTTGCCATTGCAGAAAGTTGTTGATATGGAATGGCATATGCCACAGATGTCAGCATAAGCCCAATCCAGTGCTTCCACGTAAAGGAAGAGTAGAATATAAGCATCCTCACCAAGACAAACATGACCTAGCAAACAAATCATGGCCATAATAAATTCAATTTATTCAACTGAAAATCCAGTGTAGTTACAGAGGATTGACCAAAATAGGAATTCGTACTTCAGCACACTTCAAAAATATTGTGCACAGTTTAAACCACATGACATTACTTTTATTAGATGCATGCGTAATAATTGCATCCAAATAGCAGTTAGAGCACAGGATCAGTAAAATGACAGATAAGTTTTAGTCTAAATAGTACAGGTTCACATGTCCTGGATAATTTTGTCATCAACAACAACAAGATGACAATTTTTTGTCATAAACAATAACAAAAGGAGATTCTTCACCGAGACTAGGGAAAAAATGTCTAGTAAAGTTAAATTGCAAAGAACAACATTCACTCATAAGCTTACATTGCAACCAATTATAAGCTTGAAAAGCTTTGACATATGCCGAGCATTCTCTTCCTTGCGCTTCTTGGCACCTTGATTTGCCATGTCTCTTGAGCTTTGTGCCTAAGACTGCAATCAACCAGCTTAATCAAATAATTCACACATGTGAGGTCAAAACTACATAAGCAACATGAAACTATTGACAATATTCTTCAGCTACAAGACATCAAATTTTTAGGACAAGCTCAAAAGCCAAAGAGAAGCCCCTGAACACATTGAACTAATACAAGTTAATTGCAACCAATTTCTGCAGCAGCACAACCTATGAACTAATGGAATTGGAAATTGAATACCCTACCATGATCATCAATGTCATAAAACATAATAAAATTATAAATTTTGCTAATTAGAATAGTCAAAAAAAAGTTCATTGATACAAAATGCTCACTGTCAGATCATACTATATATTTACAAGGGAGATGCCGGATCACTAATAGTAATGTTCACATATATACTGAACTACGAAACCTTGCATCTGCTGCTAGAGATACATTAGTGATAGATGGAGACTCAATGCTTGAAACTACTGATCTCTTAACCCCGAACAACAAATCTGTCTATACAATATAAACAAGTTTCACACTTGATGCGATGCAATTCACCAAACTGATCAAAGCATCAAACTAAATCAAGTTGATCAAGTCAATCGACCATCAAATTTAATCTATATGATTACATCTTATCCAATAGTCAACCAATTGATCGAAGTGATCAATTCATAGTAATCAAATTGACCTTCAAAATTCGAACCCTAGAAAAATCCGTCCAACCAACAACAACTAGAATTCCACAACCATTCTATCAAACAAATCGATGGATCAATCTGATTGAATGCGCGAGTACAGATAAGTCAGAATTAACACATTCAATGGGGATATGCATTCAGTCGGTATTCGTTAACAGTTGACATACGTACAGAGTAGGGTTGAGCAGATGCGGAGCTTGGGATGTCGAGGATGGGAGGGGTCGGGCAGAGGCGGAGCGATGAGGGCCTGGGTTCGGGTCGAGTAGCGACGCGGCGTGGCTCAGCCGGTGGCTCGATGGCTTCGAATTGGGATTCGTCACGTCCTGAGTCTAGAGACAAGCGTCTACTTACAGCTACAACTAAATTTATTTACGTCACACAAATTGGCAAACGGCGTCGTTTGGACATCCAATTTCAGGCCGGACCAGGAAATTAAAAAAAAAAGATAGAATACCGTAACCGTAGTAAGTCTATTTGCACTCCAAAAATCAGCTATGTACACTCGCTAAACGTGGTTTAGTGAGAATCTCACTAAATGTGGTTTAGTGAGCCTTTCCGGATTAAAAAAACCTGATGAATTTTCACTAAATGTCATTGTGTGAGTCTTCACTAAACCACGTTTAGTGAGGTAATTGGGCCTTGAAACATCATGGATGGTTTCAACCAAAAATCTATCTATCTATTACTATATACTAAAGCGGAAGCAAATTCAACCACCATATTGTGCCACATCACCCCTTTTATAAAAATAATATATTTTATTTAAGTTATTTTGTCATCTAATAAATTGGGAAATTTACAATTATCATGTACAATTTTTATATTTTCCAAAAAATAATGTTTTCACATCTATTAAATTGGAAAATTTATCTTCCTATTCTCTACTTAAAATTTTTATCTTTTATTATGTATTAAATTAAAAAAATTATGTAAATTTTTTATTACGATAGAAACAATATACAATTAGTAATAAGATATTTTACCATGTATGTACAATTTAGCATGTACGTACATTAATTTTATCTTTTTAGAAATTTACCATGTACGTACAATTAGCATGGTACAAATAGCATGTACGTACATAGATATGTACATGGTACATGTAGATAAGTATTGTATATGGAAATTTTATCTTTTAGCTAAGATATATCTTGGTTATATCTTTATTAATCCTTACCCATCTAGAACTTCTTTCCTATAAATACACCTCTCATCATCTCATTCTTCTACAATTAATTTACATGTTTCCATACCATTAGTTCCCAATTGTTTTTAAGATAACTTTGTCAATCAAAGGTATATATTTTTTCATCGTGATTTATATATGATTTAGTTTTGTTTATATTCTAAATCTTGTTGTTGTTGTTGTTGTTGTTGTTGTTGTTGTTGTTGTTGTTGTTGTTGTTGTTGTTGTTGTTGTTGTTGTTGTTGTTGTTGTTGTTGTTGTTGTTGTTGTTGTTGTTGTTGTTGTTGTTGTTGTTGTTGTTGTTGTTGTTGTTGTTGTTGTTGTTGTTGTTGTTGTTGTTGTTGTTGTTGTTGTTGTTGTTGTTGTTGTTGTTGTTGTTGTTGTTGTTGTTGTTGTTGTTGTTGTTGTTGTTGTTGTTGTTGTTGTTGTTGTTGTTGTTGTTGTTGTTGTTGTTGTTGTTGTTGTTGTTGTTGTTGTTGTTGTTGTTGTTGTTGTTGTTGTTGTTGTTGTTGTTGTTGTTGTTGTTGTTGTTGTTGTTGTTGTTGTTGTTGTTGTTGTTGTTGTTGTTGTTGTTGTTGTTGTTGTTGTTGTTGTTGTTGTTGTTGTTGTTGTTGTTGTTGTTGTTGTTGTTGTTGTTGTTGTTGTTGTTGTTGTTGTTGTTGTTGTTGTTGTTGTTGTTGTTGTTGTTGTTGTTGTTGTTGTTGTTGTTGTTGTTGTTGTTGTTGTTGTTGTTGTTGTTGTTGTTGTTGTTGTTGTTGTTGTTGTTGTTGTTGTTGTTGTTGTTGTTGTTGTTGTTGTTGTTGTTGTTGTTGTTGTTGTTGTTGTTGTTGTTGTTGTTGTTGTTGTTGTTGTTGTTGTTGTTGTTGTTGTTGTTGTTGTTGTTGTTGTTGTTGTTGTTGTTGTTGTTGTTGTTGTTGTTGTTGTTGTTGTTGTTGTTGTTGTTGTTGTTGTTGTTGTTGTTGTTGTTGTTGTTGTTGTTGTTGTTGTTGTTGTTGTTGTTGTTGTTGTTGTTGTTGTTGTTGTTGTTGTTGTTGTTGTTGTTGTTGTTGTTGTTGTTGTTGTTGTTGTTGTTGTTGTTGTTGTTGTTGTTGTTGTTGTTGTTGTTGTTGTTGTTGTTGTTGTTGTTGTTGTTGTTGTTGTTGTTGTTGTTGTTGTTGTTGTTGTTGTTGTTGTTGTTGTTGTTGTTGTTGTTGTTGTTGTTGTTGTTGTTGTTGTTGTTGTTGTTGTTGTTGTTGTTGTTGTTGTTGTTGTTGTTGTTGTTGTTGTTGTTGTTGTTGTTGTTGTTGTTGTTGTTGTTGTTGTTGTTGTTGTTGTTGTTGTTGTTGTTGTTGTTGTTGTTGTTGTTGTTGTTGTTGTTGTTGTTGTTGTTGTTGTTGTTGTTGTTGTTGTTGTTGTTGTTGTTGTTGTTGTTGTTGTTGTTGTTGTTGTTGTTGTTGTTGTTGTTGTTGTTGTTGTTGTTGTTGTTGTTGTTGTTGTTGTTGTTGTTGTTGTTGTTGTTGTTGTTGTTGTTGTTGTTGTTGTTGTTGTTGTTGTTGTTGTTGTTGTTGTTGTTGTTGTTGTTGTTGTTGTTGTTGTTGTTGTTGTTGTTGTTGTTGTTGTTGTTGTTGTTGTTGTTGTTGTTGTTGTTGTTGTTGTTGTTGTTGTTGTTGTTGTTGTTGTTGTTGTTGTTGTTGTTGTTGTTGTTGTTGTTGTTGTTGTTGTTGTTGTTGTTGTTGTTGTTGTTGTTGTTGTTGTTGTTGTTGTTGTTGTTGTTGTTGTTGTTGTTGTTGTTGTTGTTGTTGTTGTTGTTGTTGTTGTTGTTGTTGTTGTTGTTGTTGTTGTTGTTGTTGTTGTTGTTGTTGTTGTTGTTGTTGTTGTTGTTGTTGTTGTTGTTGTTGTTGTTGTTGTTGTTGTTGTTGTTGTTGTTGTTGTTGTTGTTGTTGTTGTTGTTGTTGTTGTTGTTGTTGTTGTTGTTGTTGTTGTTGTTGTTGTTGTTGTTGTTGTTGTTGTTGTTGTTGTTGTTGTTGTTGTTGTTGTTGTTGTTGTTGTTGTTGTTGTTGTTGTTGTTGTTGTTGTTGTTGTTGTTGTTGTTGTTGTTGTTGTTGTTGTTGTTGTTGTTGTTGTTGTTGTTGTTGTTGTTGTTGTTGTTGTTGTTGTTGTTGTTGTTGTTGTTGTTGTTGTTGTTGTTGTTGTTGTTGTTGTTGTTGTTGTTGTTGTTGTTGTTGTTGTTGTTGTTGTTGTTGTTGTTGTTGTTGTTGTTGTTGTTGTTGTTGTTGTTGTTGTTGTTGTTGTTGTTGTTGTTGTTGTTGTTGTTGTTGTTGTTGTTGTTGTTGTTGTTGTTGTTGTTGTTGTTGTTGTTGTTGTTGTTGTTGTTGTTGTTGTTGTTGTTGTTGTTGTTGTTGTTGTTGTTGTTGTTGTTGTTGTTGTTGTTGTTGTTGTTGTTGTTGTTGTTGTTGTTGTTGTTGTTGTTGTTGTTGTTGTTGTTGTTGTTGTTGTTGTTGTTGTTGTTGTTGTTGTTGTTGTTGTTGTTGTTGTTGTTGTTGTTGTTGTTGTTGTTGTTGTTGTTGTTGTTGTTGTTGTTGTTGTTGTTGTTGTTGTTGTTGTTGTTGTTGTTGTTGTTGTTGTTGTTGTTGTTGTTGTTGTTGTTGTTGTTGTTGTTGTTGTTGTTGTTGTTGTTGTTGTTGTTGTTGTTGTTGTTGTTGTTGTTGTTGTTGTTGTTGTTGTTGTTGTTGTTGTTGTTGTTGTTGTTGTTGTTGTTGTTGTTGTTGTTGTTGTTGTTGTTGTTGTTGTTGTTGTTGTTGTTGTTGTTGTTGTTGTTGTTGTTGTTGTTGTTGTTGTTGTTGTTGTTGTTGTTGTTGTTGTTGTTGTTGTTGTTGTTGTTGTTGTTGTTGTTGTTGTTGTTGTTGTTGTTGTTGTTGTTGTTGTTGTTGTTGTTGTTGTTGTTGTTGTTGTTGTTGTTGTTGTTGTTGTTGTTGTTGTTGTTGTTGTTGTTGTTGTTGTTGTTGTTGTTGTTGTTGTTGTTGTTGTTGTTGTTGTTGTTGTTGTTGTTGTTGTTGTTGTTGTTGTTGTTGTTGTTGTTGTTGTTGTTGTTGTTGTTGTTGTTGTTGTTGTTGTTGTTGTTGTTGTTGTTGTTGTTGTTGTTGTTGTTGTTGTTGTTGTTGTTGTTGTTGTTGTTGTTGTTGTTGTTGTTGTTGTTGTTGTTGTTGTTGTTGTTGTTGTTGTTGTTGTTGTTGTTGTTGTTGTTGTTGTTGTTGTTGTTGTTGTTGTTGTTGTTGTTGTTGTTGTTGTTGTTGTTGTTGTTGTTGTTGTTGTTGTTGTTGTTGTTGTTGTAGATTCACTCTTTTCATGAGCTTACCAATCAAAGGAACAGAAAATATACAATTTTCGGTCGTCTCTTGAAGATGTGGAACGTCGTTAATACTAATAATGAAATATCATTGAAAGAGCTAATTTTTATAGATGAAGAGGTTAGAATTTCTACACAATCAATTACATATTTGTATGATTCTTACGTATTTTTGCTAATCAATTAATTCCATTCTCTCTCTTTTTTTATAGGGAAATAAAATTCATACTTGGATAAAAAAAACATGGATGAAATGTTTTGACACCGTGGTTGAAGATCGCCTGTATTGTATATCAAATTTCGGTTTGCATAGTTATAGCAGGACCTATCGTTATAGTAATCTTCCTCTCAAGTTGATGTTTTTTATGAACACCAATATGATAGAAGTTAAAGAATATTCAATCCCTCATAATGCATTGTGGACTTCGATCTCATCAAAAATAAGTCGATCGATGATAGTTATTTAGTTGGTAAGTTATTTTGTTTGTTAAATTTATAATTTTTTTTAATACATATAACTGAAATCATACATAATACTATACAATTACAAATACAACTACCAGTAGATGACCCATACCTTATACGACGGTTAATACTTTGTTTATGAATTCAAGCAGATCATAATACGTACCTTAAAAGTAGATGATGACCCGTACTTTTTATACTATAACAATTACAAATATTATCATATGTATACTGATGACCCGTACCTTAAAACCAATACCATCAATTGTTACAACGATATATCCATCAATCCTTCATATTAAATGTAGGTGGGTAAAATTACCCTATTAATTAAGGATAATATCTTCGCCAGCCAGGTAAGTATATCTAATAAATATCTTTATTAGCCCATTAAATCATGGTAGTTATCCAGTAGTTGGAAGATTCTATCCTATTTAAGAAGATAGAATTATTGATTGGGCTCCAAGGAACTAACCCTAGCCCTCTTTCTCCACTATAAATACTTGGCTTGGCCATGTAGAAAGGATATACAAAAAACTACCCTAGAGGGGCTGATCATCGCTTGTGGTCGCCCTACCCTACGCCTCTCTCTCTACTGTTACCCTCGCGACTACTCTACTGACTTAGGCATCGGAGGTGGATTAGGGGGTCCCCACCCCCTTTGTCCATTGTTTTGCAGGTCTAGGTCATTAAAGGAGGCTTGGAGAAGAAGGTCATTGAAGAAGGAATTGAGACCTGTACACCGACATATTTCGTGTACTAACATTAAAAAACCAATTGATGAGTATTTTCAAGAGAGGGATATTCTTGCACCAACACACGAGATCGTTGATATGGTTAATGATTACATCTTATCTCTATTACCAGGGGAGGAAAAAATCTATATTAGCTCAGACAGCATATGCAAATCAGATGAAAACAACAATGATTCTACAATATATTCAACCGAGTATCTAAACGGCATTCAATGTTCAGGTGTTCCAAACCATGTTTTGAAACTGAAGGAAGGTGTACCTGTTATGCTCCTTAGAAATCTCGATCAGTCTTCAGGCCTATGTAATGGTACAAGATTGATAATAACACGTCTTGGAAATCATATAATCGAAGCTGACGTAATTTCTGGAAGTAACATAGGAGACCGAGTTTACATTCCTCGCATGCTACTTACGCCGTCTGATACTCGATACCCATTCAAATTTCAAAGAAGACAATTCCCATTGATGGTTTGCTTTGCTATGACAATTAACAAAAGTCAAGGACAATCACTTTCAGAAGTAGGCCTATTTCTACCAAGGCCTGTATTTGCTCATGGACAATTATATGCTGCCTTATCCAGAGTTACAAGTAAGAAAGGATTGAAAGTTCTAATATGCGATAACAAAGATCAAGCGTAGAATACGACTTTGAATGTAGTGTATAAAGAGGTTTTCCAAAATTTGATATGAAAAAGTACATTAGTTTTGTATTTTTTACCTTCAAAATCATTGAATTTTATATATGCAAAAAAACCATTTATGCAATTTTCATTTAATACTACACGTCCATATTATTATGAACCTGTACATCTATGCATAATTAGTTTATTACGAATACAAATTAGCTTATTTGGTTTATCTAGCATGGAAGTTTGTCATGTAATATGCAACTTGCCACACTATGATGTTATGATCAATTAAATAAACCAATTAAATAATTATTAGTGTTAATTTAATAATTTACATATCGGAACGGAAAAACAATTTGTCTCCTTATTCGTTTATTTTATTAAATAATAATTAAAATCTAAGACAATAAAAAACAATTTTAAAGGCATCACCTCCGTGCAAGGCACGGGTCCTATCCTAGTAATATATACATAGGTAGGGACTAGGGATGGACCGGGTTTTTTTCAGAAAATAAAAATAGATATAATTATAGAGGTCTCAAACAGGTCGGGTTAGGTGGATTCGGGTTCGGTCTTTTCGGGTTCGGGTTAAGTGCGGGTTCGGGTCAATCGGGTTACAAGTCAAACCGGATCGGGTCTTGACAGGTTATCGTGCGGATTCGGGTCGACCTAACAGGTCAAAATTTTGAATTTTTAATGATTATTAAAATAATATTGTGATTAAATAATAATATTTAATAATAATATACTATTTTTAATACATTTTTATAATAATATTTTTATTTATAATAGGTTTTATGATAAAATATATTATATTATTTACAATATACTCCCTCCGTCCCAAAAAGATCGTCGATATTTCCTTTTCGGTCGTCCCACAAAGTTCGTCCGTCTTTCATTTCTTTCCTTTTATATCACATCCTTCTTACACATTTACTCTCGTAAAATTATTCAATTTACATACACCTACCAACTCTTTATTCCTTTTCATCTCTCTCATAATCACACTATACCCATTAATTACTTAACATATCCATAAGATTATACCCAAAAATCATTTTTAGTTCAATTTTTTTTCATTAATTTCTTAATCAGCTTTTAATCCTCTTCAAAACAAGATCAATGAAGGCCCAAAAAAAAATTGCAGATCGGGCCTAATTCTTCTCCAGGTGAATTGCTCTATAAACGTGGGCCTTTTGTGTGTGGGTTTAGGTGATCAATTGGACTGATCCAATTGTGGTGCTTGGCCATGGATGGTGGTATATAACCACCCAAACCCTAATCTGATGTCATCACTCCTCATTTACGCCGTTTACCAATCCTTGTCTCTCTCCCTTGCTCCTTTGAAAACCCTCCATTTCTGCCTTGCTTCGACTCCATTTGTTGCTTGCAGAAGCTTTATGCTTCGATCCCTCTTTGTCTCCTTGCTTGTTTTGTCTCCATTCTTGCTCCCTTCGTCCCTCCTTCTCTGTGTCTCTCCATTTTTGGATCCCTCTGTCTCCTACTGAACGATGAGTGAGGAGGGGCGGCCGGTAGTGTCTTGGGGCTCCGAGCCCCCCACGGCTGGCGACGGCAGCCCCCATCCCTCTCTTGATTCCTTCTTTGAGCATGGTTGCCCCGAGTACTTCGACAAATGCGATTACGGCTCCGCATGCAAGGGTTTCCACTCCTTCAGCTGGGAGGGTCGGGCCAACAATTCGGTGCGCAACTACTACTACGAGGCCAAGGCGGTGGCTAGGAAGGAGGAGGAGCCGACGGTCCAATCCTGTGCTAGAGATCCCCTTGACTGTGATGACGGCGAAGTTGTGCCCGATTCTCTGGACTCCGACACTTTTGGGTAGCTAAGTCGTCTCTCCCTTGAAATTGCTTCTCATTGTCTCCTTTATGTATTGAGATTCAATTCTGTTGAGAGGAGAAGTTGTGCATGTTTGCTTGCATGTTGTTGTGATGAGTCTTGCTTGATTGTGGCTGCATGTTCATGATTTCCCCCCATCCCTAACTTGATTCGTGAAACTGAGCATGATCTCTCCCTGTTTTGCATGTTACCTCCGAGCATGATTTCTCCCCCTTTATTGAAATTACTCCTCATTGTCTCCTTTATGTGTTGAGATTAATTTTGTTGAGATGAGAAGTTGTTCATGTTTACTTGCTTGTTGGGTGTCTTGCTTGTTGTGCCCCTTCTGATTTGGTTGATGAGGATGCGTCTCTGCTGTGTTATATGTTGTGTGTAGATTCTTGATAGACCGGGTACCATCCTATGATTGGAAGCCCACTATCGAATCTGATATGGAATGTTGTGATGTGATCCATGTTATTGTTCCTGATGTGTTGAGTACATGTACCCTATATCTACATTAGTTGCTGGATTGAATAAGCTCAAACAAGCATGTTGTTCTCAGATTTTATATGGATTCATTGCTGGCCCTTGTTGTCTCCTGCCTTGTTTGATGGATTTTGCTCTCCATTGTTTGTTGAGTTCATGTCTCCTATATCTACATGCATTGCTGAATTGAATAAGTTCATGTCTCCTATGTTATCATTCTTACATGCTTGTCTGAGATGCAATATCATGCTACTTATTTGATTACATTGTGTACAATCATGTGTACATTGATTGTTTTCATGAAATGTTCACATGCTGATTTTGTTTTCATGTTCTATGCACTTATATTTTGTACCAACTCTTTGTGTGAGCATGCTTGTTTGGTTTTGTATCATGCTTCTTGTGTTATCATTGTTACATGCTCGTTTGAGATGCAATATCATGCTACTTATTTGATTACATTGTGTGTTGAGGTTGTACATTGTTTCTTTTCATTCATTCTCACATGCTGCATTTGTTTTCATGTTTTGTGCACTTACATTTTGTAGCAAGTCTGAGATGTGAGCATGCTTCTTTGGTTTTGTTGTCATGCTTCTTGTGTTATCATTCTTACATGATCTCTGAGATGCAATATCATGCTACTTTATTTGATTACAATGTTTGTTGAGATTGTACATTGATTCTTTTCATGAAATTCTCACATGCTGTATTTGTTTTTCATGTTCTGTACACTTACATTTTGTACCAAGGTTTTTTGTGAGCATGCTTCTTTGGTTTTGTTGTCATGCTTCTTGTGTTATCATTCTTACATGATCTCTGAGATGCAATATCATGCTACTTTATTTGATTACAATGTTTGTTGAGATTGTACATTGATTCTTTTCATGAAATTCTCACATGCTGTATTTTTTTTTCATGTTCTGTACACTTACATTTTGTACCAAGTCTTTCTGTGAGCAAGCTTCTTGTGCTGTTGTCTCCTGCCTTCATGAAATTGCTTTTGTAATGTTTGATTGTTTTGCATCCCTTTCATGTTTGCATCTGAGTTTTTTTTTTTTTATCAGTGATGAGTCAATAGTCTGAGATGCAATGCCTCTACATTCCCACTCATTTCAGCTTCAATTAGGAAGCCAATCTGTTTACAGCCTTTGGCAAGCCAGTGAAGCTGAAGTTTGATGTGGGTGGGCTGCATCAATGATGGATTGGAGACATCTGAGATTATTTTTTTTCTTTTTATCAATGATGAGTCAATGTGTAGAGATGCAATGCCTCTACATTCCCACTAATTTCAGCTTCAACTAGGAAGCCAGTGTGTTTACAGGCTTTGGCAAGCCAGTGGAGCTGAAATTAATGTGGGTGGGTTACATCAATGATGGATTGGAGATATCTGAGATTATTTTTCTTTTTTTTTCCAATTGTTTTTGCTAGCCTTGCAATCTGTTTTTTCTTTTCTAATCCCTTTCTTTTCATTACTCCATCTTTGTCTCCTTTATAGTTTATGATTTCCTTTATTCAGTTTGATTTCATTACCATCTTGACATTTGAGATTATATTGCCTATGTTTCTACCTGTTTCATTATAAACTTATCTTCTGTTTTGCTAGGCAAAAGTCAGTTTCATTTCATTACCATCATTACAATTTACACTTTTTTGGATACAAAAGTATTTCTTCCCACAACTTACACTTTTCTAATCACAAAAGTATTTCTTCCCACAACTTACACTTTTGTGATTACAAAAGTACTTCTTGTGCATCAACTTACACTTTTTTGATTACAAAAAACACTTGTTCTTGTCTCCTACCTTCCACTAAAGCTCATGCATGTCCTCATATGCCTCCTCTTGAGTTTGGTTTTCTCCATTACTGTGTTGGGTGTCTTCAGTCTGCATTTCTGGTTGCATAATGTGTTGACCTGCATTGTGTGTTTGCTGACCATGAACTATTTCCCATGCCTGTTGTACTGCCCACATTGGTGCTTGGACTTGTATTGGTAGGATGCCTAGCCTCTCTTGTCTCCTCTTGTTTACATGTGGCAGATCATAGTCATTTGAGCCTTTGCTCTTTAGGACCTCATTCATAACATATTGCAAAGACATCCACACATCACTCAATGTCTTAAAATCCAATTCATAGAATGCTTGATTGACTGCATCCATCATCTCATCAACATTGTTTGGCATCTTCTTGTGCATGAGTGATTGAATGCTTCTGAAAAATCCCAAGTCTAAGATGTTTAGATCAGGATTGTTTGGTGGTTGCTGAGTTAGTATGAAAGTGAAACCATCTTGCTGATAAAACTGTTGCCACTCTGCATCTTCTTGTGATATGTGTGCCTTTGCATTATCTTGCTGAATAAAAATGACTTGATGAGCTCCTGTCTCCCTAGGCCACTTTGCCATGATTGCTGGTACAATCTGCCTTATGAGCATTTCTCTTGTCACTTTTTGGTTAACTGATTCAACCAGTTTTGTAATCATTGTGCCCTTTGCTCTGTTCTTGCTTTTTCTCTTTACTGCTTCTTGATAAGTGAATGGAAAAATCCCTATTTTTCCATTAAATGTGCAGTCTCCTTGTGAATTGTATCTTGGTCTTGCCTATAAACTTGCTTGAACTTGCTGCTTTGTACTGGCCCTTCTCATTCATTGCTACATAACATCTCTGTGATTTTCTGCTGAGTTGAAACCATTTCTCATCAATATGGACAAAGTCATACATTGCATAGTAAAATTTCTTTGTCTCTGGTGTGCCCCCTTCTAGCAAACTGAGAATCCATTATAGTCTGGTTGTCTTATTTGCTTCTTTTAGGCCTGGCTTGAGTGCATTGGTATGAGGCCTTATTGCTCCCCTCTTGATGAGTCTGTGACATGTACTCTTTGCCATTCCCAACTTGCTAGCTAAATCTCTGATGCAAGTTCTGTCTCCCATCTTTATTGCTATGATTGCTGCCTGATCTACATCATGTCTCTTTCTCCCACTCTTGTGATACTTGTTGCTTACATTTGGCCTCTGATGGTTTTCTATTTGCTCCTTTGATGTGTTCCATATCTTGGCTGCTGTCCTTGTTGAAATACCAAACTCATCTGCAACGACTTGCATGTGTCTCCTATACAACTGACCTGTTGAAGAATGTATCTACAGAAGCCTCAATAGAATATGAAACCTTCTCTCATCGCTGAGCTTGGATTTTGATGGCTCGTGATGCAAACTGGTTGGCGTTAGATTCTCTTCCCCTGCTGTGTGATGCCCTGCCACCTCTTCTGTCTCCACAGCTGGCTCATTTAAATCAAAGAGAAAAGGTTGGTGAGGTGGGGCTGAACCATCAGGTGATGGGTCTTCATTTTGAGTAAATGCTGAAGCCATCAACTTCCAGCAATGATGCAGAGATTGTTTTGTGTTTTTCAATTCAATGCACTCGTGTGGGTTGTAGTTGGGCTTTTTCGTAAACAAGGTTATGTATTTATTGTTGTTTTGTGTTTATGGAAGACAAGTCCATGTTAGTAATCCTGTAAACAAAATATTTTTGCTTTAATTGGTTGTAAA
This sequence comes from Polygonum maritimum, assembly GCA_963924305.1. Lineage (NCBI taxonomy): Eukaryota > Viridiplantae > Streptophyta > Magnoliopsida > Caryophyllales > Polygonaceae > Polygonum > Polygonum maritimum. The sequence goes on from OZ002734.1 coordinate 24,863,972, forward strand.
AAAACCTTCCTTGTCTCCTATTGGTTGTAATATTTGGGCATGGATCCCTCCCTTTCCTTTATTGAAAACAGTTGTAATGTGTAGTTGGTGAACTTTGACATTAATTAGTGATGTGATGTGTCTTAAATATTGTGCACAAATGTTTTATGGACATTCTTTTTGGGACAGAGGGAATAATATCTTTATTCTACATATATATGATATATCGGGTCGGTCTCGGGTTTCAATCCAATCGGGTTCAGGTTTTTTCTTTACTCGCTACTATTCGGGTCGGGTTTTAGCCCAAAAATTTGCGGTGGGTTTGGGTCGATTTTTCGGGTCGAGTCAAGTTTTGACATCTCTAAATTATATAGATAGATTATTTTTAAAAAAGTTCTACCTATAGAATATAGATATAGGTAATTAGAAATAAAGATATAGATTTTAAATTTTATAGGTGGAAAAATTTTTGCGAAAAATGTAAATAATTCAAAACTATTTCAATTTTATAAGAATTAAAATGAATAAATTACAATTCAAAACATGTCAATTTCTGACCAGATAAGAATATAGTTAACTGTGGACCATAAATTCCAGTCATCAACATATTATATTAATTTTTTTTTCCGTTTGTAAAGGTAAATTTCTTTTTACATATAAAGTGTACACTCGACAACATGGTATTTAAAGACTACATTAATGTTGATCATTCCCATGACCGGTCTTACACTCTTTTCTTCCATTCATTTCTTTTTTTATACTCAGCAGACTTGTTTTCAAAAATTTATCTCCACCTATTCGACTAGACTATAGACTAGAGAGTAGTTGCTTCATTCTTTTTCTAGAAAACAAAATAATTTATTTAGGTTTTATAAAAAAAACGTTAATTTTCATATTGGTCCCACTTTAGTCCTTGTATACACCGATCCTAGTCCGAGAACAAAGGGGTCTGCTTGTGGGTCTTGAAGCTCCACTTCTCAGATAGTATAATTGACTCTCCAATGTATTGGGGGGCATTTGGCCTCTCGTGAGCCTCCCTTGTGTCGCCTTTCTTGGTCTTTGAATAAACAAATTAAACACCGTTAAGAAACTCTTACAGACCATGGATCATAACAATTCATGGCAAATACTTCAACACACCTATTATAAATTTCCACATTGAGTTTGTGCGACATTAGTGCAACTACATCCACTATAAAGACATTAGGGTGACAAATAGTGAGGACAAACTCAAGTCTTTGATGCCTTATTAAAAATAATCCTTAATTACTAACCAAGTATAACAAACAAGTCGTGGTTGAACCCAAGGGATACCATATATGAAAACAAATAAACGAGAAACAAGAAAAATTTGGCAATAATTGATGAACAATTTCATCTAACAAATATCCATTTTTAGTTTTTGTTTGGTGATCACGTATCTTTCCTCAAGTTATTCTTATCCTCTGCAATGCTCTAAAAAACTCTACGCGGCCTCTAGGCAAAGAGGTGCCGCCTAGTGCCTAGGCGGCTTAGACGGAGACCTAGGCACCGCCTAGGCAAGCTAAAAGGCTAGGCGGATGAGGGCTGTCTAACACATAGACAAAGGCTAGGAATCTAGGATGGACTTAGAATAGATTTTTAGAACATTGATCCTATGACTATTCCTATCCCGAGTTATGTAAATTAGCAATCCTATGAGTCTTAATAAATTCTACTATTAAATAATCATGAAATGATTAAGGTTCAATTCTACACCAACTTTAAGTATAAAAATACTATTTAAATACAATTATATATTAATACTGTATGGTTCAGATGATTATAGACATTATAATGTAAAATGAAAACATAGGAGAGTCGTTAGATCACATAAATCTATTATGGAGATTAAAAGTAAGAGACTAGCTAGATGAAAAAAACATAAAAATAGATAACTTAATGGCATACAAGTAAATATAATTAA